>CM019149.1:259665079-260393540 GCA_009733165.1 Naja naja | reverse complement strand
CTGATTATCCTCATGTTCCTTCCCCTCCCCCCAGAAAAACATTAGGTATGGGAACTGAGGAAGGAACAATTACGATATTCCTGAAGTAGCCTGGATCTAAGCTGATCAGTGTGCCTGCTCAGAGGACTCCACCCTCTGTTTGTACCCTGTAAGAACGGGGGGCTGTGATTTGAGTTATTTTCAGCAGGAATCCATGAAGGCTCACCGCATAAGGTTCTTAGCATAAAACAATCACCCACGCGAACGTCGCGAACTTTGGGAGTGGAATCGTGTGGTGTGCTGGGTGTAAGTCAGGATGGCGGTCAGGAAGGCCTAAGTTTCCTACCCATCAATAACTCTGCTGGGGATAGGATTGGTTGATGGGTTAGGAGTGATGTGCTTTGAACACTGAAGTTTTCAACTTTCTCAGTGATGTCCCCAGGACCCAATTGCTGAAGCTTTTCCTTAAAAGCACGTACCATTTGTTATTGTTCAGCCTTGACTTAGATTGTAAAGGGTGCCAGGAGCTGTCAGGGCATGTCTGATACCCAGTTGTGCTAGAATAGGATTCAAAAGGGTTGGATGTAAATTGAAGGGCCATTGTCAGAGACAAGAACATCAGGTAACCGTGGGTTACAAAAGCTTTTAGATGCTTGATGACAGCATCAGTTGTGGTGAGATGCCATAGGAATTACCTCTAGTCATTTGGAATATGCATCTACTATAATGGAAGGTGTGTGCCCTCTGGTAGGGCCAGCAAAATCAATGTGAATCCTAGACCATGGACCCCTAGGACATTCCCATTCCTGTTTGGGGAGGTGGGGCAGGCCTGACTACCTGGCAGTTGGGACAAGATGCAACCCAGTTTTCCACCATTTTGTCAATACCTGGCCACCATACATAACTCCTGGCCAATCCCTTCATCCTTACAATACCCGGATGACCCTCATGTAACATTTCCAAAACCTCCCTTTGCAGTTTTGTAGGAATAACCACCCTGTTATCCCACAAAATACATCCTCTTAATACAGATAATTCAGTTTGCCTGGATTTAAAAGGTTGGGCAAGGTGAGGTAGAGATCTTGAAGAGGCCAACCTTTCTTAATCCAGCCAATAATAGGAGCCAATAAAGTGTCTTTGGCAGTCTCTCTGGCAATTTCAGCAGCATGTACTGGAAGCTTGGCAACAGTTTCTAGGAAAAAGGTGTGTGCCTCATGTTCAAAGTGCTCCTTGTGATAAGGAAGTGGGCAATGACTCAAGGCATCAGCATGTCCAATGTCCTTGCCAGGCTTGTGGATAAGTTTGTGTGAATAAGCCGCAAGAAATTCAGTCCACCTCAGCATTCTTGGTGACAGGATAGTGGGTGTAGGCTTGTCTCCTGCCACAATGCCTAACAAAGGTTCATGATCTGTGACAATGGTAAATGTTCTCCCATATAAATACTCATGAAATTTCTTGATAGCTGCAACAATTGCCAATGCTTCCTTGTCCAAATGGCTGTAATTCCTCTCTGCTTTGGTCAAGGTGCGAGAGTAAAATGCAATAGGGGCTTCCCTCCCACTGGGAAGCCTGTGGATCAACTCCCCCACACTCCAAAAGGGGATGCATCACAAGTCAGTACAACAGGTAAATTCTCAGAGAACTGTATGAGTACAGCATCAGACGTGATTAGTCTTTTAATACTGTTAAATGCTGATTGTTCCTTCCTGCCCCAGACCCAAACAGACTTTTTGTCAAGTAATCTGTGTAATGGTTCTGCAATGGTTGCCTTCTGAGGTAGGAACATGTGATAAAATTTAATAAGTCCAAGGAAGGCTTGCAAATCTGTTTTGCATTTTGGTCTAGGGGCTTCTTTGATTGCTTGAACCTTGGCATCTGTAGGATGGATGCCATGCTTGTCAATCATATAGCCCAAGAACTCAACCTTGTCAGTTCTAAGAGTGCATTTTCTTCCTTGACTTTTAACCCCGCTTTCTTGAATCTGGTAAGGACTTCTCTGAGTCTCTCTTGTAATTGAGTGTCATTTTCAGCAGAGATTAACACATCATCAAGTAAGGCACTACCCCTGGCAGTCCTTGGAGCATCCTTTCCATAAGGCTTTGGAAAATGCCTGGTGCCACTTACTCCAAACTGTAACCTTTTACATTTGAAGGCACCTCTATGAGTCACAATGGTTTGGGCCTCTGCAGTGGCATCATCAACTGTTAGTTGTTGATATGCCTGGGCCAGATCCAATTTGGCAAAGACTGTACCCTGCCAAGTGAATGTAATAAATGATGCACCACTGGAACTGGATATGCGCTCTGTTGAAGTGCATGGTTCAATGTCCCCTTATAGTCCCCACAGATTCTCACTGACCCATCAGTCTTGACTGGTGTGACTATGGGTGTCTCCCATGGGTGGTGGTCAGTGGGCTCTAAAACTCCTTGAGCTATTAGTTTATCTAATTGTGCATCAATTTTTTCCTTTAAGGCAAATGGGACCCTTCTGGGCTTTAGCGGTGGGGCACCTTGGAACTAGGTTGAAAGTGATAGGGTCCCCATATACTTGCCCAATCCATCGCTGAAGACCTCTGGAAACTCAGACTTCAGGGCCTCCTCCCATTCAGTGTTGCTCATGTGATTGATGCCAGTCACCTCGATGCCTAGTGGATTGAACCACTCAAGTCCCAGCAAGCTTGGCGTCCTTGTCCACGATGGTCAGGGGCAAATGTTTGTGGCCTTTGAAACTTCGTTGAATTCTCTTGTTCCAACTACTGGAATCTTGTTCCCTTGGTAGTCTTTAAGAGTCAGTGCTTGCTTCTGAAAATGCTTCTTCTGAATGTTGGGAAGTAGCCTGTGAATAGTGTCCCATGACACCATAGATAAATAGGAGCCTGAGTCCACTTCCATTTGGCAAGGCCTTCCTTCAATAGTACCTTCACATGTACTTTTCTGCTTCTTAAGGGTGAAGAATGACCAATGGTGACTGTTTGATGAGTTTCATTCTTCCCATTTGCTTCTGTGTTTGCCCCATTTTCTCACTGAAGTTGTTAGGCTTGAAATCTTTGTCAGGAAACTTCTTTCTGCTTGGTGGAGTTCTGGATGATTTGCAGACTCTTGCTAGGTGACCTCTTTTTTCACAGGAGGCAGATGGTATCAAGAAACTTGCATTCAGTCTTGAAGTGCCCCCACAACCTCTGCAATAAAAGTCTTGCCTCTTTCTTCCAAGGTCTTTTTTTTCTTCTCCATTCTGAGTCTATAAATTCCTTCCTCCACCTCACTACAGTCTGAATCAGAATCTATTTGCTGCATAATGGGTTGTTGTGGATTTTCCACATCAGGATGGCTTGTGGCCTTGTTAATTTTCTTCATGGCTGCTGCTGAGGGACTTGGTAGCTTCCGCTGAAGAAGCTTCTTCTATGGCCTCCTTAAGCGTGATCTTAGGTTTCATTAATAATTTGCTCTGCAAAACCTTGTCTTTTAGGCCTAGAACAAATCGATCGCGCATGGCCTCTTCTAAGTTGATAAATTCACATGCACCCCAATGTCCCTTAAACTTGCCACGAAGTCATTAGCGTTTTCGCTTTCCCCTTGATCCGACGGTAGAATTAAATGTCTCTTAATGAGGCCACGATACTTGTGTGCGTAATGGGCTCTTAATAACTTTTCTAAATCGGGCCAGTCCATTACCTTCATGTCTGCAGCTCCCGCCAATGCCTTTGCCATCTTGAAAACGGCGGACGCAGTGGGTAAGAAAGACGCCCTCTTCCGCTTGTCAGAAATGTCGGCGAGATCGTTTCCCTCAAATACATTTGGAAAGCGATCTGCATACGAGTCCCAGTCTTCTGCCGTCGGTTGAGCGGGGCTGGGGAGGTGTTCAGCACAGCCATCTCTCTCAGCTTCTTCTCGCGTTGTCTTCTCTTCCGGGAAGGATCCACCGCCGTCGCCAGTGTTAGATTTGCATGAAGAGTCAGGCGCGAGTGCTTCAGTGAACAGTTTATTAGTGACTACAGCTCATAACAGACCGATTTGGCTGGTCTGCGCTGCTACTTATAGCCAGCAGCGCGGTTGCCAGCCAATCAGAGTGCAGGGTTTTCCACTTTTTAAACCAATGTTACGCCCTGAGTCCTTAGGGAATAAGGTGCATATCGAATAAATAAAATAAATAAATAAATAAATTTCTGACATTTTACAAGAACAGTTCAAACTTAACCAATGACATTCAAACCTGCATGCATAACAACTTGCATGTCATATTATATTATGAGAACATATAAGTTTATGTAGAGATATTAACAATATAGAAACCACTGGTATCTGGTGCATGAATGCTAGTCCATATCAAAGACAACCTGACAGAAAATGATTCTGCCTATTCCTTAAGGTTATGCAGAACAGATCAGTTACTGTTTTATGTGAAATGGGAGTGTGACTCAGAAAACAAGTATTCTCAATACTGCACCCACATTGTGGATTGCCCCCCAAATTTATATTTATTTAGTAGATTTATAGGCTGCCCAACTCATATACTGTACATTACTCTGGGTAACTCACAAAACAAAGTAAAAACAGTAAAAACCAATTAAAGTTTTTAAAAAATAGCAGTCGAGATTCACAAACATTCAAACAAGCCATGAGAAGGGCTCACCCATTCTCTCAAGAGACCCTGCTGGCTCAATGGCATACCCAATATTTTAGTGTTTTGCAAAAGGTCAGCAGAGTCAGGGAAGTCTAATTCTGAGAGAATAGTAAGATGGTAAGATCTCCTTCTGAGTCCTAGTGTCATGGCTCCATTGGAGCCTTGTGTCAACTCATGAAATAGTGCTGGACTTTTTAACTCCCAATAAATCCTTTTGAAGTTTTGGAAGTTTGGCTTGAGAATCATGATTTAATTGGGGTAACTGCCAGAATCCTGACACCTGGGTCCATGGAGGAGGTTTTGCTGGAACTGAAGCCGATGGAGGTCAAGGGGGTGGCATCGTTGGCATCAAAGGAACATAGGGAGGAGCAGGACGAGGCAGCTCTGGGTCCCTCAGATTTGGGATGGTTTGCCACCAGGGAAGAATGGGGGACAGGATGACCAAGACAGGACAAGGTATGGAGATGAGGAGTGATGGAACTCAGGTGATGAGCAAGGAGTGCCTCTTCCTGATCCCTGAGCATGGAAGTATAGAGGAGGCAGGAACAGTGTAGGTTGACCTGACAACTTGGGAGGAAAGTGTCCCACCCCACTTTATAAGGCACTGGGACTGAGACTTAAGGAGAAACTGTGGGGAGGGGAGCTTGTTGGGAACAAATGCTGAATTCGTGGAGTTTTCTGTGCCATTACCTATGTCTGGAGTTCACTGGACTTCTTGCCTACTTCCTTTGCTTTGTGAAATCATTGCCTTGTTCCCTTGCCTCACTGAATTTCTTGCCTGGAAGCCATTGTGCTAACAGCGTTTGCTGGACTACTCACAGCCAGAGGCTGCTGGAGATGTGTGTGTATGTGAGCATTTTGCTCCCAGACTTGCCATAAATGTGGGAGTGTTTGGGGGAAAATTGGAGCAATAAAGGGGAGTTTTGAACTATCATCTGATTGTGTTGCCTCCATGTTTTGCCTTGGGTCATCACCTAACAAAGACACTCTCCTACAAAAGGATCTGGAATGTCACTCTCCTATGAATCTATCAAGACAGGTAGACAACCCTATGGTACTGTCAATCACTTGGTCCCATAAGTATGCCTGGATTTTCATTCCAAAAGCATTGGAACTATGTCTTTTTTTAATATTCAAACAGTAACTCAATAGCGGCTAGGCAACTAATTGTGAGTGTTTAATTTGGAAAGTAAGAATAATGTTTTGGGAGTCTTCAGATCAGAGTCTAAATGAGTTGGCAGAATAAGAAATATGAAAATAAATATTAATATCTACAAAATTGGTATTACATGAAAAAGCACAAGAAAACTGCCTTATGAAGTCTCCACTTAAAACTAGCCATGTGGCACAATCATTCTTGGTTAACAGCAATTTAACCTCTTATCTTCACAATGTGTCCATCAATTTGTTCCTAGCCTGCATGAGAGGCAGCTTAAGCAAGGTAATCATTCATAGCTGTACTAATGTTAAAATGGTGTTCTTCCCTTTATTCCAATACTACTGAATAGCAGACAAAACATGTGAAAGATAAAAGTGGGTGATCAGCATTTGAAATGATCAGAGAAATAAGAACTGGATGTTTTAGGCTGATGAAATCACAAGTGCACCACTCTGGTCCTTGCTCAGCTTTTTGTGCCACCATTATGAAATGCATTCCCCAAAAAGCTGTTCTTTCAATCATTGCCTCACTTCCTTGCTTTGCAAAGAAAACTACCTGAATTGCCTGATCTCAACTTAAAGGAGATTTCACATTACTTTTGAACAAAGAAGCATCACACTGTAGTGATGGTGGGTGAGTGGATTGGCAATAGAGCATTAGACCATGGAATTGTAAGTATTTTGGTTTTTTTTTTTTGCCAATTCTGCTGCAGTATCGAACTGTGAAAAAATAAAACCAAGAACCAATCTAAAGACACACTATAGATGACTCTGTTCTCTTTGTAATTCCTATCTGTCTTTTGAAAACGGTCTGTTAAAATTATGTCATGTATAGAAGGGAAAAGAGAGGGTACAGTAGTATAGAGATGCCTGGAAGTGTCCTGGTACCTAATTCACCCTGTTCCTGCTGCATTGCGGGATTTTTCTACCAGCTGTTGTCATGTTGAAGAGGGGAAGAGGCCTCAACAAGTTGCTCTGTTTATCATGCGCTGCACAAATGTAATCAGAACCACAGCCTTTGGCAGTGATGCAGAACAGATGTGACAGAGGCAGGAAAGGGATTGGCGGTAGAGACCAAAAATGTTATAACAGTGTAGTTTTCTGCCAATCAAGGAGGGGCAGATAGCACTTTAATTCAGCTGTAGGAAAAGGGCCCAAAAGTAATATATTGCCCTTAAATCTGTGGTTAAGGGGTGAGCGAATGTCACACATTTTAAATATACAAATGAAGAGATAAGTGAGGGGATTAATCTTTTTTATTTAGCTACTTTTGAACAAGGATACTGTAGACATCACTGGCATTTTAGTACAAGAGGCTAGGATAGAGGAAAGAAAACATGTTTCTTTTTCATATCAATAAAACACTAACCATTGCATTATTTTAATTTCTGTTTAAATTACCTAATCCAGATATAGCACCTTAAGATCACTGCATTGTTTCTAACACCAATTCAATTTTAGAACTATTAGACACATTTTGGAATCATTGTTTAAATCAAGAGTGAGAGATGCTCCCATTCACATAAAAATAGAAAATATTTTATTGAGTTCACAGAAAATATTCAAATAGCATATATTTATTATAGCATTTATTCCGTGTATGCATTATTCTGTAATGACAAGGATAAATTATTTTTTTATTCTACAGACACTTGGAATCTCCACCAATTTTTTTCTTTTGTTAAACTTGTTGGTTATTGTCATCAGAAGGAACTATTTCAGGTTGCAGGATTCATTTTAATTTCAGATAAAAAAAGCTTATCAAGGATTCTTCAGTGCACCCTTCAGCTGTTAATGTATAGCAAAGTTAAGAGTCATCATATTTTAGACACAAATTAAAAAAAAACTATTTTTATAACAATATGGAATTTTGTGGGTACTGGTGTGATGGAATATAGTAAGCAGGTGGATTTCCAGGAGAGAAGGAATGCGCTCCAGAGGATAACAGGCAAATTAGCTCAAATATCATGTGTGAGAGAAACAGGGTGAAGGCAGCCCATCCCTAATAGTTCATAGAATACATTTTAGAGGAAAACATTAAATGAGAAGCATGGTGGCCTAGTGATGAAGACATTCACCTCTCCTTCAGAAGGTTCAATCCTAGGTAGTGTCAGTTATTTCTCTCCGAGGTTGCAAAGAAAAATATCTACTGTGAAATCTCCCTAGCATCAGGAAGGACATCCAGTTTTTACACTGGGGCTTTCCACTAAGAATTATTTCAACAATACTAGTTTCATATTTTTTTAAAGAATAGAATAGAATAGAATTCTTTATTGGCCACATGTGATTGGACACAAAAGGAATTTGTCTTGGTGCATATGCTCTCAATGTACATAAAAGAAAAGATACATTCATCAAGAATCATAAGGTACAACACTTAATAATAGTCATAGGGTACAATAGGGTACAATAAAAATAATGTTATATCATGTGCATCTCAATAAAAAGATAAATTGATATTTTTAATTGATTTCACATAGCTCCAAATTTGTTATATACGTACATACTGTACCTATGGATGCAGACACAAATATGGATAATCTTAAAAGCATGTTTTGTTTTGCTAGTTTACTAACATTAAGGACAAATCAATCCATGCTGATATTCTCATTTAAAATCAATTTAAAATAAATAATGTCACAGGCTACTCTAAGCATGGCCATTATTGTATTTATATCCTAGACACCAAGGACATTGCTAATGATATCAATAATTTAAAAGATAGATTCAGATGTTGACCAACTGCAATATATTTATGATATTTCGTTCTTCGCTTGTCCTTGCAATGAAATGGCATTGGCAGAACAACTAGAATGTTCAAGAAATAGAGTAAATGAATGCACCTATTTTACACAACAAAAAGAATTCCAGAAGACTTATCAACCACCATTTTTGAGGTGATCAAATTCCAATGTTTTCTTTGAGTTAATTTGGAAAAAGTTCCACTGTACATGAAGCATTTTAAGATTTACAAACTTAAGTTACTCCACGTAACTGAAGTCTAAAAAATAATAGATTTACAAATATAGATGGTATACTTCTATGAGCATTTGTTGTGAGTGTGCAACATTTGTTGAGTGTAATCCACTGGAATTTGAAAAAGGAAGGGGTTATGCCAAGAGAGGAGTGTGTTTCTGGGCTGTTTAGATTTTTTAACTAAATGTGTGAAAGGTATTTATAAACTGAAGTTGAAAAGACTCTGCTATTTTTATAGGACAAATATGACAACATTTTTTAGGCCCAACTGTGAGATCAGTTAGGCTTATTATCATACTTTTAGAATATATTGTTTCTATAAAATATGAATATTACCATTTATACCTTCATTTTAAGATTTATTTCTGATTAAGTACACAAAATGAACCATGAAGCTGAACAGTTTCTAAAAAAGATTAGAATATCAGCAAGGGTTTAAAGGGGGTTCATCACCAATACAAATTTTTTTACTGTTGTTATTCATAGTCAGATGGGAGAGGGAAGAGGGGAGAGGGGAGGGAGGGAGGGAGGGAGGGAGAGAGAGAGAGAATTTGTTTTTTACATTTATATACATAATCCCTAAAGATTTATGGTGAGTTACAATCTACAGGAACAAAACAATAATGAAAACAATACATCAAAAATGTATTACTAGGTATCCCTGACTAATAACCTTAACCTCTTTTAATGAACTGCCTACTGGTAACCAATGAGACCCTGAAGCACTGGTGTTCTTTTTGAGCAGCAGTTCCTATGTGTTAAGAGACCAACTGCTACAGCTTATATCAAATGCAGCTTGTGAATGGTCTTCAAAATTGGCCCATGTTGAGTGTATTGCAGAAATACACTCAACTATCTAGAGGCATCTTTAATGGATCTCCTTGTTTTGCTGCTATTACTGGACTTTTTCCTGATTTGGAAATTGTTTTAATTAAACTTTCCCATGTCATATGGAGTGCTATTTACCAAGTTTATTTAAACCCAGCTGAGTCCAAACTGATCTTAATAAGCACAGCTCCTTCACTTCTTGCATCATTGTTTCCTTATACATGAATAACATAGTCAAAGAACACCATGGTAATCTAACTAAATTTGTCACTCAACTTGCAAAATTAACGTGTTGGTAAATAAAGTCGTTGGTAAAAATTTAAAACACAGAAGTAATTCTTGATCCTGGAATTATATTTTACTGAGTTTGGCTTACTGACTTAAATTTTTTAAAATTGTAATTTTAAATATCAAATTCTATTTTCAAACTGCATTTTCACTTTCATCTCCCATTGGTTGCTTTTTGGGTGTATAATGTGAACTGGGAAATAGTTCCTATAGCTGCAGTTCATATAAAGTATAATCAATTAATCACATATTTAATTCTTTTTCCAAAGTTCCTTGCCTCTATATTTATTGTTTCTTTTGCTATCATCAAGTTCTAAAGGACATTTTTACATAAATACATACTCATCATGCTGAAAATAAACAACATTCAGTAGAGCACAGAGCAGGAGTACGAAATAGTAAGCAAAATAAATTAAGGAATTAAAGCATAATTAGAATTGGCTTAAAGAAGCACCATTCATTATGTGTTTTTATACTTTTCATCACATCCACATATCATTCATAGATTTGTTTTTCTTTCAATTTCTCACTGGTATGTCTTAGAGAATCTCAGCTCTGCACAATAATACTTAGTCTTCCTCTTCCCCTCAATCCAGGTTTCTTTCATTTCTTTAATTCATTTCTGACAACAAATTATATATTACATGTACAACATATCCCACATCACTTCTAACATTACCACAAACATATTTTAGACATTTATCCATAAATACAGTAAACAAAGAAGTATCACATATCTTTATGTTAATCCCTATGCAATGTTGTATTCCCCCACACACTTTGCTTCCATTGTAAACCACTTTTATAACATCTTGCAACAAAATTAACATCATAATTATATAAAACATTCCATAACCCTAGTCATTGTTATTTAGTAAATGCATTTTATATCAGTACATCTAATTTCTCAAGTAGTCCTCAATTTACAACAGTTAATTTAGTGACTGTTCCACATTACAACAGCATTGAAAAAAGTGATATGATCCTTTTTCACGCTTATGACCATTGTGTGATTCCCATGGTCACATGATCAAAATTCAGATGTTTGGCAACCGACTCACATTTATGATGGATGCAGTGTCCTGGAGTCAGTGATACATTTTTACAACCTTCTGACAAGCAAAGTCAAGAAACAAGATTCACGTAAGAACCATGTTACTAACTTAACAACCGCAGTGACTCACTTAACAAATATGGCAAGAAAGGTTGTACAATGGGGTAAAACTCACTTAACAAATTTCTCACTTAGCATCATGAATTTCGGGCTCCATTGTGGTCATAAGTTGATGACTACCTGTATTTCTCAATGTTTGCTGAAAAAGAAGAATCTGTTCAGTGCTTCCCCTGCCAAGAATGAATCCATGTTGTATTTCCCAAATGTTCATTGTCATTTCTTCTATCATTTTTATCAGAAATCTGCCAAGTGTATTTCCAGCTACATTTAGCAGACTAATTCCTCAATAGATTTTGTGTTCATTCTTGCTTTCTTTCCTTCCTCTAATGATTTCTTTTTTTTCAATTTTAAGGCACAAAGCTGTCTTCAGAAGCAAGTTAAAGTCATCACACATCTTGTAAAAAAAAAAGTTAAGAGTTGCTTTTCCCATATTATACTGAACTCCATATCTCTGAATTCAGGAATTAAATGAAAGCTCTGAACTGCCCCTTTCCATAGGATCAAATTGTCTCTGCATACTGATTGGAGAATATAAAAAGTCAGTATTAAAATTTGAGAATGCGTGACAGAAAGAATTTAAACTAAAATCAAAAGCTTTCTTTTGAGAGAGTTTGTTATTGCTTACAATACATATGTGATTACATGAAGAAATATGGAGAAAACAATCTACTTGTTATTAATATCTCCATATTATAGTAAATACACTCATAGACACACACACACACACACACACATACACACACACCTCAATTAGTCATTTTCCAGATTATATATTATTATATTCATCATCCACCAAATAAGTTTGGTGAAAGCGCGTGAAAGAAAGATACAGTACATATCAACAAACTTTTCATCCACTTCACAACAATCAAGTTATATATGACTTTTAACTGTATCAAAGTCATAAGGGAATTATCAGATATGTACTTGTCATAGTTACATTTTCCATTTTTGTCTACTTCTATTTGACTTTTACTGTCGCAAAACATTTATTGCACTCTAGCATTATTGCTGGGAGCTGACAGCCATGCAAGCTGGAAACCTATTTTTGGAAAATCAGTTGAAGTTTTTAGCCGTTTTTAAGATGAGCGTACAGTGACCCCATCAGCTAGCAAGCATGACCTACTATTTAGGAATCCCTGGGCTAAGCTGTTCTGGGGACAAATGTCATCCATTTTAACAGTTCTACAGCACTACATATTGAAACCCTTTTGTAAGATTTGGTTTCGCTCTCATCTCACAGGATAAAGGTTATAAAAAAAAGAGAAGTGGTTTTAGCTTCTACAGTTTTTGTCTGGGTGTGCACATGTACACAAAAGAAGCAAAGAGCTGGGGGATTACTTGGTTTCTAGCTCTGTCACTCTTAAGCATTTCCTCCTCCTTTAAATAAGCTCTTGTTGGATTTTCTGCTTACTCCTAATGGTTTTGAAAGCACGGATCTGATTTATACTATGGATTTACTGCTGTATTATTTGGAGGAGGGTTTATAGATGCAATTCAGTAATTCTGTTTTAACAAACCTTGCAAAGTCTTTTGTGTTAAAAAAAATCAGCAGTGGAAAGTATCAGATATAAGCATTTAAACCATTTCTCCCTCTCTATAGAACTCCTTTTGAGTTCTCAGGCAGCATATTGTGGAACCCATTAAATGCCATCATAAACCTACTGCTTTCCAAATCCTACCAAATAAATGGAAAATATTTAAAAATCATTTTTGAATGGGTGTATCCTTTTAAAATAGATTGTCCATTGCCATTGGTACTGGTTTTATGGTCTGGAAGATCAATGGGGTTTGTAGTTAAGTAGCCCAAGCAACACATAGCTTTCAAGTCTGAAAGTACTCAAGTGTTTTCTTGATGAATGATTTAGTGCCCTTTCATAGTACATTTGACAACCAGATGGGGCCTCTATTTAGGAATGATTACAAGATTTAATACGCACTAACAAAACTAATCCAATCATATATCAATGACCTTAGTCTAATAATAACCAAAATACTCCTTTACTCTGTTTTATTTAAATAACAGCTCTTTTGATGTTTTTCCCTTCTTTAATTGGTGTCTATCTTTAGTCTAATTGGAAATAGGCATTATAAAGGAAGTTTAAATTTAAATCCACATTTCAAAAAGTATTATTCTAATCTATATTGTATTTGAGCATGCTAGGGACACCATCATAGTGTAGACATCCAATATGTTGCATGAATACATGAGAAAACAAGAACTATTTTTTAAAAAAAGAAACAGATGATATTTTAGGCAGCTCTGGGTCTATGACTCTACCCGTTGGCCCCATTTCCAGAGAGGCCAGCAGCATTATTTGAGGGGTAGAAATGGACATTGCCCTGTTTTATCCCCTATTAATCATGGACAGTTTTATGCTATTGTTTGAAGCAACAGTTTCCGCCTTATGTTATCTTAAGTACTTCCATTCATTTTGGCTACTGCCCTTCTCTTCCACACAGGCTAATCCAGCAGATCATTGTCTATTTTGCAGAGAAAAGAACACCCTTCATCTGGCAGTGTCCCACAGAAGTCATGGAATGGAAGTGATGCATGAATGTTTCAATTTAGAACCCTAAAATTTGCTGTGTTTTTTTAAAGCTCAATTTAGGAGAAAGATAGGGGAATGTCCATTTGTGTTTTACAGGCATTCTCAAAAAGGAACAGTGACTAGGACTTCATTGATACTTAAGTACAGTATCCTATCCTTTGGATTACAAATTAAAAAGAGAAAAGAAGAAACAAATTAAAAAGAGAAAAGAAGAAACAAATTAAAAAGAGAAAAGAAGAAATGTTTTTTCCACAACATTTCCAATAATCAAGGCAAGTCGTCACATTTTCAAAGAGGGTACTGGAGCCTTGTATGTACAGCTGACTCTGTTTTACCTAATATTGTTATTTCAACTGGAAGTCCATCAGATTATTGATAATAATAATCTTTGGGAGAATTAGGAAAGCAATCTAAGTGTAATAATGTATCTTTTTAACAACTGGTACCATTTATGCCTATGCCCAAAGTAAAAGTGAATAATATTTCCTTTTAGAAAATGTTGTAATGATTTTAGTGCACCTGGCATTTCATTCAGTAATCAAAGTGATAGTATGTTTACTCTAATTCAACTCCCTTATGAATTTCTACAGCCTCTATTTTTCTCTCTTTAATTGAAAATGATTGTGGGTGAGAGTAACTCACTAGAAAGCTTTTTTCACCTTTACTTAACACATTCCTTGAATTTATGATAAATGACTTGAAGGGAAACAATGTAGCTTTGATTCAGTTCAATTCAGTACGTCTGTTGCCCATTCTTTCCCATCTGTCATATCCCATCCTATCTCTTTTCTTAACTTCTGGGACCGGAAAACTAGGGTGAACCATTTTTTTTTGTAAAAAAAATATTTAACATTCATAGACTTCATCAGTATGCTTGAGATTTTGAAAATTAACAGTAGAAAGCTCAGCTATAAAACTGACTTTGCTATTATAAGTTAGAACTAGATACAGGTACGCTTGGAGAAGATCCAGTAAAATCAGTGTGACATATTACAGCAAAAGGACTCAAATGATACAGAATTAAATGGGCATAATTTAAGGATAAGTATATCTGTATCCAATCACATCTCCATTTCTAAATCACAATTTGGAGATTTAAGAACATATCACAGGCTTTCTCAGAGTCTTCATTTGCTACTACCATATTCTATTATTTGAATTGCTCGTTCATGCTTCAGCTGCAAAAGACTAACTCTTCTTGGCTGGCTGTAAAGTTTTAGACTAGAATCTCAAATTCTCAGCCCATGTCTTTGACTTTTGAAATCCAAAGACAGAGGAAAGACTATGTTCTTGTAATGTACCAGTTCCAATAGCCAAATAATGTCTCTCAAATAAATGTAATGGCCTTCATTTCAGCATCTCTTTGTTCAATCTTCCCGCTCCCCTGGGGTCTTGGGAGACGTGGTCTCTGGGCTCAAGCTGGTGTATGTGAATACCAGGTCTGTAGCCAATAAGTCATCCCTCCTCCGCGAGCTCACGGAGGAGGAGGCTGCAGACCTGATATGCATTACGGAGACCTGGTTGGGCCCGGAGGGGGGTGTCCCTCTGTGTGATTTGTGTCCTCCAGGTTTCCGTGTGCTGTTCCGGTCTCAGGCCCAGGGAAGGGGCGGAGGGGTAGCCATAGTTGTTAGAGAGACCTTGTTTCCAAGGGAGGTCACTGTCCCGCAGATAGGTGGGTGTGAGGCCCTCCTCGTGAGATTGGGCCCTGGTGGTCGGTTGGGTTTGCTGCTAACATACCTGTCCCCCAGCTGCATAGCGGCGGCCCTGACTGAGCTTCTTGACGTCCTCTCGGAGGTGGCGGTGGAGTTCCCCAGGCTTATAGTTCTGGGGGACTTTAACTTGCCGTCTCTGGGGGCATCGGTTTGGCTCAGGAGTTCATGGCATCCATGGCAGCCATGAACCTGACCCAGGTGATTCACGGGCCCACTCACAAGGGGGGGAACATGCTTGACCTGGTTTTTGTCTCGGGGCAGTGATGTAGTGATCTGGGGGAGGGTTTTCCAATTGCCCTCCCTTTATCGTGGACGGATCACTATCTCCTGCAGCTGGTCTTTCAATTAGCTGTCCCTCACTGCTGGGATGAGGAACCAACATGATGGTTCCGCCCCAGATGCCTGATGGACCCGGAGAGTTTTCAGACAGCGCTGGGGTTCTTGCCTGCCTCCCTCGACCCCTTGGCCGAGACGCTGACTGCCGCCTGGCAACAGGCGGCTTTGGAGGCGCTCGACCGGGTTGTCCCCTTGCGGCCTCTTCCCTGCCGTAGACCCCGATGGGCTCCATGGTTTTCCAAGGAGCTCCGGGGGATGAAACGGCGGAGAAGACACCTGGAGAGTAGGTGGAGGACTAGCCGCTCCGAATTCAACCGTGTCCAGTTGAGAGCCTATATTAGGACCTATCTGGAAGCGATCAGGGCGACGAGGCATGCTTACTTCTCCGCTCTGATTGCGTCTGCTGATGATCGCCCTGCGGCCCTGTTTCGGGTGACCAGCTCCCTCCTCCAATTGAGGGAGGGGGATGACCCTTTGCAGGGCAGAGCAGAGGAATTTAGTTTACATCTGGCAGATAAGGTCGCTCGAATTCGTGCCGGCTTGGACTCTGATTGGCAGTGGTCTGATGATGGGGTGGCGATGGGTCTGGTGGATTCTATCTGGGTTGAGTTTGACCTGGTCTCCCTTGATGAGGTGGACAGGATCATGTGGAGGCTGTCTTCCACCACGTGTTTATTGGACCCGTGTCCTTCCTGGTTGGTGTATGCCTCCAGGGAGGTTACACATGGTTGGCTCCAGGCAATTGTCAACGCCTCCTTGAGTGAGGGGGTCTTTCCCGCCGCCTTGAAAGAGGCGGTGGTGAGGCCCCTCCTCAAGAAGCCTGCCTTGGACCCAGCCGTTTTGAACAACTATCGTCCAGTCTCCAACCTTCGCTTTTTAGTGAAGGTTGTTGAGAGCGTGGTGGTTCAGCAGCTTCCCTTGTTCCTGGAGGAAGCTGATTATCTAGACCCATATCAATCGGGCTTCAGGGCCGGACACAGCATGGAGACAGCATTGGTCGCACTGATGGATGATCTCTGGAGGGTGCGGGACAGGGGTTGTTCCTCTGTCCTTGTCCTGTTAGATCTCTCAGCGGCTTTCGATACCATTGACCATGGTATCCTTCTGCAGCGGCTCAGAGGACTGGGGGTGGGGGACACCGTTTTGTGGTGATTCTCCTCCTTCCTCTCGGGCCGTTCACAGTCGGTGTTGGCAGGGGGGCAGAGGTCAGCCCCGAGGCCCCTCACTTGTGGGGTGCCCCAGGGGTCCATTCTCTCGCCTCTCCTGTTTAATATCTACATGAAACTGCTGGGCGAGATCATCCGAGGTTTTGGGGTGAGGTATCATCAGTATGCTGATGATACCCAGCTTTATATCTCCACCCCAGACCCGATCAGTGATGCTCTCTCCGTGATGTCCCGTGCCTGGAGGTGCGGGGGATGGGGAGTAATAGGCTTCAGCTCAACCCCACCAAGACTGAGTGGCTGTTCTTACCAGCATCTCAGTCTTTATTGGATGTACCATCTTTGGTCATGGGGGGAGAGGTGTTAGCCCCCCGTGGATAGGGCGAGGAACCTGGGTGTCCTCCTGGATTCACAGCTTGGTTTGGAGGAGCATGTGGGAGCTGTGGCCAGGGGGGCTTTTGCCCAGGTTTGGCTGGTTCGCCAGCTCCACCCTTATTTGGACCAAGATGCCCTTCGAACGGTTACTCATGTGCTCGTCACCTCTAGAATCGACTACTGCAACGCTCTTTACATGGGGCTCCTTGATGACCCGGAGGTTACAGATGGTGCAGAATGCAGCCGCTGGCTGTGATGGGGTATCCCGATACTCCCATGTTACACCCCTCCTGTGTGGCTTGCATTGGTTGCCGGCTGCCTCTCGGGTCGCCTTCAAGGTGTTAGTAACAACTTATAAAGCCCTAAATGGCTTGGGTCCAGGGTACTTGCGGGAACGCCTCCTGCCAGCATCACTTTCCGATCGCCCTGTTCGCTCTCATAGGAGAGGCCTCCTTGGGATACCGTCGGTCAGGCATTGTTGGCTGGCGGTTCCAAGGGCTAGAGCCTTCTCTGTGGGAGCGCCTGCCCTCTGGAATCAGCTCCCTGTGGATCTCCGTTTGGCCCCTGACTTCCGCTCCTTCCGCCGAGACCTGAAGACTTGGTTGTTTCAACAAGCCAGCCTGGAATGACCCGGGGGGGGGTTGAGGGTTTTAACCTTCTTAACTTTTTAATTGTATTCGGCTTGTTTATTTATTTAATTGCCTTTTTATTGTAAATTTGTCCTGTTTTAATGTTCGCCACCCTGAGTCCTTAGGGAGTAGGGCGGCATACAAGTCGAATAAATAATAATAACAATAATCTCTTCTCTCTTCCTATTCCTTTGCTCAGGTGTAACTTCAGGCTGCAAATTTAAACATGGCTGGAACTTTGATTCCATAATCATGACTGCTAACTTGACTTTTTTAAACCACTCCTTGCATGTACACCTATTCTGCAATCTTTTGAGGGACTTGGAAACTTCACCATCTCTATCCTGCAGAGCAAGAAACAGCCTGTTAAGAGGCAATTAGGGGCAATTTTGGCATTCATTTATGGACAAGCTTGAAGACTTCTCTTGAGAAGCATTTCCAGAAAAGTTCAGGTAAGTAAAACGAGTGCAGATTAGGAGGAAAAGGTGTCCCTACAAATCACCCTTATAAAAAAGCATGCAAAAAGACAGGCCAGATAGAATTTACACACACACACACTTTCCTTCAGTTCTGTTTTTAGTGTTTAGCAATTCCATTTGGGCATTCCCAAATGGGGTATTTGCAGGAGACCCTGTTGCCAATAATAGCTTCCCGATGCCACGTGCGCTCCCACCGGCAGGGCCTCCTCAGGGTGCTGTCAGCCAGGCAATGTTGGCTGGCAGCCCCCAGGGGTAGGGCCTTCTCTGTGGGGGCACTCACCCTTTGGAACCAGCTGCCCCTGGAGCTTCGGGTGGCCCCTGACCTCCAATCTTTCCGCTGTGGCCTAAAAACTTGGCTGTTCCAACTAGCCTACCTGGACTGATGGGGGGGAGGGTCTTTTTAGTGGTTGTTTTTAAATTTAATTGATTTATGAGATTTTTGGTTTAATTATTTTTAATTAATTGGTGGCTCAGGCTGTTAAATGCCTGCTCTTAAGATCCAGCTGTCTACAATTACTGTAGGCTCGAATCCCACCAGGCTCAAGGTTGACTCAGCCTTCCATCCTCTCGGGGTAGGTAAATTGAGGACCCAAGATTGTTGGGGGCAATTAGCTGACCTTGTAAAAATGCCGCTTAGTAATAAGCAGGCATATACAATGGAATGAAGGCTATTGCTGAGCGCATTGGGTTGTGCTCCAAAAGTAAGCCTGAGTATTCGGAGAAGGGCGGCATATAAATGTAATTAAAAAATAATAATATTTATATTGTATTGTTTTTAGTATTGTAACCCGCCCTGAGTCCTCAGGGAGATAGGGCGGCATATAAATCTCATAAATAAATAAATAAATAAATAAATAAATAAATAAATAAATAAATAAATAAACAAACAAACAAACAAACAAACAAACAAATAAAATGTACTATTATAATTATTCAGGTTCCAATCTAGGTCGGTCACTGGACCAGACTTTTCTGAGCTTTCCAGCATGAGGGGCTCAAGAATGAGTCTGAAATTTCAGAAGACAAAACGTCTGATTCCGGTGACCAACCCAAATTGGATCCTGCAGCATTATCCTGAGACAAGTATTCATCATTCATGTTATAACTATAAATACCATTTAGGCAAAGAGGTTCAGGTGTTGGACTAAGAGTGGGAAGAACCAGTTTTAGTCATTCTTCTGACTTCAGGAAAGGGCTATATGCAGCTAATAGATAGTTCAGTGCAGTCAGAAATCCCATTTGTAAATGCAGGAAAGTTTGAGTGAAAGTTGTCTTTATAATCGCAGTTCTTCGTGTTCAGTAAAGTTTACTGGGAGATGGCAGGAAAGCATTTTTGTGAAAGATTGCATCATAAAATTGTCTCAAACTGGTTTTGATAGCCATATCTTGAGGACAAAATATAATGTAATATAAAGAGAAAAGTGATTCAGATCAGTCTAGCAAAGAAAATTGTATTTTACCCCCTTGAAGCTAAGCAATCAATATGTGAATCTGCTTCATAAAGTCAAAATGCTTCAAGCATGAAAAAGCTATGAAGATCATCTAGTCCAACAAGCCACAGAAAGTCAGAAACTCTTTCAAAACTGTGTTGT
Organism: Naja naja; assembly: GCA_009733165.1. Classification (NCBI taxonomy): domain Eukaryota; kingdom Metazoa; phylum Chordata; class Lepidosauria; order Squamata; family Elapidae; genus Naja; species Naja naja. The sequence continues at coordinate 260,373,679 of CM019149.1, read as the reverse complement.
TACTTCTTGATTGGTTGATGGAGTTGATGTATGCAGATTGGATGGCTTTTTCCTGAGACCCTGTGTGGCTGAGGTGCTGGCTGTGTGTCTCTCGGCCTTTTGTGTTGTAACGACCTGGGTAATGGGCTGTGTGAAGACCTTCTGAGTTCTATTGTTGTGACATTCTGGGTGTGGTGCTGTAATCTCCTGGGTCGTTGTCTGTGTTGCAACCTCCTGATGCAACACAGGAGATTACAACACAAAACATCAGGAGGTTGCAACACAGACAACGACCCAGGAGATTACAGCACCACACCCAGGACGTCCCATCCAATCTGCATACATCAACTCCATCAACCAATCAAGAAGTAACAACACAGCCAACTCTGGAGTTTAAAAGGGAAAAACAGCCACTATCACACACTTCTCCCAGAAGAACGAAGCTGAAGACACCAGCCTGAAGATGACGGATGAGATTTCGTCAAAACGTTGCCAAGGTATTCTCAATCTTACACGGGACAACACCCGAATACACCAAGACCTACACACACACACACACACACACACACATATATATGTGTATATATGTGTATATATATTCATAGATTTTCATGGGTACAGTTATGCAGGTCTTGGCATGTTTCGGTCTTTTCCTGTGTAACATTGAGAGTATCTTGGCGATATTCAAAATGTTGAAACGTCACCGAGATACTCTCAATCTTACATGGGAAAAGACCTGAACATGCCAAGACCTGCATATATATATATATATGGTATTTAGGTTTCTTCGGGTATTTTCCCACGTCTTAATAGTTGTGCTTTTATAGCGATGTTTCGGCAAAATATCATCTGCCATCTTCAGGCTTGTGTATTGGGTTCTTTTTTAATCGTGTGTCTATGTATGTATGCATATGTATGCACAACCTTTGCAGTAAGCTTGTTGCTTTAGTGCTGAAATAAAGTGTTCTACCGGTACTGCTGTGTCCTGTCTCTCCTTTGCACGTGGTCCCACAAAATACTTCAATGAATATTCAATGAATACTGTCAATGAATACTTCAGCTTCAACCATAATAATACAAGAGCACACAATGGATACAAACTCAAGGTTAACCGCACCAAACTTGATTGCAGGAAATATGACTTCAGCAACAGAGTGGTCAATGTCTGGAATACTCTACCTGACTCTGTGGTTTCTTCCCCAAACCCTAAAAACTTTAACCTTAGACTGTCTATTATTGACCTCATCCCTTTCCTAAGAGGTCTGTAGGGGCATAAGCACCAAAGTGCCTACCGTCCCTGTACTATTATTTCTTTTATTTTCTTATATGTATCCATGTATTTATAACTATGTTTATACTTATACCTATTGTCTTGTAAGCGATTGACAAATCAAATAAATAAATAAAATAAATATAGCTGCAGTATACCAGCTGCAGGGAGGACAGTCTGTAACTCTAGAGCCCAAAGAAGCCCTTGGTCTTATTTTATGTGGACTTCAGCTTAATTTTTAAAATCTTGGTGAATGGTGAGATATCAAAAATAAATTGTCTTTACTCTGACAGCCCAGTAAGTAACAAATGACCAAAAGAGAAAGAATGGAATGCCATGAAAAGAGAACATTCATGCCATTTTTGCTTCTGGCTCCCCTTAGTGCTACTTTTGGCTATCCCAAACACTGTTAGACTGGATAGAAAAGTGGTTGCTTTTGGATATACATATATGCCTTTTCTTCTGGCTGAGATTCTCACTCTAAAGCCGTCATTTTTGGAAGACATAGGTATACCTGCAGTCTCATATTTTCCATACCTGATTTTTCCAAACATAGAATCAGAGTTTAATCCTGAAGCTGATTTTATTTTTATATATAGCAATCCCCCTCCCCCCTCTGGACATTTGCTTTTTATACCTATGCTCTCAGTAACATTTTCTGAGCTTGGTTGTTTACTTAAAGACATTTCAATTCTCAACATCATTGGGACTGATGATGTTACCTAGTTGAGTAATGAAACATTTGCAAGCAAGCAACCAAGCTCAACACTGTCTACAGATACTCTTTTCTATTAAAAGCATCCTTTGTCCAGCTTTCAAGCTAATGAACTTTTATCCCATTTTTTTTTCTCCACTGTTACTTCTAAAGAGGTGCTTAGAATATTTATAGAACCAAACTAAGCTTATTTAAACATAGCTTAATATTTATTTATTTATTTATTTATTTATTTATTTATGAGATTTATATGCCACCCTATCTCCCAAAGGACTCAGGGCGGCTTACAATACCAAAAAATAAACAATATAAATATAAATATTAAAGTTAATTAAGTTGCCAATTTCATAGATCGAATTAAAGTATATAGACAACCACTAAAGACCCTCTCCCCTTTTCCATCAGCCCGGATAGGCTGGTTGGAAGAGCCAAGGTTTTAGCTCGCGGCGGAAGGATCGGAGGTCAGGGGCCATCCGGAGCTCCAGGGGAAGCTTGTTCCAAAGGGTGGGTGCCCCCACAGAAAAGGCCCTACTCCTGGGTGCTGCCAGCCGGCATTGACTGGCTGACGGCACCCCGAGAAGGCCCAGCTGGTGGGAGCACACGGATCATTGGGAAGTTGTTATCGGCAGCAGGGTTTCCTGCAAATATCCCGGTCCAATGCCATGAAGGGCTTCATAGGTTAACACCAGCACCTTGAATCTCACCCGGAGGGCAACTGGTAATTAGTACAGCTCACGCAGGAGGGGTGTAACATGGGAGTATTGGGAACCTCCCATCCACTAGGGGAATGCGCTGCTGCATTCTGGACAAGTTGAAGCCTCCGGGTGGTCCTCAGGGGCAGCCCCATGTAGAGAGCATTGCAGTAGTCCAAACGGGAAATGACGAGGGCATGAGTGACCGTACACAGGGCATCTCGATCCAGGAAGGGTCGCAACTGGCTTACTAGGTGAACCTGGGCAAATGCTCCCCTGGCCATGGATCCCCTGGCCACAGCTCCCATCTGCTCCTCTAAACTGAGCCATCCATCCAGAAGGATACCCAAGTTGAGAGCCTTATGTATGGGGAGTTACACCTCTCCCCCCATAACTAGAGATGGAATATCCTGGCTTATTTGAGATGCCGGTACATACAGCCACTCGGTCTTAGCCGGGTTGAGCTGGAGTCTGTTCCTCCCCATCCAGTCCCATACCACTTCCAGGCATCAGGACATCACTTCGAGGGCATCACTGGGTTGGTTAGGGGTGGAGATATAGAGTTGGGTATCATCAGCATACTGATGTTACTTCCCCCCAAAACCATGGATGATCTCGCCCAGCCCCTTCATGTAGATGTTGAACAAGAGGGGCAAGAGAACTGACCCCTGAGGTACCCCACAAAGGAGGGGCCTCGTGGCCGATCTCTGCCCTCCTGCTAACACTACCTGTGTACATCCAGAGAGGTAGGAGGAGAACCAACGTAAAACAGTTCCCCCCACACTCCCAGCCCCTCAAGATGTCGCAGCAAGATACCATGGTCGATGGTATTGAAAGCCGCTGAGAGATCTAACAGGACCAGAACAGAGGAATAACCCCTGTCCCAAGCTCTCCAGAGATCATCCACCAGTGCGACCAACGCCATCTCCGTGCTGTGCCCAGGCCTGAAACCCTATTGGTATGGGTCTAGATAGTCAGTTTCATCTAGAAACATCGAATGCTGTCGGGCCACCACGCTCTCAACAACCTTCATCACAAAGCGAAGGTTGGAGACTGGACGGAAGTTGTTTAAATCAGCTGGGTCCAAGGTAGGTTTTTTGAGGAGGGGTCTCACTACCGCCTCTTTCAAGGTGGCAGGGAAGAAACCCTCACTGAAAGAAGCATCTATAATTGCTTGGAGCCAGCCTCGTGTAACCTCTCGGGCGGCATACACCAGCCAGTAGGGACACGGGTCCAACAAACACGTGGCAGAACTCAGCCTCCTCATGACTGCCCACTTCATTTGGAGTCACAGAATCAAACTCCTCCCAGATAAAATTTCTAAGACCAGACACCATATTCCCATCGGACTCTGCCCAGTCGGAGTCCAAGCCTGTCCGAATCCAAGCGATCTTGTCCATCAGATGTTGGCTAAACTCCTCGGCACATCCCTGAAGAGGGTCCTCCCCCTCCCTCTGGTTAAGGAGGGAACGGGAGACCCTGAACAGGGCGGCTGGGTGATTATCTGCAGGCACGATGAGAGCAGAGAAGTAGGCACACTTCGCTGCTTGCATCGCAGCAAGATAAGACCTAATATAGGTTCTTAACTGCGATTGGTCAGATTCAGACCTGCTGGATCTCCAACAGCTCTCTAGGGCTCTTTTTCATCACTTCATTTCTTGGAGCTCTGTGGAAAACCAGGGAGCTACTCAAGATCTGTGGCAGGCCAGAGGCCGCAAAGGAACAACTCGGTCTAGTACCCTGGTGGCAGCTGTCTGCCAGGCGTCCACCAGGGTCTCAACCGAGCTGTGGGCAAAGGAGGTCGGAATTGGCCCAAGCGCCATCAGGAACCTTTCTGGGTTCATTAGGCGCCTGGGGCAGAACCATCTCACCGGTTCTGCCTCCCAGCAGTGAGGGGTGGTATATTGGAAGGCCAGTCGGAGATAATGATCTGTCCATGATAGGGGTTGGATAGTTGGGGGAAAAAAACCCAGATCATTTTTGCACTGTCCCGAGAGAAAAACCAGGTTGAGTGTGTGTCCCGCCTCATGAGTCAGACCCTGAATTATCTGGGTCAGGTCCATGGCCATCATGGAGGCCATGAACTCCTGGACCAACCCCGATGTCTCTCCTAGGGAAGGCAAGTTAAAGTCCCCCAGGACTATAAGCCTGGGGAACTCAACCACCACCCCTGAGAGGACATCGAGGAGGGCAGGTGGGCCTGTAGTCACACAGCTGGGAGATAGGTACATGAGCAACAAACCCAACTGATCCCCATGGCCCAGTTTCACAAGGAGAGACTCACATCTGCCTATCTGCAGGACAGTGGTCTCCCCCAGACAAAGTGCCTCCTTGATCATAACTGCCATCCCCCCACCCCTACCCCGGGCCCAGGGCTGGTGTAACACACGGAAACCTGGTGGGCACAGATCCACTAGGGGGACTCCCCTCTCCGGGCCCAACCAGGTCTCTGTGATGCAAGCCAGGTCCGCATTTTCCTCCTCGATCAAATCTTTGACAAGGGGAGCTTTGTTCACTACGGACCTGGCATTCACATACACCACCTTGAGCCCAGGGGTCCGATCCTCCGAGCCCCCGGGAATGCAGGAATGAACTGGCGGGTCGGAGCACATCACCTCTCGTAAACAACAGGGGCATACTCCCAGAGACCGATATGGCCCGCCGTCCTTACCTGCTGCCTTTCCCAATCACCATGGGGATAATTCCCCCCATCCCTACCTCCAGGGCTCTGGGCCACCCCAACCCCATCCTCCCCTGCCACGATCCAACTTTAATCTGGACAGAGGATATCCCAGTGGAGGTCCCCCCAGGTTCCAACTGGGTTTGACTGCCCACCCTCAACCCAAGCCCTCTTAAAAATTTATCCAAGAATTTGATCAAAGAGACTTTAGGGCCTCTCTTGTGGTCCCTCCCCCATCCCTGACCCACTACCACACAGTGCCACCTCTCGGGATTCCAAAATCTGTCATCAAGGTAAGCCAGCAAAAGTCCAGCAGGCCAGGTCCAAGATAGGGGGGAATCCCTTAGTGCCTGCAATTCTGTAGTTAGATAAGTCCGCATAATGTTATATCAATACGGGGAAGATGGTATATTAGATGGAATAAGGTGATTAAAAGATGTCCAGATGGTAAGTACTCAGTCCTGAAATAATAAGTCCAATCAGTTGGAGAAGTCCAAGCCCCAGCACCCTCTCATGACAGCCAGGAAAAGGGAGACGATGGCAGGCCTCCGTGGATTAGCCACCGTGCTCTCACCACTAGTGGTGACTCCAGCAGTTGGTAGGCCTAGGTGGTCTATAGGCAAGATGGTTTGTAGGCCCATTGGTACAGGTAATGGGCCAGATGTTGTTGCTCAGAAGTTTCGGCTGGCCAGTCAATGGAGGGGCATCCAACTCCTGTTGGTCTCCCACCCCAACAGGAGGCATACCCCACAAGGTATGTCTCACTACAGCAGAAAGCCACTTTAGCAGGCCAATTCAGGACCGGAGGGGAAAAGAGAGGGGGGAAATAACCCCTTCCATCTAAAACCTGGCGGTCCCTAGGTCTGGGCAAAGTCCACCCCGGTGGATTCCATTTCCACACTGGGCACCACGGTCAAAATCTCTAGGGTCGCCAACATATCCCTCCAGAGTGTTAAAAGCATTGACCCTAGAGCCTAATATGAAGGGAGAAGCAAATGGCAGGAGGGGGAGGGCAGATGGAACAGGTTGGGCCAGGCAAACAACCCAGGAATTCATAGCTTGTGTGTCCATAGTAGCAAGCACCATCAGTTGCAGCAGCAGCAAGTACTTCAAAAGGACCGGCAGCAGCCTCATTCCCACTCTATATCTCTGAGCTTGCTGCCAAGTCCTTTCCAGGTACCGCCCTGCAATTGCCATCGTCACTGCTGTCATCGTGACCTGGCATATTTGATATGTGTTTATTTGTTTCATACTTTCTACATTGGGTGAGTACAGGTAGTCCTTGGCTAACATTCATTGACCATTCAAAGTAATAACAGCACTGAACAAGGAGACTTATGCCCAATCTTTGAAGGTGTAATCATTGCAATATTCCCACAGTCAGGTGAGCTGAACTCCAAGTAACCAGCTCAAAATTACAATGGCAGCATCTCATGGTCACTTGATTACCATTTGCAACCATCATTGTAGTTTCCAACAAACAAAGTCAATTGGAAATCTTTCTCAAGGCCACAAATGGCCAGCACATGTTGTGCCTAACAACCCCACAGGCTTTGCTTAAAAACACAACTAGAATTGCCAGAACTGCTATCATAAGTTGTCACATAGTGCTTTATGACTGCATCACTTAATGACAGAGTTCCCATTCATGTTACTTGTATTAAAGATAGCGAAGAAACAAGAAAAACAACATAACAAGCAAAAAATATAAATTAACATAAATTAACAATAACATGTCAGAGTATATTCATGAACTGGTATAGAGCATGGTAGCAAGGTCAGCCAATGAATAGGCATAGCAACTAAGTCAGCCAATGAGGACTGTTTGGAAACTGAAACTAGAAGTGGCCTAGACATGGCTCTATATTAAGCTCTGCAGCTTTGATGTTAAGCTCTGAGTCTGTCTATTGAAAGAGAAACTAACTTGCTTGCTTGTCTGCTGAAGTTGAGTTGCTGCTCTGCTCTGAACCTGTAACATGTCTGCTTCTGTTTGAGTTTGCTCCATGTTGGAGAAATCTACAACTGGTTTGTAAAATTTACTTCATATATTTATAAAGAAGTTAAGTGAAGCTTCAGCCATCAGTGTTTACTTTTCTGGCATTGAATTTATGCTGCAAAATTCTGAACATAACATAAATATGAAAAGAGTTCAACACTTATTAGCACTTTCCATAACTAAGATATAAAGAAGTCAGTGTGATTAGAAGGTATGGCTACTGAATTCTCCTGTGGCATAGATAAGCAGAGATATTAGCAATCTATTCTATATGCTGCCATGACTTCATTAACCATGATGGCACAATGATTCTTTAAGCATGCAGTATGCCATAAGTCTATCCTTTCTAATGAGAGAGGGCAAGTTGGAGGAGTTACAGTTGTTCCCACAGCAAAGCAAAGAACATGGCAAAGAACACAGCACATCACTAATCACTCCATTGTGCCTCCAGACAATGAGAGCATTGCCTGTGTGCCATTAAGGGTGGCAGCATCTTTATTCAGCTGCAGGGAGGGTGTCTGTGCCTGCCACTGATCTGTCACAAACATTATAGTGTCATTGCAACTGAGAGACAGATACGGGATATGAATCAGTTGCTGTTGTGACAAACCAAGAGTGTTGCTTATTAACAACTGGTTGAAAGCTTTGTATTATCTGGAAAGTCCTTAACTAAAAGAAAGTCCTTTTAGCTGATTTTTTTGTTTTCTTTTTGTTTCTCATTATGTGCTGTGATTCCTTGTTTGTATTTCAGTAAAACGTTCTTTTATAAGAAATGGCAAAGGACAAATGTTTAAAAGTAAAGTTCATCATTTAAAAGAATTATAGTAAAAAAAAAGATAAATTACTTTTTACTGATTGATCCCTTCCCTTCTATTTGTATCCTTATCCCCTTGCCACAATTTAGACTGTAATTGTTGTTAGTTTCTATCTGAGTTTCTATTTGAGTGGCTTGCTGTGTTTTATTCAGCTGCAGGGAGGGTGTCTGTGCCTGCCACTGATCTGTCACAAACATATTGTATATATTGGAATCATTATATTGTATATAATGTATATATTGGAATATATTATATTGTATATATTGGAATCATTCCTCCTTGAATGTAAAACTTCTGTTGTGAGTATATTTTATTTTATTTTATTTTTAATTACATTTATATGCCGCCCTTCTCCGAAGACTCAGGGCGGCTTACAATTTTTTGGGATACAACCCAGTGTGCTCAGCAATAGCCTTCATTCCATTGTATATGCCTGCTTATATAATGTCAGTTTTGTTATGGCACCATATTCTCCAATTTTAGTCTCCTAGTCTCAGTATAGTATGATAGTGTAGGCAAAGTAGCTTGCTGGGGTCAACATGTAACTTAGTAAATTGTGATATTTTTCATTTATGTTGTCTGAAACTATGAGTAATCCCTGGTTTGTTTATTTTTCTTAACATTTTTTGGATTTTTTTTATTTCTTTCCAGTACTTTTTGCATGTTCACCGCAAGTAAAATGTTGCATCTTTCTTATGACATTTCCAACATTTGTTATATGCTATATTTATCTTAGTAATTGCAGACATAGTTATATAATTTCCCTTAAAATATAGCTTGGAGGTCTGTAAATTTTATTTCTTTCTTTCATAGCTCTTTCTATTAGTCCACTGTAATTACATTTTAAATGTTTCATCTTTTTTATCATGCAGTTTTAATTTCCTTTCCCAATATATTATATTTTGGCAACATTTTATGTATATGGCCTATAAATTATTGTAATTTTTCATAGGTATTTCAAATTCTGACATCTTTCTCAAAGCTCTTCTTTCTTTTTTTAAGACCATTGTTCTATGGCTATAGTAACCATAATATTGTAAATTCCTCTCTTCATTATGTAATTCCCATTGTGTCTTTAATATGTGTTTGGAATCTGGATAGATCATGATAGCAGACAGGTAGTCCTTGAATTTACAACCATAAATGAGCCCAGAATTATAGTCATAAGACATGCCAGTTTTTCAACCATGACTACTTGCATATAATTTTTTTACAGTCATTATGCTTAAAATAAAAAAAAAACATTTCACAGTGAGGTTAGTGGTGGAATTGGTAGACTTATTCTTGCTTGTGAAAGATTCCAGATTTTTCAGAAGTTTTGTCTTATAATTCCTTTCAAATTCTATTATTTTGGATTTTTATACCATAGACACCTATGAAGTTAACTAGATCTGCTAATATAATCTGCTCCTATTATTGATGTTCTAATGTTCAACTATCTTATTGATTCTCTTATACAAATAATCCTTGTAAAATTTTAAACCTTACTTGTTTTGTTCTGTTCCAAATGAATCTGTTGACTAATATTTATTAATTTATTAATCTTTACTAATTCATACAGAGTTTTTTTGAAACTGGAATCAGTGCCATTTGGAATTATTTTGAAATATATCTTTATTGCTTATTGTCAGATGGATTGCTAAGTGTTTCACTGAATCTTTGCTTAAGATGAATCTGTGCTATAGAACTCTGTGACTACATAATTGATTTTTATTTGTTTCTTTAACTGGAATCCAGAAAGTTCAGCCACATTGTAGTCACAAATTAACTATGTATTCTAACCATGGAAAGGTGGGGAAATTATGTTTATAAAAACAAGCTTTGTGAATAAAAATTTTCAAAAAAAAAATCACAGAGTGAAAATTTTATGAAGAATATTTAAACTAATCAACTTGCAAAAGGGATAATATTGTCTCCATGCATTTCCTTCCAGCTAGGGTGACTGAAAAGTTAATCCTAGATGTGAAAACTTTATTAGGATATGTCTAGGCCAGACAAGAAACATTCTTTATAGGTATATTATGGTGGGAACAAAAATATCATGGGTTCACCAGAGGAATTTGAATTAAACTAATACAAAAGGCAGAATTAGGCTTTTCATGCAAGGTTTTGAAGAGCAGAATTCATTGTTATCACATATTTATTTGATCAATGAGCAGAATAGAAGAGTTCAGAGCAAAATTGCATTGCATTATGAAATATTACAGAATAATAAAAACCAATTTAAAACTGTATGCAAAATAATGACATAACATATAACTCATCCTGGATATAACACTTATTTTTAAAAAAAAACAGCAGATGTAAATCTGTAGTAATTTGCATGCTTTAATAGCTGAAATTTTAGACTTATTGTCTGATAAGAGAAAAGCAAGAAAACACTTATCTGATCATCCTGGCATATATTTCCACAAGACAGAGATAAATGATGGCTAACTTGATAAAACAAGCAGTACAACAAAACATAATGGATAGTGAGAAGAGAGATTAATTTAGAAACCAAAAAAATAATTCAATCAATTAATTCAATTCAATTAGTTTCATTATTGACTGAGGCACATAGACATAGACTGCAATCATTACATAAATCTTACAGTGACTTTTTTTTCCTTTGAAGAAAATGCATATGTAGTTTCTTTAAAATAAAAAGGGAAAAATATGAATGTTTTCTGTGATATGAAATCAAATGTGGAGTTCAAAAGTCTAGATAATCACTTTACAACCATCAACTTTTGAATAAAACTGAAATCGCTGCATCACTACAACAGTGATTGTGAGGAACATTACATGATAATGATCACAATTGTGGTTTCAGTTGTTTACCTTGCTGTTCATGTTTTTTTACACTTGTATTCAGGAATTTCCTTAATGTCAAGGTGCTCTGTCATGAATAAAAGCCATGAACCATTTCTAGAGAGCAAAAAAGAAAACAACATCATCCACTCATCTCCAGCTCACTATAAATGTGACCTGCAGCTATGTTTTCTTGCTCCAAGTTGAAAATAGTATTTCTCATCTATGCTGGCTCTGGCATTGCAGTATGTTTTCCCTGTTGTGTTTTATTTTCTACCAGACCAGTGTTTCTCAGCTTAATTATTTTAACAGGTGTGGAGTTCAATTTCCAGAATTCCCCAACAAGACATGCTTTTCTAGAGAATTCTGGGAGTTGGCATCTTAAAGTAGCCACAGTTGAGAAATATTGTTCTAAGCCAACCCTTATCAAACTCAGCAGCTTTAAGATTTAAGATAAGGACTTCAACTTCCAGAATTTCCCAACCAAGTTGCCAAGATTAAAAAAAAGACTTGCCTACACAAACCCCTGCACTTTAACTGCATGCTACACAGAGACAACAATCTGCCCCCCCACCCCATTGACTTGACTCAATGGTTGCCACACTAGAAACTACCACTAGAATTAGGAGTCTAAATAACATGGCCTAATATGTGAGGTAGCATTGATTTAAAAATTTTGCATTTTTTTTTAAATTACTTTCTTGAACACTTACATTTTTAATTTTCTTAGAAAGAAAATGTCCACCACTTTACTGTTTCACAATTTTTCCAGCAACTTGACAAAAGAGTTTCATGCACACCACAGAAAGAAAAAATAACAAAAGTATATTTCAGTCAAATTTTGAACCAATATTATTCTACTTGCCAAGCAAGTGTTATAAGCACTGTACAGTTGAGACTCTGTTTCTGAAAAGTATTTGTAGCAGAGCTTACTGAACCACACTGGGAAAGTAACAAGAAATAAAACATAGTTTTAAAGCAGGATGTTGTGTATGAACATATGTGTAATTTTTATATGTAAAAATCAGGGTCATCCACAGGGGCCTAAAAAAAAAAACATTAAGAATGAAGGCTGGCACTTCATGAAAAATCCCTCCACTTTTTAAAATGTATATTTGGCATGTCTGCTGCACATTAAAAGGGTGTGAAGTTTTAATAGCACAGTTATGCCTGCCATCTTGCTTGTTTGTTTTCCTGCTGCATCTTCAACACTCTTTGTAAAAGTATTTCTATCCAGTAAGACCCACCCACAGAAAACTCTTGACAATTGTTTCTCTGCAACAGGAGAATTGTCGAAAGAGATGATGGCATTGAGTTGATGGCAGTCTGGACTAAATTTTTTGCAAACTACCAAAGCATTTCAGACAATTGCTGATATCCCATGCTTGACAAGAACAGCTTAGGGGTACAGGCATGTAGTGCAGATATGTTCTTTGACAAGAAGGAGATTATAAAATGCAGAACCTAAAATGCAAGGGTTAGAAATCATAGTTCTATTTTCTTTTCCACAGTTCCTCTTTCTATCCTCCCTGCTTGAATTCACCTTCTGTTATTTCTTTTCTTTCTACCTATTTTGGAAGTCTACTAAGAATAATTTTTAAATACATTACACTACACAATGGAGACAAATAGTTAAGCTTGTGCCTGTGTCACTTCGATCTTTACAGAGAAAGAGGCATACATCATTCCAGATTTTACAATATTAATGTTTCATTAATAATGAGGTTTACAAAGTGTGGTTTTCTACATCTTTTAGTGACATTGCCTTCTACATCCATTACCGTTCTTTTTTGCAGTAATAATTATCCAATTGCTGAGAATAACTGGATTGACAGATGTATGTCTAAAATAAGTCTTATATTTTATTGTTAATGTGTCATTTATTTAAAATATGGAATCTGAAGCTGGAGCTGTATCAACTCAGAAAGCAATAAATTTTTTGTGGTTCAGAGGATTGACTAACCAGGTGATTATTGGATTAGCTCAATTTATTGTTATTTCACATTAGAAAGGATCATTTGTCAGATAGCAAGTTTAAATCCTCATCATGATGACTGATCATTTAAGAGGATAGAAATGGAAAATGGGAAACTAAATGCAGGGGAGGAAAGCCAATACCTTTAATGGTAATAATTGGGCAGGTCAGATAGCAAAAATGAGGCAGGTTGGAAAATAAGTCCATCCACCCAGTTCTTTTCAGTATTATGAGAAGTCTTTCCAATTTCACAGAATGCCTAAAGCAATATATTAGAATAGCATAAATTAAACTGTTATTGTAATGTCTCAGTATGGTACAGATCTTATTCAAGTATCAAGCCATGAAAACTGGAAAAATGTTTTGCAGTATTTTAATAACTATCAGTCTACTGCATAGCTTGATTCATCTAAATAAATATCAAGATTTAGTTTTTATTCGGAGCATAATATTAGAAGTGTGAAACATGATCTTTTTTTCTATTGAGGGACTGGGTCTTCATGGTGAAGAAGATCAATATTTTAATGTATTGGTTTATCTCTCTCTCTCTCTCTCTCACACACACACACACACACACACACACACGCCTGGGATATACATTACTTAAGACATTAAGAATAAATTGAAACCAAAGATGCTCTTCCATGAATGAAAAAACATCTTACAATGGTCTTGCAAGATTGATATCAACCTTCCCAGGTACACCAGACAGAAAACACAGCCAGATGAGTTAATTCTATTTTATTTTCTAGGCTAAATTAACAGAATCTTGCAAGTCTGAAAGTAAATCTCCCACTGTCTTTTTTTTCTTTTTAATAACCTGATAAGTTAGGGCAGATCTGAGTTTCTTTCTTTGCCTCTTATGCAACTGTGGGCTCCCCACCCCTTATCTTATTGTTTCCTAGGTAGCATCACTTCCTCCCTTCTCCCAAAGTCATTCCCACATACCATTACAGAATCACACGGTGAAGCACCAGTGCAGTCCTTTGACCGGAAGTAAGATGCATTGCAGCTGAGACATACTACTAAAATATTATCTCAAGCACCTTTTTGGAGAAAAAGCTTGTATAGAAAACCAAATTTCATCTCACCTGGTTTACTGTGGGCTTACTCTCCAAGCATTTACTGTAGCATGCCTAGACATCTTGTTCTCATTGCTTAGATTTTTTCTTCCAGAATAACCTTAGTTTGGGGTATTGCCACCAAAACATGAGAGAAATTCAGTCCTAGCTGGCTACGGTTCCAACACTTATCTGATTTAATTATTCAATGGCAGCAAACACTGTTTATATATCACTTTGTAATGATTTTTCCAATATAATACAAAGGAGGTAAGGCTGATGCAGCCATAAAGATAAATTACAGTTGTTCAGTAATTATACCTCTTTCCAATATTCTTTACAGTTTAACTTAGAATTAAAGGAGTTCTACCTTTATTTCCACCAGGTTTCTAATATCTGAAGATAATTAGTTGAAGCTTCTGGTTTATGAGTCTCTAATATGCATCCTATTTCTTTTTTTACTAGACTCATTCCTTTAGACATCACCTCCCTAAAGCTTAAGCACATTACACTGTATCACTCTCAAAATTTTCAGTATGGATGATTGAGTGAAGTGTATTCCTGGCTTTATAATACCCAATTAGGATTTGACATTACACATTTCTTTCTAAATTGATGGTTTGCTGCTTTTATTGTTGCACCATTGACCTAAGGGCAATCAGATCATGATTGATTACAACCTTCATTCTATGACTAATATAAATGGTCTAGCAGTTTTATGGCTTAAGTTCATCTTGACAATAATGTCACATTCTGAATTTTTCTGCCCCTGTGGCAAAAATATACTGAGTTACTTTTATTACTTATTACTTTAATCCCTACAGGAGAAGTCTTCTGCTTAAAATACAGTAAATCTGTATTTTTAGTGTTTTATTTCATAACAAAACTTAGGCAAGAGCACTCTAAAGAGAATTCAGCAGTAAAATAATACTTTTGATCTTAAAACTTATTTTATTTGTAAACCTGCAATATTAAAAAAGGACTATTACAATAACGTACTCCTGCATTTTTATCTCAAACAGACATTGTCTGAAACTAAACAATGCAATTGGCTCCTGGTTTAAAGAGAAAAAAGTAACAACACTACAACTCATTAGCCAGTTATGTTTGAAGTTCTTTGTTTAGAACGGGGTTTTTCAAAAATGACAATTCTAAAGTGTGTGGGTTTCAATTCCCAGAATTCTCCACCTAGCATGAGAATTAAAATCCATACTTCTTAGATTTGTCAAGTTTGGAAAAAAACTGGTTTATAAATTAATAACTTTTTTCTTTGAAGTAGTTCCAAAAGTGCTTTCGCAAGAGGCAAGTGGGCTTTGTTTTTTTCTTTGAAGACATTTCACTTCTTATCCAAGAAACTTCTTCAACTCTGACTAGATTGGGGGGAGAGGAAATGGAAGGATTTATACTCCTTGCAGACTACAGGTCATATGCATCTTTTAGAGATTCACTGAGGCCACCTGGAGGTTTATCTGTGTTATTAGGGTCACCTGGTTAATGCAAATGAGTGTGAGCCTTCTTGGAACTGTTGAAAGAACATCATCTATCTCCAGCCTACAACACAGTCCTTTTAAAAGTTCCAAGAAGGCTCCACATGCATTTGCACTACTCAGATGACTGTAATAACACAGATAAACCTCCAGGGGGCTTCAACCACACTCTAAAACAGGGCTGTCAAACTGGTGTCCCATGGGCCAGATGTGTCACTCACACGCCATGCCTACCCCAGCTCTGCAAAGGCAAAAATATCATAATACATCATGTGATGTCATGAGATGCGATCGAGTTTGACACCCATGCTCTAAAAGAATGCAAATGACCAGCTGTCTTCAAGGAGTATAAATCCTTCCGTTCCCCATCATCCAATCAGAATTGAAGAAGCTCCTTGGATGAGAAGCAAAACCAGAAAATCCAGCTGCCTTTTGAAAAAGCACCTTTGGGACAACCATGACCTGGATGACAGAGAATCTCCATAGACATTTCTTTGTAGGTAGTTTATTTCTTTACTTTGCAAGGTATTTTTCACATTCAGGAGAGTCCTTGAAATGTTTTTTATCCAAAATATTCCACAAAAATGAACATGGGCCACATTTCAGGATGAAAATGATATAAATATCAACTATCTTAATTGCTTACACTTAAAGTAGCCTGATATCATCAGACTTCTTACAATAACTCATGAAGAATGCTGCAGAGGCCAGTTTGATCACAAAGTATCCTTCTGAGCAGGTTGGTGTGAAAAATGAATAGGGGCACCTGATGTATGTGAACAGGGAAATAAATATTTTTCAGTGGGAAGGATGAAATTTTAGGCCAGGAGCCCCAAACTTGGCAACTTTAAGCCTTGTGGACTTCAACTCCCAGAATTCTCCAGCCAGCATAGCAGTCCTCCAGCCAGCATAGGTCCACAAGTCTTAAAGTTGCCAAGTCTGAAGACCTCTGTTTTAGGCTTATTTATGTTTATTTCTAATGGGTTAAGTCTTATTCTAGATATAAGCAGTATGTTTTTTGATTGTCATAACTTGGAAGAAAACTAATATTGCACTGTGACTATATAATTCTAAATAATTTATTTGATTTTAATTAAAATAATTGAAACTACTCTTGTCTTGGATAATTTGAGGGTATAAGGACTGAGGTCCTAATAAACAAAACAACATCAGTTTACAATAATAAAATAAAAGAACCAGGGTAATGACTGCCACACCTTTTTCTAAGGCTGATCATGTTAGCAGCTGACAAGTGTTTTCTGTTCAGCAATTTAAATGTTAATTAGTTGTCTTTTCCACCTGTTCATACATTTCTCTCATCTATATTTCTATTTCTACATAATGAGATGTCTGGTTGCTAGTAGTGCAGCTGAACACTTTCTTGAAGACAATAGAAAGTAAATTACTGGCATTCATATATAAGGCTATTTCATTTTTGAAAACTTGGCAAACAGACAGGTTTTAATGCAAACCAGGCAATAAATTTTCTTGTCTGGTTGTTTTATTAATAATAATCTTAGAAATGCATGTTTTTCTATTTCTTTTAATTCTCATTTCATTTTTGTGTCCATTAATTTGCAAATTCAAATGCAGAGTTCTTCGTGAAAAGAACTCCATTTAACATTTCACGTTGTGTACCAATTTTATTTATGAGACCATGCGGGATGAATATTATTCTCTAACCTTTACATCATTCAAAGCAATTTGAATTTAATTTTCTTTGTACAATTTAAACATAATTTTATAGGATTGCACTAATACATTTCAGTTATTATTCAGGAATGTGACATGTTGAGTAAAATGGAAGAACATCTTGATTTGTTCAGAGGCACTACACAGTATAGTATTCATTTTTACTAGAGATAAAACATTCAGAGCAATATAAAATGTTTTCCTTTGATGGAGTAGTTATATGTGGTTTGTTAGTTTATAGTACATCAATATTTTCAGTATGATATTCCATATTAATCATATTACAATAACCACATCAACTGATCTATGACATTCAAATTTAATATTAAGTTTATGTCCTCAATAAAAATTACATTCCTTCGTTATGCTTGGTTCTGTTTGTATTCATCTAAAGAGATCTACAACTTTAAAAAAAGCTTCATTGTGAATGTTTAGACTTCTTTCACAGCTGAGATTTGTGAACTTGAGGCAATGAAACTATCACAAATTGGCAGAACAGGTATGAAATCATTCATAGAGATGTTCTATATGTGGTAGAGTTGCAGAGGTAATGCAAGCTTAACATCTTTGAAAATTCATTAACTAGAAAGTAATGATATAATCCTGCTCCGTAAGTCCAAGCTTCATAAAATTCTTGCACTCACTTCAAAAAAAGCCTCCAGGTTTAAACATGGACACCAAGTTTTCAAAACAGGGCTTCTCATTTTATTGTCAGTTTTTCCATCTTGTGGAAGAAATGTACCTCATCATGAGAATATCTATCTTTCACACAAAAAGCCTTGGGGATACTAGAAGCAAAAGCAAGGAGTACAAAGTTGATTGGTTTGTTCAGGATTAAAATAAAATAAAAATTCCCATAACATTCTGGGATTTCTTTATGGGCTTTTTGCTTACCACAGAAGTGGAATGCTAATGATTAATGGATTTGTGTATGGATAAGGGATTGTTTATGAGAAGAAGAAATACTGAGGGGTCTTATCTTACTTGTTTTCTGGCAGATGTTTCATTATCCTAACTAGGTAACATCATCAGTGCTAGTAAGCAGTACAGTTTTCTGTCAGTTTATGTTCTCTTGGCTTGCTCTGTCAGTGTTGGTGAGTATGGTCTTAATTCTTTGGTTGGGCTGTTTATTGTTGTCTCTTTGGCAGTTTCTTGATTGGGGTATTGGTTACTTGATTGTTGGTCCAATATTAATCTTGGATTTACCATATGCTGATCTGAGTGCTGATTGCTGGTGGAGAGGTGTTAGGACTTTTTGTTCCCTTTTGAGCTGGCTGATTGTCTCCTTTGCATAGTCTACAGATGTTGTTAATGTCTATGTGTCTAATGATAGCTAATTTGTCAGAGTGTCAGGCTTCTAGAAATTCCCTGGCATTTTTGGATTTGGCTTGGTCTAGGATTGTCACATTTTTCCAGTTGAATCTGCCTATATGTTGTCAAATTAAAGAATTTTCATCATGTCTTCTGACTATTAATTAGTGTTCATGGATGTGTTCTGCCAGAATTCTGCCTGTTTGTCCTACATAGTGATTGTTGCAGTTCTTGCATTGTAAGTTGTAGATGTCTCCTGTTTTTTTCCTCTGGGACTGCTGGGTCTTTGGTTTGCTTAGGATATTTTTAAGGGCTTTAGTTGGCTTGGGTGCTACATTGATTCCATGTGGTTGCGGTAGTCTGTAGGTGGTTTCTGAGGTATTCTTGATTTATGGCAGTGTAATTCTTTTTAATGTTTGTGATGGTTGTGCTTTATTAGGTTGAGTGGTCAGGGAATTTTTGATAAAGTTGTGTGAATATTCTTTTTTTTTTTTTGAATACGTTGTATTGCTGCTCCATTTCCTTTTATTATAGTGAAGGTGACATCTACATATTTTTGGTTGCATTTTGGAAGTTCTATGGCTTCTAGTTGCATGACAACTTCCATTATAAGTCCTGAAAGCGGTAAAATTGGAAGTATGTATTAAGCAAAGGTTTATGAGATCCATAATTCTGGGTGTTTTGATCTTCGTGTATTCAGTGAAATCAGGTGTGCTGTAGAATAATGTGATCATGAATTTTTTGGTTAATTCTGGATGTATGGACGTGAACAAGACTGTGACATCAAATGAGACTATACGTCTTCATCTATAGTCACATCCCTGATTGTTTGAAGGCACTGAAGAGTTAATGGAGTTTTTGCTTGCTCTTGTGTTACCCACAAAAAGCAAAAGAAATACTGGAGGACAAAGAAACCTACATCTCAGTGAACACAAACAGAATACAAAAACTAGACATCCAGATCAAGAGAACCCTCAGTGACCTCACTAAGAAAAGCCAAAACAGGATGGATGAGAATCAGTGGACCCATCCTCCCATGCTTCTATGGATGTCCCAAAATACACAAGCCTGGCATACCTCTCCATCCCGTTGTATCTCTACCACGGACCTCTACATACAACATTGCAAAAGAATTAACAAAAAAGCTTGGGCACCTCATAAGAGGAAGGAAACACTCCATTAACTCTCCATTTCAGTGCTTTCAAACAGTCAGGAATGTGACTATAGATACAGATGAAACCATGGTCTCATTTTGATGTCACAGTGCTGTTCATGTCCATAGATCCAGAATTAGCCAAATAATCCATGACTGGATTGTTCCACAGCACACCTGACGTAACTGAATACATGAAGATCAAAACACCCTGGGTTATAGATCTCATAAACCACTGAATCCCATACTCTATTCATAAGAATTTTGTCAAAGTAGTCTCCTTTTAAAATAATGAAAAGCAGGTTCTTTTCCATTATACTGGAAGAAAATAACAAAAAGATAACATAAAAGAAATGTTTGGCAGAGCACTAGATAAGACACTAACATCAATCATATATTTGTGAATTAATTTGTAAATGTCCAGACATTGGTAGTATGGATAGTTGATCCTAGAGAGAATCATGATTATTTTATTATAATATATTCCTCAATTTCCTTCCATTTTAATAGATTACTGTTTGTTTTAAAGCTAAAATCTGAAAATCAGATAAGAGCAGCTTATCTGTGACACGTATGACAGAAGATTTCATTCAGGCCTGCAAAATTAAACCTGTTATTTCCACACACAAAGGAGACACAGTCTGTAGGATGGAAGCCAGTGCAGTTTTAATACCATCTGCCTCTTGCTATTGTATACCTGAGAATAATTCTTTAGAGAACAGAAAACAGCCACCTACCCTTTGTATCTATAATTGAAAAGAACTGTGCCACAGCCAAAATATCAATTAGTACAGAGAAGACTATCAGGATATGGTTTATGGACTTGGTAACTCCTCCTGATCTTTAGAGCAAGACATTTAGTGTAACATTCAGAAAGCACTTAATTGTAAAACATATGATACCACAGAGCTATAAAGAAACTGTCATAAGTCAAGGAAACTCACTATCTGTCACTATTACTAATCAACTGTCACTAATAAAGGAGAGGTAAAAGGTAAAGATTCAGTGTCCAGTTGTGTCAAACTCTAGGGTGCAGTGCTCATCTCTGTTTCTTCACTGAAGGAGCCAGTGTTGTCTGAAAACATTTTCCCTGGTCATGTAGCCAGGATGGTTATATCCCAAAAGTGTACAGAAGCTGTAACCTTCCTACCAAAGCGGTACCTTTAGTGGTAACAAGTGGTAACAAGGAAAAAAATAACCTGAAAATAAGGAGAAAGGTATTGACAGAACAATTAATCAGTGGAATAGCTTGCCTTCAGAAATTGGGGGTGCTCCATCACTGTAGGTTTTTAAGAAAGAAGATGGACAACCATTTGTCTGAAATGGTATGTGGTTCCTGCTTGAGCAGGGGGGTGGACTAGAAGATCTCCAAGGTCCCTTCCCTGTTATTCTGTTAAGTCTCAGTAAAACAAAATATTTCTACAGTCATCAAATAATTTGATTTGGTAATCTATACAGCTCAATGAAATGATTCTGGGAAGGAGGTCCACACTGTAAACATCAAGTGCTATCTGATGTGAGAAAAGAAATATAATTTAATTAATATAGAGAAACAATCCTGATCATACTAGTTTTGGGCAATAAACCATAGGCTGCTTATACTGCTGGTACTGCTTTTACTTTCAAGTCTAAACTCATTGAATCTGAGCATTTGCTAAATTATTAAATTTTATTTGAATTGTTTTATCCATGGATATCAAAAGCACAATGCTTCTCTTCATATACTCACTACTTCAGAGCCAAACTTTCACATTTCTTTGTATTTATTAGTACAATTATAAGGACAATTCCTTTTTTACTTTCTTAGATAACATGAAAAGCTGTGTAGTTCTTCCCCAGGTTAAGATTATTGGATTAATTGAGGATCTTTTATACTATTTCAGGATACTAGTTGACATTCTCATAATAATAGAGAAGATGATGGTCCTCCAATGAAAAGAGTACTGTTGCCAGGTTGTTCCTAACCTTCCACAATAATTCTTTCTCTGAAATTTGACATTCTTACTGGGAAAGCCATTGAAAGCATAACACTCACTTTGAGTAGATAAGATTCTTTATTGTAGATATGAACAACCTTTGTCAATGTGAAGATCAGCTTCTGACAAACTACGAATATGATTCTGTCTTTCTTTCTTTCCTTTTCTCTCACTCTGTATGTGAGTAGGTACTCTAGACATGTATATTATGCTGCAATGTATAAATCTTAAGTTCCTTTTCTCATCTTTTGTAAGAGACTCCATTTTTAGCTACCTATTAGTTGCATCTAGCCATTTATAAAATTGTCATTTCTATTCCCAACTTCCCAATTTCCAGCCTTCCCAATTTCAACTGTCACTTTCCTCTTCACAGTATTTTCAGTTTTGCCTCCATTCCTCAAACCTGCCATCTTGATAACAAGATTTGGGAGACAGAATTAGATTTACCTGAATTAACTGGGCAAGTTCAGACCCTGGATACCTCTGAGATAGCCTAGATCTTCTCCTGTTAATGCTAATAAACATAAAATAAATGGGTGAGGTTTTCTCCAACAGAAAAGAATTTATTTCAAATCTAATATTTAATATAATAGTTTCTTATGTCATTCTAATAAAGCATTATTTAAAGGTCTCCAGAAGAGTTGATCTTTCTTGTCAGATTCCATTGCAAAAATGCCACAATTTTTGGACTGAGTTCAACCTTTATCAATGTCCTTTCCTCACGCCTTTGCCCAGTTAATATAGGGAAATCTAATTCTGTCTCCCAAATCTTGTTATCAAGACATTGCATACATTTATTAAAAGGCTGATTAATTTAATTTCTTTGCTTATTACAGCAAAGGCTATCTGTCTCTAAAATAGGACCGGGCAAACCTAAAGGTCTAATGCCTTTTCTGTTTCTTTTACCTACAATAAAAGAGCAGAGCCTATGAAAGTAACCATCCCCAAACTCTAGACACTGTACTTATAAGATGCATAGCTATTACAGCTACTTAAAATCCATTGTCTACAGTTAGATTAATATAAATCAGAGTAGAACCGAGTCAGATACATGCTGAGATAGCTTACAAAATATACCTACATGCAGCCACTTTACTAATCATTTTTTCCTCTTTTTTCCAAATGTGGAACTAACTCCAGTCTGAAGTGTTATGTATGCAGGTTTAAAGTCATTGGTTTAGTTTGAATTGTTCTTGTAAAATGTAAGAAATGATTGGTTTAAAAAGTGCGGGAAAACCCTGCACTCTGATTGGCTGGCAACTGCAGCTGCTGGCTATAAGTAGCAGACGCAGGCCAGCCAAAGTGGGTCCGTTCTGAGCTGTAGTCACTAATAAACAAAGAGCTTGAAGCACTCCGCGTCTGTCTCTTCATGCAAACTTAACACTGGCGACAAGGATGGGATCTCCCTGAAGAAGAAGGCAATGTGGAACAGAAGAGAGAGCTGGCTGCACTGAACACCCCCCCCAGCCCCATTTGATCTGATGGCAGAAGACTGGGAGTCGTATACAGATCGTTTCCAAATGTATCTGGAAGGAAACGACCTCGCCAACATTTCCGAGAAGCAGAAGAGGGCGGTCTTTCTCACGCACTGCGGTCCGGCAGTTTTCAAGATGGCGAAGGCATTGGCGGGAGCTGCAGACATGAAGGTAATGGAATGGCCTGACTTAGAAAAGTTGTTAAGAGCCCATTATGCCCCACAAGTATCGTGCCTCATTAAAAGACATGAGTTTACCATCGTGATCAAGGGGAAAGTGAAAACGTAAATGACTTCATGGCAAGTTTAAGAGACATTGGGGGTGCATGTGAATTTAACAATTTAGAAGAGGCCATGCGCGATCAATTTGTTCTGGGCCTTAAAGACAAGGTGCTTCAGAGCAAGTTATTACTAAGACCTAAGATCACGCTGAAGGAAGCAATAGAAGAGGCCTCTTCAGCAGAAGCTACCAAGTCCTCAGCAGCGACCATGAAGAAAATCAACAAGGCCACAAGCCATCCTGATGTGGAAAAGTCCACAACAACTCATTGTGAGCAAATAGATTCTGAGTCAGACTGTAGTGAGGTGGAGGAAGGAATTTACAGACTCAGAACGGAGAGGAAAAAGAAAGACCTAGGAAGAAAGAGGCAAGATTTCTACTGCAGAGGGTGTGGGGGAAGCCACCCCTGCACTGAATGCAAGTTTTTAGACACCATTTGCCTCCATTGTGATAAAAGAGGACACCTAGCAAGAGTCTGCAAATCATCCAGAACTCCACCCATCAGAAGAAAGTTTGCTACAAACAAAGACAAAGAATTCAAGCCTAACAATTTCTGTGAGAAAATGGGGCGCAGCACAGAAGCAAATGGGAAGAATGAAACTCATCAAACAGTCACCATTGGTCATTCATCACCCTTAAGAAGTAGAAAAGTGCATGTCAAGGTATTTATTGAACGAAGGCCTTGCCAAATGGAAGTGGACTCAGGCTCATACCTATCTATGGTGTCATGGGACACTATTCACAGTCTTCTTCCCAACATCCAGAAGAAGACTTCAAGAAGCAAGCATTGACTCTTAAAGACTACCAAGGGAACAAGATTCCAGTAGTTGGAACAAGATAATTCAACGTGAAGTTCAAGGGCCACACCAAACGCCTACCACTGACCATCGTGGACAAGGACCGGCCAAGTCTGCTGGGCCTTGAGTGGTTCAATCCGCTGGGCATCGAGGTGACTGGCATCAATCACATGAGCAACACTGAGTGGGAAGAGGCCTTGAAGTCTGAGTTTCCAGAGGTCTTCAGCAACGGATTAGGCAAGTATATGGGGACCCCTATCACTTTCAACCTAGACCCAATGTGCCCCCAATTCGTTTAAAACCCAGAAGGGTCCCATTTGCCTTAAAGGAAAAAATTGATGCACAATTAGATAAACTAATAGCCCAAGGGTTTTTAGAGTGCACTGATCACTCCAGGTGGGAGACACCCATATTCACAGCAGTCAAGGCTGATGGGTCAGTGAGAATCTGTGAAGACTACAAGGGGACATTGAACCATGCGCTACAACAGAGCGCATATCCAGTTCCAGTAGTGCATCATTTATTACACTCTCTTGGAGGGGGCACAGTTTTTGCCAAGTTGGACCTGGCACAGGCATATCAACAATTAACAGTTGATGATGCCACTGCTGAAGCCCAAACCATTGTAACCCATAGAGGTGCTTTCAAATGCAAAAGGTTGCAGTTTGGAGTAAGCGTGGCACCAGGCATCTTCCAAAGCCTTATGGAAAGAATATTACAAGGATTGCCAGGGGTGGTGCCCTATTTTGATGATGTTTTAATTTCTGCTGAAAATGACACTCAGTTACACGAGAGACTCAGGGAAGTCTTAACTAGATTCAAAAAAGCGGGGTTAAAAGTCAAAGAAGAAAAATGCACACTTAGAACAGATAAAATGGAATTCTTGGGTTACATGATTGATAAACATGGCATCCACCCCACAGAGGCAAAGGTTCAGGCAATCAAAGAAGCCCCCAGGCCAAAATGTAAAACAGATCTGCAAGCATTTTTGGGACTCATTAACTTTTATCATATGTTTCTACCTCAGAAGACAACCATTGCAGAACCCCTACATAGGTTGCTGGACAAGAAATCTTTTTGGGTCTGGGGGAGGAAGGAACAAGCTGCATTTAACAATATCAAGAGACAAATCACGTCTGATGCTGTACTGATACAGTTCTCTGAGAATCTTCCTGTTGTTCTGACTTGTGATGCCTCCCCTTTTGGAGTGGGGGGGTATTGAGCCATATGCTTCCCAGCAGGAGGGAAGCTCCTATTGCATTTTACTCTCACACCTTGATTAAAGCAGAGAGGAACTACAGCCAACTGGATAAGGAAGCCTTGGCAATTGTAGCAGCTGTCAAGAAATTCCATGAGTATTTATATGGGAGAACATTTACTGTTGTCACAGATCACAAACCTCTTTTAGGTATTGTGGCAGGGGACAAACCAACACCCACGATCCTGTCACCAAGAATGCTGAGATGGACTGAATTTCTTGCTGCTTATTCATACAAACTGATCCACAGACCTGGTAAAGACATTGGGCATGCAGATGCTTTGAGTCGCTGCCCACTTCCTTCACACATTGAGGACCCTGTTCCTGAGACTCATACCTTTTTCTAGAAACTGTTGCCAAGCTTCCAGTACATGCTGCTCAAATTGCCAGAGAGACTGCCAAAGACACTTTATTGGCTCCTGTTATAGGCTGGATTAAGAAGGGTTGGCCACTTCAAGATCTACCTCAACTCGCCCAACCTTTCAAATCCAGGCAAACTGAATTATCTGTATTAAGAGGATGTATTTTGTGTGGTAACAGGGTGGTTATTCCTGCAAAACTACAAAAAGAGGTTTTGGAAATGTTACATGAGGGTCATCCGGGAATTGTCAGAATGAAGGGATTGGCCAGGAGTTATGTATGGTGGCCAGGTATTGACAAAATGGTTGAAAACTGGGTTGCATCTTGTCCCAACTGTCAGGTAGTCAGGCCTGCCCCATCTCTCGCCCCCACACAGGAATGGGAATGTCCTAGGGGCCCATAGTCCAGGATTCACATTGATTTTGCTGGCCCTACCAGAGGGCACACCTTCCTTATTATAGTTGATGCATATTCCAAATGGCTAGAGGTTATCCCTATGACATCCACCACAACTGAAGCTGTCATCAAACAGCTTAAAAAGCTTTTTGTAACTCACGGGTCACCTGATGTGCTTGTTTCTGACAATGGCCCTCAATTTACATCCAACCTTTTTGAATCATATCTAGCACAACAGGGTATCAGACATGCCCTGACAGCCCCTGGGCATCCTTCGGCTAACGGCCGGGTTGAACATATGGTACGATTTACCAAGGAAATCTTTAGCAATTGGGTCCAGGGGATATCACTGAGAGAGTTGAAAAACTTCTCAGTGTTCAGCATATCACTCCCAACCCCTCAACTAATTTAACCCCAGCTGAATTGTTGATGGATAGGAAACTCAGGTCTCCCCTTGACCGCCTCCATCCCACTTACGCACCCAACGCACCACTAGATTCCACTAGTAAAATTCGCACTTTCACTGTGGGTGATTCTGTTTATGCTAAGAACCTTATGGGTGAACCATTATGGATTCCTGCTGAGATAACCCAAATCACAGGCCCCAGGTCTTACAGGGTACAAACGGAGGGTGGTGTCCTCTGGAGCAGGCACATTGATCAGTTAAGATCCAGATTGCCTCAGGAGCATCGCTTTTGCTCCTCTCTGGTTCCCATACCTACTGCCTCTTCTAGGGGGGAAGGGGAGTAATCAGCAAGTAAGAATCAACCCCATGTGTAATGAGCTAACACGACAGGAACCATCCCAAAACCTGTCACAATACCAATACCAACAACCATTTTCACAAATGGAAGATTGCACATCACTACCTGATTTAGGTGCTGACATTGGGTTGGAGATGGATTGGGAGGAGAGACCAGGTTGTAGTAACCAAACAGGTTCTACCATTACTACAAGTGCAAGTAAGGAAATGTCAGCAGACACATTTCCTCCCTCACAAGGTGAAACTTCTGAACCATGAAGGTCTCAACGTACACGTAAGAGCCCCACCTATTTAAAAGAATACATTAGATAGGCTGGGGTTTGAGTATGGACTGAACCTAGTGGGGAGGGGTGTTATGTATGCAGGTTTAAAGTCATTGGTTTAGTTTGAACTGTTCTTGTAAAATGTAAGAAATGATTGGTTTAAAAAGTGCGGGAAATCCCTGCACTCTGATTGGCTGGCAACTGCGGCTGCTGGCTATAAGTAGCAGCCGCAGCCCAGCCAAAGTGGGTCCATTCTGAGCTGTAGTCACTAATAAACAAAGAGCTTGAAGCACTCCGCGTCTGTCTCTTCATGCAAACTTAACATGAAGGATACTATTTCAATACATGAGAGTAAATGTGCTAGAAAGTCTTGAAATTCAACTGATGGAAAAAGGAAATTGGAAGAAGTCGAAGAACAATGGCAATAAGAAGATGGTAAATAAATATTGCTGTGGACCTCAGAAAAGATGAAAATCTAAGGTTACTGACCTTAGCTCTTCAACTGCTAAGGATGAAGAAGGTTCCAAGTAACATGGGTGTGCATTTTACTGGATACACCTCAATACACTCATGCAACTGCTATTCTGTGAGTTACACTAGTCCCCAGCAGGCTTTCAGAAATAATTCAGGGTAGTGGTTTTCCCCTTTAATACTCTATATGGGATGGGGCCAAATTACTTGCAGAATTGCCTATTCTTTAGGGTTGCTACCTATCTTAATGGATTTTTTTTTTGCACAATGGCTAGGATCCAAGTTTCCCTTCCCCAGTGAACTGGTGTTACGTATGGTGCTTTGGAAATGTACCCGTTATAATGCTTGCCATTAAACAACAGCCTCCCCTTATAGATACTGATAGCCCCAACATTGTTGGCCTTCAGGAAAGCAGTGAACACCCAGTTTTTCTCCCAGGCACTGAGGTCAGGATTTATTAGAACTAGCATGGGTTGGTTGGTGGATTGATGTGAGTTTTGTTGGGGCTTCAATATTATTGTTTTAAGTGGTTGTTTTATTATATTGTGTTTGATTTAGTTCACAGTCCAAGAGTTTCTTCTAGTGGATGACTGGTGAAGGAAGAAATGAAGGAAGGAAGGAAGGAAGGAAGGAAGGAAGGAAGGAAGGAAGGAAGGAAGGAAGACAATTTACAATTTCCATCTTCTCAGTATTTTATATAAACAGATTGTAAGGCACAAAAAGACACAAGTGAACATTGGCTAGAAAGTAATGTACATGAGATATGCTTCCATTGCATATCTCATGTACATTACTTTCTTGCTGCTGTCATCTTGACTTCTTTTATGCTTCCTGTAGATGCTGCTGCATGGGATCTAACTGATGGATTTGGCACAATTGCCAGGCTAGATGGGTCGTTAGTTCACGATTTAAAAGCAAAGGATTTTGTTTGCTTTGATGAAATGTTGGTATTTCCATGTGAAAATAAAATGTTTCTTAATGATACCAGGTGATTTGTGCAAAAATGAACTATAGAAGCTAAACAAGAATACTAAGGTAAACTTATTTTAAACTGAATCAATATTCCTATACATAAACCTGTAATGGAACTAAATTATGTACCTAAGTAGGACTGTGAATTATTTGGTTTTTGACATTCCCAAAAACTTTTCAGTGAATGCTATTGTACATTAAAATGTTTTGTTTCTTTGTTTTTAAAAATGAAATTCCAACATTTTATAATATGGATAAACTATACAATACAGAAACTTATACTGAATAAGACATTGTTTCTTGTTGATGGAAAATTCCAACCTTCAAATCATGACCACTCTGTTTGAATTCCTTTGTCAAATGGGATACTTATGCCAGTTTTAAGAAAGATAATTTTCTACTGCAGAACTGAAAAGCTATTACATTTCTAAGTCTTTTCAAAATTCATTTTCCCAAACTAAAAACATGAGCAAAGATATGATCAAATAACTAATGTCTTAATATATATTATATATTTCTGCAGTATTTTTGGAAGACTGAAGCTGGACATGGCTCACCTTAGTCAAGTCAAAAGCTGCATCTGATTAAGTGCATTGAAATGCAAGGAAACAATTGGAAAAGATGCTACCAAACTCCTTTTGACTTTTGCCATTATATCTCTTCTCCTACCATGTGCTAGCCAAATCATTAACCTTTAGCTTTTCATACAGAGAAATAATTTTTGATATTACATAGTTCTAGACTTTTTCTATTAAATTTTAATGCCTTATTAATGTATTGATCTTTATTTCCTATACCTTCTTAGATGTTCTAATTTTTATCCAAATAACCAATCAATATTCTATAATAATTGTATTTCCAAAGTTAAAATGCAAACTTCAACAAAAAGGAAACAATAAGAAAGCAAAACTAGACAAGACAAAATGCATGCATGAAAAATAAAAGAAAAAGAAAAAAAACCCAAACATACACATAAATCATCCACCTAGTTCATGGCTGTCAAACTCCCGGGCCTCAGGCCAGATGTACCACATGCTAGCCACACCCACGCCCAGTTTAGCAAAGGGGGGGAAGTTCCGATACATCACATGATGTTACCGTGATGCCATGAGTTTGACACCCCTGCCCTATTTGAATATATTTTAATAATAATAGTCCCCCAACCTTGCAAAACAGATCTATTTATAAACTTTTACAGCCTTATAGCCCAGCTAATTTGACTTAACATCTATCTACTATTAAAAATAAAGTTAACAGATAAATCCGACAACAAAACTAAACTTCAAAGCCCTCTGTTAACAATTTATTATTGTATGTCACATGCAGACAGTCCACAGCAATTTCTAATCTACCTTTTACACTTGATATTTGCACATAATATCTATATGATAAGCACTCAGGCTGATATTGGAAATGATGATTTTAGTCCACTAATACATATGGGAATACATCCTTTACATAATTTTCAAAGGATTTCTTTTAATACCAAATGAACACAACTTGCCAAATACCTGACCTTGAGAAAACAAACTAAGCTTATAAAGATACAGCAGAACTTCTTTCTTTGTTTTCTGATTACACCACAAGAAGAATTGAATTTCAAAATTGTGTTACATACATTGATCTTTCTATCATGGTTATAGAATCATAGATTTGGAAGACTTGGCCTTTTGGAAAATTAAACCTATCTCCTGCTTTATGCAGGAATCCAATTTAAAATGTCTATGAAAACAATTGGTCAAAATCTGCTTAAAGAATTCTAGCAAAGGTGAGTCCATAATTTGTCTGAATAATTGGTTCCACACTTGAACTTTCATTATCGCTATTTTTTTTCTATCATTGAACTAGAAACTATTCTCCTATCACTTAAAACCAAATGTTGGTCTTTGTGACAACTGAAAACAGATCTTGACCTTTTTCTATGTGGCCTCTGCTCAGGTCTTGAAGAATACTATCATATCACATCTCAATTTGCATTTTTAAAGATTCAACATTTCCAGTTCCTTCCATTTCTCTTCACCTGTAAAGCACTATGAAACAGTTTATAAGTCTAAGTGCTATTTCTTTTCCTAGATTCTTGTAAACTGTATATGTTCTTTTAGGTAATGGTTTATGTATCCATTCTGTATTAACATTCCAAGCATGAATTCCATTCTTTCTCATTCAACAGTGGTCTTATATTACCATGGATACTTCTTATTACTGCAATCAACATTAAATTCTTTCAGCCTCCCATGGTGTGCTTAGTAGAGATCAGGCAACAAAAGTAGAAAGTATAAAAAGAGAGAATGGAAATTTGTGTTGGTAAGTATGAATGAAATGTTTAATCTTATACTGGAATGCATACAGTTGTTAGAATAACTCACAGATGTGGCATGCTGATTTAAAATTGTTACATAAGCTTAAGCATAGTGCTGGGAGAAAAGTTTGATTCCATGATTTTATGCTTGTGATTACAACAGGACTCATTATATACAAAGTAGAAATAATACTTCTTATGCTTTTATTTGATACCATAGGGTTGATCTTAAGAGTTTTATGCATGGTTTACTGAAATAGTCAGATTTCCATTTACTTAGGAATATAATTTGATTTAAGTTGTTCATATTTTATGGTGTTTGTTGTTTCACTTATAGACTTGTGATACAGGAGTCTTTGAAATCTACAAAATGGAATTATGTTTTCTCAAACACATGGAAGCTCTCTTCTCTGTTTTCTTAAGGTTTGTCTGTTCTTCACGCCTGTATTGTGTGAAACCAGCCAGCTACTGTAATTTATAAACAATTGCATACTTTGTTGTCTGAACTTAAGAAACTGTAATTTAGCTAATCTATTATTGCTTTGTATTTGTGATATATGAAACAGTCTTTTAGGAATAAATTAGGATTGGAGAAGCTCAGTTTATATTCCTCGTTAATGAAGCTAACTGAATTATGTAGGGCAGGGGTGTCAAACTCGATTTCATTGAGGGCCTCATCAGGGTTGTGTTTGGCCTCACAGGACCAGGCAGACATGGTGAAGATAGGTGTGGCCAGCTTGACATCACTCATGTGGGGGGTGCCTGTGATGGCCCGAGCACTCTGCAAGAGAAAAAAGAGCTTGGGACAGCCGTACACAGATCTAAGCACCCCACGGGCCAGATCCAGCCCACGGGCTTGAGTTTGACATCCCTGATATAGGACCACTGGCACCATAAAAAAACTCATAGTGGTGAGTTCAAACTAGAAATAGGTGAGGAAGTAATGTATGCACTCCTGGAGAAAGGACAGGATAAAAATGTGATGAATATCTGATATACTTACCTTCTGCTCCATTCAGAACTCTTTCACAATTAGGCATGTAACATTATTCATGGTATTACAAAATATGATTTGACACAGGAAGTACCAAATAAATTATTTGCAAGGAGTCGCAAAATTATGGTTCAGTGTGCAAGACAACCTTTTGTCACTTTTCTTTAAGCTATCACTTATTAAGAGCTATTTGACAATGACAGTTAATCCTTCCAAGTAGTTGCTTTCAGCTGTATCATGCACTAAATTTTGAAGAAAATGAAGGTGGTTATCAATCAATGTGCTGTACAGTTTTCCTCATATCTACTTATGGAGATTGAAACAATAGCAAACTTAAAATCCAGAAAAACATGTACAAGGAAGAGTTCCAATTTGTTTTGGCATAAGACAGTGGAGAACAAGTTAACCAGCCCTCCTTAAAGCCAGTTTGTTCATCTCCAATCCAACCCAATCTTGAAAATGTTTAAGCTTGGCAAATAATTTATTGGTCTTGCTCAGTAGATGAAGTCTATAATTAGCCATATATTGTTTGTTGTACTCACACATGAACAGGAGTATCGCCAAAACTTTGATATGAGGTCATCTTGTTTGACAGATATAAATAAGGAAGCAAATGCTGGCGTTTATCAGTTGGATTTCACTGTTTCTGATATAGTGTAACTTAGTCAATGCCTGGAGCTTTGTGACTTTTAGAGATCTTATCAGTTCTGTTTCTGATACCAAGACTGAGTGCTGTGTTTCAAGTTCTGCTAGCTCTGCTACAGACCTATATAATGCTTACTATGGTTTGCATATAGGACTTTATAATGCACTTCCCATACCAATACACGTACTCGATTTGAGAATGTACTATGAAAGCTAAAGTTGTTAAACAACAGAAAAGTGAAGCTCAGATCTGAAATCTGTCAGATTTATGACAGATTGTGTTATGTATGTAGGTTTGAATGTTATTGGTTTATTTGAACTGTTCTTGTAAAATGTCAAATGGGATTGGTTTAAATAGTGCGGGAAGAAACCCTGCACTCCCATTGGCTGGCAGCTACGGCTGCAGGCTATAACAGGCAGCCGTAGCCAAGCCAAGACGGGTCCATTCGAGCTGTAGTCACTTAATAAACTCCTCCTGGCTGGAACTCCTCGCGTCTGACTCTTCATGCAGACTTAACAGATTGAATCAACATCTGCCAGTTTCCCATGGTAGACTTATTCTTCTTCACCTTGATAAGATATTGATATGATCATTAACTGGTGTACCATTGAAAGCTTTTATTTATAACTTATGTAAGCCTTCTTGAATGCTTTTTTACTCTGCATATATTGATGGTGAAATCACTTAGATGGTCTATGGCTTGAACTGACTCACCTTTGTCTGTTCTCTATGCTTCGATCAGATTTCATTAGCATTATGTTAAAACACATGTGGAGATGATGGCTTAGGAGGATTTTGCCTTTCTGTGAGTAATATGCTAGCTGCAATCTTTTCTGAAAAGGCCTTTGAACTTTCTGTTTGGATGTTTATATTATACTTTACATGGGATTGCCTTTGAAAATGACTTAGAATCTGCAATTGATCTAAAATGTAGCAAGCCAATGGGAGCTTTATACTGCTTATTAATAAACTTCTTGATACTGAGTGCTGTTTTTGACCTTCAAAAACCAAATTGATGAGAAGAGGATTTATTTAAGACCTTGTTGTCAATATGTGTACTGTATTCATGTTAATAAAGGATATAGTTTGCCGGTTTTCAATATTATGTTTGCATTATTTCTACATTATGGTTATCTTCATGTTGGTTTTTTGCACTTTGTCAGGAGTCTGTTTATAAATTGGGTGGCTCATTCAATAAATAAATATTTGAGAATCATTCCAAATAGAAGCATAAATATTGTATCAACATTGCATTGCCTTTATTGCAGTAGTCGAGACTCGACTACTGCAACGCTCTCTATCTAGGACTGCCCTTGCATACCATCCGGAGATTGCAGTTGGTGCAGAATGCGTCCGGCTGGTGGTGATGGGAGTTACCTGGTTCTCCCATGTTACCCCCCTCCTGCGTGGCCTGCATTGGTTGCCGATTGCGCTCCGGGTGAGATTCAAGGTTTTAGTTTTAACATTCAAAGTCCTACACGACATGGGTCCCCAATATCTGAGGGAGCGTCTTCTTCCAATAGCTAGCTCCGGCCGCCCTGTGCGGGCTCATAGGCAAGGACTCCTCGGGGTTCCATCAGCAGTCCAATGCCGGTTGGTACTTCCCCGACGACAAGCCTTCTCTGTTGCGGCCCCCGACCTCTGGAATCAACTGCCTCTGGAGCTCCGTCTGGCCCCTGATCTCCGCACCTTCCGCCGAATTAAAACTTGGTTGTTTGACCAACCGGGCTGTGACCCTCCTTTGGGGGGAGGGATGGGTTTTTTAATGTATTTTATTGTATTGTTGTGTCTTATATTTGGGCTTGTTGGTTTAATGTCTTTTTAAATATTTATTGTTCTGTGTTTTTAGTTGTGAGCCTGAGTCTTCGGAGATGGGGCGGCATACAAGTTCAAATATAAATAAATAAAAATAAATAAAATAAAATCCTGGCAAAAATAATTCAAAGGAGATTGAACAATTTTTCCCGGGGAGCATTTTCAAGACCAGCAATATCAAATTTATATTTTATTGTGACAAAAATAATCTTCCCTTAGTTCTGAGATCGTCAGAACCTCTTCCAAAGTCATTGTTAACATTGTTGAAAAGCTAATATCCTAAGCACAGCAAAACTAAAAAGAAGAAAGGCTGCAAATGAGATTGTGGAAGAAATGTTGAATAAGAAACAAAAATACCCAGCAAAAAATATGGAGGATGGACAGACCTGGTTCAATACCACTGTCAGGTAAATCTTTGGAAAACTCCACAGGTAACAGTAAAAAGCTGGAAGAAATTGACAATTTATGAAGGTGATCTTTATAAATTAAATAAACTCTTTATTAAGATTATTTATCTTGAAATCAAAATAAAACATAATTGCTGCAGAGAAATGAAATTGGGACCAGTTAATTCAAGTCAGCTCTATTCTCCCATTCTTAAAATACCCTGTTTCAACCATTTCCATTCTGTTTACTGTCTTTGTTAAACATTTATGTGAGTAGTATATGCAGAAAGTTGGGATATAAATCTAAAACAATCCATAAATGGATATTTGCTTGCATGTAAGAAAGTCCCGCCTCCTAATATTTCAAACTCAGTTATTTTCACTTTACATCACTTCATATAGTCATACTAGGTAAATAATTCCAAAGAATGCATTTTTGATATATTCAAGTGAAGAATAGAGTTCTTAAGGTATGGGCTCTGTTCAATCAATATATGGAATATAATTTAAAATTAATTAAAATAGAGTGGAATATGTATCTTAACATATTTTCAATATTATCATGGTATGGAGAGATGAAAGAAATGCTACACACAACAATTTGAACATATGCGAACTCTGACTTATACTATCGTCCCCAATATGTAAGGCCTACATTTATACTGGAAAGGTCACCCCATTTTTGCCAGATTTCAGAAAGCAGCAAAATTCAAGCAACATTCACAAGACTAATCTATTCACTGTTTTAAGAGGCGGAATTAACAAATAGAAAGCATGTACCAATATGCAGAGCAAAGGAATATCACTTCATTACTCTGATTTTAAATTTATGCAAAGAACATATAACCCAGAGAGTTACAAAGAGTAGCTATTTGCATGAAAAGTAAATAATTAATTTTAATAGTAATTTGGATGCTCTGAATTGGAAATTAGAAGATATTGTAAGTAGACTTTGGATATACAGATAAAAGAGGGAAATAAGGTTAGGAGATTATGGGATTAAATGAAGCAATTTTATAATTTGTAAAGAAGACAGAACTAGGACCCTTCTTAATGAAGGACTGGGAAATGATATTAAATGTGTGGAGTTGAGGGATTTTCAGGGAAGAAATGACAAAGATGGCTATGAAAAATGGAGCCAACAATCACAGCAGACTGAAGAGACAGTTCTTTGATAATTCCCCACAAATTGCTCATGAAGAGATCACAAAATAGCAGTCTCCAGCAGGTTTAGCACTTTGGGAGACAAGGAAATAACTATCTTGCTCAAACTGCAATCGTGCCTTTGAAATAACACTTCATTTGCATATTTCCTTTTCTAATCACTTTTGGAAAATGCTTGTTAAGTGCTTTTGGACCCTAAACTAGAGGGAATTAAATATAGAGAATTAGTTTGAGGTTCTTACATAAACCCAAGAATGTGAGATCTAACTCCTTTGCTCCCTGTTTTAAATGTATAGAGATAAACCACATTTACACACCATTCAAAACAGGAAATAAAAAGAACAGAACATATCCCTTCCAACAGCCAACATCCAGATAAACCAGAATTAACACCGAACAAAAAACAATCTCTTAATCTAAGAACTATCTAGGAAAACCACATCTCCACCTACATTGGTAGTGCAAGTTACTGTACATAAACAGGAAGCAAACACCACACTCACTGGCACTCGGATAATGAAACATCTGCAAGCAATCAACCAAGCTCAGAGAGCACCAAGGACTTCATAGAATAGAAGCATCAACCAGCCACCAACTTATATTTGGATCAGGCCATCAAGCAGAGACAAAGGGAAAATGCAAACTGCTGTGTGTGACTTTTGCAAGGCCACTGAAGTAGTAAGCAAGGAGAAAGGAATAGAATTGACTGTGTGAATATGTTTTGTACTTTTGAAATATTATCTCTACTTAAAGATGTTTTTGGTCATTGAGAGAGAGATGGATGGATATTGATCATAGGAGCTGCATTTGCATTTTTAAAGCAAATCTCTCTGAACAGATTCCTTAATAATTTTATCACTATGGTGAGCCAGGTTCTTGGAAGGTGTATAAGGATTAAAAATATGAATATTTTCTTAAACTATTTTTAACTATATTTTGTTAAATTATTCAAATTTAGAAACTGTTGACTGATTTTTCATGACAATTTTGGATTGTCTTGAAAAGAATGATTATATACTCATGGAAGAATGCTTATATCCTGATATACGTATTTATTCATTCATTGATTTATTCAGTCAATCAATTTCTATAGCCAGCCATCTCAGTTGATGACTCTGGGTGGCTTACATTCAGAACATACACTGCAGTTAAAATACTAAATAATTTTAAAACAATAAAAACACTATCCAGATTAAATAAACATTTTTTCTGCAGAAATTCTATTTGTTTTAAATTGAATGTAAACAAAAAATGCTCTTCATATGTCTTTAGTTAATATGTGAATCAGGCCCATGCATGCAATAACATGAGAAGAATGCCTTTTGCAATGCATTTGTGTATCTATTTGGACATCAGTACCTGAATAACTTTGTGTTATCTCTTCAATCTATTAATGTATTAATCACACACAATACACTTATAGGTACTATATGTATTACTATAAAAAGAGAAGAGAGTTCCTTGGCAAGGATCTCAGTCACTCTGCATCAAAGTTTCCAATCTGAGAAGATAAAGGAAACAATTAATTAGAGTCTGTACTGTAATTAAACTAGGACTACAAATCATATTGTATCGTTATGCCCTAATGCAACACATTTTCCGCATATCTGTAGCTCATTAATGAGACTGGCCATCTGCAATGTTATCAGTACTACTGCAAGTTACTCTTTTAACTTTCTGTTTCCTATTATTTTCTCTTATTCTGACCACCCCCAAATTATATTTTCAAGATCCAAAACTGCCCCTTTACCTGATGTATCTTTCATTTGTTCAAGTGGTGCTCTTTCTATCATTTCCCTATTTGACCTCCAGAGAGGTAGAAGGTTAATGTTTCCATAATCTAGATTCTCTGCTGAGATTAGCTCTTGTGTAACCATGTCTTTTGAAAATATCACACCTATAATTTTGTTTGTGAAATTGCTAGAGTTGATTTCTAAAGCTTGACTGTCTTTCATTCTTACAAACATCTGTCTCTATGGACTATACAGTAAATCCATAACACAAAAGGCCATTTACTTGGGCATCAAAAAATAGGAAGTTGCATTAACCAAATTGTATTTTTGAAAGAGAACAAAAAATTAGCAGCACACACAAAAATGTTTTAATGAATGAAGGTACAGCTGTGTAAATTGATTAATTTAAACTATAACAGGGTGAATATTTAAGAAATTCTTCATAAAAACTCACTCCTAGTGACCACATGGACCATCGAAGCCATTTTCTTGTATGGAAATCAGTATGGAAACAGTTTGTCAATGTCTTCTTCTTGGATGTTGTTTTGATTTCCCACTGTGCTGTTATTTCTAGAAAAGCATCCCTTATTAGAATAGAAAAAAATATTTTACCGTGAGCTTACAGTACATTTATGCTAGCCTTCGGTAGTGTTAAAATCAAATGGTCCTATTTCTGCCACATTATGTAGGATAATATTGGGAACTATTAATTTCCCAACAGAACATATTGTTCCTCATAATAATGAGCCCAGCTCATAAATGCCAACAAGATTTCAGCTAAAAAGAAGTATTGGGATAGTTGGGGAAATCTTTCGCTTCCTGAAATACTGAGTCCGAAATGACAAAAATAAGAATGAAAATTCAAGAAAAACACACACTGTTCAGTATTCCTTTCCCAGAATGCCTTGAATTGGTGAAAATTAGCTGATGTAAGTAAAGAGCCTTGGTGGCTCAGCCTGTTAAATGCCTGCATTTAAGTTCCAGCTGCCTACAATTACTGTAGGCTCAAATCCCACCAGGCTCAAGGTTGACTCAGCCTTCCATCCTCTCGGGGTAGGTAAATTGAGGACCCAAGATTGTTGGGGGCAATAAGCTGACTTTGTAAAAATGCTGCTTAGTAATAAGCAGGCATATACAATGGAAGGAAGGCTATTGCTGAGTGCATTGGGTTGTATCCCCAAAATTGTAAGCTGCCCTGAGTCTTCAGAGAAGGGCGGCATATAAATGTAATTTAAAAAAAAAACGAAAACATGGTGGGGAAATTGGATTGGGAAAGAAGAAAGTAATAAAATGAAGATGTATCCATAGAATGGAGTATCCTTCCAGTCATACTGCCTGAGAATTCTGGGAATAATAGTCACAATAAAGTTGGAGAGAAAGGCTGAGCTAAGCATTACTACAGTTCCCTAGTTTCATAGATATATACACTTTCTTTTGCAATCATTTCCAGCATGCTTCATTCAAATGTTTTTCTTTCCCAATCTGCCACAAACTAACTATAAAATCTGTCCTTTCATTGCCTAGGCAGACATTTATCTAGCAGGTTGCTAGATAAATGAATAGCTGGTGATCAAAAACCATTAATCAGAAACGTCATAAGATTTTACATGGTCATTCTGGAGCATTTCATAATGCTCCACTTTCTACATTATAATCCTACTAATAATTTGTGAAAATGAAATCTATATATTTTGCATAAATTCTAATCATTTTTTTTACCATGTGATCATATCTTCTCATAATTTTTCTGAGCAATTTTGTTATATCTGCTGATTAGGTGCTCAACAGACTTTTTTTCTCTTTACATAACCTGTATTATTTTTTTTGATGGCATTTGTTGTTAATGCTTGATTTTGTCTTGCAAATGTAAACCCTCCATTTTTCCCTGTCTGGAACCATTAAA
Source organism: Naja naja (assembly GCA_009733165.1). NCBI lineage: Eukaryota > Metazoa > Chordata > Lepidosauria > Squamata > Elapidae > Naja > Naja naja. The sequence continues at coordinate 260,334,110 of CM019149.1, read as the reverse complement.
TCTTTAATTTCATCCTCCACTATCTGGTTCACTTCCAATAAATCACAACTATTATTACCCTTGCTAAATACAACAATCTGTGCCCCCTTTTTGATGTAGTATATGACTTAATGTAATATGTTTTCAGGCCTTGCAGTTTTAAGCATCTAATTCTACTTGTGTCCAATCAACACTGTTGTGTTTTGTACAGTTTTGAAGGTCAACTCAATTATTAAAGGCTTTTATTTTATTACAATTATTCACATTTGATTTTAAAACATTTCTAACTTGTTTTATATACTAAGTGCTGGTTTTCTTTTTTACTTAGATAAGGAAAATGTTATTTACTTTTAAAACTTCCCAATACTTATAATTTTCCTCTGTTACTACCATTTTTCCTATTCTATCTAGGTATTCAATTTTTCCTCTTTTTTTAATAGGCAGTGCAGTATATTTATCCAAATCAAATTCAGATCTTGTCACTAACAGTCTGAAAAGTGATTGTGTTTCTCAATATGATTTTAAATATACAACAAATGTAGAACAATTATTAAATATTTGCCCGTTGCCTGAATAATTCATTGCCTATTGTTCAAAATCTTTATTAGTGAGATTACAGCCATGTTAAAAAACAATAGGAATAGTTGCCTTGAAAAATTTATCTTGTAATTTTAATTTATCCAGTTCTTTTGTATTTGTATCAATGCTATTGTCCATTGTAATATTTAAAAGTCATACATTTTTATTAATTCTAAATTTTCCAAATATTTTTACTCTAACTCTAGGGTAGTGAATCTGTCTTATGTAATTCAGCTAGAGCACATAAAGATATGCTTTTTAGAGTTTTTAAACATGTTTTTTACCAATCAAAAGTTGATGTTCTGTACCTTTCTTTTTAAAAAAAATATTATTTTTGCTCTACAGTGTAAAATGAACTTGAAATCAGCTGCCTGTAGATATTAATAGCTTATTGTTGTCATCATTAATCTTCTACACATATAGCTATTACATGTTACAAATAAAAATGAATATCTGAATGCCCTCTGAAATACTCTATACATGGAAAGGAAGATAGCAAAGTAAGACTGGAAACAAACATGGTTAAGATCAGAAAAAATGGAAACAACTTGGAATACTGTTGTTAGAATAAGTTCTACAACTAAGAGGTATCCTACCTTCCCCTTTCCTATATACCATGAATCTATTAACTAAACTAGTTCCTAAAGTTCAGTGAATCAAGGCTAAATAATTATTTCACATATCTCTACTTTTCATAGAAATAGAGTGTTGTCTGCCACAACCACTGCTTTTCTTAACTGGCCATTGATTCATAGCCCCCATTTTTAGAGGCAAAAAGCATCTTTGATTCTTTTTTTGTTTTTTTGTTTAACATGAATCATTTATCTTGTCTGAGTCTTTTCCAGAGTTAGGTCTTTGCATAATGCTGTGCTACAAATCACCTGGCTCAAATTATCCAACTTCAGACATAATGTGTCTAAAGTAGGATAATTTGAGCTTGGTCATTTATAGCTCCAGGGAGCACTCTCAGATGATTTGTGAAAACTCTGGATTGATTTATTGAATGATCCATCTGTTTGCTTTCTTGGACATCCATGATATTCTCTCAAGACCTTTCTGCAACTCAAAAGCATCAATAGTCTTTCTATCCTCCTTATTCACAGTCCAAGGTATAGTAAATTCATAATTTTAAATGGTTTGAAATCTTCAATCTGATTGAATACTAAAGTGTGGATAAAATTGTTGTTCCATTTGATGTGCAGACATGAATATATTTAAGAATTACTTTAATTTACTATGTCCAATTTTCTGTTTTGTTGTAGCTTTCAGTTTAAATTGCTTTTTTAAAACTGCAAATTATTCAATGTCATTTAACAAATTATTCCTTTTGTTTTCTCCAATGGCATAACATGCTTTTTTAAAATGTCACATAGATAAAGGTTTTGCATAACATTATTTATCTCTACAGTATTATTAATTTGATATTGCCTGTTCAAGCTCCTTATTTAGAATGCCATTGTTTCTAACTACCAGTTAATTCTATAAATATCACAAATTATACAGACCTTTTATTCTTAAATATTCTGACAGTTTAACTCATGTTTTTTTATTTAAAAAGTATGTTTTGTACCTTGCACAATAAACCAGATCAGGATATACAGTGCTGCTTTTATATGAATATGGGCCTTTCCATACATACAACTGGCAATTATAATGCATTCTGTACATTTCCTATATGATGTATGAAGGAAAAGTGGAAGGCATCCTGTAAAATCCTATACTTGAAATACTACAAGCTTCCATTCAATTTAGAAACATGCCACATTTTGAAGAATGCCTTCTATGCTTAATCATATTATTTTTAACACTAAAAAAGACATACAGTGAAGAGCATGTTAGTGCTCTGAATACCCACATTGACTCCAACAATAAACAGCCAAAGAATTAAGAATTCCAGATCCCCGTTGGAGATTTAGCAATTGTTCACAGCATCAGAATGCAATATTCACGTCACATCTCATTGCTACTCATCAGACTGTAACTTTAAATGAAAGAAAAGCAATAGTAGACCTACCCACATATATGTTTCCATTCATTATGTACACCTTCAACAATATATTAAACTTGTAAAAATATACTGTGTAAAATAGACACAATCGCTTGGCAGGTAAGTCAATTACTATGAGACAAATACTTTATACTCAACATATTTACTGCTCCAATATTAATACTCCTGAATCATCTTGTCACAAATACACATCACAAAGACACCTAAATTTTTTATTAAAACAGTGTTAAATCCATTAATATTCATATTGTTATCCAGCATCAAAAAAGTCAGGATATTGACCTTTTTGGTCATTATCCTGACCAAAATTAATATTCACGATATTCAGGATAATCCAATGGGCTAGGAACATCCTAATTACACAATTCTGTATCATCATTTTGGCCATTTTTTCCCCAAAGTGATTTGAAAGGTAGAATGTAAAAATTTGTAGTGATCATTCACATTGATAAGAATTTTTTTTTAAAGTGAAAATATACAACAGAAAAAAAAGATATAGAATATAATATGTGGTTACAACACTAAGCAGTTACAATACTATATACAATTATCTAATATAAACATTATTCAAGTATATCTACATATATATATTTCAATACACATATGACTGTCATGATGTTTGCTTTTTAATTTGTTGCACTTTGTATATATGAGTTTCATATTTGTTTATATTTATCTGTGGCATGTCATGCATGTAAATTCATTGAAGAAGTCAGTGATGCTAAGAATGGTTAGTGGATCAAGAAGAAGGGGCAAGCAAAGAACTTGCTGATTTAATACCATCAAAGCCAGGAGTGGGATTCAAATTTCTTAACAACCGGTTCTGTGGGTGTGGCCTAATTTGTGGGTGTGGCTTGGTGATCATGTGACTGGGTGGGCATGGCTTGTATGTAAATATAAAAAATATTTATGTAAATATTGATTTTTTAATAAAAAAGAGCAACTTTCCTCAAAGCAGGCAGGCAGATTGAGTTGCTCACAGAATCACAGATTAATTTAGAGATCTATCTATCTGCAATTGGCTACCTCTGTCACATAAAATTTGCTTGCTCACAGAATCACAGATTAATTTAGAAATCTATCTATCTGCAATCGGCTACCTCAGTCTGCACTGAAAAAGCTTCAGTCCTAAGGAAGGTTTGGCTCTGCTTTTAGATTAGCTAGAAAGCAAGAAATCCAAGAATTTCCTGCTTTCTACCTAATCTAAATCTCCTGGCAGAACAGAACAGTTGATGGTCAGAAAAAAAGAAAAAAAATAGCAACTTACCAAACCAGGCAAGTTGGATGGCTCGCATGCCAGGTAAGGAGTGAGTAGGTGGGGAGGGGTCAGCCAGTGGAGCAATTTGCCGGTTCTCCAAACTGGGGACAATCGTGTGTGCAGAGTTTGCAAGAAATCATCAGCTGTGCCACCTGGACAGCTGACAAGCGCTGCACTCATGTGTGCAGCATTTGAAAATCCTCTTGTTTCCTGCTTTTTCAACATCAGCTGTGCCGCACAAAGCTGCTGAGGAGGGAAAAGCAGGGAATAAAGGACAGCCTAGAGCCCGGGCAGGCGGGTGGGCCAAACACCGAACCGATTCTGCTCTTTGCAGCTACAGGTTCTATAAAACCATGCTGAACCAGTAGCATCCCATCCCAAAGTTAATACAAAGATGAACATCCAACAACTGAAAGAAACTGCTTGATAGGTAGCATGGAGAGCATTTGCTTATAATGTCACCAAGAGTCAGACATGACTGAATGGTTAAAGTTAACTAACTATCCATACAAAGATCATAGTATAAGTAATTTGCTTAGCAGTAGCAAGTATAATCAGGACTTCAATCTATTGAGTAAGTGAAGCCATACATTTATCTTTCCAAAGTTGATATATCAGTTTCTTAGCTATAATACAGGCAGGACAATCCATTTATGTTATCCCATTGTAAAATTCCATATACTAAGTATGTAATTGGAGAGAATATTTTATTTTCTTGAATATTCTGAATATTCTTAAATTTTTAGCTCTTGTCGTAGAGTCACATTTAAATAGCCCACTACTTTCTTCTAAAACTTTGCAAGTACATAGGATTTTTTAAAAAAAATATGTGCTTTAAAAAAGTATTGTCCTTATTACATCTCCAACAAAATGCTGTCCTAGACGATTGTTTTCCATACAAAAGTAATGGAGTCCAATAAATTCTAAATATTATTGTTTGTTGTGCAAGTCATTTATAGTCCATTTATGCACTAGGTATGGAAGTCAAAACATTTGTCAATATAGAAATCTGTAAATTCATTGCTCCATTTATCTCTTAATATATGCATATCAAATTGATTTATTGATAGAAATTATCCATAGAAATTAAAAGTAAGTTATATGCTTTCATATAAATTTTTTGTTGATACTCCCATTTCTCATAGAGACATTTATGGAATAGCACATAATTTGGTTGAACATAAACTGGTTTTATTTGCAGATGATATTCTTCTGTTTATTTATAAACCTTACTCTATTATTACAATGTTAATGCAAATTATAGTTGATTTTAGAAGAATAGCAGGATATTTATTTATTTGTTTGTTTGTTTATTTATTTATTTATTGGTCTTATATGCCACCCTATCTCCCAAGGGACTCAGGGCAGCTCACATAAAAAACACCCAATACAAAAGTTAAAAGAATTAAAAGATAATTAAACTAATTAGACCAGATAATGTATTAAAACCCAATCAACATGACATTTAAAACTAACCCCCTCAGTCCAGGCTGGTTTGTTCAAATAACCAAGTCTTTAGGCTGCAGCGGAAGGAGCGGAGGTCAGGGGCCAATCGTAGCTCCAGGGGAAGCTGGTTCCACAAAGTGGGCACCCCCACAGAGAAGACCCTCCCCCTAGGGACCGCCAGCCAACATTGTTTGGCCGACGGTACCCCAAGGAGGCCCTGTCTGTGAGCACACACCTTGCAATGGGTATTGGATGCTGGCAGGAGACATTCCTGCAGGTACCCCGGCCCTAAGCCATGTAGGGCTTTATAGGTAAGTACCAGCACCTTGAATCTCATGTGGAGGGCAACTGGAAACCAATGCAGCTTGCACAGGAGGGGTGTAACATGGGAGTATTGGGAAAGCCCCATCACAACTCGCGCGGCTGCATTCTGCACCAGCTGAAGCCTCCGCGTGGTCCGCAAGGGCAGCCCCATATAGAGAGCATGATTAACTGATCCAAATCACAGTTGATGCTAAGAAGTGAAATTTTGATTTTTATCCAAGGTTTAAATTAGTTAGCAATATGTAATATAAATAAAATACATAAAGATACTTCTTCAGATATAGTTAGATGAGAGTCATTAAAGTATTAGTGAACGTTGTAAAAATGAATAGTATTCCTAGATTAATTCACATTATGAGAAGATTCATGTTCAAATATTTGGAACATTTTTTCAGAAAATAATCTCTTTGTTTAGAATTTTTTAATGGAGTTATTTGATTCCAAGAACATCAGGTAGCAGTGTGCTGTTATTGAATCAAATGTCACAGACGGTATAAAAACTGGGTGTGTCTCTTTTTTCCTGTACACAAAGTCACAGATTAGACATCTGCATGTATTTGGGACTCTAGTGCTCTCTTTTACTCACATCCCAGCTGGGTTTTATAAGTGCCTGCTTTTGAAAATAGGCACTTATGCACAGCATGACAGCTGGCCAACAAGGAGTTTAATAATCCAAATTGGTCTAATGTTTGTCAAGATTGTATGCTTTGAATATTTGACAAAATCCTCTTTCCACATCAGACTGCCTTCTGCAAATTCTGCAAAGCTAAAAACATATCTACTGGCTACCGAGCAGTTAATGAATAACCCATTTCCGTTAAATCAAGAGGCAAACAAATGCCAATTTCTGAACAATATTTTGTCCCTCTTTTACTAGGCACTGTTAGCTTTGTTGTAATCCCAAAGTCAATTTTACAAGTGTACTTACTCCAGATTCTTGTTCCTATTCTCTAAAAAGAACCACTCTATAGAGAATTTATATTTATTCAATGTTCAAATTTATTCAATATTCAAATATATTGCCTATGATATTTAAGGTTCCATGATATTCATCGCATTATTGTTTTATCGTGGAGCTCAAGTCACAAATAAAGTGCCCATATGACTTCTTGCCATGTTCCCCATGTTATGGGCTATCTAAGGAGCTGTATGTGGGTAGAACAAGGTAAAGTCACATTCACAGGGACTATATCAGTAAATGCAGTAACAACAAAATATAGCCTCTTTATCTGCCTTTCTCTCTTTCTATACATGCACAAATACACATGCAAAAACAAAGGTACCTGCAGAGCCTGTGCTGTGTAATTCTTCAAGCCACAATCTAAAAGGAACAACATTGTTGTGTCCATTCTGTATGTAGAAGCTAGAACTTCGGCAGTTTATTTTATTTATTTATTTGATTTGTTAATCGCTTACAAAGTAATAGGTATAAGTATAAACATGAATAAGAATACAGAAAATAGGTACGATTAAATGGGGACAGGGACAGGAGGCACGATGGTGCACTTATGCACCATCAATTCTGTTGACAACCCTTGAAAATGAGAAACATCAAAAACACAATAACATCAATGACATGAAAGTTTTCAAATTATGTGGCACCATGAACTTCTAATCCCAGTTGTATTTTTGTGAATTTGGGAAGATGTCAACTGAATTCTTACAGATGATTAAATTTTGCTTTATAATCTATTATAAAGTTATATCTTGTCATTTGTAGGTTTATTAACACTTTTTCATTTTTATCCAACACTGTGACCATGAACAAATTTCCAGAAAGCACTAATTGTTTTGTCACATGTCATTTTTTTCACATGATAATTGTGTGTGGGGAAAAGTATCCTTCAACAATGAGCTTATTATTATGAGAGAAAAAAATGGGGAGTGAGTCAATGAACACAATAATTAGAAGATAGCTTATTACTGAATGATCACTAGAAATATGCTTCATTTTTGTTCATTTGTAGAATTAATTCTAAAATTAAGCAAGAATATAGGAAATCATATTGATTTTGGAATCTAATTTATTAATGTTTTTGATTGCTGATAGTGCCACTCTATCACTCTCTGTCTCCCTCTCTGTCCCTCCCCCCTCTCTCTCCCTTCCCTCTCTCCCCCTTCTCCCATAGAATAGAATTGGCAATCCAGCATTTGCTGGATATCCATGCCATCCAGCCGGTTCCAGGGAACCAGAAGGGCCAGGGGTTTTATTCAATTCTGTTTGTCATCCCAAAGGCCTCGGGAGGGTGGAGAGTGATTCTCAACTTGAAAAGGCTCAATAGACATCACATATACAGAAGATTCAAGATGCACTCCAGTCAATCCTTGAGGGAATTCGGGAAGGAGGCTTTTTGGCTTCGATAGATCTGATGGAAGCTTACCTCCATGTGCTCATCCATCCAGACCACTGCCAATTTCTGAGCTTTTGTTATGGCGGCCACCACTTTCAATACAGAGCTCTTCCTATCAGCCTGGCATCAGCCCCACAGACATTTACCAAGCTCATGGTGGCTGTAGCAGCATACCTCAGGTCCATACCCATAAGGATCCAGTGTTACCTGAATGACATCCTGATAGAATCCTCTTCCAGACCCCAGACAGAGGAGAATCTGATAGCAACATTCAGGATCCTTAGGGAGCATGGGTTCTCAATAAACCTAGACAAATGCCATCTAGTCCCATAGACTCATCTCTTGCATTTGGGGGTGATTATAGACATACTGGCAGGTCAAGTCTTCCTCTCCCAGGAACGTTAGAACAGCATAAAGGCCATGATGGACCAGATCCTGTCTTCCAGAGAAACTCCTATCATGTTGCTGTCTCAGCTTCTGGGCAAAATGATCTCCTGTATTGGCATTGTTCCCTGGGCTTGCTTACATGCCCGGACTCTGCAGTGGTTCCTGCTCCCCTATCAGAGGGCAAGCAGGGGCAACTCAGCAATGAGGGTTTGAGTCCCACAGGCCATACTTTGATCATTTCATTGGTGGCAGTCCCGGGCCATGGATCAAGGGTGTTTGTACAGGGAGCCCCAGAGACTTTCCATCACCACATGTGCCAGTCTGTTGGAGGGCTCACCTAGGAACCCAGGTTACCCAGAGGAGGTGGTCATAAGAGGAGCTTTCCCACAACATAAAATGGCTAGAGATCAGGGTGGCCCACTTAGCACTCAAGGGTTTCCAGCAGGAGGTGTCAGGTGTCATTTTCCTCATGGAAAATGTGGCCACCAAAGCCCACATAAATCACCAGGGAGGCATTCACTCCAGATCCCTGATGCAGGAGGTGACTCAATTGTGCTGATGGGCAAAGAACCATCTGTTGTCTATACAAACAGAGCACATTTCAGGGGTTTCCAATGTGCAGGCAGACTGGTTGAGCAGGGCCACGGTCAACCAGTCAGAGTGGCAACTGCATCCATCTATTTCAGGAGATGTTCGAATGGTTCGGCCAGCTGATTCTGGTCCTTTTTGCCTCTACAGAGAACTTGCAACTCCCAAGGTTTTTTGCAAGGTTTCCAGCACCAGGGGCAGAAGGGGTCAATGCTGTCCAGTGCAGATGGCCCCAAGATCTATTGTATGCCTTCGCCCTTTACCCTGATCCCAGGGACAATCAGAAAGATACTGTTGGAGGGGGCAGAGGTCTTGTTGGTAGCCCCTTACTGAACCAGGTGACCATTGTTCACTGATCTGGTGGGGCTGTCAGTTTCCAGACCTTCAAGGATTCCCCTGGAAAGAGTCTCCCTCAGCAAGGGTCCAATCAACCATCTGGAGCCAGAATGGTTCCAGTTGACCATCTAGCACTTGAGCAGGGGCTTCTGAAATGGGAGAAGTTCTCCAAAAAGGTCATCCAGGCAGCCAGACGACCTTCCATGACCAGAATATATGATGCCACATGGAAGATTTTCTGCAGTTGGTATTCAAGCCACCTCTTGGATCCCCCTTCAGTATCAGTGGCAGATGTGTTGGAGTTTCTGCAAGATGTTTTGGACAGAGGTCTCTCTTCCCCGATACCTTAAAGAGACAGGTGGCCACATTGGCCTCAGTGCTTTCATTTGAGGACTCAAACACTCTTGTCCAACACCCCAGCTTTCCTTTGGGGAGCCACTAATTTGAAGCCACCAGTGGTTTACCTGGGACTGCCAAGGTCTTGTAGGCACTAACTTCTTCTCCATTTGAACCCTTGCATGAAATCAGCCTGCGCCTACTCATGTGCAAGGTGACATTCCTAGTGGCCATTACATCAGCCAGGTGTATCTCAGAATTGGTGGCCTTATCAATCAGAAAGGACCTTTGTGTTTTTCATGTGGACAGAGTGGTTCTGTGGTTGGACCCTACCTTTCTGCTCAACGTGAACTCCTTATTCTCCCCCTGACTCCCCGAGAAGAAGCTTGCCAGGTAGGACCAACACCCCTTATCCATTGAGTCGAAGGGAGAATCCATGCTGGGACATACCAAAGTTGGCTGTTGGCTGTCCTATGAGCAGGAATTGGTCTGGTCTGAAGTCCCCGCCTCTACATGTACACCTTGCAGGACTCGCCTCCCAAAGGCCACCTCTGCTGAGGCAAAAGAGTCAATCTGATAATGCCTGATGAACAGTGTCGCAGATGGCCACGTTGCAGCTTGACAAATGTCTTGAACCAATGCCTTCATTGCCCAGGCCACAGTAGTTGCTGCACTTCTAGTAGAGTGTGCGGTGATTCTCCTGGGCACAGGAAGAGCCTGCAGCTCATAGGCCTTTGCAATACAAGCCCTGAGCCAACAACCCATGGTGGTAGGTATCATTCTACGGCCCAAAGTTGATGGCTGAAAGGAGATGAACAGGGACTCAGTATTCCTGAAGGAAGTGGTTCGCTTGATGTAAATGTGGAGAGTCCTTCTGACATCCAGGTTGTGCCATTTCCTCTCCAGAGCACGTTTAGGCTCTGGACAAAAGTCAGGCAAAATCAATTCTTGTGAATAATGGAATCCAGCCCCACCCTGAAGTCTGTCTGGTCAGAGTCAGGAGAGGCACTTTCATTGAGAGGACTGCTTTTCAGGGGATTCTGCAAGGTAAAGTGTTGTGATATATAAGTATATAGATCTTAAAATTGAAAAGACTGGAACTGATATTTCTTTTTTTTAAGGATTACTGTTAAATCCTATATAGATATAACTGGAATAAATGTGGAAATGGGAATTTATGATCAGAATACTAATTACATTTAATAAAATGATGAATAAAGTTAAAATGAATTATGAGAATTGCAATAAAAATAATATCAGTTTTTATAATTAATTGAATAGATTAATATTTTTGAAATAATAGATGACTTAGAATGTAATTGAAAAAAAGAATACCATGCGGAATCTGACTTAATATATATATATACAAATGTAATATGTAGTAGTTAGGACACTATTGCTATTAACCTAGAATGTGATAATCAAAAAGTGATTATATTATGGTAAATTTTTATTAGGAATTAAAGGGGAGTAAATTGAGGGATGTATAAGGCAGAGAGGTGGCACATTCAAATTGATAATTAAAGGGGAAAATTTTTGAATTATTAGAATGAAGATGAAATTTATTGAATAATGAATAAAATAATAGTCTCAGCCGGAGGTCTGGATGATCGTAGTCAAAACAGGCAAGCTGACAAACATTGAGGTCTGAAGTAGTTTAATTCATCTACACACATCCCATCTGGCAAGAATGGCTAAAGTCCAAACCAGGTTAGCGCTGGGAGTATTAGCCTTCCAGTGCTCTTTATATCACTGCCCCACCCATCTAATCACAGCTATCTCTGCCCTATGCTAAATTCCCAATTACCCCCTCCTAATATGGCTAGTCATGGTTTATTCCATGCCCTGCATACTAATTCACTCTTATCCCTACTTAACACCAATCCCCATCTAAACCCTGTTCCTACCCTGCATTATACAGAAAGGAATTCCCATCCCCCCACTCCAGGGTCCAGCACAGATGCCGAGCGGCGACTCAGGAATCCCCAGCAGACTGCGATAACGTCATTCAGGGATTCCCCTCACACAGCCGTCAGCTCCCAGACAGCATTTGCAACGTAACTGCTGCGGGTCCACTGACTCCATTCTTTCCATCAGGGATTGGGATTGGGATCTGAGGTATTGCTGGTGGGTGCTGGTGCACACGGAGCCCGACAGGCTACCCCATCTACCACAGGTCTACCTGAGAAATAAAATGTAACAATTTTATGTGATAAATATGTAACTAAGGTCATGTTTGTATTGAAATGTAAAAACCTGGAACCATCTTATTCACCAAAAGAGATGTTTTTAAAATATAAAAATAAAAAAAAATATTTTAAAAAGAGAGAGAGAGAACTGCCTTTCAGAGGACGATGGACAGCGGTATTCAGTTCGACTTTGTTCAGAACTGGGGACCATTACCAGAGGGGCGTGTCTTTCAAATTCAACTCGGTCTGTAGAGCAACGAGTCTAGAGACTACCCAGCCTGGATTCTCCCCTCAACTCCCCAAGAAAAGGCATGTCATGTAGGATCAATGCCCTTTTTCTACAAGTTATTACAATTAATAAGGCTCATAATTGTACCAGGCAAGCTAAAATTTTCAGATATGCATGCAGAACTTTATTTAAATCAAAAAGGTGTTTCTTAGCTAGAGTGTGATAGACTTAAACTTCAAGTTTATTTTCTTCTTGTCACTTCTTGGTTCTCAGTTTTCTCAAGAAAAAAAGTTCAAAAGGGTCTCAGCTCATCAGCACAGCTAATTTTTTTCTATTGATTTTCAAATCAAAAGGACTTTGTTTGTTTTAAAAGATAAACAGATAAATCTAACATCAGATTATGGGAAAATACCTTTAGCACAAGGAGAGGAATATTAAAATTTCTTGAATGTTTTCTCTATTCCAATTGTTATTGAACAAAGCATTTCTTTGTTTCTGCAGTTTTCGCCCCCAAATATATTAATGCTAAAAATGCAAATCAACAAGCTGTTTCAGACTGACAAGAATATATATTCAGTCATGGCATTCCTGTTGGCTAGAACATTAAGGTTAAGCTATACGTAACTGTCATATTGGACATTTATGCATGTGAAATTTGTTTTTGATATTATCACATTGTAAAAGATATTTATAGCTAAGGTCGTATGCAGGAAAGGTCAAAAAAGTCAAGATGGCAACTCTAGGTGTAAGATTGCACTTGGTATTTTTAATTTTTTTACACCCTCCTGTGGTTGCTCCTGTTTCCAACGCTAATATCCTTAATGTAGAAAGAAAGCTATAAACATTAGTAGAAAGTAGAATGTTCTGCCATAGTGTGTTTCCTGCCCCCCACATGTCTAATTTCTTTTTATCATTCCTTGGGTGGGTGGGTTGCAATACAAAGTTCTGTACAAGCAATCCAATATAGGGACTTCTTGGGAATGGTGTGAATGCATAATTTGTTTCATTTGCATGATAATGCCATGATGCACATGCTGTCACTTGCCTCCTTCGATTACAAATTAGAAACAAATTCCTGCTCACTCAATATTCAAGTAGAAGATTATAAATATATAAGTGAGAGGTGGATGAGTGTTGATGAATTCTCTAGTATTGCTTTCCATGTAGTCATAGTGAAATTTCCACATTAGCAGAGAATTGAATTAGATGTTTTTTTTAAAAAAAACTTAAATGTCATTTGAGTAGAAATCTTTTTATAAACTCTATCATCATCATCATCATCATCATCATCATCATCATCATCACCACTACCAGAAACTAGGGACATTATGATATCTAACATCAGCTATAGAAGTTAAGTAAAGATTTTGTGCCAGTCATTCTTTCAGCCTATTCTATCCCACATGATTTTTGTGGAGACAAATTGAAGAAAGGCATGTTATGTAAACCATGCAGAACCCTTTAGGAAAAGGCAGGATATAACTAATTTGTCCCCTGTACCCAAAGGTCATCATCATACTCTGTTCTATCTTCTTCTTCTTCTTCTTCTTCTTCTTCTTCTTCTTCTTCTTCTTCTTCTTCTTCTTCTTCTTCTTCTTCTCCTCTTCCTCCTCCTCCTCCTCCTCCTCCTCCTCCTCCTCCTCCTCCTCCTCCTCTTCCTTTTTTACCACTTCAAGTGTTGAGGGAGATACAAAGTTCTGGTTCTTGCGCTTCTGGCAGCCTCAACCACTGTTATTTGATGCTTTGCATTGTGCTCTCTCAAAATCCAACTGCATGTCCAAGTTGTAAGAGGTAGTAAAAAGGACAAAGTAAGGAATTATTAGGATTGGGTGAAGTATGGCATGGCCTTGTGTCATAGGACTTCTATAGCAGCTATGAAAACATCCTGGGCCATCTTGAAATGACCTGGCTAAAGAGGGTCTGGTGAAGCAAGCCAGCAAGGGATAATATTTTGCTACAGAAATTACATGGACATAAAATGGACTGATTTCTTCTATAATGCTATGAAATTATTGAGGCAGTATCTAAATATGCAGTTCTCTATATTAATTTGCAGATCTAGAGACTGCATAAGCCTGGAAAGTATATGATCTGCATCATATAGAACTAACCTGTGTAAATGTATATGACACATCAGGCTCCTGGAGAAATTGACCTAACTGGACTTGGCTTGATAAAAGCTTGATGGAATTTCATTATCTTCTCCGTTTTGTTGTGTGTCTTTATTTCAGAGATATCAGGAATCTCTTTTCCATTTATTTTTGAGATGTTAAAGGTAACTCAAGGGAAATTCAAAAGCTATGAATACAAATTGTTCAGAAAATGAGGGGAAATCCAAATCAACTTTGAAGACACGCTTGTTAAAAACAATCCCCTGCACTTAGCATTCTGAATTTTTGCAATTTCTCATCATGAGATCGGTTGATGATATATATAGAAAGATGCAGGACAAATAAAATTGACCCAGAAGAGGAGCTTCCATTCATTTTATTTCTTTAAAGCATTGATACCTTTTTCAGGCCTAGAAAAGTCTGGCTTCTTGAAGAAATTGCAAAGAAATTTTAATGACAATTGTTTTTCCACAAACTGCCTACTCTGCACCCCACCATCACTATGAATAAATAGATCCCAAGTAGAAAATATCCAAAGGGAAATGATGTCAAAATATTGTACTCTTCTTGTATCAGGCAGGAGGTTGGACTTGATGACCTTTGGTATCCTATCTAGTTCTGTGAATCTGTGAATTTGCATTAGATTCCCAGCAATTCATAAACTGCAATTATCTGCCCAATTGAATATGAAGAGAATACTATACTAGTAAAAATATAGGATGGAACATCATGCTTGCTTGGCTGGGAAGCTTTATAAAGCTTTATATATATTTTCTACATAATCTACTGCACAAAACAGAAGTATCTCTAAATTATAGACTATTCTGAGATCATTGAAGATACTATTTAAAAAATCAGGTTTTCAAAGAATAATATTGCCCCCTTCTGGCTGTACTCTCCACTCAGATTGATAACATATGAAAAACCATTAAAACAATAATTGCACTCTATTTTACTATATTAGACTAGAATATAAAAAGCTGATGTAAACATAGAATAATATATCATAGTCTGCATTTCTGTTTATAGTAAGGTAAATGAAGAAATCATATGAAGGGAAGTGATAAATTGAAACTGATCGCTAGATTACTTCCAACAATTTCTGTATTATTCCTGTAGCAAGTGAAAGACAAATAAATCATACTGAAGAACATTTAAACATAAATAATATTGGCATGATCTAAGGAGGATTTCCCCCCCACCCTCAAAGCACTAAATCAATTAGTATTAGTATTAGTATTAGTATTGTTTTAGAGCTGGAGAACACTCCACATAATTCTAGAAAGCAAAGCAAAATTCAAGTACAAGTCAAATAATTTAATGAATTATTTAAATCCTATACTATAGGGATATATCTTGAAAGTACTCACATTATTAAATAAAAGAAGTTGACCCTGGTGCCTTTTACAAAATTTTGAAGACAGAGTTTAAGATGAATTTTTGTATAAGACAGCAGAAATCAACAACTGGGAAGGAGCACTATAACAGGTACTATCTCTTTTCAGAACATATCATCAACCAATAAAGCAGAATATTTGTAGCTCAAATGAGAAGTCAGTATTGCTCTTTGAGTGTGGTTGTTTTCTTGCAGACATTTCATTAGCCAAAACTAGGTTAACTTCATGAGTGCTAGGATATTTCATTACCCAAAACTAGTTAACTTCATCAGTGCTAGGGGTAGCACTGATGATATTACCTACCTAGTTTGGGTAGTGAAACATCTGCAAGAAAACAACCATGCTCAAAGAGCACCAAGCACCCATCATATCACTAAACCTTTGCTTGCGAATTCAAATTCTTTGGCAAGAACTCACATTACCAAGACTGAGGCAACCACCTCAAGCAGCAAAATCAATCCTCTGAACCCCAGCCCAGCTGTTTTCATAGGATGAAAGAAAGAACCATGTGTCATATTAACTATACCAATTCTCTACATTTACCTCTTATCCTTGTGTGGGATGGAAAATTGCATTATCATGTAAAATTCAATTGAAAATCTAATCAGCTTCTATATGGCATCTACCCAATTTGTTTAGTAAGGTTATCCTCATGGAATAGGCAGTTACTGGTAATCTTTGTTTAGTGACTGCTTCTTTAGCAACCATTTTAGTTAGTGATGAAAAAGTAAGCTTATGATTAGGCCTCATGTTTATGACTTTCGCAAGTCTGAAGGATAAAGGACAGCTGAAGTAAGATCATAAACACAGGTGCAGATTCATGCAGCAACTGCTTTGCTTAATATGTGAGTTGCTGGTTCCAATCTTTATCACTAAATAAGGACTAATTGTACAAGTTTATTCCTCTAATCATGGAGCCACAGGAATCAGCAAAAAGTAATAACAGGGAAAAGAGAGTAATATGTAATAAGTAAATAAACCATAATATACGGATTATATGGGTTGGAGATGAAACTGCAATTACACTGGGAGTGATTGAAAAATAATTATGCAGCAAACAAATTTAATACTGTTCAAGAAATTAACCAACAAGCTTCAGAATTTCAGTCCTGTTAATGATACCTATGATGCCACAGGACAAGTAGAATGTGGGTTCGTACTTTTTTTTTAGCAAATATGAAATTAGTTGTTCACTAAAAACCTTAGGACAAATGGCTATGTCTTAATGTTATCAAGCATTCCCTGACAGTTCTTGCTGTGGAACTCATAGCTGTTTTCCACCTGGAAGAACGTGATAAGTGCAATTTATTCTTTTAATTATCATTCATTGTCATTCTACAATTAATGCTTAAAAATTCTGCCACAAAATTAGAGTGCTATGCTTTCTCAGTAGTCCAGGTGATGAAATTTCTAACAAGGTATTTTCTATGAATTGTGTTGGGCCATTTGGGGTTTGAGGAAACCCATTGCTTAGATTATGTTTCTCTAAGAGCACCATCCTAAATGCAGTTGTAGGAATTTATATTCCATTGAAATTTTAATACACTAGGGATCAAAGCCTATCCTGCTTTTTCCCACTGGCTGCTACACTATGAATCATTCTTTAAAGCAAAGGATTACATTCTACTATCTATTTCAACACAGCTCATATTACCATAAGAAACAAAATTGTATCTATGGGGAAGAAGGAGCAGAGTTTTACAGTACTTTGAAGCAAAATCTCTTGGTAATGGGATAGTGAGACAAGGCATTAAGACAGAAGCATTGAAGAACAAACCTTAGCATTGCTTAGAAAAGATGATAGTTTGGGGAGAAAATCTGATACATTTGAAAAACAGATAGCATAACATATTGTATACTATAATAGCACAAAATATAAGATATAACATGGAACATCTTCCAGCATTCAGACAAATAGACTTATTGGTCCTATGTTAGACTAATAAATTAGTCACCAAATTGCTCTACAGTTAAGTCTCAGTCATATACCATATTTTTCCATGTCGGTAATGACATGATAGTAATCTCCAAAAATTTGACAGGCTGTCACAGTGAAAGGGGAGGGGTCAACCTATTCTCCAAATACCTGAAGGCCTGACAAGAATTAACAGATGGAATTTTATCAAGGTGAGATCGAACATAGAAATAAGGAGAAATTTCCTGACTGAGAATAATTAATTGGTCGAATGGCTTGCCATCCAGAAGATCACTGCAGGTTTTAAGAAGAGGTTGGACAGCCATTTATCCAGAATGGTATAGGCTATCCTGATTGAGCAGGAGCTTGGACTAGAAGACCTCCAAGGTCCCTTCCAACTCTATTATTCTGTATTCTGTGATCCTCTATGCATCAACTTTGGGATTGCTTGGCACACACCCATATACACCTTGGAGTCCATAAATGCCTCCTGAATTCTATCCAAGCCAGCTCTGAATCCGTGGAAATGAAGTGACCCAATAACAACAGGCATAGGAGCTCAAACACCAGCCCCAGATCACATCAATTTGAGTAGGGATCACACAGAAACAGATAACCAATACAGCAATACGATGTATACTAGTACTTTATTTCTATAACAAAATTTAATATCTAGGCATTCCACTCTTAAGCAGAGTCCCTGCCTTGTTGGACTTTAGTCTACAATTCCCATAGTTCTCAGCATTTCCAATACATATGAAAGTGTCTCACTTGGGAAAGTCATTTAAAAATATCTAAGCAAGGCACACTCAAACATGTATTTAAAAGATACAGCCTCTTGTTCTTTTAAAAAAAACCTGCTATCTTTTGCTACCCTATAATCCAATTTGCTTTAGAAAACAAAGACTATTGATGTCCTTTTCAACTGCCAACAGTATTTATTATTTCAAGGGGTACACAGAGAACTATCTGAATTGAAAATAAATAGCAATCACTGTTTGTTAAACAAATTGAAATATTCATTACTAGTAATCTATATCCCTTTAAAGTGAAATATTCATAATTTTTTCAGACTCTTAGTTTTTGGAGCTGATTGAACTATTTAATACCAAATATCCTTGGAACAAATCTTATCTGTGTACAAAGAACCTCAAATTATAGAGCCCGAAAACATTCCTCTTCAACCATAGATACTTCTGATATAGACAACATTTCCATTTCCACAACAGTTGCATGTTTTGTATAAAGCAGGCCAAAACATATTAGGACTTGAGCCCAACATGAAGGTTTAACATGAAACAATGGACTATAAAGCTTTTGAGCATTAACTGTTCCACATATTATGTCCTAAGCTCAAAAAAAGCATTTCCTTTGCAAAAACAAGAAAATGAAAGTATTGTCTCCCACAGCATGTAGGAAGGGGTGATCCAGGGCTTCTGGAAACAAACTCTCCATACTGGAGACAGCTTGAAGTTTTCCTGGGATGGCCTGTCTCCAAAATAGACCTTCTTTATTGCAGGTCATTATGCTCAGAATATTTCAGATTGCATCCAAATTGGAAGATTCACTTCCATAAACTGCTGCATTGCCCCCAGGGCCACATGGTCTAGAGGAAAACAAGAACATTCTGGAATTCTCTAGAAAAGATTATTTAAAGATTGGTGAATTTTGCACAACCCTAGTATTTTTCTAATGTAATTGGCTACAACATGCTGCTTTGGCTCTTTTGTGATTCTTTTTATCATACTGAGTTTTCATGTCATGTTACTCACTGCCTCGAGCTTGTAGGGATTAAGTGACTAAGATGACTAAATAAACAAGTGAAATGAATTTTAAAGAGAGAGCAGCTTCATTCTCATTCTCTGTACATGGGTAATATAAATAGAAAATCTTAGCTATGGGTTTGAGATTCATCTGAAAAGGTCAGGAGCTCCTCCCTGTGTTGGAGTCTCTAAACACATAATATGAGATTGTACTATTTGTAATGTGTATCCCAGAAAAGAGAAGATCTTCTGTAATATATATTTACTGTAGCAACATGGATAATTTTCTTTCTTTTACCCTCCCTCTCCCGCACTCTGTCTGTCTATCTCTCTCTCACACACACTTACACACACACACACACACACACACACACACACACGGTATGCCTGCCCACCCATTTATATCATTCAGAAAAGGGTCTAAACCAAGGGTGTCCAACCTTTGCAACTTTAAGACATGTGGTCTTCAACTCCCAGAATTCCTGGGAGTGGCTTGCTGGGGAATTCACAAGTCTTAAATTACCAAGTTCAGAGACCCCTGGTCTAGAAGGAAATCCAGTCAACCCCTGAGTAATGAAGCAGATTTGTCATCCTTGCAAATTGTCACTTTAATCAGCAAAACTCTCTGAGAAGAGCTTGTTTTTAAAAACAAAAACAAAATGTATAATTTGCAATAATGTTATTGACAGTCCACAAATAGCCAATAAAGAGAAGACTGTCACTATGCAGTGTTGGAATAGAAAGGGTTTTTTCCCCCTGAGTTTTAGCTGTAAAGAAATTAATAAATGTCAGAAAGTAGAACTTTCTGGAGTTACTATGCAGTTTACAAATTAGTAGAGTTTGATGGGGTGATCAAACCTACCAATGACAGGGTGGCATTGAGCAACTCACTGTGATACTGTAGGACACGCCCCTAAGTATAAAAGGGCTGTCAACTGTCATATTCTATGAGAGAAAAAGAGAGAAAGAAAATGAGGAGATTCTAAGGAGATTGGAGATACTGAGAAGATCCAAGATTCTGAGGAGATATTAGGATCTGACAGACTGAGGTCTGTGTATGAGAAGATATAGCAAAGAGATCTGAGAGAAGATCTATAACCTAAAGAGAAAGGGACTTTCTAAAGAGGTTAGCTATATCTAAGAAGAGGTTATGAGAGGAAGAACTGTGAATCTCTCATAGTGACTTCTAGTTCCTTGAAGGACTGTTTAAAAGGAATGAAAGAAGAAAAGACTCTGTATATATTTAAGAATAATATATTTATTGATTGTTCTGTTATGAATAAATTTGTTTTGATCTGACACAACTTGGCATTGCAATTTATTGAATGACTCTGTGAAATAGATATAGGTTTAAAGATCCAACTCAGTTAATATTATTTAACAATTTTTGGTAGCAGTGGGCGGTTGGTTAAACCTATCTATCTTCAAGTCATTCAAAAATGCCAACTCTAAAAACTACCAGAAAAAGTGCCAGGGTGATGGCCAGAGCCAAAGCAAGACTCCTGGCATCACAAAACAGAACAGAAACAGAATCTGAGACAGCAAGCAACGTGGAAAGGAACCTGAAAGCTGTCAAAACCTCTCACTCACTCATGGCTCCAGATCTCTGCAATCCAGCACCAGATTGCACCGGAGGAAGCAGTCAGGGCCAGGACTGAGGCCCATGAAGACAGCAGACTGGTAAGGGTCACCCAGTCCTGCCCTGAAACCCCATTAGTTGCTGGCATGAGAAGTGCAGAAAGCCAAAAGCACTCTCTTTCGGCTTTCCTACCCAACAAAATGGCCTACCCAGGCACCACCCCTGCGGCTTGCTTACCTGGCCCGAGGTTTTCTGGAGAAGCCCCAGCGAAGAGTCCCTTCTCCAGCATCGTTCCTCTTCAAATGGCATCTGCACATGCCCAGTTGGAACCTCCCAAGGCAGGCCTGAGGCCTACCTCAGAAGCTCAATCTACGAGCTCCTTCTTCTGCGAAGGCCAAGCCAGAATGAGCTCTGCACATGTGCAAAAGGTTTTTGCTACCCCTCCCATTTGGGAGGAGCAATTGCTCACGTCTAGGCCAATGGGGAACAGGCCTGCTGTTACCATACCCCTCCCTTATTGTGCTGACAGAGGGTACCAGCACGATGGATACAAAAGTAACTCCTTTACAGAGGGAAATGCTAACTTGTTGCCTTTAAGTTTTAATAAGCTGTCTGTTTCTGGGAAGAACTTACATGAATGGGCCAGAGAAATCCAGGTGATACTAATGAGGGAAAATGGGCTTGATTTACTAATAAATCCTCCTCACAAGCCCTGGTCTATGGAAGTAGACATGCTTCACCATAAGATTTTTTGTCTGATTCTCCTTTCAATTGATCTAGCACTTTACACTAGCATCCCCCATGGTCTCACTGTATGTGAGCTTTGGGAAATTTTATTTAACATGTTTAATTCTAAGAATTGTAATGCCACAGCCAGAATTTCCTGAGAATTCCATTCATCTAAATTAAGGGCTGGAATGGATATCAATGAGCACCTCTGTAATTTAAAGAGGATGAGGGAGGAATTAAATTCAAGGGGGGAACCCGTCTCTGAATGGAGTTTGATAAGTATTAATTCCTTGGATGCCAATTGGGACAATTTTATTTCCCAATTGGATAACTCCAACTATAATGGTATATCCCTGGAAGTTCTGACTGGCAAGCTCATTGCAGAATTTAATTTCAGGAAGGATAGGGCAGCCTTCCATAAAGAAAAGGGGGTGACTAGAGGGACTGGAAGTCCCAGTAGAGTAAACACAATTGGTGAGTGCTATGGATGTGGATCAATGGGACATTTTAGGAGGGATTGTCCTAAAGTTGTGAGCCCAAGGACAAATCAAAGGGGACGCTCAAACAGTAGAAACAGAAAGAGGTCACCCACTCCTAAAAGGAACCCCCAAACAAAACCTGTCAACCAGAGAAGGGGTAAAGGGGGCTATGTAAGCAACAAAAAGAACCAGTACAAGCAAAATGACTTCACAAGTATATCTGAGACGAGTTACCCCAGGCTCACCAAGCAGAAACGTGAGCAATTATGGTTGCTGGACAGTGGTGCTAGCACGGACATGGTTTGTAACAAGCTGTTGTTGAATGACCTGGTTGACCATGATAGCACTGTAACCGTGGCTAATGGCCTGAGAACAAAGGCCACAGGTATAGGGAATGTAAGTATACATGGGCTTGGTAACATTGACAATGTGTTATATGTTCCAAAGCTGGAACATAACCTTCTCAGTATTTTAAAACTCACTGAAAAATGTAATGTAAAAGTGATCTTCTCAGAAGGAGAAGCCATGGTAACCAAGGATGGCAATATGGTGGGAAAGGTTATTAGAATCAATAACCTACCATATTACTCCCCCATTACAAAGCTTGAGGAGTCTGGTACCAGCAACCAGGTCAATGCTGGTGATCCAGATGGTGACTCCCAAGCAGAGCCTGAGGTTGACCATGAGGGATATACACAAGAGAAGGGAAAACTAATTGTAATGTAAATAAAACCAAACATGTAAGGTTTGTCACAGAGCACAGTGATGAACAGTCTAAGGGTGCCAAGACCTTGTCCATTGGCAAACCCCTGCACGATGAGTGTGCCCATCTCCTACACAGGAGGATAGGTCACCTCAGTTTCCCGATTGTGCAGAGGCTACCTGAGTGCTCTAGGGGGTTGAATGTAAAAAGTTGTAATGTATTCATGGATTGCTCTGTTTGCAGGGGAGCCAAGTCCAGGGTGAAGCCAGCCCAGAAAATCCCAGAGGCAATCCAAACACATTTTTGAGCTGGTGCATATGGACCTGGTGGGTCCATTGAAACCCTCCCTCGGTAAGAACATCTACTTTCTCACCATAGTGGACGACCATAGTAGATATGGGTTTGTGTACCCCCTCAAATCCAAGGATCAGACCTTTTCAAAATTCAGGGAATTTTATAATTTGATCCTAAACCAGCACAAAATCAAGATTCAGATAAACTTGACAGACAGAGGTACTGAGTTCAATTCTAACAACTTCTCTGTCTGGTTGAAGAAGCGGAGGATAGTCCACCTTAGGACAGCTCCTTATTTCGCCTTTCAGAACGGAATTTCAGAACAACAAAATTGTGTTCTCCAATCAATGATGAGATGCGCCCTTGAGGATGCTGGCCTAAATTTTGCATACTGGGTGGAGGCCATATTGTATGCCAACTACACTCTCAACAGAGTATGGTCGAGTGTTGTAGAGAAAACCCCCTATGAGATGGTCTATGGGTGCAAACCTAGTTTAAGACATCTGCATGTATTTGGGGTGATGGCCGATGTGCATGTCCCCAAGGAGTTAAGGAAGAAAGGGGACAGGAGGTCGATCAAATTAAGATTCATAGGGTATGAGCCTGGGTCCAAGGCTTACAAATTTTGTGGAAATGACAAAAGGATTGTCATCTCAAGATCGGCCACCTTCTATGAGAGCACAAACTGGAGCAGAATCCATGCCAATGAGATTCTGGCTCCCAAACAAGCCCATGATTCGGCCAGCAAAGATAAAAATGTGTTGCAAACCCCATCTAATGATGGTAACACATCTGGCTCAGGAGGTAGTGGAGAGAGGGCAATCTCCATGCCCCTTAAGGGAATCCTCAAGAAACAGATGGGGGAAGCCTGGAAGAAGGGGCATCCCAAAATTAAAACTGGTAAAATTAATAGTGATGAAGCTGGTGACAATTTGGACAATTTGGATGATTCAAATTGTGAACAGGAGCCAGTTAGTAGACCAATCCGGACTACTAGAAATAAGAAACCTGAAAGGTTTAGTGACTTCATCACTAATGTAAATTTGGCATCGACCACTCCTCAAAGATATGAGGACGTTTTAAAGCTATCTCCAAAAGAGCAGGGAAATTGGCATGCTGCTATGGATTTGGAGATGAACAGCCTCAGGAAGCTGGAGGTGTTCACACCTGCTAAATTGCCAAAAGATAAGAAAGCAATTGGCACAAGGTGGGTTTATAAGAAGAAGCCACTGGATGATGGGAACTTCTTATACAAGGTGAGATTGGTGGCACAGGGATTCTCGCAGAGATACCCTGAGGATTTTGATGACACCTTCTCACCCACAGTACGCCCTGAGAGCGTAAAGACAGCTCTCACCATAGCGGCCATACATGGGGAGAGTGTTCTGCAGTTTGACGTACAAACGGCCTATTTGCACACCAAATTGGCAAGGAAATCTATGTAAGGGCACCTCCGGGCGTAGATCATAGAGAAGATGAAATCTGGCTTCTTAACAAAAGTCTCTATGGTCTGAAGCAGTCTGGGAGAAGGTGGTATGAATGCCTTACCGAGTGTCTAAGGCAAATAGGTTTCACCGCCTCACCAGCTGATGAATGTGTTTTCATCAGGCAACAAGATGGTGTCAAGGAGACTGTCCTTGTATACGTTGATGACATTTTGTACATCAGCAAATCAGAGGAGAGGAGTAAATCCTTCTCTGATCAGGTAAGTAGAAAGTTTGCACTGAAGCCTCTAGGCCAGATTGACAAATTTCTGGGGTTCAGTTCACAAAAACTGAGAAAGGATTTGAGCTTTCTCAGTGGGATAAAATCTTAGATTTGATTGACAGGTGCAACATGGCAGAGGCCAAGCCCTGTGACACTCCAATGCAAACAGATTTCCCAAGAAACATGTATAGTGATAGTGAGGATTTTGTACACAAAACTATGTACAAATCCGTATTGGGCTCACTCTTGTATATAGCAGGTTGGACTAGGCCTGACATCAGCCTATCCATAAACATCCTATCTAGGCATTCTGAAAATCCCAAACAAATACATTGGACTGGTATCAAGAGGGTTCTTAGATACCTTAAGGGCACAGCGAATTTCTCACTCTTACTTGAGCCTTATGTTTCAGAAATTCCTCAACTCTACACCTACTCTGATGCTGATTGGGCAGGTGATACCAAATCGAGGAAGAGTACTTCAGGTTATATTGTATATCTTAATAACTGTCCAGTACATTGGTACTCAGGTAAGCAAAAGTTAATTGCCACCTCAACAGCTGAGGCTGAGTACGCATGCTTGTCTAAAGTCTCCAACAACCTAATATGGTTGATGAACTCTTGAAGAGTTTATGGGGAGAACCAGAATACCCTATAATTATCCACGAAGATAATCTTGCAGCAATTGAAATTTCAAAAGCTGAAGCCATAGGCCACAGATCACGGCACATAGACATAAAATATAAGCATGTTAGACAGTTGTCTAAAACAGGTTTCACTGAAACGAAGGAACAGATCGCTGACATTTTCACCAAGCCCTTGCCTAGCGAACAACATGTGTACCTGCTAGAAAAATTACCTTTAACTATGTAAGTATAATTATTTCAATGATTGTAAATAGAGTGTGTATATATATATAGCCCAATATATATGTGTGTAAAAATTCTGTAAATGCATAGAGAAGGGGATTGTCAGAAAGTAGAACTTTCTGGAGTTACTATGCAGTTTACAAATTAGTAGAGTTTGATGGGGTGATCAAACCTACCAATGACAGGGTGGCATTGAGCACCTCACTGTGATACTGTAGGACACGCCCCTAAGTATAAAAGGGCTGTCAACTGTCATTTTCTATGAGAGAAAAAGAGAGAAAGAAAATGAGGAGATTCTAAGGAGATTGGAGATACTGAGAAGATCCAAGATTCTGAGGAGATATTAGGATCTGACAAACTGAGGTCTGTGTATGAGAAGATATAGCAAAGAGATCTGAGAGAAGATCTATAACCTAAAGAGAAAGGGACTTTCTAAAGAGGTTAGCTATATCTAAGAAGAGGTTATGAGAGGAAGAACTGTGAATCTCTCATAGTGACTTCTAGTTCCTTGAAGGACTATTTAAAAGGAACGAAAGAAGAAAAGACTCTGTATATATTTAAGAATAATATATTTATTGATTGTTCTGTTATAAATAAATCTGTTTTGATCTGACACAACTTGGCATTGCAATTTATTGAATGACTCTGTGAAATAGATATAGGTTTAAAGATCCAACTCAATTAATATTATTTAACAATAAAGTATTTTGACATCCTACCCATCAAGAGATATGAGTAGAATGGTACTAACAATATATGGCTCATTATGCAATGCTTTGCAGCTAGAGGAATATTATGGGCAAAATGATCCCATATGATCCAAATTATGGGGTTTCTTATAAATCACAAAACTGTCATTGCACTTGGGAAATAATTCATGACAGCTTCTTCTATTATGCTCCCACTAAACCATTTTAGTTTGAGAATAGAATTCCTGGACAAGTCCTTTCAGTTCTGGACACCACTGTTCAAAGCTGATATTGACAAAATGGTATGTGATAAGCAAATGCTTGGAAGGTAAATTATAGGTTAGCAAGTTGAAGAAATTAGGCTCTATGTCATAAAAGTGAAGTACAGTCAATTTTTGTTGTTGTTGGTCTTGAAGTGGGTTCACGGGACATTATGCAATTGCTCATCGATTACCTCTGTTGCTACTACCACCTGTTTTTTTGTTGTTGTCCTTGTACCAGTATGTCATAACTGATTTTTAGGAAGAAAAGCGGTGGCAGAAAACATAGCAATTGAGTTCTTAGAACTCCTTTAATCCAGGATTTTTGGTGCTACTTTTGGATTTGAAGATGTGGTCCCTTCTATTACTATAGGCCAGTGTTTCTCAACCTCTGCAACCTGAAGATGAGTGGACTTCAACTTCCAGAATTTCCCAACCAGCCATGCTGAAATCAGTTCCAAGTTCCTGAGGTGCAGAAACTGTCAACCCTGAAGCTGGCCTAATTGTGGCCATTTTCTTTTTGTAGCTTTCCTCTGAGGAGGTTTCTTTTTGCATTGCTTCAGGGCTGACACAGCCTGGAGCTAAGGGGGCAGGGAGCGGGGTGCAGAGATAGCAGGGATGTTGTAGCCTAAATAAAATTATTTCCCCTGGGAATCAAGGACATTCATGCAGGTGTTTGAGAGGTAGAGACTGAGGTCACCTAGCAACTGGACTATATGCTGATTGGACCATGTGACTGGAGACTCTGGGGGGAAGTGACAAGTTTTACTTTTAATTGGGTGTAAAACTGGCAGGAACTTAGAGCTGGCTTTCCACCAAGTCTGTGCCAATTTGATATGTCCCAACACATTTTCTTTGAGGAATATGCCTGCCTCGGAGTTCTCATTGAAGGGGATGTATTACTTGGAACCTTGATAGAAACACTCCTAGGCTGTACATTATGTTCCTGAACCTACATGCAGCTCAAAACCTGCTCCCAGGAGGAACACAAATAAGCTTTTGTAAATCCAAAAGAGGACAATCACTCAGAACACAATGAGATATGTCTAATGTTTACTATTTCCCCCTCCAAATGAAGCACCTAGTTTATGCTCTGCACTTGCAAGTATCAACCTTGCCTTTTAAAATTTGATTTCTTGATTCTTAACTACATCTTGGTCACAATTTTTATCCATATTTACAGTCTTATTGATAAAACAGAGAGATGAGTTTCTTGCATCATGCAAGTGACATGGCAAGGAATAAAGAATATGAATATGAAACCACTCGGTTTGAATGTTATAAATCATTCATGTAAGTAGTTACATGCTTCCACTCATCTGAATACAATATGTATTCTCCATATTGTCACCTTTTCTACCCATCTAAAGTAATATGTGACTTTCCTGCCAATGCTACTAAATGCTACTAAATGGAAGTAGCAGTGCACTGAAAATGATTTTGAAGTCACTCTTGATTGCTATAATATTCTGCTGGTAATTTTTAAATAACTAGCAACTGTTCACAAACCAAGCTAAGCTTAGCAGCTTAAAATAAATATGGTCCTTTTCTATTTAATTTCCATACTTAAATTAGCTAGAAGGCTCTAGAAAGTCAACAGCAGTTAATTTTATATCACAGTTCCAGGCCTTGTGAAGGGAAGAGAGGATTTCTTGCTCAAATATAATTTTTGGATGTCCATTGAAACCCTCTTCTGATGTACATTCAGCATGTGAAGTTTAAAGTATGGTTATATTTCTTGACCTCCTTGAAATAGCAGCACCCTGTTTGCCTTATCTCCCATTTACCTGAAACTTATTGATATGTATTTTGCAGTCAGACATTCTTATTTTCTATAATCAGGAAATATATTGAGCAGAGTTTCAGATCATGAAAAGAGACTGTGATTGGGTTTAGGTTACACTGGTTATTAACTAAGCCACTTTATATGACTCTCAGATATTAAACTACCAGTAATGCTTTTTGTTATGTATGCAGAGTTTGAAATGATTGGTTGTTGTTGTAAAGTGTTTGAAATCATTGGTTGTAAAAGTGCGGGAAAACCCTGCACTCTGATTGGCTGCCAGCCGCGGCAGCCGGCAATAAATAGCTGCCGCAGCTGAGCCATTCGGGTCCGTTCTGAGCTGAAAGTCACAAAAAAAGAGCTGAAGCACTCCGCGTCTTGTCTCTCCATGCAAACTTAACACTGGTGACGAGGGTGGGATTTTCCCAAGGAGAAGGCAACGTGGAACACAGAAGAGTGAGATGGCTGCGCTGAACACACCCCCAGCCCTGTTCGATCCAAAGAATGAAGTCTGGGAGTCGTATGAAGATCGGCTTCAGATGTATTTAGAAGGAAACGATCTGGCCTCCATTTCTGAGCAACGGAAGAGAGCAGTTTTTCTTACTTATTGCAGTCCTGCAGTCTTCAAAATGGTGAAGGCATTGGCTGCCCCAGCAGACGTGAAGGTAATGGCATGGTCTGATCTGGAAAGACTTTTAAGGGCACACTACACTCCCCAAGTATCGTGCCTCATTAGGAGACACGAGTTTTATCGCCGCGATCAGGGAGAAGACGAAAGCATCAGTGACTTCGTGGCAAGTTTAAGGAGCATTGGGGGTGTGTGCAAATTCAGCGTTTTAGAGGAGGCCATGCGCGATCATTTTGTATTGGGCCTTAAAGACAAGGTCTTGCAGAGCAAATTACTTATGGAACCAAAAATTATGCTGAAAGAAGCCATAGATGAAGCAACCTCAGCAGAAGCCACCAAAACCTCAGCAGCAGCCATGAGAAAGATGAACAAGACTACGGGCCATTCTGATGGTGAAAAGACCACCACAACTCATTTTGATGAACTTGAATCTGAGTCAGAATACAGTGGAGAAGAAGAAGGAATTAACAGACTCAGAATGGAGCGGAAACGCAATGACCTGGGAAGAAAGAGGTGAGATTTCCATTGCATAGGTTGTGGGGGAAACCACCCCCGCACTGAATGCAAGTTCCTGGACACCATTTGCCTCCAATGTGAAAAAAGAGGGCACCTTGCAAGAGTCTGCAAATCATCCAGAACTCCACCAAACAGAAGAAAGTTTGCTCAAACAACAAAGACAGAGAAGTCAAGCCAAACAACACCAGTGAGAAAATAGGGCGCAACACAGAAGCAAATGGAAAAAATGAAACTCATCAAACAGTAACTATTGGTCATTCCTCTTCATTAAATAATAGGAAAGTGCATGTCAAGGTACTTATTGAGGGAAGACCTTGCCAAATGGAAGTGGACTCAGGTTCATACCTATCCATGGTGTCATGGGACACAATTCAAAGACTGATACCAGACATTCAAAAGTCTCATTTCAAAAAACAGCACTAACTCTTAAAGACTACCAAGGGAACAAGATTCCAGTAGTTGGAACAAGAGAATTCAATGTGAAATTCAAAGGCCACATCAAACGCCTACCACTGACCATCGTAGATAAAGATCGCCCAAGTTTGCTGGGATTGGAGTGGTTCAACCCGCTGGGCATTGAAGTAACTGGCATCAATCATGTGAGCAACTCTGATTGGGAAGAATCATTGAAGTCTGAGTTTCCAGAGGTCTTCAGCGACGGATTAGGCAAGTACTTGGGGACCCCTATCACTTTTAACCTAGATCCCAAGGTACAACCAAGCCGTTTAAAACCCAGGAGGGTACCATTTGCTTTGAAGGAAAAAATCGATGAACAATTAGATAAACTAATAGCCCAAGGGGTACTAGAGCCCACAGACCACTCCAGGTGGGAGACACCCATAGTCACGCCAGTCAAGGCTGATGGTTCTGTGAGAAACTGCGGGGATTACAAGGGGACATTGAACCATGCGCTACAACAGAGCGCATATCCGGTTCCAGTGGTTCATCATTTATTACATTCTCTGGGCGGGGGCACAGTCTTTGCCAAACTGGACCTGGCCCAAGCATACCAGCAGTTAACAGTAGACAATTTAACTGCAGAAGCTCAAACCATTGTAACCCATCAGGGTGCATTCAAATGCAAGAGGTTACAATTCGGAGTAAGTGTGCTGTCAGGCATATTTCAAAGCCTTATGGAGAGGATGCTACAAGGGTTACCTGGGGTGGTGCCTTATTTTGATGATGTTTTAATCTCCGCTGAAAATGACACTCAATTACATGAGAAACTCAGAGAAGTCCTGACCAGGTTCAAAAAAGCAGGGTTAAAAGTAAAAAAAGAAAAGTGTACACTAAGAACTGACAAAGTAGAATTCTTGGGATATATGATTGATAAACAGGGCATCCACCCCACAGAAGCCAAAGTCCAGGCAATCAAAGAAGCCCCAGACCAAAATGCAAAACTGACTTGCAAGCATTCCTGGGACTTGTTAATTTCTACCATATGTTTCTACCTCAGAAAGCAACCACTGCAGAACCCTTACATAGATTACTGGATAAAAAATCTGCATGGGTTTGGGGCAGAAAAGAAGAAACTGCATTTAACAATATCAAGAGACAAATCACGTATGATTGTGTATTGATACAGTTTTCTGAGAATTTACCTGTAGTATTAACTTGTGATGCATCCCCTTTTGGAGTGGGGGGAGTGCTGAGCCACAGGCTTCCAGTGAGAGGGAAGCTCCCATTGCTTTTTACTCTCGCACTTTAACTAAAGCAGAGAGGAACTACAGTCAACTAGACAAAGAAGCTTTGGCAATTGTTGCAGCAGTCAAGAAGTTCCACGAATACATCTATGGGAGAAGATTCACCATTGTCACAGTTCACAAACCACTTTTGGGAATTGTGGCAGGAGATAGACCAACGCCAGTCATCCTGTCACCCAGAATGCTGAGATGGACTGAATACCTTGCTGCTTATTCATATAAACTTATCCATAGACCTGGAAAAGACATTGGGCACGCAGATGCTTTGAGTCGCTGCCCACTTCCTTTATGCACTGAGGACCCTGCTCCTGAAACTTACACCTTTTTTCTAGAAACTGTTGCCAAGCTTCCAGTCCATGCTGCTGAAATTGCTAGAGAAACTGCCAAAGACACTTTATTGGCTCCTGTTGTGGGTTGGGTTAAAAATGGTTGGCCACTTCAAGATCTACCTCAGATTTCCCAACCTTTCAAATCTAGACAAACTGAATTATCTGTCTTAAGGGGATGTATTCTGTGGGGTAACAGAGTGGTTATTCCTGCAAAATTTCAAAAAGAGATCTTGGAAATGTTACATGAGGGTCACCCGGGTATTGTCAGAATGAAGGGATTGGCCAGGAGTTATGTATGGTGGCCAGGTATAGACAAAATGGTAGAAAACTGGGTTGCATCCTGTCCAAACTGTCAAAAAGTCAGGCCTGCACCTCCTCTTGCC
Organism: Naja naja; assembly: GCA_009733165.1. Classification (NCBI taxonomy): domain Eukaryota; kingdom Metazoa; phylum Chordata; class Lepidosauria; order Squamata; family Elapidae; genus Naja; species Naja naja. The sequence goes on along the minus strand of CM019149.1, from coordinate 260,302,264 downwards.
CCCAAACAGGAATGGGAATGTCCTAGGGATCCATGGTCCAGGATTCATATTGATGTTGCTGGCCCTACCAGAGGGCACACTTTCCTTATTGTGGTAGATGTATACTCCAGATGGTTGGAGGTTATTCCTATAGCCTCCACCACAGCAGACTCTGTTATCAAACAGCTTAAGAAACTTTTTGTAACTCATGGGTTACCTGATGTTATTGTTTCTGACAATGGTCCTCAATTTACTGCCAACCTTTCTGAATCATATCTAGCACAACAGGGTATCAGACATGCCCTTACAGCCCCTGGGCATCCTTCGACTAACGGCTGGGCTGAATGCATGGTATGTTTTACTAAAGAGAAACTCCAACAATTGGGTCCAGGGGACATCACTGAGAAAGTTGAAAAACTACTCAGTATCCAACACATCACTCCTAACCCATCCACTAATTTAACTCCAGCCGAGCTTTTGATGGGTAGAAAACTCAGGTCTTCCCTGGACCGCCTTCACCCCACTTACGAACCCAATGCACCATTAGATTCCACTAGCAAAACTCGCCAATTCTCCATGGGTGATTTTGTTTATGCTAAAAACCTTGTAGGTGAACCATTGTGGATTCCTGCAGAGATAACCCAGGTTACAGGCCCCAGGTCTTACAGGGTTCAAACTGAGGATGGTGCCTTGTGGAGTAGGCACATAGACCAGTTACGGTCCAGACTTCCTCTGGAGCATCGCCCTTGCTCCTCTCTGGACTTCATCCCCACAGCCTTTTCTAGGGGAAGGGGAGATAATGGAGGTAATGAGCAAGTAAGAATCAACCCCATGTGTAATGAGCTAACACGACAGGAACCATCCCAAACCCTGTCACAGTCCCAATAACCATTTTTACAAATGGAGGATTGCATATCATTACCAGACTTAGAGGATAACGCTGGGTTGGAAATAGATTGGGAGGAGAGACCAGGTTGTAGTAACCAAACAGGTTCTACCAGTACAAGAAATCCTAATAAGGGAATGTTGGCAGATACATTTCCTTCGTCACAAGGTGAGATTCCCAAAACACCTGAACCACACAGGTCTCAACATACCCGTAAGAGCCCCACCTATTTACAAGAGTATATTAGATAGATGGGGTTTGAGTATGGACCAAACCTAGTGGGGAGGGGTGTTATGTATGCAGAGTTTGAAATGATTGGTTGTTGTTGTAAAGTGTTTGAAATCATTGGTTGTAAAAGTGCGGGAAAACCCTGCACTCTGATTGGCTGGCAGCCGTGGCAGCCGGCTATAAATAGCTGCCGCAGCTGAGCCATTCGGGTCCATTCTGAGCTGAAAGTCACAATAAAAAAGAGCTGAAGCACTCCACGTCTTGTCTCTCCATGCAAACTTAACACTTTTACATCATTACTCCTGGGTTCATGTATCACACAAATCAGAGCCAAACAAGTTACAGTAATGCTTGGTAAATTGAATGAACACATGTGTACACTGCTGTATTTCTCGGTATCTTCTGTTGGTATGTGGTACTGAACATTCTGCTATTCAGTATGGGATCAGAGGGAACATGGTAGTATCACTGTGCAGATGAGGTAAGGATATGATTCTTTTATGATGATAGAATGGCTGACATCCACATTTTTGAACAAGTAAAGCATCTACATTTTACTATATATATTGCCTATTATATGGCATCTCATTTCATGGCGATCAGAGATTAATGTAGCTTTCCATAACTTAAGATTTACAGAAGTATTCTGGTTAGGAATTCAGGGATTGAAGTCTAACACATATGGAAGTACCATATGGCTAAAATCTGGACAGCTGCTATATTTTTAATATAACCTTTATGTATTTCCCACAATTTATTGGGTTCCTTTTGTGTCAATAATGTCAGGAGCCATCCGTTTCTGTTAAGATTCATGCATATGTCAAAGCACCTGCAAAACTATTTGCTCAATGCAAAACTACTTATTCATTTTATTGAAGCTTTGAGGGATTTATTATTGGATAAAGTGCATCCACAATGGAAACAAAAGTGGGAAGAAGAATGCCATTAGTTCCTCTCCTCTTGCACTGCTGCTCTGCATGGGAAGTTAAGAAGGGAGAGACCATGCAATGGGAAGCAACTGGACAATCTTGCTTCCTTTCATTTTGGTTCTGCAAGATCCCAATTTAGGAACTTTCTGCCTATAGACACAAATAATCCAGAAATCCTACTTTAAATTAACTCCGTCCCTGGACAGATTAAACAGAAAATATAGTCTTCTCAGCTATTACATTCTTATACAATCTAAGAAAAGCATCCAATTTATTTTTGAATGAGATTTTTGCTGGGGAGAGGGACTTAATTTTTTTTCAAGTAAACATAGCAAGTGGCAGCTGATATAAATAGCAGTTTTATAAACATCACCTATAATTAGTTCCACATTCTTTCTTAGCCCATAATTCACATCAATGGTGGGATTCAATTTTTTTACTACAGGTTCTGTGGGCGTGGCTTGGTAGGCCTGGCAGGGGAAGGGTACTGTAAAATCTCCAGTCAGAGGTGGTATTTGCCGGTTCTTCCACTATCGGTTCTTCAGAACTGGTCAGAACCTGCTGAGTACCACCTTTGATTCACATTAATGAGTTATTATTTTATGGGCCATGCTAAGTCTGTATGGGCCATGCTAACTCCAAATCACACATCCTCATTTGCAATGCCTTTTTTTCAACTAAGTCTTTTGTATCAGGGACAGGCAAACTTTTTTCAGTCAAGGGCTATGGTTTAAAAAAGCCACCTGATGACATCATCTTAGTAGGGGTGGAGCTGGCATTTTCAGCCTTCTTGGGGAATTTAGTCTTAACCTGAGTAAAGACTTCACATAGGTATTTTCAATTTTATTTTCACATGCAAGAAAGAGACTGAATATTGCTATTTTGCAACCAGATTTTGGCATCATGATTCTGGAGGAACTTTAGGCTGCAAAATGGGCCTAGGCATGACTTGCTTTCTGAAGGAACAAATATGAGCTGGAATCCTATGTGTACAGTATTTGGGAAGTTTTTGCCTCACTGATTTCAATGAGACCTGTATAGCATAACAATTTGCTTTCTGATTGGCTTAAATAGGCCTATGTAGTTCTTTGGTACTTCAGATTTTAAATTTGCCCTAGGCTAAGCACAAAGCTTTGAGTTCTAACAATGAAGGGGGGAAAAGTCTTGTAAGATCATGTGAGGGTACATTTAATGGTTCATGTAACTTTGAAGCTAATGTGTCTTTGTAGAGTCTCATTGCCATTCTTTTCATATATCTACTTTCTCATATCTACCACGAGAGAATGAAAAATAGCAAATTAGGAAGATGAAAGCTTATGTGCTGAAGTAAACAGTTCAGCTGTATTTTGGCATTGCTTTCCATTTATATGACGGCAGCATCCTTCTGCCTCTTTCCTGCTTTTTGATATGACAATCCAGCCCTAGAGAAAACATTAAGAATATATTATAGAGATAGAAAGTAACCACTTTTTATTTATTTTTAAGGGGATTGAAGTCTAAGAGGTGCAAAGGAAGAATAGATGGTAACTTCTGAAGGGTTTCACTTTTTGGTGCTAAATAGTATAAAATCATTGAATTGAGAAGAATCATTTGACCCAAGAAGCTGCCACTTTCCGTTCTACCTCCATCAAAGACATTTTCAAAACAAATTCCTTTGGCATGGATTACAGTCATAGAGGGGGAGGGGAGGAGGGGAAGGAGAAGGAAGCTGTCCAATCATTCAGTCTTCCCTATCTGGCAGGCTTAAGAATGCAACTTCTATCAGTCATAGTCACCATCATCATAGTGGCTGGGGATGATAAGAATTGTAGTTCAACACATTTGGAAGCTGTCAGGATTTGCAAAATTATGTAACACCAGTATTATATTTAAACAAGGAAAGGAAAAAATGGAATGTGATCAGTTCTATCTTTTGTTCAGTGCATATTTCATTATATTTTTAAGTGTTTGAAATAGAGCATGCAGATGAGAGAGACTTACATTCTGAGTATAGTAAGTAAAACAGCATGCAAATCTATAATAAACAATTCACAATGAATCTTCAAGGAGCAATTTTCTTCCTGGATGCCTAGATACTTTGGCAACTCTAAGTGGTATTTTGTTTTCTAATCTGTGCTGTGCCTGTCAACATCAACTGATATTAACACCATTGAGCACAATGCGATTCGTGTTTACTTAGAGAGAAATGACAGGTTATGCTAAAGATGCACTAGTGCTACATATCTGTTTTTACAATGGAAGGCCTGGCTGTTGTAAAGTTCTCTTACATGGGAATGAAGGCTGAATGCTGAAATTTTAACAGTAATTTTCATGTTGCTCCCTATTATCAAGGCCTTTACTATGGGATCCGGGAAAAAATAACAGAGGAACAAATCATTGTATCACCCCTCCCTGTGCATAAAGTCTTAATTAAGAGGTAGGCATAGTCCTAGAGCAAGCAAGCAAGCAAGGGAAGAATAGCAATATTGTATTCTCAGAAATAATATGCATTGGTTTTATATAGGAATGCAGGATTACTGAGCCTTTAAAAATTGTTCAGTGAAAATAAGCTTGTTTCAGCTGATGGTAGTGCCCAGCTGATCTTGGCAAGTATATAATAGGAAACTGTCTGGGAATTTTAGGGCTGTTGCCAAGACTGGAAAGTTGAGCAAACATTCTGTGAGAAGGCAGAGGTGAACATCTCCTATAAACCTGGCCAGGAATTGGCCCAGATACAGTCAAACTCAAAGGCATCATTACCTTTTTTAAAAAAGCATTAAGTTGATCGTGTAAGCCAATATTGTCAAATGTTGTCATTGCCATATTCAGTTTGGCTTTTTTAAAACAAAATGTCAACTTGACAAGGGCCAAACACCTGTTGCTGATGATCTATAAGATTTAAACACTAGACTTAGAGTAGTGCCATACTGCAGCCTGAATTACTTCTCAGGCAACTCATAAATTCTAATTCAGATTGGACTGGATTGGCAATGAGGCAGATTGGTGCTTAGCCTGGACTATGTGCCCTGCAAGATGTGGTGGTACTTCTCCTGCTTCTTGCCTTTCCTGTCAGTCCCTTTCTGCCCTGGGTTGACTGGTCTCCCAGTGCCTGTCTTTTTTGTTTTAGGAATTTTTCCCCTATTCACTAGTTTCCATGCCTTTTTTTTTGCTCTCCCAGATACAGAACACATGGATGTCTTCTCACCTCTTTCCTTCATTATATCCACTGATACCAACATAGATCCTTCCTTCCCTTCCCTTCCTTTCCTTTCCTTTCCTTCCCTTCCTTTCCTTTCCTTTCCTTTCCTTTCCTTTCCTTTCCTTTCCTTTCCTTTCCTTTCCTTCCCTTCCCTTCCCTTCCCTTCTTTCTCTTGATATGGTAGTTGTGAACCATAATAATCAAAGAACAAGCTGTCCTTTCATTCCTGATCCTTTATCAGTCCATATAAATTTTGGAAACTTTGCCAAAAGGAAGAAATGATCATTTATCTCCATGAAACAAAACAGCAAAGTTTATATTTGAAAAATAAATATGTGAGTGGGCAAGACTAGGAAAACAAGGAGAACACACTTCATCCAGCCTAGACATAAGGAGGTGGCCACTGGGAGATGTAAGTGTTGAATGAAGTATGCATGGTAGGGAGGAGGATGGTTCATTGTCTCAATAAGCCTTTGTTAAATTAATTGCAAGATATTTTTTTTAAATCCCAAACATAGCTGCCAGCAATCCAGTATAGAATGGCCACTCATTGCTGGAGGAGGTGGGGCATGCCAGACACTGTAGACAAGTAGAATGGGACTCTCCTAGAATGGAACAAAGCATTGAAGACTTTGAGATTTGAAGGGCTTAAGATGGGTCAGGTCAGAAATCAGCAACTTTGAACTGAATCTGGAAAGCAGGCATAATGTCCATTTTCAATAATGCATGAGTCAGGAAAGGATGACATTATCTGTTCCTGCACTCAGAAGGGAGAGGGAAGTGCATACTGGAAATGAGCCAAAGCAGAAGGTATACCCCTGTCTTAGAGTAAAATGAAATTGGGTCAGTCAGCTCTCCCGCATGTTAAGTACGAACAGGAAAAGACAAGACTGCATATTAGCTCTGTTATGTTCAGTGTCTATATAAATTAGTTTACACAATGTTTACAGGAGCTTAATCTGTTTTTGCCTAAACTGGCAAATGGACTGTTACAGATCTTGCTTAATGGAGACAATGTTGCTTTTTTCTCTGAGAGTCCAGTCAGCTCAGAATAGCCTTTGCACAACACTGTTAGAAGAGCAGTTGGTTGTCAATTACCAAAACGAGAGAAGTATTGGTTTTACAGGATTCACAGCTGGTTCACAGGCAACCAATCGATAGAACAAGTGAAATGTTTTAAATATTTAGGAATTGTTTTTAATACCCCAGGAGAAAAACTACTCAAATTAACAGTGCTGCCTCCCTAGCTCAAAAGAGTGTTGTAGCTATTGGAAGAGACAACAGAAAAACTATCATAACCTCTGTTGAACTATTTGTAATAAAAATGGCTGTACAATTTCTTTATGGGAATTAATTAAATCCTTATTCCATCTCTGACTTATCTGGGAAAAAAATCAGGCAGGTTTCTTGAATTCTCTTTTTATGACAATGAGATGCATCTCCAATGCAAAACTGAGATTAAAATCTGTTATGTATGTAGGTTTGAATGTCATTGGTTTAGTTTGAATTGTTCTTGTAAAATGTCAAATAGGATTGGTTTAAAAAGTGCGGGAAAACCCTGCACTCTGATTGGCTGGCAACTACGGCTGCAGGCTATAAGAAGCAGCCGTAGCCCAGCCAAGTCGGGTCCATTCGAGCTGCAGTCACTTAATAAACTCTTCACTGAAGCTCTTCGCGTCTGACTCTTCATGCAAACTTAACACTGGCGACGAAGGTGGGATTTCCCTGAAGAAGACACGGAAGACAAGCAGAAGAGCGAGATGGCTGCACTGAACACCCCCCCAGCCCCGTTCGATCCAGCGGCAGAAGAGTGGGAATCATATGCAGATCGCTTCCAAATGTATTTGGAAGGAAACGACCTCACCAACATCTCTGAGAAGCGGAAGAGGGTGGTCTTTCTCACGCACTGCGATCCAGCAGTCTTCAAGATGGTGAAGGCATTGGCGGGAGCTGCAGACATGAAGGTAATGGAATGGCCTGATTTAGAAAAGCTTTTAAGAGCCCATTACACCCCACAAGTATCGTGCCTCATTAAGAGACACGAGTTTTACCGTCGGGATCAAGGGGAAAGCAAAAATGTTAACGACTTTGTGGCAAGCTTAAGGGACATTGGGGGTGCTTGTGAGTTTACCAACTTAGAAGAGGCCATGCGTGATCAGTTTGTTCTAGGCCTTAAAGATAAGGTCTTACAGAGCAAATTACTAATGAAACCTAAGATCGCGTTTAAGGAGGCCATAGAGGAAGCTGTTTCAGTGGAAGCAACCAAGTCCTCAGCAGCAGCCATAAAGAAAATTAACAAGGCCTCAAGCCATTCTGATGTGGAAAAGTCCACAACAACCCATTGCGAGCAAATAGATTCTGATTCAGACTGTAGTGAGGTGGAGGAAGGAATTTATAGACTCAGAATGGAGAAGAAAAGGAAAGACCTTGAAAGAAAAAGGCAAGACTTTTATTGCAGAGGCTGTGGGGGCACCCCACACTGAATGCAAGTTTTTAGACACCATCTGCCTACGTTGTGAGAAAAGAGGTCACCTAGCAAGAGTCTGCAAATCATCCAGAACTCCACCTAGTAGGAAGAAATTTCCTGAGAAAGAATTCAAGCCCAACAACTTCAGTGAGAAAATGGGGCGCAACTCAGAAGCAAATGGGAAGAATGAAACTCATCAAACAGTCACCATTGGTCATTCTTCACCCTTAAGAAGCAGAAAAGTACATGTGAAGGTACTCATTGAAGAAAGGCCTTGCCAAATGGAAGTGGACTCAGGCTCCTATTTATCTATGGTGTCATGGGACACTATTCACAGGCTACTTCCCAACATTCAGAAGAAACATTTCCAGAAGCAAGCACTGACTCTTAAAGATTACCAAGGGAACAAGATTCCAGTAGTTGGAACAAGAGAATTCAACGTAAAGTTTAAAGGCCACACCAAATGTTTGCCCCTGACCATCGTGGACAAGGATCACCCAAGCTTGCTGGGACTTGAGTGGTTCAATCCACTAGGCATTGAGGTGACTGGCATCAATCACGTGACCAACTCTGAATGGGAGGAGGCCTTGAAGTCTGAGTTTCCAGAGGTCTTCAGCAAAGGATTGGGCAAGTATATGGGGACCCCTATCACTTTCAACCTAGATCCCAAGGTGCCCCCAATTCGTATAAAGCCCAGAAGGGTCCCATTTGCTTTAAAGGAAAAAATTGATGCACAATTAGACAAATTAATACCTCAAGGGGTTTTAGAGCCCACTGACCACTCCAGATGGGAGACACCCATAGTCACACCAGTCAAGACTGATGGGTCAGTAAGAATCTGTGGAGACTATAAGGGGACACTGAACCATGCGCTGCAGCAGAGCACATACCCAGTTCCAGTGGTGCATCATCTGTTACATTCACTTGGCAGGGGTACAGTCTTTGCCAAATTGGATCTGGCCCAGGCATATCAACAACTAACAGTTGATGATGCCACTGCAGAGGCCCAAACCATTGTGACTCATAGAGGTGCTTTCAAATGTAAAAGCTTACAATTTGGAGTAAGCGTGGCACCAGGCATCTTTCAAAGCCTTATGGAAAGAATGCTCCAAGGACTGCCAGGGTAGTGCCTTACTTTGATGATGTGTTAATCTCTGCTGAAAACGACACTCAGTTACAAGAAAGACTCAGAGAAGTCCTTACCAGATTCAGGAAAGCGGGGTTAAAAGTCAAGGAAGAAAAATGCACTCTTAAAACTGACAAGGTTGAGTTCCTGGGCTACATGATTGACAAGCATGGCATCCACCCTACAGATGCCAAGGTTAAAGCAATCAATGAGGCCCCTAGATCTAAATGCACACCAGATTTGCAAGCCTTCCTTGGACTCATTAACTTTTATCACATGTTCCTACCTCAGAAGGCAACCATTGCTGAACCATTGCACAGATTACTTGATAAAAAGTCTGTTTGGGGCTGGGGCTGGAAGGAACAATCAGCATTTAACAGTATTAAAAGACTAATCACGTCTGATGCTGTACTCATACAGTTCTCTGAGAATTTGCCTGTTGTACTGACTTGTGATGCATCCCCTTTTGGAATGTCGGGGGGGTTGAGCCACAGGCTTCCCAGTGGGAGAGAAGCCCCTATTGCATTTTACTCTTGCACTTTGACTAAAGCAGAGAGGAATTACAGCCATTTGGACAAGGAGGCATTGACAATTGTTGCAGCTGTTAAGAAATTTCATGAATATCTGTATGGGAGAACATTTACCATTGTTACAGATCACAAACCTTTGTTAGGCATTGTGGCAGGAGACAAACCTACACCTACTATCCTGTCACCAAGAATGCTGAGGTGGACTGAATTTCTTGCTGCTTATTCATACAAACTTATCCACAAGCCTGGCAAGGACATTGGACATGCTGATGCACTGAGTCATTGCCCACTTCCTTGCCACAAGGAGGACTTTGAACCTGAAACACACACCTTTTTCCTAGAAACTTTGCCAAGCTTCCAGTTCATGCTGCTGAAATTGCCAGAGAGACTGCCAAAGACACTGTGTTGGCTCCTGTTATAGGCTGGATTAAGAAAGGTTGGCCTCTTCAAGATCTACCTCACCTTGCCCAACCTTTTAAGTCCAGGCAAACTGAATTATCTGTATTAAGAGGATGTATTTTGTGGGGTAACAGGGTGGTTATTCCTGCAAAACTGCAAAGAGAGGTTTTGGAAATGTTACATGAGGGTCATCCGGGTATTGTAAGGATGAAGGGATTGGCCAGGAGTTATGTATGGTGGCCAGGTATTGACAAAATGGTTGAAAACTGGGTTGCATCTTGTCCCAACCGTCAGGTTGTAACAGGCCTGCCCCACCTCTCACCCCCAAACAGGAATGGGAATGTCCTAGGGGCCCATGGTCTAGGATTCACATTGATTTCGCAGGCCCTACCAGAGGGCACACCTTTCTTATTATAGTAGATGCATATTCCAAATGGCTAGAGGTAATCCCCATGGCAACCACCACAACTGATGCTGTCATCAAGCAGCTCAGAAAATTGTTAGTAACCCATGGGTTACCTGATGTTCTTGTCTCTGACAATGGCCCTCAATTTACATCCAACCTTTTTGAATCCTATTTAGCACAACAGGGTATCAGACATGCCCTTACTGCCCCTGGGTACCCTTCGGCTAATGTCCGGGCTGAACGCATGGTACGTTTTACCAAGGAGAAGCTTCAGCAACTGGGTCCTGGGGACATCACTGAGAAAATTGAAAAACTTCTTAGTGTTCAGCACATCAGTCCTAACCCATCTAATAACTTATCCCCAGCAGAGTTGTTGATGGGTAGGAAACTTAGGTCTTCCCTTGACCGCCTTCATCCCACTTACGCACCCAACGCACCACTAGATTCCACTTCCAAAGTTCGCACATTCAGTGTGGGTGATTCTGTGTATGCTAAGAACCTTATGGGTGAACCTTTGTGGATTCCTGCTGAGATAACTCAAATCACAGGCCCTCGTTCTTACAGGGTGCAAACAGAGGATGGACTCCTCTGAAGCAGGCACATTGATCAACTTAGATCCAGGTTCTCTCAGGAATATCGCACTTGTTCCTCTCTAGTTCCCTCACTTGATGTCAATTCTAGGGGGGAAGGGGAAGAACAGGAGGATAATCAGCAAGCAAGAAGCCACCCCATGTGTAACGAGCCATTACGACAGGAACCATTCCAAAACCTGTCACAATGCCAAAATCCATCCTTAGAAGTGGAAGATTGTACATCACTACCTGACTTGGGTACTGACATTGGGCTGGAGATGGGTTGGAAGGAGAGACCAGATTCTAACAATCAAACAGGGTCTTCTTTCACAGGAAGTCCCAGTGGGGAAATGTCAGCAGACACATTTCCTCTCTCACTGGATGAGAATGTTAAAACTTCTGAACCACGAAGGTCTCAACGTACACGCAAGAGCCCCACCTATTTAAAAGAATACATTAGATAGGTTGGGGTTTGGTATGGACTGAACCTAGTGGGGAGGGGTGTTATGTATGTAGGTTTGAATGTCATTTGTTTAGTTTGAATTGTTCTTGTAAAATGTCAAATAGGATTGGTTTAAAAAGTGTGGGAAAACCCTGCACTCTGATTGGCTGGCAACTACGGCTGCTGGCTATAAGAAGCAGCCATAGCCCAGCCAAGTCGGGTCCATTTGAGCTGTAGTCACTAAATAAACTCTCCACTGAAGCTCTTCGCGTCTGACTCTTCATGCAAACTTAACAAAATATGTACAACTGAAGCCAAAGTCTGGTAACTGATAATAATTGCCTGGGTGGAAATTTGGACTGCTTCTATTAATCACCTTGGACTGACGTATATCATTTTGTGTAATGGTATGTAGAAAGACCTTGGGGAGAATGGGGTAAGAAATTCTCCCTAGGGAGCAATTACGTAAGAGAGAACAAAGCCCTCAGCTGGATAGAAGGCAGGACAAGAAACTCAGAAAAGACACTCCCTACTTTCTTGGGCTGTAAAGGAGACAGCGCAGAGATGGTATTCAGCAGGTTCTGACCAGTTCTGGAGAACCAATAGTGCAAATTTTGAGTAGTTCGGAGAACCGGCAAATACCACCCCTGGTACAGTATCCTTCCCCTGCCATGCCCACCAAACCACACCCACAGAACCGGTAGTAAAAAAAAATTGAATTCCACCACTGAGACAGTAGCATAATTGTGCTTTCAAATGTGCAAGATTGATGTCAGCCTTCCCAGGTAACCAGACAGGAACAACAATCAGATGAGCTAATTCTACTTTATTGTAAATCTGCATTAGCAGAATCTTGGAACAGAATATGCTCCCTTGGGTTTCAGGTTTTGTACCAATTGCATTATTAAGGAAAGGAAGGAAAAGTAATTCACTTTTAAAGCAAATAATGTCTGATCAGAATGCCCACTCCAGAGCTCATAGACTATGAATGCCTGTGGATTAAATTGAGCTGTAAGAACAGTATGGCAATATGCTCATATTTTATCCATCCCACTGCCCAACAGTATCATTTCCTGTGCTGCTAGACCTTTTTGCTGGGTTGGTGTTGGACTACTCTCAGTTTCTGCTGGGTGGGGTGAGGTTAATAAATTTCTTGGGAATAGGAATTGGAAAGGCTCAGAGTTTCATGAACTCTCTGGCAACCTTCATTTAGTTCTTAAATAATGTTGGTACCAATCAACATAGTTGATTACCATTTGAACAATTTCTGGATGATCTGAAAATCAAGAAGACTGTGAGTCTAGTAGGCCTGGTCAAATGTTGGGACTGGAAGTTGTCAGGGTGTCCCCATCATTATTCCCAAGTTGCTTCTTTCTGTCAGAAGATCTTCTGGGGATGACATTGCAGTCACATCTGCTAGCTCCTTCAGAGCCCTAGGATGTAAACCATCCATTGGTGGTGAATACCTCAATAGGTATTCTATTGCCATTTTCTTCTCTATTTTGACTTGCATTCCTGTAATGGCTTCTACAGTGCTGCTTTTGATAGGTTGGGCTATATTTTCTTTTTGTGTAAGGACAGGTGCAAAGAAGGAATTAATCCATTTTGCTTTCTTCCTGGTCCCTGTCAGCTTTTTGACATCACCTCCCATTTCCTTGACTTTTTCTTGTTCCTTATATATTGAAAGGAACATTTTTTTTGTGATTTTTGGCATTTGTTGCAAGTCTGAGTTCATTCTGAACTTTAGCCTTTCTGACTCCATCCCTGCAGTCATACCATCGAGTGGTGTCACTGGAAAGAGCAGGCTTAATGTTTTTATTCCTTTTTTCTGGTTTCTAGGAGTAAAATGGGCATATTAAGCTTAATTGGGGATTTAACACAATATTTGATTTAAAAACAATATTAGAAAATTATTTTAGTGCTATTTTGGTGTCACAATCTCAGGGGCCTTAAGGGAATGTAAAAGAAATGCCCAGCCTGCATATAGTTCATGAGTTGCCCATGTCTGCATTATGGTTCTCTTGGAATAGCAGTGTGCTTTTGGCAAAGCAGATTTGCACAACTAACAAATCCATCCCATAATAGATCCTTTGAGGCTTCAAAATGCAAATTCTAAAAGAAATGACTGTTCTCTGGATGCTTCCTTTGCCTGTAGCTTGCTAGGTATGGAAGAGATAAAATAAACACCATATTTCTGAATCATTTCCTTATAAATGCAATGAAGCTAGAACAGATACAATTGCTACCCAGGAGTATTTGAAGCAGAGGCTCTTGCCATATTTCATCTCTTAATGCACCATGGATTTCAGAGCTGTTTATTCTTTCTAAAATTCAATAACTAGTTATTGTTATTTTAAGTATATTTTTTTAAAAAAATCTTAGGAGTGATAATTGAATTTTAATATCATTACTAGATTATGGCCCTCATGGCACCTAGCAGCTTTAATAAGATAGCAGAAAATGGTTTATGAATTATAATATCCAGTTTTTTAAATGGAAGATGAAAACTAGCTGCTAATATGAACTAAAGATATTTAAAGACTCTTTCTCATGACTGGTGAGAGATATGGCTTGGTTCACTTCTGCGGTGAATTTACACTATAAAGTATTTATTTTAGTGTCTTGGTTAATATTTATTGGTAAAGTATCTAAATGAGATACGAGACTAAAAGACAGAGAAGCAACTTGTCCTCCTGGAAACAGTAGGCTTAATGACTTCACATGTGGAAACTTGCACTGGTTGTTTGATCATCCTGGTGGTGCTGATTCCAGATGCAAATTCCTTTACCATATTTAATTCATAATAAAACTGACCCTATGTCCAAGAGATGAGAGCAAAGAAAAATGGATTTTTGAAATAACTCCCAGTGGTATTCTAAGGCAAATGGCTTTTATTGCCTTGCCATTATTCTCCAGAACTGTGACAATCTGAATCTATCTCCTTCCAGTTGGTCATCTGTCCATAACTATACTACCATAACTGATCTTAGAATTCATATTTCAGTCTCTAGTTTCTAGAATATTCTGCTTTATCTAGTTTATATTGTGACGTCTGGATGGATGGTTTATTGAAAGAAACAAGTGTTTAAGTCTCTTAGAATTACAAGTAGCCTGGTTTCAACTGTGATTAATTGTTATATGAAAGAACTGGACACCAGGTGAAATCTGGCAAGACTAAATCTATATAAAATATTTTATAAATGGCATCTTCTTCCTGCTAGACTAGCAAAAATGTTCAACCTAAGCCCATACTGTTGGAAATATAAAAAGGAAAAAGGTACATATTTTCATATATGTGGACCTGCCCAGAGGTCAAGAAATATTGGAATATAATTCGATTATGGCTAGAAGAAATAACAAATCAGAAAATTGAACCCAAACCAGAACTATTTCTATTAGGCATAATAACAGAAAAATATAATAAAAAAAGATAAATACATTATGCTACATATCTTAACAGCTGCTAGGATTTCCTATGCACAATTATGAAAGCAGGAAAATACACCATCAGAACATTTTGTTATTAAAAAAAAGTTAGACTGTGCAGACATGGACAGACTAACAATGAAATTAAGAGACAAGGAAGAGTCAATATATTATGTCTGGGTATGAATCGTTTAAGAATAAAAAGAAATCAAAATGACAATTAAGTAAAGAATAAGAAACTATATAAATACTTATATCTATATTCATATCTATCTATATTTATTTATATATTAAGTTGAAATTGTATAGTGAAAGAAATGTGTATATAGAAAGATGATAAGGAAATGTAAAAGATGTCTTGATGTTGATATAATGATGTATAAAGTTTCATTTTATGTTTTTACATATTGAAAACTAAATAAAATTTAATTAAAAAAAAGAAATCTGGCAAGACTGATCTTTCCAGCAGAATGGTATCAGAGCAGAATGGTAGAGTTTTGATGGCAAGATTCAGCAAATCCCAACTTGTTATTGTATAAGCAACTCTGGAGGAACTAGCAATATCTAGATAAGTAAAGCTACATTACTATAGGATCAATAGCAGAAGCCTTGAATAACACAAATAACTATAAATAAATCTCCTCAAATTCCATGTTAATATTTTCTATATTGAATTATCCTTAGTAGCTTGCAAAGTTAGGAACAATATTCAGTACAGTATATATACTTCACTTTCATCTTACTCATTTTCTACAGGCCTTCAAACATTTTTCAGAAAAGTAGCCATTTCTCTTATATTAGAAACACTTTTTAATGAAGTTGTCTATCCTAGTATTGCCATACCAGATGGACAGTAACTCTCTGTGCCAATCAATTAAAAACAATCAATTTCATCCCCTGTGTTCAATATCTCTTGAATTTCACATACAAAATTATCATGCTTTGTCATGGACCAAGAGCTTTCTTGTTATTTCACTGATAACATAGCCTCCCACTTGCCTTGAACTGAGAAATGGGCAGCATATTAATTAATTAATTAGGAAGTGGTACCTTACAAATGACATCCAAGGGAATAGATGATTATTTTCAAACTGGGAGATAATTTCATTTCCTCTTCCCATGTTAGAACAGAAAAGAAAGAGAAGTGGGCTTTCTATCATAGTATATAATATTCCCAATGAAGTTATTTGTCCTTTTGAATCATGTGCAACTATCTCGATAAATTCTTAAAGGACTTGGTTCTACTTGCTCCTATATGGTTTGCTAAATATAGATTTCAATAAATGAGCTTGAGAATTTCAATCCAGATTTACTGAAACAGTTTCCCTTCAAGAACCTCCAAGCCAATCAGAATTACTCAAGTTTTCATTTTGTCAGGAAAAGGTAGAAGGGATCCTAAGTTATTATGGGAAGCAGGGGTGGAGAATCACCCACCAGTCTTCTCCAGGGCTAAAGACTAACATTAAACAATATATATTGACCCATTTGCTGTCAGAACTATGTCCCATGCCCCATTTCTCTACATTAGTTGAAATCACTTTGATGTTCCTGGACAGAAGATTCACATATTTGTGAATTTGGGGCTAATTAATCAGTAGGAGGGGAAAAAAACCTTTTAAAATTAAAATCTGGTACATATCTAAAGACACAACTGATTAATGAAGCAGCAGGATACTAAGACCTCCTGCTAGTATTAATAAATTTAAGTTTCTGTAGCTATCCCCATCCAGAGAGACAAACTGATCATATGCTGTCATCTTGTAAACAATTTAATTTGAAACTGAGGATTCATTATGTATTTATGGAAATTTAGAATAGTCCTGAGTGGATCTTCTTCCATAACAAAGAAGAATATGCAAACTGATTTTGTTTATAACCAGATATAGGAGGCACAGGAGAGGAAAGAGACAGATTTATAATAGTAGGGCAGTGAATTAATACTAGTTTTCTTATCAAAACAACAGTCCAATAATTTCTTAAAACAAAGGTATAAACAAGAGTGCTGGTTACCTGATTGTAGGAAGAAAAGCAGATAATCTATTAACTCATTAGAAACATTTATTTACATTTAAAATAATTTTCAATTTATTTATTCTGCCCAAGTTCTCATGGGCTCCATAAGGAGAGGTTTATTAAATTAATTTTGACTAGCTACCAGTGGTTGGCATATATTTGCAACAGTAAACAAGGAAGCATAGTCATCTAGTCCTATCAGAATTCTTATAAAAATAAACTATGAACCTCTTTCACCAAACAAGGTTCTTCTGCATTTGTTACCATCTTATTAAAGGATCTCTTGTGAGGGCTGGAAAGCGGTAAACTATAAATCAGAAAACTCCTGTGATAACAAAGGAGAAATTGAGGATATAATAAATATAACTGCAGCATACTAATATTCACAGGAAACCCAATCCCTCACACACACAAAAGGACCCTAGGTTCATATGACACTGGTAATAGTTGGATAATTGTTAAAGAAACAAAAAGGGTTTAAGCAGTAGTTTTTCATCATAGAATTGTAACTCTCTAAAAGTTTGCCTCCAGTACATTTTTGCATATTTTCTTCAAGCGGGAGTGGGGAATTCTTGATCTTCTAGATCAGAGGTGTCAAACTGGAGACCCATGAGCCGGATGCATCACGTGCAGTCCATACCCACTTTGTGAAGGGGGAAAACATTACGAAACATCACATGATGGCAATGTGATGCCACGAGTTTGACATCTAGATGTTGCTGAGCCATAAGCAACTTCCCATTACAGGGAAAAGTTGCAATTAACAGTCTTCACCTTGGATCCCATGAGCAAAATAGGGAGAGCCATCCTAGGTCTGAAGAGAAAAGTATTCAATCAGTGTGTGCTACCTACTCTGACATATGCTGGTGAAACATGGACATTAACCTCACAATTGATCACAAAAGCTATGAGTGGCACAAAGAGACATGGAAAAATACATGCTCAGTATTACAGGACAAGATAGAAAAATCTGCACATGGATTAGAGATCAAACAAAAGTATACAATATCATCAAGAGAGTAAAAGAACTGACAGGGAAATGAGCTGGTCACATAGCAAGAAGAACCATCAGGCCAGTGGACCAAGGCAGACATACCACTTCATAAAAAGTATCCACAAAAGAGACATAAAACAAGATGTATCAATAACATCAGCAAATATTGCGGGCCCATTTGGCAAAAGAAAGCTCAGGACTGCATTGGTTGGAAACATGCAGAAGACGCCTTCATCCTGCAGTGGGTTAGAGAATAGCTACAATGATGATGACACATGGAATAACAAGTATAACCCTTTGCGGTCTATTCAAGTCAAAATCTATAGTGGCAAGGGTGGGAAGGAGAGAAAGATATGACACTTGCCTTGCCCCCCAAAAATACCTTTATTTCAATGAAATCCTTATTGGCATGTCAATTGTGGACACAAAGGATTTGTTGTGTTTGAAAATGCCAAGGGTGAATGTTTTTACTGCTGCATGCTAGGCTTTGATACAGACTGCAAACATTGCATTTACCTCTGTGAACAAGGACTGTAGGGAAAAAAATCTGTTTTTTTATTTTTTTCTTTAAAGTAGTAGATAGTTGACTGTGAAGTTTTCACTGCTTTTGTTAATGTCCCCAAGGAACTAGTCATTTCTTATGGTGAAATCCTAAGGTTAAAAAGTGGAAAATATTAAGATAAGAATTTATGAAAACAAAGGGCTTATCTCAATACAAAATCCATCAGAAATTGAAATTATTCTTTCTATAGGGATATATTTATATGAGAATGTTTTTAAAACTCTATTCCCGAGAACACCAGGAAGTCAATTTCATAGATAATGCACATAGAACATAGAGAGAGAAAGATGAAAAATCATTAAAAAAAACAATTTTTCTAAATTAAGACCTCTGTTTTTTGCATTTCATCAAATGGTTTCCTCGCTTTGCTATGATTAAAAATGAAATTGACTTTAAAAAGAAACAGTTTATTCCTTTGAATAATTTTTATGTTGCTCAAAGGAAGCATATTCTCTTTGGAAACAAAATTAGATTTTTAAGATTAAAATCCTTTTGCTGGTGTATTTTCCCATATATTCTCAAAGGGATTTTTAAAATTATGTCTAGTTACTTTCCTTATTCTTTATTTTTTTCCTGTTCTTATTGTATTTTGTTGTTGTTATATTTTGAGATGCCAGAGTCATCTGGAGACAGGCAGTGTCTAAACTGAATAAATTAAATGTGCTATATAGTCTGCAATATATTAATTTAGTGATCAGCAATCAATAGGTTACTAGATATGTCAGGGTGTGACATATCTAGTAATAATATATATTATACCTGTGAAACATGCATCTTCTGCCCTTGATAAATTTTTACATATGACACAGAAATCTTTTGTTCTGAACTCATACTTCTAGGCCATACATTAAGCCATTTCTCTGAGTTACAAACAACCATTAGCAACTCCTTATAGCTTTATCAGATACTGAAAGATTTCAGTAGTTGTGTTGTTTACCATTATTTCACAGCCATTAGGCTTGATAGTTTACCACCTACGTAATGTTCTTCTTCTCTTTTCAGCTGATACCTAGGAATGCATATTTTTTGCTAAAAGTCATTTTACTTTAAAAAAAAATACACTAAGGTACTACTGGTTGGATTCAAAAAAAATTACTACTGGTTCTGTGGGCATGGCTTGGTGGGCATGGCGTGGCTTGGTGGGAGTGGCAGTGGAAGGATACTGTAAAATCTCCATTCCCTCCTCACTCCTGTGGGAAGGTTACTGCAAAATTCCAATCACTCCCCACCCATTAACCTGCTTTCCATCTCTGTTCTCCTGTGCAGAGCAACAAAAGAAGACCCAGCTAACTAGCTGGGACTCAGGAGGCAGAGAATAGATGGGGGACCAGTCAGAAGTGGTATTTGCCGGTTCTCCGAACTACTCAAAATTTCTGCTGCCGGTTCTCCAAAACTGGTCAGAACCTGCTGAATACCACCTCTATAAGGTATTATCATACCCACACAGCTTTCAAATCTAAGCTTTGGTTTCTGCCATTAGAGGCAATAAGAAACTAACTACCTGTTTTCTTCTGGCCACCTGATCATATTAATAAACTGCTTAGTAGGCAAAGTTGGCAAGATCCTTGCAGTTCTCTGTGTTAAACTTTTGTGGCCTAGGTTTTTACATGATTTTGGACTGTGAGTTTTCCCTGAATACAACAAATATCCATTCCTTGATATGAGCATCTCTGGTTGGTCTGTGACTTTGTCTCAAGCTGGGAGACACACATCATTCAATGATCTATGAGGAACACTGAGACAGAACGAACTCAGTAGACAGGACTGAAAATAAGTAAAAATCAAACCCAGAAATCAGAATCAGATTAGTCTCATGACATTTTAAGAACTGAAAGAATATAGAATATTCTCTTCTTTTGTTCCAGTGTTATCTGAAGTTCATTAGAACAATGAGGTTTGATAGAAGGCTAACCAATTTTCTTTTCCCTCTCAACTGAGAATTCAGCTAGGAGTAAGTCAAAATGCTGAATCTAGGACATTAATTTTAAATTTTAGGACTGTCCCAATTTGTTCAGTTAAAAAAACAGATTTTTTAAAAAATTGGAACGTATATTATAACAGCTTGGTCTATTCTATTGACTAGAATGAGAGGAGGGGAGAAGCTGTAACTGTTTTGTTCTTTAGCTTATTTTAGCAAAATGGAATTTTAATTCAACTTTTATTTTTGAGATCAACTGAATTTCATCCACCCTGGAATAAGCGATTTCAAGATAAAGCAGAAAAAATATCTGCTGAAATTTGCAATAATTATTCCACTGCGGGGAACTGCTATTCCATAATTCAGATGAATTGTTAAGGAGAATATTGTAACAAAGTTATTAACACTTGTGAAACAAGTTGCATCAAGATTATCTCCATCTATGTCCTCAGTTCTGGGGCAGACAAAAATTGCTGTCTGGTTAGTTAGATATTTGTGGCCAGACCTTCAGTGATTTTATGGCCATAATGACAGATTTGGCACTCCATAATCAAAGACGAGGAAAAATAATATCCAGATTAGTTGAACTTTCCAACTGACTAATAAAGTAGGGATAAAATTGCTTAGTCATGTAGATAATTGTACTGTACTGTGTGCCAAAATAAAGATGATAATAAAATACATCATCTTGCACATTGGGACCTATACATACAGTACATCTACCTGTAGCTTTGTACATACAATATTTGAGGTTATTGATGCTTGTATCTATATTTAAGCAACTTGGGGCATTTTTAGCATATTGGTACGCAGAGTCATTCCATCAAGCAATTGACTTAAGAATGCTTAGAACAGATTCCAACATGTTAACTGCTAAAGATAATCCCATCTTCAAGGTGAGGTAGGAATTAGTAAACAGGCTTTCTGAGACTGCCAATGTGCACTGTGTGTATGTACAGTATAAATGCAAAAAAGGCTACTACCAATACATTTTCAGATTTTAGTATTATTACTTCTTTAAGGCTTTCAGAGAGGGAAAAAGAGGCAGTTATAATTTTTCTATCTTTTTTTTGAAAGTATGATGTCTTCCAAAAACCCCTGCTCTGTTTTCAAAATTTGGTGAATAAAATAAATGATACGCATTAAAAGGAAGACAGCTTTGAAAGAAATGCATATGTGAAAATTAGTTTCAGAACAAAAACAAATCAATTATTTGATCAAAAAATCAATTATTTTATCAAAAAATAGTTTTGTAATAGAAAAAAAACATTTTTTGATTATTTATTAGCTTAATAATAATGAACCAAATGTTTTAATGACTTTTACATTGGATGAATGATTCATTTGGATATACATTGTATAATACTCACCTTTTACTTAAGATGAATTGCTCTTAGGTATCCTCTGATTTTCTTCTATTTTTTCTACAGGGAAAAAATCAGGATGCAATGCCAGGCAAAATGAATGTGAATTCAAGATATCCATTTGCAAACCTTCTGGCGGAAAAATAATATTTTTCAGCTGAGACACCTTGTTTCAATTTTATCTCTTTTAAGTAGCAACAGTGGCACTCAGTGGTCATCTACACTATTGACCAGTATATAAATTCCAATGTTTTCACTGTATTTGTACAATAAATCAGGTGGTTCTCTCAGCTCTAGACATACTTCATTGATCATTTACAAAACATGAAGCTTTTAGTAGTTCTCTGGGACTACCCCATGTCTCATGTGAGGTACATTTATAGTTCAGCTGTCTGAAGTAATTAATATGTGAAGTAAAAATTCTGAGGGTCATACTTCAGTAAAGCTAACATGCTTCCTGTACTCACTTAGGTCTCAGTATAGATCCTGGGATTATGAACTCAAAGCAAGTAGCGACAAGATAAAGAATCCAGATATCTAAGTGGGATGTTTGAGAGACTACTTTGTGGAAAGGAAATGTCCTTGACATTTTCACAAATGGAAAATTATTTTTGGCTACATTCATTCAGGCTTTTCCCACCATGGTGCCCTTAAAAGATACTGAACACAACTTTGGGATTTTCCAGCCTATGTTTTTCAGGAAAGAGAACAAAAATAAAATAGAAAGAATTTCCCCAAAGATGGGCTCCAGCATGAATCTGAAAGCTTGAAAGACAAAACTTCTGGTCCTGGTAACGGATCCAGATTGGATCCTGCAAAAGAAAATTTCTTATCATGTGTTTGCATCTATTTTTAGGAACATCTGTCATTTCTGATCAACTCACTATTTCATGGCATGGCATGGCCTGCCTCCGTAATGGTTTAAGGTGAACAGGAAAAAAGTTCCATTTTCATAGACTAGCTATGATTGGATTTCTCAACTAAATTACAGACATCAACAGCCTCCATGTCTCCAGTTTTTAAGGAACTGATGGATCATGTTCAGAATGTAATTTGCTAAGATGTTTAAATTTGTTTCTCATCATCACTCTTTCTGTATTAGCATCTATTATTGTTTACATAAAGTTGGGACTTTTCATCTGTCTGCTTTCAATCCAGTGTTTAGCCCATTCATATCTTTCTGAATCTTGATTCTGTTTCCTATGCTAGCAATATTTCATTGTGGATGTCACTGCAAAACAGAGAAACATCTGCTCTTCATGTTCATGCAAGTCATTTATAAAAGGGTTGAATTCTGCCCAAGACAAAATTCTCTTGCTTTTCGTTAAGACTCTCTTCTAGTTTATGCAGAGTCATTAATTACTAGTTTGTTAGATATGGTTCCATCAGCTGTGGCTCCAACTACTAGTATGAGAAACCATGCTGATGCAGTGGTTAGAATGCTGTATTGCAGGGTAACTCTGCACATAGTCAGGAATTTGATCTTGACCAGCTCAAGGTTGACTCAGCATTCTATCCTTCTGAGGTCAATAAAATGAAGACCCAGATTGTTGGGGCAATATGCTGACATTTGTAACCCATTTAGAGCGTGTTGGAAAGCACTATGAAGTATATCACTCTATGTCCTATTGCTGTTTTCTTAAATGTGTCCCCTCTCCCACAAAAAAGGAATATAGAGAAGCCTATGGCATTCCTGCAAGGCCATTGAACAGGGCTTTTTTCTTTATAAATTATTGACTAGCTTCTAATATTTTAACCATTATTTTTGAGATGCTCAGAGGAAAAATTACAATTGATCAGCTGTTTTTGAAATACAGTCAGTAGTGTTAAAAATTATTTTCATTCTAATAAGAACCAAACCTGTCTTGAATATTTAAGTACCTAAGCCATACTCCATGACTGTTCAAAGAAAATTACCAATAACTCTAATGTCTATAACATTCTTCAGTATTTTGGGATATAATTCACCTGGTCTGCCAGTACCCTGGAATATAATTAAACTGTTACCTTCAATACACTTTTTGTTTATGTTTACCTGCATTTGATGTATACTCTTCCTTATATTGTACATTATTTTTCACATTTCTCAACCTAAAAATAGTTCTTTTTATCCCAGACAACTAAGACTAAATATGAGCTTGAGTAATTCTGCTTTGAGTTCTCTCCATAGTCTATTAAAAATGTATCACATTCTTCAAGTAGTGAGTCTTTCTTATAGAATCTTTCATAACGACTTAAGTCTCCCTTCTAACCAAATCTTTATTGGTTGCAACCAGAGCTACCTCAATCTGGTATGCAAACTATGGATCACATGAAAGCACCGTAAGAGAGGGGGCACCACTGTAGGTAAAAAAGAGACAGAAAAGGAGATGCAATATCACAATACAGGTTCATTGACTTCCACATATACACTCAATCATTAAAACTGGTGATGAGAACCTATACATATGACTAAACTGGTTATTTTTCTTATCTAATTATATTTAGTATATTTTTAATATTAAAAAATATTTTGTGGGAACTAAGTGGAATTCTGCACAAGGCACCCTTGTATGAGCCTTATTAGCAACTTGTTATTTCTGGTTGTATACTCCATCTTTTATCATAAATATATATTGAAGAGTCAATATATAAGAATACAATAGCAGCCACAATGGTTTCTTCTGAAGTTTTCCATTTGCTATCCTCAATGGCAAGTTTTGCAGCTGTCTGTTCAGAACCTTCTATTTCTTTAATTCCTTTGTTTTTCAATTGTGTCCAACTTTTGAGACATTCTGAAACTGACTTTCCTAAAGTGCAGGTGAAATAGTCAACCATAACTGTTCATGCAATTTTTTACTTCAGCTATCAGTTCTGACCAGGGGTAGGATTCTACTGGTTCAGCCTGGTTCAGGCAAACCGGTAGTTACGGTGACAATTTGACCCTGCTGACCCACCGCTGCCCTATTCTATCCTTTATTTCCAGGGTTTTCAGCTCAGCTGTTTGGCACGGCACAGTAGGTTGCCGCTCCTCAGCTGATTTACTTACCAGGACTGCAACAGAAGGTAAGTTTTAGAGCTGAAAAAGCAGCATTTTTCAAATGCTGCACGTGAAGTGTACATGCACGCACAAAGCGCGCGCTCACCAAACTGGTTGTTACACCAGTTGAATCACACCCCTGGTTCTTACCTATTTGATGGGAACCATTATTCCTTCTTCTGACAGTTAAAGATAACAGCAAACAAACAAAGCATAAAACAAAATGAATGTGAATTCAAGATATCCATGCTTTGATTTCTTATTCTTATCAGAGATGTATTTGAAAGAAACTTACTCTTTGAAAATATTATAGTTTGCTACAGGAAATGATTATCCATTCCAGGCAACTGTAGAACTGTAGATCTGTAGTGCAATGCCAATTTTGTGCATTGTAAATAGAATTTGCTGTCATTATCTAAATATGATCAATTCCCACCTACAACGTTTTGTTGCTTCCTTTATCAAGCATGATCTTGTTTCAAATATTTGACAGTACTTAGTTCTACAGTGTTGTTTTCCTTCCTGCAACTTTTGGATTTAAATTAAAACCTTTCTCAATTAGACTTGCAAGGTGCCTTCAATATTTTAAAAAGTTTGCCTTATCTCTTCTCAAAAGTCTATTGAATTTGTAATAAGGAAAGGTACCAAGACAAAAAGTTAGAAAATTATCTGGGATTATTGCCAGATCTAGCCAACAAGACAGATTGGTGAAAAATGCTCTCTTCATTAATACGGCCCAAACTATGGTTTCTTGTGATGACATCTGATGAAAGTCAGAAAGGACAAGTAATTTACTTAATAGAGCTTTTTTTGATAGGTTAAACAAGATAATATCAAGTTTTATTTGGCAAAAGAGAAAACCGAGGATAAAATTAAAATTATTACAGGATGCCACAGAGAGAGGCGGATTGGGTTTGCCAGATTGGGAATTGTACCATAGTGCTGCAATAATGACTTGGTTAAAAGACTGGATCAATCATACTAATACAAGAGTATTAACATTAGAGGGATATAATCTTCAGTCAGGTTGGCATGCCTTTCTCGGACAAGACAATATAAAAGGATATAGCTATGTGCAAAAACACAAACTTAGACAGACACTTTTACACACCTGGTTTAAAATCAAGAAACAAATGTATATCCAAACCCCAATCTGGCTATCGACACTAGAAGCCTTGATGCACCCACATTTATTAAGATATGACAAAATTATCACCTATGAAGAGCTTTTAGATGTGAAAGGCGATTTACTAACTAGACAGCAATTGATTGATAAAGGAATAGATTTGGAATGGTGGGCCTATCTGCAACTCCAATCTAAATACAAAAGACAAGAAGGAATTGGGTATTAGTACAACAAGGACTGAATTGGACGAAATTTTGCTAGGGCAGGATAAAAAGATGATCAAAAAAATCTACCATGTATTATTAGAGGCCAAACTGGAAGAAGAAATTGTAAAAGAACCAATGGTACTATGGATGAGAGACTTTGGCTATAACATAAATTTGGATGATTGGCGGAATATTTGGATTAGAAATAAAAAAATAACCCTAGCAACCCCGTATAAAGAAAATCTTTATAAATTATTCTATAGGTGGCACATGACACCAATAAGATTAGCTAAAATTAATAATAAACTCTCACCTTGTTGGAAATGCAACAAGGAAAAAGGCACTTATTATCATATGTGGTGGCGTTGCAGAAAGGCCCAGGAATTTTGGAATCAAATTCATAAATGGCTACAGGAAATGTGCAAGGAGGAGATACAATTCACCCCAGAATTCTTTTTACTTGGAATTACAAAAAGGACATATCCGAAAGATACTTTTTACTTAATGATTCATATTATTACTGCAGCAAGGATGGCTTTTGCTCAAAACTGGAAAAATACTGAAACTCCAACTGAAGCAGAAACACTAAGAAAAATCATTATGTGCAGAGATGGACAAATTGACTATGGAAATAAAAAAAGGAAGAAACGGACTATTATAAAATATGGAACAATTTTTACGGATGGCTGGACAGAAGAAAGATCCAATAGCTTATCTTAAACCGGACTTGATCTACATTGGACAATAAGTGAGATGAACTTAGCAATACCTGTTCAAATTTAATGTATGCTTTGTGTGTGGTTATATGTTGTTTAAGTTTATGTTTGTCTATGTGTGATTATATAATAAAAAAAAAAGAAAGGACAAGTTTACTTTTAAATGAAATCAGCTGTGTTACAAAAAGGTTATTTATTTATTTATTTATTATTTGGACTTGTATGCTGCCCTTTGTCTCCGAAGACAAAGGTTAATTATGGATTTCAGAGACTCTGAGGTGTGACACAATTAAATACAATATTCTAGCTAGTGTATTGCTGATTTATGCCTTAATATGATATATTATCTATCAATGAGCAGAATGATTCAGAAAATTACGAACATCCATGGGAGTAGCTAAAACCAAGACGGAAATATACATCATATTTAGGAAATGTTTATTGTAATATATCCATTATCAGAAAATAGATTTCATTGTACATAGTTTTAAGAATTGCAATAGTTAGAAACAATGATTTTGCAAAGAGCTCTGTCACCATTACTAACAAGATACTACTAAATGGGTTTGCAGATAATTAACAAAGTATACAGGAAAAAAATCATCATTGCTTCTTCAGAACTTCAAGGACAATAATTTATACTACACAACAGAACACTGCAATTCATGATGATCATAAATGGATGAAGAACTAACAGAATAAATCAAATGTCTAAGATTTCCTACTTGCTGACATTATTTAAAATTTGATGCAAGAACTCATTTTGTTCTTCTTCAGAAATCGCCACCTGGTAGTGCTAAGATATTGAACAATTCTGTTATGTATGTAGGTTTGAATGTTATTGGTTTATTTGAACTGTTCTTGTAAAATGTTAAATGGTATTGGTTTAAATAGTGCGGGAAGAAACCCTGCACTCCCATTAGCTGGAAACTACGGCTGCTGGCTATAAGAAGCAGCCGTAACCCAGCCAAGTCGGGTCCATTCGAGCTGTAGTCACTTAATAAACTCTCCACTGAAGCTCTTCGCGTCTGACTCTTCATGCAAACTTAACACTGGCGACGAAGGTGGGATTGCCCTGAAGAAGAGACAACGCGGAAGGCGAACAGAAGAGTGAGATGGCTGCACTGAACACTCCCCCAGCCCCGTTCGATCCGGCGGTGGAAGACTGGGAATTGTATGCGGATCACTTCCAGATGTACTTGGAAGGAAACGACCTCGCCGATATTCCCAAGAAGCGGAAGAGGGCGGTATTTCTCACGCACTGTGGTCCGGCAGTCTTCAAGATGGCGAAGGCATTGGTGGGAGCTGCAGAATTGAAGGTAATGGAATGGCCTGATTTGGAAAAGCTTTTAAGAGCCCATTACGCCCCACAAGTATCGTGCCTCATTAAGAGACACGAGTTTTACCGTTGGGATCAAGGGGAAAGCGAAAATGTTAATGACTTTGTGGCAAGCTTAAGGGACATTGGGGGTGCTTGTGACGTTACCAACTTAGAAGAGGCCATGCGTGATCAGTTTGTCCTAGGCCTCAAAGATAAGGTCTTACAAAGCAAACTGTTAATGAAACCTAAGATCACGTTTAAGGAGGCCATAGAAGAAGCTGTTTCAGCGGAAGCCACCAAGTCCTCAGCGGCGGCCATGAAAAAGATTAACAAGGCCTCAAGCCAGGCCTCAAGCCATTCTGATGTGGAAAAATCCACAACAACCCATTGCGAGCAAATAGACTCTGATTCAGATTGCAGTGAGGTGGAGGAAGGAATTTTTAGACTCAGAATGGAGAAGAAAAGGAAAGACCCCGGGAAAAAGAGGCAAGAATTTTATTGCAGAGGCTGTGGGGGCCACCCCGCACTGAATGCAAGTTCTTAGACACCATCTGCCTACGTTGTGAGCAAAGGGGTCACCTAGCCAGAGTCTGCAAATCATCCAGAACTCCACCTAGTAGGAAGAAATTTCCTGAAAAGGATGTTAAGTCCAACAACTTCATTGAAAAGATGGGGTGCAATTCAGAAGCAAATGGGAAGAATGAAACTCATCAAACAATCACCATTGGTCATTCTTCACCCTTGAGAAGCAGAAAAGTACATGTGAAGGTGTTCATTGAAGGAAGGCCTTGCCAAATGGAAGTGGACTCAGGCACTTATTTATCTATGGTGTCATGGGACACTATTCACAGGCTACTTCCCAACATTCAGAAGAAACATTTCCAGAAGCAAGCACTGACTCTTAAAGACTACCAAGGGAACAAGATTCCAGTAGTTGGAGCAAGAGATTTCAACGTGCAGTTTAAAGGCCACATCAAACATTTGCCACTGACCATCGTGGACAAGGATCGCCCAAGCTTGCTGGGACTTGAGTGGTTCAAGCCACTAGGCATCGAGGTGACTGGCATCAATCACGTGAGCAGCTTTGAATGGGAGGAGTCCTTGAAGTCTGAGTTTCCAGAGGTCTTCAGCGAAGGACTGGGCAAGTATATGGGGACCCCTATCACTTTCAACCTAGATTCCAAGGTGCCCCCAATTCGGTTAAAGCCCAGGAGGGTTCCATTTGCTTTAAAGGAAAAAATTGATGCACAATTAGACAAATTAATTGCTCAAGGGGTTTTAGAGCCCACTCATCACTCCAGATGGGAAACACCGATAGTCACACCAGTCAAGGCTGATGGGTCAGTAAGAATTTGTGGAGACTATAAGGGGACACTGAACCATGCATTGCAGCAGAGCGCATACCCAGTTCCAGTGGTGCATCATCTGTTACATTCACTTGGCAGGGGTACAGTCTTTGCCAAATTGGATCTGGCCCAGGCATATCAACAACTAACAGTTGATGATGCCACTGCAGAGGCTCAAACCATTGTGACTCATAGAGGTGCTTTCAAATGTAAAAGGTTGCAATTTGGAGTAAGCGTGGCACCAGGCATCTTTCAAAGCCTTATGGAAAGAATGCTCCAAGGACTGCCAGGGGTAGTGCCTTACTTTGATGATATGTTAATCTCTGCTGAAAACAACACTCAGTTACAAGAAAGACTCAGAGAAGTCCTTACCAGATTCAGGAAAGCGGGGTTAAAAGTCAAGGAAGAAAAATGCACTCTTAAAACTGACAAGGTTGAGTTCCTGGGCTACATGATTGACAAGCATGGCATCCACCCTACAGATGCCAAGGTTAAAGCAATCAAAGAAGCCCCTAGACCTAAATGCAAAACAGATTTGCAAGCTTTCCTGGGACTTATTAACTTCTATCACATGTTTCTACCTCAAAAGGCAACCATTGCTGAACCTTTGCACAGATTACTTGATAAGAAGGCTGTTTGGATCTGGGGGAGGAAGGAACAATCAGCATTTAACAGTGTTAAGAGACTAATCACATCTGATGCTGTACTGATACAGTTCTCTGAGAATTTGCCTGTTGATGCATCACCTTTTGGAGTGTGGGGGGGGGTTTGAGCCACAGACTTCCCAGTGGGAGAGAAGCCCCTATTGCATTTTACTCTCGCACCTTGACCAAAGCAGAGAGGAATTATAGCCAACTGGACAAAGAGGCATTGGCAGTTGTTGCAGCTGTCAAGAAATTTCATGAATATCTGTATGGCAGAACATTTACCATTGTTACAGACCACAAACCTTTGTTAGGCATTGTGGAAGGAGACAAACCTACCCCCACTATCCTGTCACCCAGAATGCTGAGGTGGACTGAATTTCTTACAGCTTATTCATACAAACTGATTCACAGGCCTGGCAACGACATTGGACATGCTGATGCACTGAGTCGTTGCCCACTGCCTTGCCACAAGGAGGACTTTGAACCTGAAACACACACCTTTTTCCTAGAAACTTTTGCTAAGCTTCCAGTTCATGCTGCTAAAATTGCCAGAGAGACTGCCAAAGACACTGTGTTGGCTCCTGTTATAGGCTGGATTAAGAAAGGTTGGCGTCTTCAAGATCTACCTCACCTTGCCCAACCTTTTAAGTCCAGGCAAACTGAATTATCTGTATTACGAGGATGTATTTTGTGGGGTAACAGGCTGGTTATTCCTGCAAAACTGCAAAGAGAGGTTTTGGAAATGTTACATGAGGGTCATCCTGGTATTGTAAGGATGAAGGGATTGGCCAGGAGTTATGTATGGTGGCCAGGTATTGACAAAATGGTTGAAAACTGGGTTGCATCTTGTCCCAACTGTCAGGTAGTCAGGCCTGCCCCACCTCATGCCCCCACACAGGAATGGGAATGTCCTAGGGGCCCATGGTCTAGGATCCACATTGATTTCGCAGGTCCTACTAGAGGGCACACTTTTCTTATTATAGTAGATGCATATTCCAAATGGCTCGAGGTATTTCCCATGACATCCACCACAACTGATGCTGTCATCAAGCAGCTCAGAAAATTGTTAGTAACCCATGGGTTACCTGATGTTCTTGTCTCTGACAATGGCCCTCAATTTACATCTAACATTTTTGAATCCTATCTAGCACAACAGGGTATCAGACATGCCCTTACTGCCCCTGGGCACCCTTCGGCGAATGGCCGGGCTGAACGCATGGCATGTTTTACCAAAGAGAAGCTCCAGCAACTGGGTCTTGGGGACATCACTGAGAAGCTTGAAAAACTTCTTAGTGTACAGCACATCACTCCTAGCCCATCGAATAACTTATCCCCAGCAGAGTTGTTTTTTTTTATATAAAAGTTTTTTATTTTGATACAAACATACAAACAGGACATACAAAACATAAAAACCATCTTCCATATATACATACAGTGTGTCAGTTGGTTACAAATCCTTTGTGTCATCCTTTCATATTCATCACTCACAATTTATCAAAAAGAAAATTTCTCATATTATCAATAAAACATTATGTATTTATCAATTATTACTTGTGTACAATTAAACTATTTATTTCATCATATATACAAGATATATTTTTAATCTAAAGTTTATGTTATACTTTCATCCAATGGTTATATATATCAACATTATATTTTATATCAGCCTATTATATTTCTATTACAAAATTATAAAGTCTATTGCATTACCAAGTCTTTTTATCCAACCATTGATAAAACAAATCCCATATCTTGTAAAATTGTTTATCTTCTTGTTCTCTAATTTCAAATGTCAGTTTACTTATTTCAGCACAGTCCATAATTTTCCTAATCACTTCCTCCTGCATAGGTATTTTATCATTCTTCCAATTTTTGGCAAATACAATTCTAGCTGCTGTTAAAACATTTACAATCAAATATTTCAACTCTTTATTGTAGATATCTGGTATAATTCCCAATAAAAATATTTCTGGTTTCAAGTCTATGTGTTGTTGTATCATTATCCCCAGCAGAGTTGTTGATGGGTAGGAAACTTAGGTCTTTCCTTGACCACCTTCATCCCACTTACGCACCCAACACACCACTGGATTCCACTTCCAAATTTGTACATTCAGTATGGGTGATTCTGTGTATGCTAAGAACCTTATAGGTGAGCCTTTGTGGATTCCTGCTGCAATAATTCAAATCACTGGCCCTCGTTCTTACAGGGTACAAACAGAGGATAGACTCCTCTGGAGCACGCACATTGATCAACTTAGATCCAGGTTCCCTCAGGAACATCGCCCTTGTCTCTCTCTAGTTCCCGCACCTGATGTCACTTCTAGGGGGGAAGGGGAGGAACAGGAGGAAAATCAGCAAGCAAGAATCAACCCCATGTGTAACGAGCCATTATGACAGAAACCATCCCAAAACCTGTCACAATGCCAAGATCCATCCTTAGAAGTGGAAGATTGCACATCACTACCTGACTTGAGTGCTGACATTGGAATGGAGATGGGTTGGGAGGAGAGACCAGATTCTAACAGTCTAACAGGGTCTCCTTTCACAGGAAGTCCCAACAGGGAAATGTCAGCAGACACATTTCCTCTCTCACTGGGTGAGAACGTTAAAACTTCTGAACCACGAAGGTCTCAATGTACATGTAAGAGCCCCATCTATTTAAAAGAATACATTAGATAGGTTGGGGTTTGGTATGGACTGAACCTAGTGGGGAGGGGTGTTATGTATGTAGGTTTGAATGTTATTGGTTTATTTGAACTTTTCTTGTAAAATGTTAAATGGGATTGGTTTAAATAGTGCGGGAAGAAACCCTGCACTCCCATTGGCTGGCAACTACGGCTGCTGGCTATAAGAAGCAGCCGTAGCCCAGCCAAGTCGTGTCCATTCGAGCTGTAGTCACTTAATAAACTCTTCACTGAAGCTCTTCGCGTCTGACTCTTCATGCAAACTTAACAAATTCAGCTACTGAAATTGGGTGCCTGATACAAAAGTTTCCTTGTCTATATGCAGAAATCTCTTGGAAAGGCAAAGCCTTATATTGCCTCTTCAGATGAATATAAAAAAATTTTATCCCTATCTTCTTTGACTGAAGCAAATACTATTACCATTAGAGCAGAGGAGAGAAAAATCCCTCTTCTAAAGTTCCTTCATTTTAATTAAGCATGCAATTTATATATTATATAGTGCATAACAGAATTGTAATTTTAATCAATTGAATCAATAAAGCTTTAATTGGTTCATTGGAGGGGCAAATTTTACCAGTGAAAAAGTGCACTGAAGGTAGATTTTACCGCTACTTTTGATTCTTGATGTTTTACTGAAACAGGGAATGAATTTAAAAAGACCCCTTTAAAAATTAACTGTAGCTTTTGCTTATTGCACAGCTAACTTCTGTCACACTTCAGACTCTCAAAAGGACATTATTACCATGGTTTAGGAAATATGCAAATATGCTTAAATATAATTCAGAGATTAATTAATGAATCAAATGACAGGTGATTAATCAACTGAAATTATTTAATCAGTTGATAGCTCTAAGATAATAATATGAAATAGTGTATTCTCTTACAGTCCCCATGTTTTCCCATGAGTGCCTTCATTTAAGTTGGAAAGTATTTATAGGGACTTTAATAAGATATTAAATCATGCCTGTAAACCTCAAATGAGCATTTTGAAGCAGGATCAATATGTAAGATTGTATGGGGGGGCTATCATCTATTGCTAGCTTCCTTATGACCTATCTGCTTTGTTGTGATTACAATAAACTGATTTATATTAACCATAATGATTAAAGTTTCTACCTGCTAGTTTAAACAATTGCAAACCTATTTGTGATCCTTGTGAATTAGACCAAACCATAATGTGTGCAGATAACAGCAATGTTAATGGTCTGTCTACAGGAATATATCTATACACAAACAGGTGACAAAATACAATTAAAATGGCAGCATCTTGTTTTGAAAAATAGTACATTCAGTCCCCCTTGGTGACATGTTGGCATGAATGTGGTCAGGTTGTATGGTCCAGGGTCTTTCCATTAAAGAAACAGGAGGCAGCCCCCTTCTTTTGCTAGACACCTCTGCTTCTGATCGAGGATAGGGTAAGATGGGACTTCCAGGTAAATCAAGAGTAGGAAGTTTTCATCCCCCTTTCCCATCCCCCACAGACTAGTTTCTGACAAATACCTAAGTAAACCATTCTAGCCATTGGTCAAAAACCTATGTCCCACAATAATGAGAGTTATTGATGGATGTTTTGCCCACAGTTCATGAAATCCTGGCTCTTCTTCCAAGCCTTAGGGCAAATTGGTGGTTATTTGTTGATATGAAAAGTTTGTCTTCTAGGCATGTCTGTTTCCTTTTTTATTGATTTATTTTTTAAAATTTACATACCCAGAGTTATTTACAGTTGAGTTTAACAGCCTGCAAATTGTATTTCATTTATTCATAAATAAATGAAATCCATCCATCACAATTCTTAATCTTTTCCCTCAGTAAATTACTAGAAGGGTTTCATTCTCCAGCCTGGTCTAAAGGTTTCCTACCTAGGTATCTTTCTATATGTGATGTACTCTATTGTGGTTTGATGTTTGATAAGAAAATACTTGGCTGATGGGTTGCTGGATGAAAAGCACCAATAGAGTCACTGTTGTCTGCACTAGCTTGAGCTGATGTTTTAGAACACTGGCATTCTCATGACTCTGCCCATTGCCAAGAGTTCAATCCTGACCAGCTCAAAATTGATTCAGCCTCACATTTTTCTGGGGTCAGTAAAATGATGAACCATGTTGTTAGGGCAATAGGCTGACTCTGTAAAGTGCTTAGAGAGCACTGTAAAACATTATGAAGTCCATGTGCTACTGCTACTATCCATGTATTAATGTTGAGTTAATGTCACTATTCTCTTGAGCTGAACCAGCAGGAGAATGGGAAAATGGTTCATTCAGCAACATCTAATATATCTTCTATGCTTATGTTTTGCATTTTCACAGCATAGTTCCTGGTACAAGTTGAGAATATAATTGTTCTGCTCAAACTAACTTATGTACTAAAGTACAATAATTGTCCATTGTAATTAGCTGTCGATGAAAAAAAGATTATCAATTCTTGGACATCTAAAAATATTACTTAAGCTCAGTATTTTTGCATTTAAAGGTTCTCATTTAATATGAATTAAATTGTTACTTGGAATATTTTAAATTGACATGATAACTTGATTACTCCCACCACTTAAATAGATTTCATAATAATTTCTGTAGTTGCTTGATGGTTGATCTAATAATTCCAGCCTTGAGAACACTGGGGTGCCTACAATTCAGTTTTAAGTAATCCATTATTTGTAAGGCTGTTAAATTTGATAAGAAGGAAACAAGTACATGTAGTACAATCGCCATTATTAAGACTATTTGCTAATTAACAATGATAACTTAAGATATGCTCTTATACCCTAAACAGCAGTATACTTACATCCCCTTTAATGGGCATATCCAGCATGTGTATAAAATCTTCTCATTTCTAGTCAAGAAATGAGAAAGAATGAACCCACCCCAAAATATGAACCAAGATTTTATAATCCACCCCTGGAATAACAACTAGCTATTCCAGGGATTCCCAGAACCCCTTAAATTCTCAGAAATTTCTTCCAATTGGCGGTAAGACTTATGATATTTGGAGGATGGATTCTTTTGTTTCGATAAAGGAAAGTAAGAAAGATATAAGCTACAGTTGTCTGCAAACTACTATGAAGATTCATAGGTTTAATGCAACAAAAATACATACAAGAGCAAGTTTGGAACAGTGGTTAAGGTGTTGGCCTAGAAACCAAGAGACTGTGAGTTACAGTCCCACTTTAGGCATAGAAAAAACCAACTGGGTGACTTTGGGCCAGTCACACTGTCACAGTCCCACTCACCTCACAGGGTTGTTGTTGCGGGCAAATAGAAGGGGAAAGAGGAAGAATATTGGCATGTTTGAATGAATTGTATACAAAAAAAAGAGCAGGAGTAGGGTTAAATTTTTTAAAATGTTGTAAGCATTTATAACATTATATATTTATGCAATAGGTTAGGAAAAGAACTGCCACAAAGCAAAGAAAAATAGTAAAAATGCCTCAAGTGATCTAAGCACTTAAAGTCAAACAACCAAAATTAAGAGCCAAAACAAGACAATCAAATATTCATTTTTGCCCCCAACAATCTGGGTCCTTATTTTACCAATCTCGTAAGGATGGAGGGCTGAGTCAACCTTGAGCCTGGTGAGATTCAAACTGCCAAATTTCAGGCAGGCAGCAGTCAGTAGAAGTAGCCTGCAGTACTGCTGCATATTACAACAGCCACCAGAATAGCCTTTGCACAAGTATGGAAAACTCCCAATGTTCCTAATGAATAATTAATAATACATAAAGTAATGGAAAGTGCTGAAATGAATATATTAACGTTGAAACTGAAAGGAAGAGATGACTCTGAATTTGTCTTAATTTGGAATAAATGGTATGAACGGTTAACAAACAGAAATAAGAAAAGACAAGAAATCTAACTGTAAGAATCCTTAAGAGAGTAAAATGTAAATTTGTAAATTATACAAGAATATAAGAATAAGAATTATAGTTAAAGTTATTATCCAATATTAGACAAATCTAATATAATGTGTTAAGATATTTAAGAACCTATATAGATGTTTTTTTTTTTTAATTACATTTATATGCCGCCCTTCTCCGAAGACTCAGGGCTTACAATTTTGGAGCACAACCCAATGTGCTCAGCAATAGCCTTCATTCCATTGTATATGCCTGCTTATTACTAAGCGGCATTTTTACAAGGTCAGCTAATTGCCCCCAACAATCTTGGGTCCTCAATTTACCTACCCCGAGAGGATGGAAGGCTGAGTCAACCTTGAGCCTGGTGGGATTCGAGCCTACAGTAATTGTAGACAGCTGGATCTTAAGAGCAGGCATTTAACAACCTGAGCCACCAAAGCTCTTGTTAAGAATGCTGTTGAAATTATGATGTTTTATGGTGTAACAAAGGAAACTCAATAAAAACATATTTTTTTTAAAAAAAGAAGTAGCCTGCAGTATTGCATTCTAATCATTGCACCACCACCCAACCTAACCTATACCAACACTAGAACATCCCAAGTGAAATAGAACTATTTTTCTATGTTTTACAAAAAGCCACCAGGGTCAAACTAATTGAATGTTTGGGGTAAACGTTTCTACAGTGTCAGGATTCTTACAAAAAAGTTTACCTCTCAGCCTCCATCCCTTAAGCATTCACTTCCAGGAGGATCACACAAGATGGATAGATTTGGACCAGTTGGATTTCCAGGGGATCTTTAAAGACAGCTCTGTGTACAATGGGTAACAGTATCTAGTTGCATGATAAGATCACGAGCCACTGTCACAAGGGCAGTAGATATTTGGCAGATCTCCTTTGCTATATTCATATTTCATTTTGAAAGTCTCAACTCAGCTGCTACTAACAATATGCTGCCAGTTTCCACAGCTAGCATCAGTACTGAGTTACCTCAGAGAATTAGCCCATAAACATAATAGACCCTTTGTCTTCATTATTTCCTTTCCCTGTTGCTTTCAGCAACCACTAGAAGACACTGGGAGATCCATTTACATGTCTCTGACTCTGAAGGTGAGTTTTAAGCTAAAATCAATACCTGCAATTTTCCTTGAATATCCTAAGCTTCCTTCTGGTGTTTCTCCCTCCTCCACCAACCCCGCCCCCCTCCGCTCATCTACACACCACTTCCATAGATTTATGTAATCATTAATCATCTTGACAAATAAGAGTTTGGTCACCTGCATTCTTCCTGCTGGGTCCCCGAGGCAGTAGCAAATTGACCAAGCTTATACAACAACCATAAAGAATAAGTTGCAGTCTCCCACAGCAAGAGAGGAACAATTGAACAGTTTCTACATATAAGATAATTTTAGAAGTGAGCTGCATGGAAGTTCATGATGGGAGAAGTGGGAGCTAGGAGCTGCAATTAAAAGCAAACCAATGTACACACAATAGATTAAAATTACAAGAGGAATAACATGTTTTAGGTAGAAAATGCCCAGACCCAAATTAGCTGTTCGAAGGAATGTTTCAGATAAGCTTTGGAAATGAAATAGAAGGAGAGAATAAAGAAGACTTGAAGTGTTGGTACCACTTTATAATGCCTTGATAGGACCACACTTAGGATATTGCATCCAGTTTGGGTCACCATGATATAAAAAAGATGTTGAAGAGCAACAAAGGTAATTAGAGGACTGAAGGCTAAAACGTATGAAGAACTGTTGCAGGAATTGGGTATGTCTAGTTTAATGAAGAGAAGGACCATGGGTGACATGACAGGAGTGTTCCAATATCTAAGGGGCTGCCCCAAATAAGAGGGTGATCAACCTGTTCTCCAAAGCATCAAAATGCAGAACAAGGAGTAATGGATGGAAACTAATCAAATAGAGAACCAACCTAGAACTACGGAGAAATTTCCTGACAAAATAATTAATCCGTGGAATGAGTTGCTCCAGAAGTTGTGGGTGCTCTAACACTGGAGGTTTTTAAGAAGAGTTTGGACAGAGATTTCTCTGAAATGATATATAGGGTCTCCTGCTTCAACAGGGCATTGGACTAGAAGATCTCCAAGTTTCCTTCCAACTCTGTTTATTCTGTCATTCTAATGACCTCAGACTGAATCAGGCTGGCCTGATGCAATGCCAGAATCCAAAGTAAGATTTAGAAAGCACAGCATTGTTCCCTCCTTCACTTGCTGCATGGAAATGCACAACCAGCTTTAAACCTTTTGACTTTGTAACTCATCTGAATAATTCTTTTTTAGATTAGACACTTGTGAAGGAATGAAGCCATGTAATTTCATCCGAAGAGATGCAAGAGCTTTCAAAGTCCATATACTTTTTGATTTTGATTTTTCTTTAACTTTTGCAAAGAGAGGTATCTGTCATTTTACCTTTGGGGAACCAAATTCAATTTAAAATAATTAGTAACCCCTTCTGTTGGAGATAGTCATGGTCCATTCCAGACAGAAAAGCAGAGAGTTTTTAGCATAAAGTAAAGTGCCTCTCAATTGCAGAGGAAAAGGAGAAAAGAATTATTTAAAGGGACAATAGTCAAATTAGGAAGAAGAAAAATTGAACAGACAAGGGATCAAACAAACAATTAGTCTAAATGTTTAAATGGCAAAACTGAAAAAAGACTGAATGAGTTAATACAAATATTATAAAGCATTTGGTTAAGATGCAGTTACAAGCCAAAAGCTAAGAACTCAAACTTAGCAAATATTAATGATAAAATACATTAATGAAGAATGTCTTAAATTTAAAAACCACGTTTGGAGCAAACAATAATCACATCCAACTCACAAATGTTTGTGACTAACAGGTTATAATGGCGTAATAGCTCAGGACATTTTGTTTTTAAAAGTCCTTTCTATCAATGTATCTCTTTCTTTTATTGTATCTCTAATTTGGCATTTTCCAAAGGAATAACAGGGTTTTTTTTTTAATTGACACAACCATTTAAGTAATAAAGATACAGAAGCTATGTAAGTATACAGATTTTACTTCTTCGAGTATTTTGTCTACATATTCAGAATAAAAAATCTGAAAGATGTATGAAAGTTTAACCAGAAAGCTTTATGCTTAATTTCTGATCTGGAAATAACTTTGTTTATAGCATTCTTGAAACTGATGCCATCAAGGGTGGGATTCAAATTTCTTAACAACCGGTTCTGTAGGTGTGGCCTAATTTGTGGGTGTGGCTTGGTGGTCATGTGACTGGGTGGCCATGGCTTGTATGTAAATATTATGAATATTTATGTAAATATTGAATTTTTTTATAAAAAAGAGCAATTTTTACCCAAAATCAGGGAAAGCAGGCAGGCAGATTGAGTTGATCACAGAATCACAGATTTACTCATAGATTTACCATTCTGCAATCTGCTACCTGAGTCTGTCACATAAAATTTGCTTGCCAGCAGACTCATAAAATTAACTCATAACACACCTGTCAGCGTTCCAGCAAACCTCCATTCCAATCAGTAATTCCAAGACAAGCGTCATCTCAAAAGTACCTTTATTAAAATAGCACCTGGCACATCTGTGGAATCTTGGAACTCAATTCCCCAGAACTTTCCACAATGTCTCAACCTAGAACCCATCCCCTTTTCCCCCATCATCACATCACGTGAACCAATCCCAAAGTAAGATCCTTTTTGTTCCTGCGCCAACTTCATGACCTTGAACTAACAAAAGAATTCCATTTTGTCTACTTAGAGCTACTCAGTTGAAATCACCCCCTCCCACTTTCTCAAGTTATGTGGCAGCATTGAATAAGGTTTCCAAAGCTGACAACACTGTTATGTAAATATTGAATTTTTTTATTAAAAAAGAGCAACTTTTACCCAAAATCAGGCAAAGCAGGCAGGCAGATTGAGTTGCTTGCAGAAGCACAGAGTCACTCACAGATCTATTTTCTGCAATCTGCTACCTGAGTCTGCACTGAAAAATAGAAGCTTCAGTCCTAAGGAAAGTTCGGGTCTGCTT
The DNA here is from genome assembly GCA_009733165.1 of Naja naja. Taxonomy (NCBI): domain Eukaryota; kingdom Metazoa; phylum Chordata; class Lepidosauria; order Squamata; family Elapidae; genus Naja; species Naja naja. Next base: position 260,261,907 of record CM019149.1, on the reverse strand, counting down.
TGAGATTAGCTAGAAAGCAAGAAACCCTACAATTTTCTGCTTTCTAGCTAATCTAAATCTCCTGGCACAGCTAATAGTCAGAACAGCTGATGGTCAGGAAAAAAAGGAAAAATAGAAACTTACCAAAAATTAGGCTAACGCAGGCAAGTTGGATGGCGCACATGCCAGGTAAGGAGTGAGTGGGTGGGGAGGGGAGGGGTGGGGCCAACCAGTGGTTTGATTTGCTGGTTCTCCAAACCGGGCAGAATCATAACAACCTGTTCTATAGAACCGATCCAATCAGGTAGAATCCCACCCCTGGGTGCCATGCAGGAAAGAAATCTATTAGTTTCCCCATTTTTTGCAATTTTGCAGATTGTTGTACTTTTCCTCAACTCCAAGATCTCTGCCAAGCATTTCAAAGCAGAAACAGTTTTTAAACTTATTTTATCATTAATATAGTACTAATGTGGACAGTTGTCACCTTGAGTTTTCCATCACTTGGACTCTTCATTCCTAGCTCCTCCAAAGGCTCAACCACATTATAGTCTCACTCCTTTGTTGCTGTAAAATTTCAAAGACCTACAGGAAAATTTCCCAAAGATACTTCAGATCTATCCATATCCAAAAATTTAGAGAGATGGAGACCAATTTAAATAATCCTTAAAATTATAGGAAGAATATCTGATGTCATGAAGTTAAGCACAGTGGTGGGGTTCAGCCAGTTCGCACCACTTCAGGAGAACCGGTTGTTAATTTTCTGAGCAGTTTGGTGAACTGGTTGCTGGAAGAAATCATGAGGGCAGAGCACCAGCTGTTAAATGATTTGAATCCCACCACTGGTTAAGCATGATTATAAAATGCCCTATTTCTAATCGTAGAAGGCCAATTCATTCAGCCCAGCTTTTTTTTTTCTACATTTTGCAGAAGAAGGAAAACTCACTTCCTTAAAATATGCATGCCATACTGAAGTTCAAAACTTTTGTGGTCATCTGCACTGCATTTGCTTCAACCAGTCCATAATGATAAAATTGTATTATAAAGCAGTATAATTTTAATCTGAATTTAACACCACTCAGAGTCCTTTTGGATTGGAGAAGCATATAAACTCTAGTAAATAAATCACAAGTTGAATTCTGATTGTGGGTTCCTTGATGGTCTCTGAGCTTGGTGATTTTCTTGCAATTGTTTCACTACCAAACTAGATAATATCATTGGTGCATTCCCTGCAGTCAGTGAATTCTGTCTGTCTGTTAAATCTAGATTGCCATATAGCTAAAAAAAATCCACCAGCTGCTTAAAAAAATCCTTCCCCAGATCAGGAACATAGACCACAGAGAAGTTAGGTAGCAGAATTCCTAAAACATTTCAAGATATTTTTTGTATTTATTTTGATTTGTCAATCGCTTACAAGATAATAGGTATAGGTATAAACATGAGTAAGAATACAGGAAATAGGTACAAATAAATGGGGACAATAGGACAGGGACGGGAGGCATGATGGTGCACTTATGCACGCCCCTTACAGACCTCTTAGGAATGGGGTGAGGTCAATAGTGAAAAATTTGAGGTTAAAGGAGTGGGGGTTTGAGAATGTAACAACAAAGTCAGGTAGTGCATTCCAGGAACTGACCACTCTGTTGCTGAAGTTGTACTTTCTGCAATCAAGTTTGGAGAGGTTAACATTGGGGGCAATAAGCTGACTTTGTAAAAATGCCCCTTAGTAATAAGCAGGCATATACAATGGAATGAAGGCTATTGCTGAGCACATTGGGTTGTATCCCAAAAAATTGTAAGCTGCCCTGAGTCTTTGGAGAAGGGCGGCATATAAATCTAATTAAAAAAAAACATTGAGTTTGTATCTGTTGTGTGCTCTTGTATTGTTGCGGCTGAAGCTGCTGAAGCTGAAGTAGTCATTGACTGGTAGGACATTGTAGCAGATAATTTTGTGTATTACACTTAAGTCCAACTGTAGGCGGCGTAGTTCAAGATTGTCCAAGCTCAACATTTCAAGCCTGGTGGTATAGGGTATTCTGTTGCAAGCAGAGGAGTGTAGTACTCTTCTCATGAAATACTTCTGGACTCGCTCAATTGTATTAATATCCTATACACAGTGCGGATTCCAGACAGATGAGCTGTATTCGAGTATTGGTCTAGCAAAGGTTTTGAATGCCCTAGTTAGCAATTCAATATTTCCAGAGGAGAAGCTTTGTAAGATTAGATTTACAACTCTTAATGCCTTTTTGGCAATGCTGTTACAGTGAGCTCTAGTGCTTAGATCATTAGATAGGAGTACTCCGAGGTCCTTGACAGAATGAGGGTCATCAACGAGGTCATATCCACCTAGCTTGTATTTGGTGAATTGATTTTTTTTACCAATGTGTAGGATAGAGCATTTCTTGGTTGAGATTTGGAGTTGCCAAATGTTTGACCATTCAGACACATAATCAACTTTGAAGAACAGTAGCATTGTCGGTGGTGTTGAATAGTTTTATATCATCCATGAAGAGGATGCAGTTGCTTATAAGGTGATCGCAAAGGTCATTTATATAGCGTATAAAGAGTGTGGGTCCTAAAACTCTGCCTTGGAGGACACCACTGTTGACTGGAGCAGGGTTTGATATAGCACTCCCTATTTTTACTATTTGTTGCCTGTTTGACAGGAATGCAGTAATCTACTTATGAAGGGATCCAGAAATGCCATAAGAGTTTAGTTTTAACAGTAGTTTGTCATGTACCACTGAATCAAAGGCTTTGCAGAAGTCTATGTAAATTGCGTCTATTGCTTTACCCTGGTCAAGTAGGGTAGTCCATATGTTTTTGCAGTGTAGGAGTTGTAGGTTGCAAGACAATTTTTTCCTGAAACCAAATTGTTTTTGGGAGAGTAGGTTGTTTGACTCTAAGTGGAGGGTGATGAATTAGTTAATGATTGATTCCATGACTTTGCACATGACACAACACAGTGAGATTGGTCTGTAGTTTTCAACCAGGCTGGGGTCACCTTTTTTGAAGATAGGGATGATCGTAGCTACGGACCAGATGCTACAAACAAACATTGATGTAAGCTGAATTGTTAAACCATTTTCTTTCATGCATTTGTGAACACAAACTGAGGAATATGGTATATGCAGTACAATGCAGTAAGTCATGTGCAGATCTGTACATTGGGGAAACAAAACAACCACTTAAATAAATGCATGGCCCAACATAGGAGAATAAACCCATCAAGACTAGATTCAGCAGTCCATCTGCACTTAAAAGACAATGGCAACTCTTTTGAAGAGAAGCAAACTCCACATTTGGAACAGAGAGGATTGCTGGTTTGAAAGAGGGGTCAAAGAGGCCATTTATGTCAAAATTGAATACCTCACTCTCAACAGAAGGGGAGGGATACAACATCATCTATCTCCAATCTGTAACACAGTCCTTTCAACATTTCCAGAAAGATTCCACACCCATTTCCACCACTCAGGTGATCCTGATGACATAGATAAACCTCCAAATGGCCTTAATGATGCACTAAAAGAATGCAATGACCAGCTGTCTGCAAGGACTATAAATCCTTCCATTCGCCACCATCCAGTCAGAGCTGAAGAAGCTTATTGGATAAAAAACAAAATGTCTTAAAAAACAAACAAACCAGAAAGTCCTATTGCTTCTTGAAAAAGCACGTTTTGGGATAACCATGGATTGGATGACTGAGAATCTCCATCGACATTTCTACTTTATTTACTTTTATTGATGACTGCTTTTCTGACTTGCTAAAATATTTGTTTTAGTTTTTCTTTTAAGGTATTTTATTGCTGTAGAAATACTTTGTTTTCTTTAAATAAAATGAAGATCTAAAGCAAGAAACAAAAGAAGTTTATTATAAGACAAGAAACAATAACGAACAAAAGGTGATGGAAAGTTACTGGAAGGAAATTACATTTGATGTTTTTTCTACAAAAGTGAATGCATACATACAAGTTGCTGTTTATATATCCATTTATTCTTATTTTAAAAACTCCCTTTTTACAACTCTGTAATCCCTTAATTTGGGGCAGAGTTGGGCTGACTGAATGGAGCTGAGTTTTTACAGATTCAAAATAAGAAAATAGTATGCATTCTATCTGGAATTTATATCGCTAGAAATAATTGAATTAGAAACACAAAATAAATATTAACTATATAATTAAGGTACTCTGAACATTTCTTCCTGATTAATGGCCACTTGGCCTGTGATTAAATCTTACTTTTATTTTCCCACACCAATAATTACTATCTGCAAAAGTAAGTTACATTTAAAAGGTCATGTTATGTAATAGTTGATGAAATGAACTAAGTGTGGACAGGAATATCATGCTATAACTATGATTATGAGTATTGGTTCTATGTTTTATGAACAGTGACACCTGCAGGGTCTTTCTCCTTTACAATACCATGCTGTTGCTTTCATCATGATCCCTCGCTCCAGAGGCCATTCATCCAGGTACCAGGCGGAAGAATGCAAATTTTTCATAGATTAGAAATTAAAGAAAGTAATAGATTGCCTGTAAAATACATTCTACTCCGTCAGCATAATAGGTTCCTTTGTGCTGTTAGAGAGAACTAGTTATTTATTGCAGGCTGCCTCAATAACCAAAATAACTGCAGAAAGCTTAGGCAATAGGGTTTCCAAAGAGAAAAATAAGAATAATTAAAGTAAGCAAGAACCAAGGAAGCAATCATGTGTACAGCACTCTGAAGAAAGAGGAAACCAAATTCATTCATACGGTGCCCTCACTATTCTAAACAGGCCTATTCTTGTGAGTAATAATAGCACCATAATGCATTTTCAGTATATTTTGAAATGATTTCTCTGAAGCCATTACTTAAAAACATAGTTGACATCCATCCAGCATATTTTGCAGGGGTATTTTGAAGATAAATTCCTCAAGTAACCTTCAGAATCTCTAAAGAAAGTGTGTTTTCATATTCCAGCATTGGAGGGAAGAATAGAACTCTTCAAAGACAGTAAAGCCTGCTCTGGAATTGTGTTGAAGCTGAATACCAGGGGGAGAACATCTTCATCTCTGAGTGAGTGTTAAATAGGTACAAATGGTATAATAGCGAAAACATATTCATAAACACTTATTTTTAATGGCACTTTCTTCAGGAGAAACAAACATAGAGGTATGTGGGGATGTATGGAGTATGCAGTGCTATTGATTGTGTACTACAGGTGTTTCTCAACTTATAACCACAATTGGCCCAAAATTCCTGTTGTTAAGCAAGACAGTTGTTAAGTGAGTTTTGCCTCATTTTATGACCTTTTTGCCACAGTTGTTAAATCATTGTAATTCTCAAGTTAGTAAGACTGTTGTTAAGTGAATCTGGCTTCCCCATTGCTTGTCAGAAGGTTACAAAAGACAACTACATGACCTCAGGATACTGCAACCATCATAAAGATGAGTCAGATGTGAAGCATCTGAATTTTGATCATATGACCACAAGGATGCTGCAACGGTCAAAAGTGTGAAAAATAGTCATAAGTCACTTTTTCAGTAACTTTGAATGGTCGTTAAATTAACTTTTGTAACTCAAAGGCTACCTGTACTAATAAATTGCTGAGCACATTGGGTTGTGCTCCAAAAATTGTAAGCCGCCCTGAGTCTTCAGAGAAGGGCGGCATATAAATGTAATTAAAAAAAAAAAATTCAGAAGTATTCTTCTATAGAATCAGAACATTTTCTTCCTACTTTCCTTTAAAGACCAGTGTTGCATTGTGACTATTTATATTAATTTATGTCATATATTGCTAAAAGAAACTCTGTATAAATGTTGCCAAAATAAAATATTCATTCCAATTCCTGTAGGTCCTTTACATACTTGAAATGAAATTCACCTTTCTGAAACACAACATAACATTTGGATATATATTAGAACAGTTACACTTACACAGCTAAATAAAAACTTTATCATAAAACAAATCAAGTTGTTCATAGATTTAATTTGTGTGTTCTGTTTTTATATTAAGATATGAAATTTAAGAAGTTTTGTCTATTTTCTGTGCCTGTCACTGAGAGCTTGCTCTTTAGCCCGGGGGGAGGTGGGGACATAATGAAAAATGTAAAAAAAATGTAACCTGACAGGATAAGAAGCTCAACAAGTTGCAACTAGCAACAATTGAGTCATAATATTTTTTTAAATACTTATACTGTATTTGTTCCTGAGGCATTGAGTTACAGAACTGAATCAAACAGGCAACTGATTTTATTTTCAACACCTGAAAGCAGAAAGCTAGGTCGTTTGAGGTATCATGTAATGAGCAAATACTCTTTTTCAACATGTCAACACCAAGTTCCTCCTTACTATTTGTGCTTGAAGCATGTGTCTCATTCTTTCTAATTGCAGGGCCGGCTGTAAATAATTATATGCTCCTATAAATAATAAACGTGATCTTCTGACTTCACTGCTGTAAGGTTTAAAACATGGCTGTGTTGGAAGAAATATCCATCTGGTTCAGTTCCAAGCTGGGAGAAAAACACTGGAAACATGGAGGCTGATTGGAAAGATGGTTTAATGATGAACAGAACCACCAGCGTTTATGGTTCTGGTGCAGCTGACAAAAAGGAGTGTGGCGGGGGGGGTTATAGTTTCTTTCGGCTTTATATTTGAGCTTCCTGTTCCTGTGCAAGAACATGTATTCTATTGGCTGTTGTCAGATTCCTATGGGGTCATGTAGGGGTTATGTAGGGCTCATAGCTGGCTTTATAGGCAAACAGGAAATGCAAATCCTAGGTGCTTGTCTGAGCTAATCTGGTCAGCCTCTGGCTTATTGTTTATCTGAGCTCCTGGGTAAAGTTTGGACTGCTCTGGGATGGTGCAATGAAGGGGCTTGTGTTCTGAAAGGTTATTGGGCAATTCCTATTGTGTCTTAATGGCTTTCAACCTGTGTTGGATCTTGGGTAAGGGGCTGCTTCTAATACTAACATTCTGCCTTTCTTCAGACTTTGCTGCAGGGAGTTTCAAAATATCTTGTCTTGAATGGATTTCTGCCTGCAGTATTTGCTTTGCTTGTGAATAGAGCTATCTAGATACTTGTCTTCCTCTTTCAATAAGCTCTTTATCTCTTAAGGGTTGGCATCTGCTGTGGACTATTAAGGAAGACTTGGGGGCTACTTCCTGCTTCTAAAAACATTTTTCTCCATTTCTTCTTTAGGAAAATATAATATTCTGCCTTTTTAAATATTTCCCAAAATATTTCATTGTTCTAGGTGGGGGAGGCTTCCCACAGCTCACAAGGCAATCTATAGTTTTTAGCTTGAATAAAATATTCACTTATTTAATCGAATGTCTGTGGGTGTTGAATTTTCAAGCAGAATTTTCAAAGCTCTCCAGATGTTGTTGGGATAGTTAGTGCCCTTAAAGAAAACTAGAAATATTTGATTCCTGTTCAGATCACTCAAAGGCTATGAATCAGAATAACAGCACCTCACATTTACACTAATGGAAACAAATCCAGAATGCTAACTACACAGTAAGTATTTAATGCACTATGTAACCCAGCCTTAAAATATGCAAAGTCATTTCTTCTCTGTCTGGAGAACTTCCACATTTTGTTCAAAAACTGGCATATCAATAAATGTCCCTGTGAGTGATAGTTTTGCTCAACAGTCAACTGACCTGCTAGTTGCTTTTGTTTCTCCTAAGCCTCCTTAAAATACCTTGCTCTTTTCTCATTAAAAATAGATGGTATTATTTTCCACTTTAAAAGTCTCATCTACTAATATGGTCTATTATCAGAGGAAAGCACCAAGTTGCTCTTCATCTCAGGGGGAAAAATATTGTAAATAGCATTTTCTGTATGAGATTCCTTATGATAGATGGTGATATACATTTTATAAGTAAATAACAGATAAATAATAGATACAAATATAGATTCCTTTAGGCTAAAATGTTTAGATGCTCACAATGAGAATCTGCCTGGCAAGAGCTGGAATTTAAGATTGATTGATTGATTGATTCATTATTCATTCATTCTGGACCCATCAGTTTTTCCCCAATTTGAATCAATGTGCTTTTCGTTATTGCTTAACCTTGATTAGCAATGATTACAAATGAATCATTTTAGTCAATTATGTTGTAATTGCTTGCTTAATTGTGTTTTAAATATCTGAATCATTTTCTGTTATGTTTTCAGGGTTCTTTGGTGACATGTTACCACTTTGCCTATTTATTCCAATAAATGTTTATGCAATAATAGTATAAAGTAACTCAGCTTTCAAGCAAGTTAAATTTGGAAGGGAGAGACAGGGAAGTGAACTAGCAAGAAGCATCTGATGCACTGTAAATTAAAAATTGACATGAGGTATCACAAATATTAAAGAGAGGGTTTAGTAGATATTATAATTAACCAATAGTTTTTATTCTCTTTTAACAGAACTACTTGTTGATACTTCATTCCAAAAATAGATGTTTAAGTTTCTACAGTGGTTTACTGTCTATATGGATTTTAAAATTAATATATTTTATCTCAAGTCCTGGCTTTGGCATTGCCAGTTAAATATATGTAGAACCTCTGTTTTTTGAAACCAGGTACCAGATTATTGTGGCCATTATTAGGGGAAGTTTGAAATCATCAAACCAGATTAAAGTCTTTCTCAGAGAGGTCAGATCTTCATAGGAAATGTCTTTATATGTTTCAGTTCTGTTGACACTTCTTTATAGCTAACGGCAAAGGCAAATCTCAGAAGTCTTTAAGTTTCATGGATGGTTTCAAATACGTTGCCTTTGCAATCAGAACTCTAATGGGGAAAAATTCATTAGAGGGACATTATAAATACAGGTTAAGGTTCTCTAATCTTTTAGTGTGAAAGAAAATATAATTTTGCTCATACCAAATGAAATAATACAGCACTTGGATAAAAAGGAAACTGTATATTATCTAGCAGCAATTCCATTTTTGAAATCCACCATATTATAAGGCAATGAATAAAATTCAAGCTTTTGCAGTGAACTTTTGTATATAATCAGAAAGATATTGCATGGTACATCAACAGTTGAAAACCTTAAATATGTATCCCAGAGATGGGTTGCTGAATGTCATTTTTGATACTGCATGGAAATTAGGAAACTCTGCAGTTTTAATCTATTCGCAAAAATCTATGGCCAAATAAAGATTGATTCGATCTGATTACAAAAGAACAGAAGTTTCATTACCTTGATTAAATTTGCTTTGAGTCCTTAAGATGGAGCCTATATTAAGGATCCTACACTACGCTGGAGCTACTTTAAATCTAAATTCCATTTTAAAATACAAAATAATGATAAGGGAAAGAAAAAAAATAAGACCAAACAATCATTACTTATTAATTAATTAATTAATTAATTAATTAATTAATTAAACTTATATGCCACCCAACTCCCAAAGGACTCTGGGTGGCTAACAGCAAAAAAAAACCACAAAAGAATTACACTGAAAAATTTAAAAACAATTTAAAAAACAACAAACAACAGAAGTGCCGGATCTTGCTAGATCTCAGTTGCGAGATCAACAGCCCCATGCCTACCAGAAAAGCCAGTTTTTGACTGCTTTGCAGAAGGCCAGTAGGGTGGAGGCAGTCCAGACTTCGGGAGGTAGCTGGTTCCAGAGAGCCGGAGCAGCCACAGAGAAGGCCCTCTCCCATGGGCCCACCAACTGGCATTGTTTAGCTGACGGAACCCGGAGGAGACCGACTCTGTGGGATCTTACCAGTTGCAGGGAGACGCAGGGTAGTGCCAGAAAGTAGAACTTTCTGGAGTTACTATGCAGTTTACAAATTAGTGGAGTTTGATGGGATGATCAAACCCACCAATGACAGGGTGGCATTGAGCACCCGATTGTGATACTATAGGACACGCCCCTGAGTATAAAAGGGGCTGTCAACTGTCATTTTCTCTGAGGAGATTCTGTGGAGACTCATTTTTGTCTGAGGAGATCGGAGATACTGAGAAGATCCAAGACTCTGAGGAGATATTGGAATCTGACAGACTGAGGTCTGTGTATGAGAAGATATAGCAAAGGGATCTAAGAGGACATCTATAACCTAAAGAGAAAGGGACTTTCTGAAGAGGTTAGCTATATCTAAGAAGAGGTTATGAGAGGAAGAACTGTGAATCTCTCATAGAGACTTCTAGTTCCTTAAAGGACTATTTAAAAGGAATGAAAGAAGAAAAGACTCTGTAGATATTTACTAATAATATATTTATTGATTGTTTCTGTTATAAATAAATCTGTTTTGATCTGACACAACTTGGCATTGCAATTTATTGAATGACTCTGTGAAATAGACATAGGTTTAAAGATCCAGGACAAATTTAATTAATATTTAACAGGTAGGAGACGATTCTGGAAATAACCTGGTCCTGAGCCATATAGGGCTTTATAGGTAATGACAAACACCTTGAATTGCACCCGGAGACTAATAGGAAGCCTAATAAGAAGACTAATAGGAAGTGCAGCTTGTGGAGAATTGGTGATATGTGGGTGTATCTCGGGACACCCACAACAGCTCGTGCGGCTGTGTTCTGGACCAACTGAAATCTCCCTGTTATGTATGCAGGTTTGAAATCATTGGTTAAGTTTGAATTGTTCTTGTAAAGTGTTGGAAATGATTGGTTTAGAAAGTGCGGGAAAACCCTGCACTCTGATTGGCTGTCAGCTGCGGCTGCCGGCTATAAGTAGCAGTCGCAGCAAAGCCAGTCGGGTCCGTTCTGAGCTGTAGTCACTAATAAACAAAAGAGCTTGAAGCACTCCGCGTCTGTCTCTTCATGCAAACTTAACACTCCCAATGCTCTTCAAGGGTAGCCCCATGTAGAGTGCATTGCAATAATCCAGTCGTGAGGTGACCAGGGCATGAGTGACTGAGAGAAGAGCCTCCCAGTCCAGGTAGGGTCTCAATTGGTGCACAAGGCGGACCTGTGCAAAAGTTCCCCTAGCCATGGCTGATAGATGTTGCTCCAATTTCAGCCGTGGGTCTAGGAGGACATCCAGATGGCAAACCTGTTCTGAGAGGAACAATTTCTCCCCACCCAGAACCAAAGATGGAAAATCAACATGGTTCCTGGGGGGGCAGTACGCACAGCCACTCAGTCTTGTCTGGGTTAAGTCTGAGCCTGTTGACTCCCATCTAGACCCTCACAGCTTCCAGGCACTGGCACATCATATCCACTGCTTCACTGAATGGACATGGGGTGGAGATATACAGCTGGGTGTCATCCGCATATTGCTGATATCCCACCCCATGTTGTTGGATGATCTCACCCAGCAGTTTCATGTAGATATTAAATAGGACGGGAGAGAGGACCGTGCCCCAAGGCACCCCATAAATGAGGAGCCAGGGGGTCGACCTCTGTCCTCCTACCAACACCAACTGCGACCGGCCAGAGAGATAGAAGGTGAATCACTGTAACATGGTGCCTCCCACTCCCAACTCTCTCAGCACTATAAATTACTAATATAAACACTGATGAACATTTGATTGCAACAATCTAATTATTTGCAACAATTTGGAATGCTCACAACCTATGCTATTTCTTCCTCGTAGATAGAAATGCTATGTCATCCTATAGATTTTGTATAAATATTATTAAACAAATTGAATAGACTACATATTCAACCATAAAATTGATTTTAATTACCAATGAATGGGAATATGAATCACAGTTTAGAATAGATTAAATAAAGAGTTATCACTAGTTATGGTCATAAACCTTAATAAATGGATTTCAACGAGTTCTGTATCTGAAACTTATCATATCATTCTAATGGGATGGGTGCCGGATGATTGCTTCAACCAGAAAGAGTGTGGCCTGATTTCTCAGTAGTATTGGTGAAATGGCCTATAGTAAATCTTTAAGGCTACTATGTTTCAGTGACTCATTCCAAGAAGGCAATGTTTAGTAAACTACTTTTTCTCCCTATTATCACTGGCTTAGGGAACATCACAGAAACAGCTAGATAAAGTCATCTAAGCAAAAATAGCATCAGTGTGCTAATGAAACTCTTTGATACTCTTTTCCTTCGAATTCTAGGGAGACAATGAAAAGTGAAGTGCTCAGGCAGAGAAATAGAATGTTTGTATGTAAAAACAATAACAAACCAAGATAAGTAAAAATACTTTAATGTGGAGGATAAAGATGCAGTTTATCTCAAAGCTCAGCATGTTGATCTAATTTTAAACATTAGGTAGTGCAGAGATTAAGAATATATTTTTATCAACCTCAGTTCATATACTATGTGTGCCTTTTCATAAGGAAAGTATCCACAATGACAACCACTCACATTTCAGATTAGATTTTTGTACTATGATTTAGATGTGCCTGGGTTTTAAAGCATTCAGAAAGTTTAACCAATGATATGATATATATACTTCATAAAAAATAATAATAAGATCACCAAAAGGCATAATATTACCTTTAATTGAATTATTCTGTTCAGTTATTTCTACCTGGACTTAATTTTAAAGTATAGTAATTTTAATGTGCTATGAAATGTGAGACTATGTGTTTCCCAGGACTACAAAATGCTGTTCAGATTCTTCCACCACAAAAGTGTCAGGAGTGTAACTTGGAATTAGGAGCAAAAACTGGGAGTTAGAAGTGAAGATCAGACTGTGTTGCTGAGCAATCCTATACAGATAGTCCTTGACTTACAGAAGTTCATTTAGTGGCTGTTCAAAATTTCATTGGCACTGAAAAAAGTGACTTATGACTGATTTTCACATTTACAACTGTTACTGCAATCTCATACTCATGTGATCAAAATTCAAACACTTGGCAACTGACTCATATTTGTGACGGTTGCAATGTCCTGAGGTCATATGGTCATTTTTGCAACCTTCTGACAAGCAAAGGTCAATGGGGAAGACAGATTCACCTAACAACCATGTTACTAACTTAACAACTCCAGTGATTCTTTTGACAACTGTGGTAAGAGAGGTCATAAAATGGGGCAAAACTCATTTAACAAATGTCTCACTTAGCAATGGAAATTTTAGATCTCCTGTGGTCATACTGGATGGGTTGGGTTGTCCTCTGATTTGCAGTGGTCTGAGGAACGAGATACAGGTAGTCTGGCCAGTATGATCTGGGAGGAGTTCGATTCTGTTTCCGAGGATGAAGTGGACGGGATTATGCGGCGTCTGAGTTCCACCACATGTTTGTTGGACCCGTGTCCTTCCTGGCTGGCTTATGCCGCCAGGGAGGTCACCTGCGGTTGGCTCCGGGCAGTTGTCAACGCTTCATTAAGGGAGGGTGTTTTCCCCGCCGCCTTGAAGGAGGCGGTGGTGAGACCCCTTCTGAAGAAGCCTGCCCTGGACCCTACCGTGTTAGACAACTTTCGTCCAGTCTCCATCCTTCGTTTTTTAGCGAAGGTTGTTGAGAGTGTGGTGGCTCAGCAGTTTCCACTTTTCCTGGATGAAGCGGACTACCTGGATCCGTATCAATCGGGCTTCCGGCCTAGTTTCAGCACGGAGACGGCATTGGTCGCACTGATGGATGATCTCTGGAGGGCTCGGGACAGGGGTTTTCCTCTGTCCTGGTCCTATTAGACCTCTCAGCGGCTTTCGATACCATCGACCATGGTATCCTTCTGCGGCGCCGAGGGGTTGGGTATAGAGGGCACTGTGCTTCGGTGGTTCACCTCCTACCTCTCGGGGCGATCGCAGTCAGTATTGGCGGGGGACAGAGGTCTACCTCGAGGGTGCTCTCTTGTGGGGTCCCTCAGGGGTCGGTCCTCTCCCCTGCTATTTAACATCTACATGAAGCCGCTGGGTGAGATCATCCGTTTTGGGGTGAGTTTCCATCAGTACGCTGATGATACTCAGCTGTACATTTCCACCCGAACCAGATCGGTGATGCCCTCTCCCTGATGACCCAGTGTCTGGATGCGGTACGGATCTGGATGAACGGAAACATGCTTCGCTCAACCCGGCCAAGATTGAGTGGCTGTGCGTACCGGCATCTCGGTCCAGTTTGGAGTGTCCATCTTTGGCCATCGGGAGTGGTATTACCCCTGTGGATAGGGCGCTGAACCTGGGGTCCTCCTGGACGTTCGGCTCTGGTTGGAGGAGCAGGTGGGGGCCGTCACCAGGGGGGCCTTTGCCCAGCTCCGTCTGGTTCGCCAGCTGTGCCCTTTTCTGGACCGAGATGCCCTGCGCACGGTTACTCACGCCCTTGTTACCTCCAGACTCGACTACTGCAATGCTCTCTACTTAGGACTGCCCTTGCATACCATCCGGAGATTGCAGCTGGTGCAGAATGCGGCGGCGCGGGTGGTGATGGGAGTCTCCCGGTTCTCCCATGTTACCCCCCTCCTGCGCTGCCTTCATTGGTTGCCGGTTGCACTCCGGGTGAGATTCAAGGTTTTAGTGTTAACATATAAAGTCCTTCATGACATGGGTCCCCAATATTTAAGCGGCGGCTCCTGCCGACATCGAGTGCCAACCGCCCTGTGCGAGCACATAGGCAAGGACTCCTTGGGGTCCCGTCAGCTAGCCAATGCCGGCTGGCGGTTCCCCGACGACGAGCCTATTCTATAGCGCCCCTGACCTCTGGAACCAACTTCCCTGGAGCTCCGTCTGGCCCCTGACCTCCGCACCTTCCGCCATGACCTGAAGACCTGGTTGTTTAACCAATCCGGGTTGTGATTTTTGGGATGGGATGATTTTTATGGGATAGTTTTTTATAGGATAATTTTTATGGGTTAAATTTGTAGTTGTAATGGGGCTTATTTAGTTTAATTTGCTTTTAAATTATTTATTGTTGTTGTTGTTTTATTTGTAAGCCGCCCCGAGTCTTCGGAGATGGGGCGGCATATAAGTCCCATTAATAAATAAATAAATAAATACTTGAGGACTTCCTGTATACAACTCTTGTAGTACATCAATATTCTTATTCAGAATTAAAGAAGTGATATCCTTTTGTAATTGTAAATTACAATTGTAAGTTAATTAAATTGTAATTATAAGATCTGAGTGCAAGATAAAAAATAATAGGTGGACAATCATTAAAGAAGGATTCTCCCCTTACTAGAGAGATTGCCAGGGAGGGCAGAGAATTTTTATGTAGACTTTCTCCTCCAGGATTCAAACCCAGGTATTACCCGTGTAGTAGCAAAATTCTGTGTTGCTGCAATGTCTACAAGGAAAAAACTGGTTACAGAATTATAGCGGTCAGTTTATGACAATTTTTGTAGATAGTACAATCTTTGGGGAATGATATTTACACACATACTTATTGGATCTCCACTAATGTAAACTAGGGAGTGACCCTAATTGTTTGAGAACACGTATTTTCTTAATAGGGATGTTATTATCTACTAGTAATGTATTATAATGACAATATTTTTATGTATATGTAAATAGTGGTGTTTATTGCTGATCTAAGACCGTAATAAAGTTTATTCATTCATTAAAGAAGGATTCAATCTAGATCTAGGGGCAAATTTTCTGACAGTGAGAACAATTAATCAGTGGAAAGGTTTACCTTTGGAAATTGTGGAAGCTCCTTCATGGGAGAGATTGGGAGCAACTTCATGAAGAGATTGGACATCGATTTGTCCAGAATGGTATAAGGTCTTCTGCTCGAACGGGGGTTGGACTAAAAAACCTCCAAAGTCTCTTTCAACCCTATTATTCTATGTACTATGTTCCAGTTCTTCTCATAATATAACATCAGCAATATGTTGCCCAATATGTTTAAGTTCTCTAGTGGGTAATCATTTGTATATATGAAACATCAATTGCAAATCAGCAATAGCTTTGCTGGAAATCTATCAAACTGAGATCAAGCAGCTGTTTATTGTTAAAAACCGCTAGATATTGATTGAGTGTGTTGTACTTCTTGCAAGGAACTAGACATTAATTAAGAATAACACCCACTTCCTTGGACCAGAAGGGAGAAAGAAACGTCAGAGCAAGAGAGCTTTGTAAAAGTTTTACTTAAATAAAATTCACAGTTGGTTTAGAGCTTGCTTGAAACTATAAATAATGCCATATTCTTGAAACACTAGCTATATTTTCTAAGGATTTAAAAGAAAGAAAACTTTAAATTGCCTTGTGTCTTTTAATTAAAGATGGAAAATTACAGATTTCCAACCATGTAGTTTACTTACAGTGATTTTTAAAAGAGAAACATTATTTTTTTCCCAAGCTCTGAAGAAGGCTGAAAAAAGTCAGACATGAGTAAGAGAGAACAGCTGTATTTGCATTCATGCAATGTCTAAATCACATCTTCTGAATCATTTTCAGAGTCCACACCCTCCTGCTATGCCATGCCTTGCAAATCATTGTTTCCAACCCCTCATTTCCTGTTATGAAACAAAGTGTTTTAGAAAATGGACTCAGACTAGAGAAGTCCAGATTCAAACCCATACACAATTAGGAAATTGCACAGGCTGTCTTTGAATCAATCAACGTTGCTTGATTGAAATACTTGCATCAGTCTCTGAGTGGGTCTGTAAAACCTTATAAGCAGCAGTGGGATTGGTGACTTCATTGTTCAATATACATTACAGTCCAAATTCACACAACTGAATTAATTCAGTAAATCATGTTTGTCATGCATTTGCATTTTATGAACACATCCACAATCATACAAGACTATTTCAGAGAAACTTGCAGGTAACAGCACTTGTTCCTGAAGGGAAAAAAGCAATATCATTTGAATGTATGTATGTGTGTATAAATGATACTGCTGTCATCATCATCTTCCTCATCATCAAAGGAAATTAATAATTCTTAATCCTATAAATCAACATTGAGTCTATTTTCATAAAGCTATCTCCAGGATAAACTCAATTATCCTGGAAGTAAGCTGGTGGGTGAGTGGGTGGAGAAATATTAATAATTTTTAAAACCTAGAATCTCTGTTAGGAAAACTAGTGATCCAGATGATAATTGTTTGGGAATAGTTTGAATTTCTGTGTTGCAAAAAGAAATTGAAATTACTTATAAAACTTATAGAGCTGATAATCATTGCTTATTAACATCTATTGTATCTTGTGAAATTTTAAATATGGTTTTACCATTTAAGAAAAAAAACTGAAATGTATTATTTATATTGTAAGAATAGTAAATGCAGGACAGTAATGCGGCACCTAAGATTCCTACTAAACGATTGAAGTTAGTCTTGTCTACAATTTCTGTACAAGCTTACATTTACACAGAGCTTTCTAAATGGATATGTGGTGACAATGTGGAAATATGTTGCATAATTAATTAGTGGTAACAGAAAAATGTCAGGCTGAGGCTCAAGAACTAACACTTCACATAGAATAAGATACATTTCAAAATCAGGTTTCAGGAAAGATGGGTTACCATATAGGCCAAGGGTCTTCAAACTTGGCAAGTTTAAGATTTGTGGACTTCAACTCCCAGAATTCCTGAGCTAACATGACTGGAGGAGGAATTCTGGGAGTTGAAGTCCACAACTCTTAAAGCTGTCAAGTTTGAAGACCCCTGATATAGGCATTGCAAAAATCTAGAAGACCACTACATGGGAACATGGGTTGAGATTTCTTGCAACATGTTTGCTACCATCTAGTAATTATCTCTATTTCAAATATCATATAAGTGGCCCAATTAAGATAAATGAATATTTGCATATAAACAAGTGGGTTTTAATCAATGTTCTTGCATTAGTGGTCATAATACTAACCAACATTGTTGTATTAACAAGAATACCAACCTTATAGAGTCAAACCACATTTTTAATAAGATTTTTTAAATTAGCACATATCAGTAAAATCATTTGGGGGTGTATCAGTCGCAGTTCTTGGTGCCCACTTAAACAAGTCCCTGATGTTTTCTTGGCAAGGTTTCAGAAGCAGTTTGCCACTGGCTGCTTACTTGGACTTAGAGAATATTAGTGGCCCATGGTCACCCAACTGGCTTTGTGCCTAAAGCAGAACTAGAACTTACTGGCTCTCTGTATCTAGTAGTGGTTAAGATCTATCTAATACCTTAACCACTACACTAAACTGAATCCATAGAATCATGGTAAATGTCATCATGTTATTTATATAGCCTGAATATTCATTCACTTTCTTCTCAATAGGCTTCAAGATTGATATGGCTGCTATCATATGCTTATTTGCCAACATCTTACTTGTATGGCTCCTGTTCACTTAATATAGTAGTTAGCTCAGAGTTTCTGAGCCCCTATCATCTATAGCAGAGATTTTAATATTGGCCAATTTTTGTGAATATTAAAGCAAGGAATGGCAATGGACATATCAACAGAGAAAATAATATGGTAATTGTACTGTATTGTGCAAGTGAACAGATAACCTTAATTGTTGGCTTTGATCTCAACCAGAAAACTATCATTGTTTCACAACTATCATTGTTACTAAGCCATGGTTTGTTTAACCATGATTTGTTGAATAATCTATAATTTATAGACTCACATAATGTCTTAAACCAAAAGCAAATTGAACCAAATATGATTCAGTGGTATTATGGGCTTAGCGTGATATATACTCAGAATCACAAAGTTTTGACCACTTAGTTTTGAGTTTTTGATATTGTCTGTCAAAAAGGAGTCTTTTTCAGCCATGGTTTAAAATTCCAGGTGCTGAATCTGACACTGTGTAAAAGATGTGCTTTATCTTTGAAGATATACGACTTCCATTCTTGCATCCATTTCATAATAAATGAAACCTTTAGAAAACACCATGTATAAATGCTTTATCAACAAATTCTGTTTACCACTTCCCATACTCCTTCAAACAATTTCATTGAGTGCACTGTTTAACTCAGGGATTTCCAGGTCGAAGACCACTATCAGGCTGTGGCCTATTCAGAACCAGGCTGCACAAGCATCAATCAAGTCCACGCAGCGGGTGCTCATGCTTGCGGGTGCAGCTCCACTTCCCCAAGCAGTGGGTATTCACACACAAATCTCCATTTGCACAAACGGAGCTGCGCTTGATCATGTGCGCACCAGACACTCCTTCTCTCCCTCCCGCCGCCAGGCCACCAAGTCAGAAAGGTTGGGTACCATTGTTCTAACAGCACAATGTGTTAATGTGATCTCTCTCTCTGTCTCTCTGTCTCTCTTCCTTCTCCCCCTCTCCCTCCCTCCCTCTCTCTCTGTCTCTCTCCCCCTCTCCCTCCCTCTCTCTCTGTAAACAGAGAAAATAATTAAATATCAATGTGTACTCTTCTCTTTTTACAGAAAAAAAATCTATAAAAAAGAAAAAATCTATATTAGCAATCAGTAAGTTTATACTTCTATATTAAGATTTTAAGAATTATTTCTACTATGAGAAGACAAAAAAGACTGGATTCTTTTGCAGCATGTGGTCCTGTTATCCTTTCTGCATGCAGCAGCATCCACTTTTCTTATTTTAACAACTTGTATAAACATTTGGGAAATTAGATGTGTTAATTCTTGATGATTAATTGCACTCAGGTAATGTCAAGATTACCCATTTTTCTACCCATTCTTATAGCAAATTGTATGTGTGCGTGTGTGTATACACACACACATATATGTATGTATGTATGTGTGTGTGTGTGTGTGTGTGTATTCCAAATATTTCATTCTGTTCAGATAATGATATATACACTTTGACAGCAAATCTATTGCTTATGATCTATTTTTAATGAAGAATCAGTAGGAGATTGCACTTTTTCTTTGATAATCTGAAACAAGGAGCATTAAGAAAAGACAAGCAGTTTTGCAAAAAAGCAGAAGCAGTCAATAATGTCTAACATGAAGTGCTATTTTTCACAAATACCCCACCCACCTACCCACTCCAAAAACTCTTTTCTCATTAAAATGGTTACAGCTCACAGAAACAAATACAGAGAAGTTGACATTTGCAGTAGAAAAGCAGTTAAAAGGGCCTAACCAATCTTCTAAAGAATGTTCCTCAACGTACAAGCTTGTTTAGTGACCATTCAAAGTTACAACGGCAGAGAAGAAAATGACTTATGACCAGTTTTAAAATTTAGCAACATCTCCACGGTCACATGATCAAAATTCAGATGCTTGCAACAGGTTCATATTGATGATGGTTGCAGTGTCCCAGGGTCATGCAAAATCAATGAGAAAGCCAGATTCACTTAATAACCATCTTACTAACTTAACAACTGCAATGATTTACTTAACAGCTGTGGCAAGAAAGGTCATAAAATAGGGCAAAACTCACTTAACAATTGTTTTGTTTAGCAACAGAAATATTGTGCTGAATTGTGGTTGTAAGTCAAGAATTACTTGTATGCCAATATTGCTATAGCAATTAGAGGAGGAAGTTTGGAGTTAAGACCATACAGTATCTAAATCTTGCCTTATTCAAAGGTGTTCAGGCCAGCCATCTTACAGGTTCCTGCCCAAATTAGAATTACTGGGCAAGGCCCAATTCAACCATGAAGGAAAATTTAACATGAGAAGCACTCAGTGGAGCAGAGACATCACTGTTAATTGTTGCCAGAGCTAATTAGGAATTCAGTCTCTCTTTGTCTCTCTCTGGGCTTTTCCTCTACCACTGAGTTCAACATACAACATTTGCTGTCACCATTACCCATCCCAATCATGCCTGTGGTGCAGCTGTTCTGGGTCACTGTTGAATGGGGTTATATTGATTGACTGTGCCATTTGTTAAAGGCACCATACCTGGATTTCTTTGGTGCTTTCCTCCTTCAGTATTTTACCAGCTAGAAGGGGGAAATGGACACTCATCAGGGCTTTGCAGCATGCAGAGTTGAAATTTCACCTCAAAATTCTGCCTGGGCTTTTCTATTGTGAAGAAGCTTTCCATAGAAAAACTTCTTCTCCCACGCTCCCTTTGAAACTTTCAGATAAAAACAATACCAAATAAACATAAGGGAAGAAATATCCACATACCTGCAACATAACTTAAAAATAGATGATGCTTCCATCTGCCATAGAGAGCCATGGTGGCGCAGTGGTTAGAATGCAGTATTGTAGGCTAATTGTTCCAACTGCCAGCAGTTTGATTCTCACTGGCTAAACATTGACTCAGATTTCCATCCTTCCGAGGTTGGTAAAATGAGGACCCAGATTGCTGAGGGCAATATGCTGACTCTAGAAACCACTTAGAGAGGGCTGTAAAGCACTATGAAGTAGCATATAAGTCTAAGTGCTATTGCTATTTGTATTCGCCATTTTGATGTTCGTGACCATTGCCATGGATAGTGTAACAGGGAAAATAGGTTTGTTGCATCAAAAATAAAGGTATAGTTCAAGTGCAATAGTGCTAGAAGAACCCTTTTCATACAAAACAATGGAACTCTGTTCTTCTATCTCTATTATGGCGAACTTATGGCATGTGTGCCACAGGTGGCACACAGAGCCATTTGTGCTGGCACACAAGCTGTAGGCAAACTTGTCTCACTGCATATGTGCATGCACACAGCTGATTTTTGGCCAGTTTGAGGCATTTTTCGGTCTCCCAAAGGCTTGAGGAAGGCTTCTGCAGGCTTTGCAGGCCGAAAACTAGCCCCATTTTTTCACTTCCTGGTTTTTCCGAAAATACTGGAAGTGATGAAATGGGGCTAGTTTTCGACCTGCAAAGCCTGCAGAAGCCTGCAGAAGCTTTCCTCAAGCCTCTGGAAGGTCAAAAAAGGCCTCAAACCAGCCAAAAATCAGCTGTGAGCCACAGTGCAGGTAAGGGGGCAGTGGGGGTGGGTGGGTGGAGATTGTGTGTGCATGTGCAGTGGGCAGGAGGGCACATTGCCTCCTGGGTGCTGACACACCAGCGCGAGTGTGCAAGGGCGCACCCAAGTTTTGGCACAGGAGCCCAAAAAGGTTAGCCACTACTGTTCTATCTGATTCGTTGGAAGCCTTGAAAGAAAATGAGCTCTAAGGAAAAAGGAGAATTTTCAATGCCTGGAGATAAACAATTATGCCAAGCATGGTTAATGAATATGGAATAAGGGGAAGTTCACTTCCAACACTCATCTCCTGGTCTGACAATACTACAGTTTTAACATATGTTGAAATCAGGGTGGAGGAAAGGGAAGGGGAGATTACTTTTATATCAGCATAGCTAATAACTGCAGGCTACTTCACACATGGACCAAGAATGAGAACAGTCAATGTTGTAGGGTCAAAAGGGAAAATTGATGTTGTAACATTGTTAAGTTTAAGAGGGAGAGTGTTACTGATTTTTTTCCTTCACAGTTTTAACATCTTTCAACATCTTTCATTTCCCAGCACCTTCCCCACCAACAGCAAACCTGATCCCATTCTCTTCAGTTTTTGGAGCATTATGATGTTGATGGGCAGACTACTAAGCCTCATTTCATTTAATTCTTTTCATTAGACTGCAAAGAATGAACAGTTAAGGAAAGTAGGCAGAACATGGTTTCTGGAATTCTTCCAATCAGTTAACAGCAGATTACCCTGAGTCTCATGACATCAATTTTTGACCAGAGTCCCCTTTGTTTCAGAGTGTTATCTTGGTGATGTAAAAATTGCAGACCTGTCTAGGTGATTTATTTCCAAACATTTTGTAGGGTTCTACAGAGGAACGACATTTGACAAAAATGAAACATTCCTTGTTTTTAGAATCCATGCTCCCCCTCCTAGTGCGAAAATTCAGAAGTGGTTTTGTTTATTTTTGTGATTTGTTTGCCATCAGTTAATGAGTCAACAGTTACTTCTGCTGCAGCATGTGAGATCCCAAGAGATACTAACAATAGTAACTGCAAGAGCAGCAACTGTTCTTCATATACGCTGAGCATCTTCATATACCTTTCCTCTGCATCTTTTGAGTGCAGAGCTGAAGCTGAGCAGGTAACCTGTCTTTCAATTACACTAAAAGTGAGCTGGGGGGAGAAGGGGGTTAGAGAAAAGCCTTGATTTAAAGAAAATGGTAGGAGGTTTCATGAAAAAGTATATGTACTATTCTATATTTGCTGAAATTTTTTGCAAATGAACAAACCCTAAATACTAAGTTATCAAATATTACAAGAGGCAATAGCACCACCTGTTGACCCATAATGGAAAACAGCTCATTCATTATTTGCTTAATGTTAGCAATAGTTGTAGAGCTGTGCAAAGTTCAAAGAGGTACTTCTCTGCTATGATGTTTCAAGAAAAGTATCCCCTCAAATCTACACTGCAAAACAAGGGGGAAGTTCCATTTTTCAAAAGTGCAGCACAAGTCAAAAGGAAACTATTTTACTTTGTGATTTGGGGGTTTGAGGACTGGTTGCTTTCCGGTTGCCATTGCCTAGGAATAGGGTAACAGAATGACATCACATGGAAGTGCCCTTCTTTTATCTAAAACAGGGGTGTCAAACTCAAGGCCCATGGGCCAGATTTGGCCTGTGGGGTGCTTAAATCTGGCCCATGGGGCCAGCCTGGAAATATCAAAGAACCAACCCGCAGTGTCATTGGCAGCTAAAACAGGCTGCACCTCATTTTCACCATCCAAGGCCTCCTGCAGCACTCTGCTGGCCGAAAACAGGCCAAAAATGGGCCCAAAAGGCCCAAAAACAGGCTGGAAAATGGCCTGGAAAATAGCCTGAAAATGGCCCAAAACAGGCTGAAAAAGGCCCCAAAACAGACAAAAAGGTCCAAAAAATGCCCTGAAAATGGGCCAGAAATGGACCAAAAAGCTTGAACATGGCCCTAAAAATGGCCCAAAATGGCCCCCAAAACAGCCTGAAAAATGGCCCAAAAATGAGAACATTTTTTGAGAACAGCTCAAAAATAGGCCAGAAAATGGCCTGAAAACAGGCCAGAAATTGGGCCAGTAAACAGCTGGCAGAATGCTGCAGGAGGCCATGGAAGGTGAAAACGAGGCACAAGGAGGCTGCATGTGGACCCCCCATGCCCCGTTTTGGCCAGCAGAGTGGTGCAGGAGGTATCTGTCCTGCCACCTGCCCCCCCACACTGCCCGGCAGAGGAGAACTGCAATGCTGATCTGACCCTTGAAGAAATCCAGTTTGACACTCCTGGTCTAAAGCAAACATATGTAAAGACTTTTTCTTCTGATGATGTTCCAAGGTGCTGTGATCTAATTGCTTGTTTCTTGTTACATGAAAAAGATGTCCCAAGTAAAATTGAATGTATATTAATTGATGGATGAAATAATTCCTTTGCTTCCTCCCTAATTCCACCCCAGACACATACACATATCTAATCTTTCTAATCATTTTCCATGAATAATACATTTGGTCACATTTTTTAAAAAAAATCTTCATTGAAAAACATCTAACTGGGTATATGTTAAGTCTCACTTTTAACTCTTTATTGGAGCTTACATCTTCCTAACAATAAAAATGTAAAATAAAAAGGAAAGGCAAGTGGACACATACCAAGATTACAGTTGTAAGACTAATTCTATTTCATTTGAATCAACTACTATTAATTTATGGCAAATATGATCATGACAAGGACAATTAGATTTTTCAGAAGTGGTAGTATGGTAAGGTGTTGGATTGAACCAAAGTAGCCAGAGGGTGTAAGTATGTTTTTAAAAGCTAAGGGTGATGGCCTTTATGATATAATCAAAGCCATGCCTGTTTTGTATGTATTGCACATGACATACATAAAAAATAGGCAGGGCTTTGGTTACTCTGTTGTGGGTGCCATCTTGTATTTTTTTTCTACATTCCATGGACACCACTGAAGGTAACTTGGGTTTAGTTCAACACTTAGTCATAGTCATTTTGGGTAAGTAGACACATCTTCAAACAAAGCACTAAGCTGCACTTGTCCCTTATTTTTATTCTATGGGGTATATGTAAGAGTTAAAGACAGATATAGACATGGATGATATAGATAAGATGCTGCTTTGCTGTATGTAGCTTCTTATTCTTCAGAATTTGAAATGCATATATTTTTAAAAGTCATGGTGTGGAGAGTCTGGAAGTCACATGGTTGTTCACAAATATTCCATTGCCTACATTGTATCTCCATTGTTAGTCATTTGCAGGGATAACAGAGTCTACAATCCAAATGCATTAATGCCAACTTTGAAATGTGCTTTAATCAGTATAAATAAATTACATAGGTTTGCACTGAACAAAGTAAATTTTCAACATCATTTATATTGTACAATTATCTAAAATAAATGCCTCTTTCATTTAAAATATTGTGCAAAAAAGTATTTAAACACAACTGAATGCTGTCTATTCAGATTATTTGCATAAATTATTGCCTTTTCTTTCTTTCAGAAAATATATTCCTGACATGCTACACGTCAGCACTCAACAGAAGCCTTTGAGCTGCATCCTGGAAACTTTTAAAGAACACCTTATTGACTGCAGATAGAACAGTTTTCTATGGAAGACAGAATTTCTTCATATTCACAGAAGATTTTCTGGCAATACAATCTGATTATCTTGTAGAGGAAACCTGTGTTTATGATAACATTAATCAGAAGGAGTTTGGTAGCACCTCTTCCAACTAAAGCATTTTATTAAAAGGCAAAAGCTTTCTTGGCTGCAGCTCACTTCATCAGATGCTCAGAGTGGATAAATTGATATAGGGTTTAAATTGGGGTAAGGCAGGCCAAAAGATGCTATGATATTCCTTCTATTCAATATTCACAGTAGTTGAGAGTTGGGCAGCATGCAAGTTTGATAAATTATTATCTATATCATTATTTATAACTATGCTTCCAAACACTTATGAAGTTTAAATATTCTGAAATAAAGGTGTTTAAAACACAGACAAAAATAGTCTCTATAGAAAAATATGCATAACAAGGTTAATAATGAACTGTCTGCTGCTTTCAAATAAGCAACTTGAAAAGAATGTTTTTGGAACAAAATAAAGTACCTTTTCTAAATCATAAGGGGGAGCTCCAAAGCAATTTGAAAAATGCAGTATCACATTTCTATGCAGAAGTCAAAGGCACATCTGTGAAATTTAAGCATGCTGGAGCAGCCACCAACTACATGCATACCTCAAGGTTCAAATATTGAAGGTACCTCCACATTTTTTAACTTGCTTAAAATGAGGTTAGATGATTTTCTTTCTCAACTTTTCTTTTCCTTTTGCAATGATGTTACAAAACTGTCCATAGAGTCAGCCGTTAATATAATAAACCCATTTTCTCAAAAAAAAAATATTGAGAACATATGTAACCATTATAAAATCATTTACCACTACAGTGACTAGTATACACTGAGCATTGGAAAAGGAAATACCAATCTTTTAATATATTTTTAAAGTAATAAAACTATTTTGCCATACACAGGCATACAGAGAGATGGTGGGGGGAGGAGAGAGAGAGAGAGGTTGATTTCCCTGATATAGTACCTTGTTTACATGTTGCAGTTAAAACTCCCATTCAACAGCCTTATTCACAATGCCCATTCTCAGATAACAATATGAAACAGAACAAGTAGATGAACACTATAGCGGAGTAGTATTCCATGCTTTATAAATGCAAATAACAATAGTCTCTCATGATACCTGCAGCCAGAGATTTCTTATAAATATAGGCCAAAATGTCACTTAGCATTTATGAATCAAAGGAATACTTGAAATGCTATGAGTGCTGAAATTAATACATCAGTGCTGAAAGTCTTAGTCACAGCTCATCAAGTCCTTGGAAATGGCCCAAGACCATTTTGAATAATGCTGGTGAACTCCAGTTTTGATTTGTGGTGAAACAATTATTGGCTCAGTGTGGGCTACTCCCATTGTTTTTAGTGAATCGAGTTGATTAGATCTGTCTTGGTTTTCACATCAGCTTTAGGGCAAGTCTTAGGGCTGTAACCTAGCAACCTGTAATTTGTGACTCCAGATGATTAAATTGGCTATAATAATCCTGGACTTTTCCTTGATTAATTAAATGGATCAATTCTTAAAGGAAGTGATCTGTATCTCTTTGGAAGAGGAAGTAATAATGCTTTTACTAATGAGAATGTTCCTTGACATGAAAGATCTGTACAATTATAGGTCATTCTCAAATCTAGTTTCGGGAAAGGTGAACAAGAAGATAGAGGCCTTGCAACTTCAGACAGATATGAATGATATAATTTTCTACCTCTTTATGAATTAGCCTTTCAGTTGGTCATGGTAAGGAAACTACACTTGTTCCCTTGGTAGATGACTAATGTCAGAAACTGAAAGGAAATGGTATAAACTGCTGGACTTCTTGAATCTCATGATATCCATTTAGGTTGCCTGGCAGGACTGGGACATGAAGGCATCACTATATAATAATTCTAGTACTGCAAGGCCATGTCTAGGATGTGGTGTCAGAGGGCTACTACTCAAAACCTGGGGTGACAATTGAAGATCTTTGATGATCCTCAGGGTTTCTTCTTGGGGAAATTCAGCTGAAATTTTAAAAGAGTGTGTCATGCTAACAAACCTAAACTATCCTCATCTATCTCACCCAACTCCAAGGATGCAAGAGGGTTGAATGAGGAAAAATATACTAAAGTAAAACTTGGAGGAGATGACAATATTGTTGGAAAATAGGAAAATGTATGTGAGAACTGAGATTCAGCATCTTTCCACTTTCCATAGAAAAAAAATAAGTTTTCTATCTGAAAATAGTCTTTGATTCTCAGCTGTCATTGGATTCATACATGGTAGCTGAGGTAAAGAACAGCTCTGAATAATTATACCTAATATATCAGCTGGGACTTGTTCTGAACCAGTCAGATTTCATGAAAGCTATCCATGCCTTGATTATATCCTATCATGACTATCCCCATATACTTAATGTGGGCCTACCTATGAAAAATATCCAAAAATTGCATTTGGAAAAAAAACTGTCAACTAAGTTTTTTTGGTTCAAGCATTATATGATACCTATATCAAAATATTTGCATAGGACCAGTTGTTCGTTACTAGGCACAAGTTAAAGTAACAGAATAACAGAGTTGGGAGGGACCTTGGAGGTTTTCTAATCCAAACCCCCAAAGTGTTGGCATTGATCCCCTAATCCTACAGAGCTTAGGATCTTACTATCTGAAGGACTGCTCTTCTGACAATGACCTTTAAAAGGCCAGTTTTTGTGACATGTAGAATTGGGCTGCCCTTCTGTGTTGTTCCCACATTATACAGTGTATTATCTTGGGAATAATACTTGGCCTCCACTCTTTCAGCATTTAGAAAATTGTTCAGTGGTTTAAGTGCACATGCTAGGGTTAATTTTAGTAAATGATTTTAATCTTGAGCAATTTTTAAAAAATGTTTTGATTCTCATCCAAAAAGCTTTTTCAGTTCTTATTGGATGGTGGGGAATTCCACCGCTTGGATGAAAGATGAAACATCTCAAAGAAAAACCAGAAAGTCTGGTTTCCTCTTGGAAAAGCACCTTTGAGATAACCATGACGTGGATGATTGAGAATCTCCATAGACACTTGAGCAATATGATATTTTGAAGTGGGGACATTAATTTTGAAAGCTGCCTTTGATTACTTACCAGAATAGAAATGGGAAAGTAAATAAAATACATAATTTTAAATATATTAATGTGAAAAATTAGTAACTACTTGGTTAGTACTCATGTTAACAGATATAATTTTATTTCATTTTGTTTTTATCCTGGCCCATAATCCTCTCAGTGTCCTAACAGGCAAGATGGTGGCACTCAGATTGAAAAATTGAGCTTGCCTTTTACAGGCCAAAATTAGAGGTGCAGTTTCTTATCAAAGTACTTTCATGTCCCATGGAAATCTCTTATCTTCCTACAACCAATTAAATAAGTTTCTAAAGTTGATTTTTGGTTAAAATATTTAGACATTCTACATTACAAAAATCATACTATTCTCTTGAGAGAGTAAAAAGTTTCATGTGACTGAGATACACTTGAAATAAAATGGATTTAAAGTAAAAGTATTTATTTTTTTAAAAAAAGAATTAAATGACTTGCTCAGAGTCCTCCAGTGCTGGTACTCAGAAGTTACAGCTGCCATTGGACATTGCTAATGTTTTTTTCTTTGACTTTCACTAGAAAGAATAGTTTGCTCCTCATTCAAAGGCGTACTGAAGAGCTTGTTTGATCTTGTGTCTTCGAATCGGCAACAATATCTGGGGGAGGCTTATATAACACATATGATATGATAGTAAAAATTAGAGAAATTGCTTTGGAACATGCACCTGCAAAAATAAATTAAACAAAAAATAAATTAAATATTGCTGTTAATTTATCTTCTTACTTTAAAAGGGAAAAAAAACCACAACCTTCTAAGCTGCCATTATAACAATAGATTTTATATGTATCCTTATATAGGTAGGACCTGCACTGCTTAAAACTCTGAAGAAACAAGCCATGCAAATTACATAGGAGCTCCCATGCTCTGATTAAAACTGCCAAACTGGTGTTAGATCCATTCAGCCTGTAACTAATTAATATAGATTGGTTCAATATAAATTTCAAATAATTATGGTTTTGGCCTTGAATTGGTTCAGTTAGACAACTTATGAGGTGATCTCTACTACAGGTAACTTTCAACTTATGACCATAATTGAGCCTTCCATTATAGTCATAAGTAATTGCAGTCATTAAGTGAGATGCCCACATGATTGCCTTGCTCAATGATCACTAATGTGGCTCTCCCAAGTGCAGTAATTAAGTGACTGTGCAGTTGATTAAATGAATGGAGCCAAAAGAGGGCAGGCAACACTGTTCTATGCACAGAAGGAAATTATGTCTCCTCTCCATGCATGGTTGGCTGGGGAATTCTGGGAGTTAAAGTCCACCTTTCTTAATGTTGTCAATGTTGAGAAACACTGTTGTAGATACTGATGATCAGAAAACACTGACTGTTTTAACACATATTTTGTTTATATACCAAACCAAAGAAATCAAAGAATGAAGTAAGTGGAAGCTGATCCCTTCAGCATAATTTCTTCATTTTTAAAGAAAATAGAGGCACTTACTTATACCACATAGTAAATATGCCATTTTAGTATTGTTATAGGTCCAACATGCTCCATTACGTCCACATCTATCTGTAGACCAGAGAGTGCAAGAATGGTCTATTGAGATACCAAAAAGGATCGGGCCAGGAATAGTGCCTACAAAAGATGGAGTTATACAAAATTATAACAAAATACCATCTACAGATGACTGAAACTATGAAATAGAAAATAAAGATCTAAAGAGATATATAAATCCAAACGTGCAAATGATCTCAACAAGAAACCCCTTGCTAAAGTTGTAGACAAATCATTTAATGTATTTTTGAATAAATCTTTAAATGCCTTAAAGTTAGCCATTTTTAGTTCTCCCACCCCACCCCACCCCACCCAAAGGTTTCGTAAGAGCTAAATCCTCCCTCAAAAATCTTCAAAATGGCTAAAATATTTAAGATGTTGGCAATCTCATTCCTAAATTTTGTAAATTCTAATCAACAGACAATAACATTTCATCTCACATAAAATTGACAACATTTCAAGTAAGGTGGTTTTGTGGATACTTTGACATCTCTTTATAGTTTTAAATCTCATTATTAGGGAGTGGGGTCTAGGTATTAGTTAGGGATGAATGAATTCTAGAGGTTTCCTTAGCCACTGATGTTCCTCAGGAACTACCTATACAGTTTTTCTGATACAAAGTCTCTTTTTATGGAAAGCAGGTCTTCCTGAATTGTGAAATATGTTTTCCTGACTTCAGTTTGTTTCATAAAAGCTAACTACCAGTGATTGCTTACTTGACCTTTTAACCCTATTCAGAAAATAGATCAGGTTCCTTTTAGAAAATACTATCTTTTTCAGTTAGGTCAAGACCTAGAATCTGTTCTCCTGTTTAGCTTTCTTTTCTTCTAAAAAATGTGGCAGAAATGATGCCAGTAATTTCTTGCAGTCTCTGTGCAGTTTCACTTAGCTCAGTCTCTGTGCCAAGAGAGAAACTAATGTAGCAAAATAATTTTTGGGAGATTAGAGAAAGCTATACAGGCTTTTTTGACTTACTTTGGAGAAGAAGAGGATGTGACTAAAAACTACTTACAAACTGAGATCTTTGAAAATAAAGAATGCATGCTATAGAATTGTAACATATTGCAGTAAAATTGTATTGTATAGTCTGACATTTTATTATAAGGAGCAAAATGACAAGCAGAATATATTTTGGGGATGAAAAAAAAACCGGTCTTCCTGTTTTTAGCAGCCTCGTATAAAGCAATGCATAGGAACAAATGGAAACTTGGGCTAAAAGTTCTCAATGAAGGATTTTCAGTCAAATTTATGATGGTCAAAGCAACCAGGAAGGGATGGATTTCCAACAATAATAGTGAAAACTGGCATAGTTCTCTCTCTACTGTAATCCTCATTTAGTAGATCAAAACAATAGCAATATTGTAATAAACTATTACTCATGTGTACTCTGAGGAAAAAATGAAAGTCAACAGGATGGACTCTCCGATTTTTGGTCAAATTTGGTTTGCCCCTTAAATCTATAGTCCTTAGACTTACAATATTATTTCTGCCATGAAATTTCTTTAGTCAAGCTTCAAACTTACCTACAATTCGTAGAAAGAGCATATGAACACCTAAAGCAAACGATCTGTGATTTTCTGGCACACATCTGTAAATCAAAGTTGGTTTCACCATTTAATATGATATATTCCATCCCTCAACAGATATTATTATTATTTTTATTTATTTATTTATTTTTATTACATTTATATGCCGCCCTTCTCCGGAGACTCAGGGCGGCTTACAATTTTTGGGATGCAACCCAGTGTGCTCAGCAATAGCCTTCATTCCATTGTATATGCCTGCTTATTACTAAGCGGCATTTTTACAAGGTCAGCTAATTGCCCCCAACAATCTTGGGTCCTCAATTTTACCTACCCCCGAGAGGATGATACGATTTGATACGATTGCTATTCTTTTAACTACCCAATGTATTTCTCGGACATGCAAGGTTAAGACAGAAGGCAAAACTAATACTATAAGTTATTACAATGTAAATAATGATTCAAGAAAATGTTAACATAGCAACTTTCCAGTCATTTTTCTTCTGTTCATTGTAACTTTAAAATCATGTTTCTATTCACTTCTTCATATTTAAAAATGAAAAATGCTTTTTAAAAAACAATAAACAATTTTCATACTATTAAAGAGTTCTATAAAACAATACATGGACACAGACACCAAGGGATATATGAATAAGAACAGAAGAAATTGTAGAATAAAAGTTAGAAATAACAAAATTGAGAAAATGTGCACCATGATGTATATCATGACACAAACTTTATCCGTAAGATTCTGTAATCCCCGCCTATCCTCCATGTGGCCCATTTTGGAACCCAGGTAAGTGCAGGGCCTGCGCAGACAGTCGGGGAGGGCAAAAAATGGGCCTCCTGGAGGTTCTGGAAGGCCAGAAACCAGCCACACCTCCGGAGCCCAGGGAGGCTGTTTTTGCCCTCCTGGAGGCTCACAAGAAGCTTTTAGAGCTTAGGGAGGGTGAAAACACCCCCCCACTGTTGTGCAGGAGGCTGACTAGGCCACGCCCACCATGGCCACACCCATCTAGCAACCAGGCAGAGAACCAGTTGATAAATTTTTTGAAGCCCACCCCTGCCTCCAAGGTCCCTTGCAACTCTGTTATTCTATTATTCCTTTTGGTTACATTTTAATTCTTAGCTGTAGTTAGAAATTAGTATTGTGTTTGAATATATTCACCTCAATGTTTCAAACAGCTGGATGTCCCCGTATTTTTGTGGAGATCTACTGCTGATCTCTGCATTCTTGAACACTTTTTTTCAGTGCTAGGTTGCCAATTTATTTTCCCAGAATGCCCTAGCACTAGGAATCAGACTCATATTTTCTCATTTGCATATTGAAATAATTTTCTCACTGTACAAATAATTGGATGTGTTTGCAAAGGAATGGTGGAA
The DNA here is from genome assembly GCA_009733165.1 of Naja naja. Lineage (NCBI taxonomy): Eukaryota > Metazoa > Chordata > Lepidosauria > Squamata > Elapidae > Naja > Naja naja. The sequence continues at coordinate 260,229,130 of CM019149.1, read as the reverse complement.
GAAACAAGCTCATGGTTTTTTTTAATCCTATATTGTATTGCATTTTACAAAATTTAAAAAAGATAAAAGCAGCATTATAACTACCTGAGAATGGCCACAGTTGTTGGTGTAACTGCCATAAAAGTAAAAACAACTGTAAAAAAGAAGAAGCTCAGGAACCAAGGCAGGACTGTGCACTTAGATTTACATTTTCCAGAAGTGGCCCCGTGAAAGGTATTCTCAATTTCAATTACGGGATTCACAACACAGGAACAATTGCTGTAGTGCTGTAAATAGTGCATTCAAAAATACAGATAAACAAAATAAGTAACTAATTTTTCAAAATTAATTGAAAATTCATTTGGCAGCAAAATAAACTGATTTCAAAACGTTACAGATATACACAGGCAACTGATATATCAAGACTGAATAGCTAACTATTCAGCCAGTTGTAAAATAAAAATTGTTCTTGAAGCAAGAGAGTACTATTTCTAAAAGTAATTGTAGAACATTTTGTGATCATGGATCTACCTTCATATCAAAATATATGCTCAGTGGCCCTTAAATAAACCAACTGCACCACATCTAAATTCTAAGCATGATAACCATTTCCATATGTGGATCTTGTCTTTTAAAATCCAAATAGCCGTTCTTCTGTTCTCCTCTTTGCATTTACATCAACAGAGAATATTAAGTATACATTAAGTTCCTGGTATTTTCTGAGCTTGGTAGTTTTCCTGCAGATGTTTTGTTACCATGCTACAGGAAAACAACCAAGTTTAGATAACACCAAGAAGCCAAAAGTACTGAATTACGTATTATTCTCTGCTATTGGAATTAAGAATATAGTAGGTAAGAACTGAAATAAAATGTTGCAGCTCCTAATATAATTGCTCTTATTCAGTGTTTAGTCTAGCTAGCATTCAATCACTGAAGATAGATATTTCATTTGTCTTCCTATGCCCCCTTGTTACTGTCTGGGTTTCTTGTCTGTTTGTTTTATTTTTCCAAGTAGTCAAACTTAGCTACTGACTTGCCCAAAGTTCAATAGACTGATAATGATACTGATTTGATACTGATTTGGTTTATTTTCCCAAGCATCAGAAGACAGGACAAGAAACAGTGGATGGAAACTAATCAAGGAGAGAAGCAACCTGGAATTAAAAAGAAATTTCCTAAAAGTGAGGACAATTAACCAGTGGAACAGCTTGTCTTCAGAAGGAGGCTTTTAAGAAGAGACTGGACAGTCACTTGTCTGAAATAGTATAGGCTCTACTGCTTCAGCAGGGTGCTGGACTAGAAGATTTCCAATGTTGCTTCCAGCTCTATTCTGATTGATACATTCTGATTGATACATCTTAAACAAAGCACATGGCTAAAGCATTTTTAACATTCAGAATTTAGATCTGATGTAGAGTGAGCATCCTCTTTCATAACATAAAGTGGCCATACCTTTGTTCCAAGCTTCTGAGGAGCAACAGCAGTACATCCTGCATAACATGGAGAAAAATACTGCACTTCATCTGCACCACAGATAGGCAAAAAGTCTGAACGCAAACATCTACAATGGGCATTGCAGGGTGCTGTTAAGTTTGATAACATGCCTGTCCTGAAACAGGGAAATAATATATAGATGAAATAAAAAATAAACTTTCCATAATAGTGTGTTTTCATTTTATTCATTAATAATAATTGAAGCTAAATATTTCTAAAGTTACTGCAATGTGTATGCAAGGATTTTTTTAAAAATTATATTCTTCATTTCATAAAGAAATGGGAGACCACTGAAGTTCATGGAGAGGGTTTCTAGGTAGCCTTTGACTTATGATGGCAATTGAGACTGGAATTTTTATTGATAAGCAATGTGGTTATAAGACATAATGTCACATGATCACACCACTTAGCAATGACAATACCTACAGTCCATCTTGTCATTGTTAAGTGAGGAACAGGAATCATTAAGTGAGTCTTTCTCACAATTTCCTACTGGCTTCCAATAAGCAAACTCAGTGAGGAAGCCACCAGGAAGTTAGCAAAGCAGGCCAGCAAGCATCTGATGGCTGCTGCAAGATGGGGGCAAGGGGATGAATTGGTGGCTGGGGAAGTGTGATGCGAGTGAGGCAGGGCTTGGGATGGCTGCTGCTGGTTGGGAGAAGGTGCATCTGCAAGTGGCCAGAGGGGCACAATATGAGCACAGCAAGGATCGTGGAGGGGCATAAGAGTGTGTGGGTTGCAGGGGAGGCATGACATGAACACAGTGGAGATTGGAGTGGTTGCTGCTGGTTCAGGGAGAATGTGTGGATGGGGGAGACTTACCTGAGCAACTACAACTTTTTCTTTTCCAATAGGAAATCAGCAGGGAAGGTCACAAATAGTGATCATGTGATCACAGGCCACTGAAACTGTCATAGGTATAAGCCAGTTGCCAAGTGCCCAGATTGTGATCACATGACTGTGGATATACAGATAGCCCTTGCCTTACGAAAGTTCATTTAGTGAGCATCCAAAGTTACAACAGCACTGAAAAAAGTGACTTAGGACAATTTTTCACCCTTATAACTATTTCAATATCCCCATGGTCACATGATCAAAATTTAGATGCTTGGCTTGGCAACTGGCTCATATTTATGACTGTTGCAGTGTCCCAGATCATTTGATTATCTTTTCAGACCTTTCGGACAACTAAGTCAGTGGGGAAGCCAGATTCACTTAACAACCGTGTTACTAAGTTAACAACAGCAGTCATTCACTTAACATCTGTGGCAAGAAAGATCATAAAATGGGCCAAAATTCACTTAACAAATGTTTCACTTAGCATCATACAATTTTGAGTTCAATTGTGATCATAAGTTGAGGACTACCAGTATTGGGATGGCTTTTGAAGCCTTTGAGGACTGATTAGAATTTCCACCTGTTCAGCTTTGTCATTTCTTTGAATAGATGCTGAAGAAGGGATTGTTAACTGAGCACTACCTGTAGTATCATTGGGAGAATGAATGAGGACTAATTTATAACACAAGCATGTGAGTGAAAAGTGAAGGATTCACAAAAACAATAAGCTCTGGTGATGTAGTAGTAGTAGTAGTTCTATTTGTCTTATGTCTTCTACTTTTTCTTATTTGTTTTCTATGCTTTGCATGATATCACTTTTCCCATAAAGACAATGTGATGGAAATATATTATGTATACTATTTTCATCCACATCAATATGAGCAATTTTGATTTTATGTTTCATTATCTCTGAGATGTATAAAAATATAAAACATAAAATGAATTCTGAAAAATGTTTAATACACCAACTTGTGGCCATGATATTTTTAATATATACTTTTAATCATATACTTGCCCATTATATGTTTCAGAAACACCAGCAAATGGTTCATTCCCACATTTAGCAAATGCAAACACCATGTTTAATAGCAGCGCCAGCGTACAAGTAGCAATAATAAACTTGATTATAGTTTTGCAATTCATTTGCAGCTTAGAAATTAAGGTACCACTTATGATTTGGCCAATTGCTGCTCCTGGGACTAAGACAAGCCCTAAAAGAAAATAAAGGAAAACAGTTATCAAAGTAATAATTTCACTTAAAATAAAACAATAAATATATTGACTATTAAAAAGAGAACTAAACACAGTTATATTATTGTTATGGTAAACAGTCATTCTTTTACTTTTCTCTCTCTGCATGTTTTTTTATCAAATCACTAAAAAAGAAATGAATTTGGAATGCTAATCTGTGAAAAAAAACATTTTCCTGCAGTTACTGCAGTTATTTCTATAGCTGTGTCACACAAACAAGCCTAGCAAATCTATATAACTGAGTCAATTAACCCAATTTCAAGATTTATATCACACACTGAAACATAAATCTAGCACAACCCACTGAGCTAAAAAGCGTCCAGTTCTCCAGTTTATAGTTCAATAGTTTTTGAAAATAGTTATTATGGTGTTCCACATTATCAAGATAAAAGTACAAACACCAATATCTTTACTGTTAAATAATCTCTAAATACTTATTAAATTTATCTTTCAGAGTTTGGCTATTAAAGCTTCACTCCATATAATGTTGCCAGTTTACTTAACTGGTTGTGTCATGGGAGTAGTAGTTTGACTACTACCACCAGAAAGAAAGACATAGTTCTTCCTTCAGTGTCACCTTAGGGCCCCTCCATTCCCTGGAGCTATCTTTCAAACAGGCATCACAATCAGGAAGGTTCAAGAGCCAGATAGAATCTGCCTGCCTGCATGGAGCACCAATTCTTCTCCCCAATGAAGTAGTAGATTCTCAAACTATAAGTATCCATTCTAAGTGGGATTTCTTTCTTTGTGGGAAGCCAATCCTAATAGAAGCCACAACAATATATGTTGCATACTAAGAGACACTACCTTTCTATCTGCTGCCTCAAATATTGATTTGAGTTTTATGGGGACGATCTGCTAAACAGTTTCTGACCCTTTTTTTTTTAGAAATTGCAGCCTTTTCCCAATTTGATTACCATAAATGGAAAGGCAAGCTTGGAAATAAATATTTAAATTAATTCAGAAAATCCTACTATAACCATAAAGCAAAAACAAAATCTGAAATTGTTAGTGCCTACTTAAAACATTTTATCAACTGAGAATCCAGGCTTTCTTCACTCCTCACCCTGAGTCCGGAATGGGACAATTTGCCCCAAATAACTCACTGCAGCCAACTCACCATGGCTAACTTGCTCCAGGACAACTTGCCATGGTCAACTCACTGGTAGACAATTTAACAATTCTATTTAACTATTTAAAATAAATAAAAAATATTTTAATTTTTGCCATTCACATTTCATTCTGTCCCGCTTTTTGAATCCTTTCTTCAATGATCCTATTCTATTTGATATTAGTGTAACTCTTCTCTTGCAGCAAGTTGTCCCACGGTGAGTTAGCCGTGGCAAGTTGTCCTACAGTGAGTTGGCCGTGGTGAATTGGCCATAGTGAATTGTCATAGACTCCCCTGAGTCAGTGCCCCACAAGGGACAATAACCTGAAGAACAGTAAATATTGCTTGGATTCCCAAATTATTCTGATTAGTTTATCAAAGAAAGCAAATTTTACCAGACATAAAATTAACAGTAGGATATTTTCTAGTAAAATTCTTCAAGCTAGCCTTTTTTTTCCATTGTTTCATTTTCTTTTTTCCCCAAGTATTAAATTGCATCATTAACAACTGTAAAATGGTGTTTGTGTAGAATGAAGCAAATACATTACCTCCTAAAGTAGCTGAATAGCTAGATGTAAATCCAAACTGATTTTCTATAAATTTAGGCAAGAAAGTTGCAAAACCAGTAGCAACTAAAGCTTCTAATGCAGCTGCTATTACAAGATACATCAACACAGGATTTCTCAACAGCATCTAGAAAAGGAGGTTTGATTAAGTTCCCCCTACGTATTTTAGTTAGATTTCTTACATCAATGTTATGTTCCATACATAATACCTGCTTAGATTATTCCACAAAGAAATTGATCTATTTTTTTTTCAGAATGAATTCTCATTTATAACATCAGTTTTGCTATTCAATCTATCATTTTAAAACAGTTAGAAATGTTTATCCTCTTGTTCATCTCTTCAGTGAAAAACAAGAACAGATTAAGAAGAAAACATGTGGCCTATTTAGCCAGAAAGACTCCAGTCTACCTATTATAATGCTGATTAATCCAATTATTTGAATCTATATCCTGAGTTTCAGCTAGTCAAGTTCAGTTTGTGATTTGGAATTCATTTAAACCATTCTAGAACTAATATTTCCCCCATTTTCATATGACTACCTTGGATATAGTTATGAATAAGAAACATTCTGTTCTTTAAAAAAAAAAACCAACCAAAAAGAAATCCCTCAACTACCCTTTTTGTTGATTTTCCACATATCTGAGCCATTATTTTGGCTTCCTTAATCCTGTCAAGAGATAAAGATGTCAAGATACAAATGAATAATGCCTAATCTTGGCTTTTGCACAAGTTAGCAAAGGGTGGCCAAACAGAGGTAGAAAAAAGACAGCGATTCTGACCAAAACACAGAAGTTTAGCCACTTTTTCTTAGCATACATGACAATAATCCCACACAAATGTATACACCTGCATATATACAAAGAATTGCATTAGCTCAATGTTTTGCTATTCTTTCTTCCTCTCCTATTTGGTTTTTAAAATTCAGTAACTTGTGTCCTAACAAATCTTTACAAATCTCTTAGAGTAAAGTCTCAACTGTTTCAGCACAAAAGTCAAATATTAAAATGTGTAGAAATCTGGTTCATAGGCCACAAGTTGTTGGAGGTTTCTTTTTATAAATATGCAAAGAATTGGGCTGGATTGATACCAGTGCATGGATGAAAACAAAGAATAATATTGGTCATTTCCTCATCTAAGCACAGCATATGGACTGAGCCAGGATATTATATTAGGTGGAGTTACCCCCTTGTAATAGCTTAGTAAGATTAAGATATCATTGCCTGTTTTCTTGAACAGAAGCTTTTATTGGCATCAATTGCAGCAGTGGTGGGATTCAAATTTTTTTACTACCGGTTTGGTGGGCTTGGCTTGGTGGATGTGGCAAGGGAAGGATACTGTAAAATCTCTAGTCAGAGGTGGTATTTGCTGGTTCTCCAAACTACTCAAAATTTCCACTACTGGTTCTCCAGAACTGTTCAGAAGCTGCTGAATACCACTTCTGAATTGCAGTAAGAAATTGTCATGAAGCTATCAACTTCTTTCTGCTTGTGCTGATGAAAACAGCCAATGGCTATAATTTCTATCAAGGCTTGCAGGGGCATGGAAGGGAATGAGATTAAACTGTCGAACTCATTTCTCAGCTGGTACTTAATTTTAAAATCATTTAATTTAGTATCTAACCGGCCCTCAAGAAGTGGTGAAAACAAACATTATTAGCTACTGATAAGTGGCCATAAACTGGAACAGACAATTAGAGCTGTTGATGTAATCTGCAAAGATATACTGGGTAATAAAAGTTATTATTCATGGTTAATACATTTATCCTTTTTATTATGCTTTTTATTTATCTTTTTTTCAAATAATGTGTCTTAGTGATCAAATATCCATTTAAAAACAAAGGTTAATTGAATTTTAGAGCTGCAAGAGGTCTTGGGGTGGCATTTAGTTCAGTCTTTTGCTTAAAGCACCATTTACAGTTCAGGAATCTTGCAACACACCATCTTTAACAGATGGTCTTTATTTAAATGCCTTACAACTTTCTGAGGCAATTTATTCCACTCCAACTAGATCTTCCCATTAGGAATGTGCTGTAATGAAGAACAACTGTATTCCCAATGCCAACCCCTCTGGCACTTGTCAGAAGCTTTGGCCTCATGTTTTGGTTTGGTTTCAGATCTTTAAAAAAAATTTAAAAAAAGAAATTATATCTGCAAGTAAACTCTCAGGTTCTAGCATCATATTAATTTCCAGAAATACTAATCAACCTCATATTGGCCATATAGGCATACTTAGGAAATAAGAATGGATGACTGCAACACTTCAGTGCTTTGTTTGGAAGTGTGACTACTTCCAGAAAAAAATATATAAAGGTTTTGAATTGATAGGGTTTTATCTATTGGATGACAGATAATGGGGAGCAATCTCATCAAGGTGTTTTGTTGTTTGTTTGTTTTGTAGTTCATGAGTATTTTGTGATTGGACACATCTTTGTGGCAGCTGTTTTTATAGTTGTTGAAAATCCAAACATCTATCAACTCAAAAGGCAGGGGTCTTGTGAATAAACAGAAGCAATCTGCACCACCATCACCACTCAATAATCTGCCCTACAACAAACCTTGCAATTAGGCATTTCTTCTTAACACTTTGCCAAATCTGCTTCCCTATTAGTTCCATTCATTGATTTTAGAGCTCACTTCTAGAATCATATAAAACAACTCTGTTCCATCTTCTCCATAAAAGGTCTTCAGACATTTGAAGGTCATTGTCATGTATCCCTTTTTTAAAAAAATTCATATTTATATGCCGCCCTTCTCCGGAGACTCAGGGCGGCTTACAATTTTTGGGACACAACCCAATGTGCTCAGCAATAGCCTTCATTCCATTGTATATGCTTGCTTATTACTAGGGCTTTTTGCCCCCAAGCGGCATTTTTACAAAGTCAGCTTCTTGCCCCCAACAATCTTGGGTCCTCAATTTACCTACCCCGAGAGGATGGAAGGCTGAGTCAACCTTGAGCCTGGTGGGATTCGAGACTGCACTAATTGCAGGCAGCTGGAACTTAAGTGCTAGGCGTTTAACAGCCCGCACCACCAAGGCTCCTTAATCTTCTCTATTTAAGTTTCACCAATTTATCATAGATCTCATTGTTCTGATTGGCAATCACTTTTGCCTAAACCTGTTACATATAAAATATGACCGTGGGCTTGAATTATATGCACATATATACAAAGCCACCAGGAGACTTGAAGAAACTTATGAACAGCATGTTCATTTCATTCTCAGAGCATCTTATACTAATGCAATTCTCCTTCCACTCATTGCTCTTTGGCTATTAAAAATCAATATTCAAATAAGTGATAGCATAGGTGAGGAAATCTACACTACTGAAATTGATGTTTGAATCTGACTTTAATCAGTTTTAATGCTTTGAATGTAAAGTACTGCCTTACCTAACCTTTTCAAACATTGAATAATGCTACTACCCTTGTTGCATTCTGTTGATGAGGCCTTGCAAAATATTATTGACACAATGACTCCCAAATGTGGCCAGATTCAAATTAACTACAGATATTGATTTGAATGTGTGGCTTTTGTTACCCAGAGAATCATAAGAAAGTCCTTAATACTCCTCCCAGTATATTCACACATCTGTTTTCCATTATGATGTGTTTCAGAAATCTTCTCTGCTCGTATTTTGCTTGTACCTAAAAAAAGAAATAATTTACTTTCTACAAAAGTCATTTGTAATTGCAAGAAGTACATACATTTTGTGAAAATCAGCTGTAATTTTAAATGTTTGGTCAAGTAATTTTAGTAAGTCTGTCTACTTGGACACAAATCTGCATTCTTTATGATTTCAAGATCATGTTTCTGTCAGATATTTCCCACTTAAAATAGTTTCATCCTCTTGAAGAATGCATTAATAGGATGCACTAACAGGGTTACCAGACTTCCAGCAAAATAGTTACCATGTGGCAAGATGGGTAACTAAATAAAAGGGCAAATTTCTCCCTTTTGCCTTCATGTCCTTTGTTAGCCAGGCACAGCCTTAAAATCAAACATTGTCAGGCTTTTCAAGTATCTCTTCCATAGCAACTGTTCTCCATGCCACAGTGTTTCCTTGATTGCTAAGGGCAAGTTAAAAAAAACTCTATTCTGTACCCTTAATTAATTGAAGAGTACTTTTCAACAGGCTTGCTCTGCTGCCTGAAATTAACAAGACTTTAATTAGTTATGTACTGAAGACTTTTGCCTCCTAACTGACTCTAGCACAGGGGTGACAAACTTGCAGCCTGGAGGCCGGATGCATCACATACTGGCCCCATCCCCTCTCGGTTTACTGAAGGGGAAAAAAGTCCCTATAAGTCACCTGATGACATCGTGATGACGCAAGTTTGACACCCCTGCTCTAGCACATTGCTGCCATTGGGAAACCTGATACTGGAAAAAGTAAGTTCCTATACATATACAACTAGGGGTTTTTGTTTTATCATTTTATTTTTTGTAGATTTGCACTGTAATTTTTCACAGATGTCAAGAAAGTTAAACAATTAGTGTATCCTCCTTTTCACCCATTTGTCCTTCTTTCCAATTATTTAGGTCCTCCTTTGCCTGTTCAGATCACTGGTATCTTAAGGACAAATAGTTTCAGAAAATCAGCCTATGGCTTGAGGGTAAAAATATTTATAAGAAGATATTTAAGTTTGTTGAAAGCAGTTTTTAGACTGGAATCACCATAAGTCATTGAGTTATAATAGCATTTATTCCTACCATGTGTAATGAAGTGGGATTGGCTAATATCCAAAAATGGATTGAATCTACCTCTCCTTGTTCAATCAATGTTGTCTATTGAAAAGTAGAAATGGGGATTTTGAAACTAAACTTTGCCTTAAAGAACTTTAATTTTGTGCACAGGAAAATTCTGCCATAGCTCAGGGACTTCTCGTATCTTTTTGAAAGACTGATTCTTGTAATTTCTTTTTTCAAACATTGGTTAAAGAATAATATATATATATAAAGAATCTTCCTATCAAAGATTGAAAGACTATCAAGTTTTTCCTCATACATCCTTATTTTTATTGGTATTCAATACATATGTTGTCTTAGAAATAACTGTCTGGACTTCATTTGTCTACATCAAACTGATCAATGTGCTCCTCTTAGTAATTATCTTTTCTCTGTTTTTTTAGAGTAGGCCTTATTACTTTGTACTCCAATGCTCCTCATAAAATTACACTACTGCAATAAGAATAATTTAAAACTGTGATGAGCTATATGAAAGTTGCAAATTCCAGAATATTTATTGAGGTACAATCCATTCATTCATTCATTCATTCATTCATTCATTCATTTATTCTGTACTGTTTGACACTATAACTTTAGGAATCCCAACAACTTATCTAAGGCTCAATATGTTATTATAGTATTATACAAATTCCTTATTTTAGAATACTTATTTACCTGGCAAATGCTTTGGGAAATATGAAAATGGTGCTACTAAAAGGCATGTAGAGAAGCTGCATACCACAAAGGCTATCCACCATGCTCCAACCCAGCGTGGATCTTCTGGAGTGAGGTCTACACTAGAATAATATTATTTAGTAAACACATATTTAACAAAGGTATTATGAATTAAATAACAATACCTTTTGCAAACCTATTCTGTATAATAAAATATACATTTTTAGCTTATTTATTACAACTGTGCTGACTTCTTCCAACATTTATGCAGTTATACAAAAAAGAAATCAGTGCTGTTTTACTAAATGGAAAATTGAATATATGTCAGGTAATAATGAGTTCAATAAATTATTATTGTTCAAGAGTACACAAAGCTTGAAGGAGTGTTTTGCTTCAAGGAAGATTCAAAAGTAGCACCACTTTATAAGTTTTGCATAGTAATGTGAGCACCGTACTTATGAAGGCAAAGCAAAAGAGAACAGCACCTTTTCTCTCTTTTTCCTCCTCAGATCTTAAGGCACAAGAAAAGGCTCTGAGAAATTTACAACACTGACTGAAATGCTTTCAAAATGTGTAGCTCCATCACAAATAGTGGGATTGACTACAGTGCACACTGAAGCTGCCCAGTCTGGAGCTACATTAACATATGTGAAAGGTCTTCCTTTCCCAACCTAAAAGCATCTTAGTCAATACTGAAGAAAAGAAGGCTAAGAGGATCATTTTCCACAGCAGAGGCCCAAAGAAGCCTCAAGCAACCAGACTGCTTCATGAAGTAAATTGGTTGGCCTTTCACAGCATAAATGGCTTCATGTATATCTCTTCGCATAGACCTCTTCTAAAGACAAAATAATCAAAATCTACATCTAGCAAATTGACTAAAAACTGCTTATTTTTCATGGCTGTTCTGATGTTCTAATCCAGGTTTCCCAACTACAAATCAGTGCTTGATTATTAAAAAACATCCTACCACCACCAAAAAAACCCCTACCAATCAAACCCATTAAAATTATTATAGGTAACTAATATATATGTATTTCTGTATGAACTATTAAAAATTTCAAAATGATGTCTTACTATTAAGAAAAATGTATATTCTTATTTATGTAGATGAAAAACAAAATGTCCTTGCCTTATATCACGATTGAAATCAACATAGACATTCAGCAACTGTCCTCCTAAAACATAGCCAATGGCAGGACCCAGCAGTGACATGGCATATCCAATTCCTGCAAGGAAGATAATAGTTTGCATTTTGGATATTGAGCACCAAAAAATCATGTTGGATCCCATCTCTACTGTATAAATGTGTGAGGTCGTATAAGATTGAGAATGTTAAGTTCATGCATCTTGAATAAGTTACCATAAGGAATACACAAATTAAGAATGAGAGGAGAATGGTCCAGCTTCCACCTGGTTCTTCCCAGCATACCATCTCATTTAAAATGCATTAAACATACAGATAAAGACAAATGATGTAACTTATTTTTGAAACATAAAGAATCTTCATCACATAAATGCAATTATGGTACATGCCAGACATTGAGTTCAACCATACCCTAGTCTTAACCTGTTACAGGGTCTCCTGCTTGGGAAGGAGGTTGGGCTAGAAGGCCTCCAAGATAACTTCCAACTCTATTATTCTGTATTCTGTAGTCAATAGAAAAATATTTGGAGGCTGAAAGGTGGAATATAAATATCTTGGATTAAATCTACCCATCAATTCCTATCAGGGGAATGCTTTTCCATTTATCAATTGTGTCATGAACTCATGTTGACACCTGACCCTTATCTGAAGGCTTACTCCAAAAGGGCCAGATGCCGTTTAGAGGAAGGATAATGAACTTCTTTCAGATTCTGTGCATTCTTTGCCAGAAGGAGATAAAAATGCAGAAAGACTTTCTGCAATTCACCTGCTGAGGAGGAATCTCCAAGAATGCACAACATTCTTAATGAAGAAGAATGGACTTTCCAAAGCTTCCAACTTCTTCTAGACTGGAAGGCAGTAATTCAGAATATAACTGAAGGGACTGAAACCTCCTTCTCTTTCACAATTTTTGCTACCTTTTCTGACTGCCTTGATGGTCCACCAGATATTTGTTTTCTGCTGCATGGGAAAATTTCATTTTTCTGCATTAATGAATGATAGGTCTAGTTGTCACAGTTGACACATTTGTTATTCTTTCTGGTTATTCATTTATTTTATTTTATTATGGGATTTCTATGCTGCCCTATCTCCCGAAGGACTCAGGGAGGCTCACAACGATAAAAAAAACAATACAAATACTAAAAGACAATTACCAATTAAAATTAATAAAACTGTCACTAAAACCCATCCCCTCCATCAGTCCAGGTCAGCAAGCTGGAAAAGCCATGTTTTCAGGCCACGACGGAAGGCTTGAAGCTCAGGGGCCACCCGAAGCTCCAGGGGCAGCTGATTCCACAGAGTGCGTGCTCCCACCGAGAAGGCCCTACCCCTAGTAGTATTGTAGTATTTGTAGTATTCACATGCTGTTATTCTGCGGTGAAAATAATTATGAGACTGGTTGTGGCTAGGCAAGTGAAAGGGAAACCAAGGTCAACACTGCAGGAGCACAGTATCTAATTCTTATCTACTGATTCACACAGATGAGAAGGAGCAACTGCAATGTGACAAGGAATTCTTCCAGGCTCCCAAAATAGGATCTAAGTGTCACCCCATTTACTAGAAAACATAATTCTGGTGCAGGTGTTCAACTGCTTGTGGTTTGAAGTGGGTAAGCAGCATCCTCAAACATGCCAGCTTTAATTCTTTGCATACAGGTAGTCCTTGACCTATAACAGTTCATTTACTGACTGTTCAAAGTTACAATGGCACTGAATAAAGTAACTTATGACCGTTTTTCACACTTACAACCTTTGTAGCATCTCCATTCAGATGCTTGGCCACTGATTCATTGCTGTGTTCCAAGGTCATGTGATTACCTTTTGCTACTTTTGACAAGCAAAATCAATGGGAAAGCCAGATTCACTTAACAGCTGGGTTACTAACTTATCAACTACAGTGATTCACTTAACAACTGTGGCAAGGAAGGTCGTAAAATGGGGCAAAGCTCACTTAACAAATGTCTCACTTAACAGCAGAAATTTGGGGCTCAATTGCAGACATAAGTCAAGGACTACCTGTATTGAGCATATAAAGGTATGAAGTGGGAAGGTATGGATGGATGAATGTTCAAATCACTTAGATGAGCATTTGCTTGGGAAATTCCCAATGTGGATGGGTGCATACTTACAAGGCCCCTTCAGGTCTTTGTGCTGATCATGAAAAGGGCTGGAGCTCCCTTTCATGGGAACTGAGGCCTTAGGGATAAGGTCATCCTCCATATACCTGAAGATGAACATAGCCCTACTGTAAGCAACTGTAAAAACACATCCTGTATCCCAACCAACTAAAAAAAATCTTACAAACAGTTAAATAAGCAAATACAAAATACAAAAAGATATTACCAAACTTGCTTAGACACTCAAGGTACATTTGGTACTCAAAATGAATTATATCTACCTATGTAGACTGAAGCTTGATGCTTTGGGACACTATCATCGATAAAAGTTGTGCCCAGTGTGTACAGAGGAGTTCCACCTGCTCCTAAGAGGAACTGACCCAGCAAGAAAACATAGAAGTAGTTGGAAAGTTTAGATCGGCTGCCACGTTGGCACGGCTTGGTTTGGCCTCCAGAAAGAGGAACTGGACAGAGATCTGGAAATACAGGAGTAGTAAGTCAATGGAAATTCTTTCTCTATCAGGAGAAACTGTCATGTATTTGCAATTGCTTGAAATAAGTCTACTGGGTCTAGGTCCATGATGGCGAACCTATGGCATGCGTGCCAGAGGTGGTACGCAGAGCCCTCTCTGTGGGCACATGAGCCATCGCCCCAGCTCAGCTCCACCGCACATGCGCATGCACACCTCCCACCGGCTAGCTGGTGTTCGGGTCTCTGCTGTGCATGTGTAGGGGCAGGGGGCATGCACGGGGCCATGCACGTATTGCATTTTGGGGGTGCATGTGCATGTGCTTTGGGCATTCAGTGCTGAAAAGATTAGCCATCACTGGTCTAGGCTTAAAAATCTAGCTGATAGCAACAAAGAGCTAGAGTTTTGTTATTTCTTTGTCACCATCTAGTAGTTATCTGGATTTTTCAGAGCAGTTATATAATCCCCAATCAGAACAGTCATAAGATTTCAAAACTGCTCCAAAGTTTCAAAACTATATAGTGCCATTTTCAGACAATTTGGGGAAAATCAACATATAAGTGTATTTTCTGAGTAAGCCTTCTTTAATGCAGTGCTTCCAAATTCCACCCTGGGATTTCAAGTGAAGTCCCCAAATTCTCAGTATGAATGCTTAATGACTGCTTGAGAATTTGGAGAAGACTGATTATTCCCAAAGAATGGTTACTCAGAGAGTTTAGAAAATAGAAGCCAACTTCTGAGAATATAATTTAGTTATATTCTGTTTTTATATAACTTAGGTAACTATGATGTCCCTAAACATAATTCATTAGTAAATCATAACTGACCAAATTCACTCAACCTGCTAAATTATAATCCATGATTTACAAGCCACAATGATCATTTTAAATCAAAATCAATGAAAACACATTATAGTTTAACAATTCTTAAAGAAATAATAAGAGAAGATGGTGCACATAAGAGCAGTAACTAAACATAGCAAAACTTTCTCTCATTTTAAAAGAAGCAACCCAGTTAGGATTTTACCCAAACATTTCCTCTAATCTCAACATTCCATTCCTTGGATTTCCTGAATTCTGTGTTTTTCCAACTCTCTGCACTACAGAATATATACAGACTTAATATGAAGATCATTTTATAGTAATGTTGTTTGGTTGTTATACTGAAAATATTTGGATATTGAAAATGATATTGAAAATCCTTTGAGTTTTCAGTTGTGCTTTGGTTACTTTTAGTGGCATTCATTTTACTCTTAGAATTGCAATAATGACATCCAGTAGAGGGTGCTGCCATTTAATACATCTGGAGAATGGAACTCATTCCTAAAATGGGGAGGGGGAAGCTTGCTAGATATTTTGTGACATTGTCTGTTTTTTTTTAAATAAAGGAGAAAGGCAATCAATTGCTCCAGCTTTAATGTTTACCTTGATCTTTGTTGTCAAATGCTTCATTATATTCAATGAACAATGCATACAATAGTAACCATGTTAATGATGCCACATATTTTATTTCCAAAAACAGGCCTATTATTATGGTGCACAAAACATTCATGGGCCCTTACATTGTAAGAATCATAGAATGCACACAAAGCAAGACACTTCTCATTGTTCTTGGCCACATATTCATACCACCAGGGAGTAAATTGCTTAAAATCTAGGGAGAGCAACTGCTTTTATAACTTTTTATTGTTACACTTAAATATATTATGACAAAATGGTTCTACCTTTATAAGAATACAAAATTGTCTGGCTTTGGCTTTCAAGCTCAGTTTATAAAAGGGCTCATGTCTTCCTTCCAGACCTGCCTGCTGGAATTTATTTGTATTGGCTCTTTCTGATAATGTGTTTATACTATTATAGCTCTACTCATTCCCAAAATTTCACATTTTTCTTGTAACCTTTTCCAACCATCTTCTATCCCATTTTATTAGCTACATAAAGCTCAAATATGAAAAACGCTATCTTGAGACATATGAGCATTCTTCCAGGCATAATAGCAATTCAGGAAATTTTTAACCATGGTTTTTAAAACTAGCTACAGTGGCTTGACTATGAAAGACTTAACCATGTTCTAGGTCAGGGGTGTCAATCTTGCATCATCATGGCATCGTCACATAACATGTCAAGACTTTTTCCCCTTCACTAAACCAGGTGTGGCTTTGGCCAGTGCATGACGCATCTGGCCCACAGGCCACAAGTTTGACACCCCTGGTTTAGGTGGTTTCGTGCAATTTATGAAGCTAGCTTTAATCTTTCTCTTGCTGAAAATCTCCTGAAACTTCATTTATACTATATTTATTCTATTTGGGTGCTGACTAACAAGCTAACCCACATGGCCCTAATTCAAGTGACAGTTCTGATTATGTAGTACTCTAATACAGTTCCACATGTATCTTATGGGACACTAAGATATTAGTATATAGTTATCATTAAACATAAACCAATAAGATAAGAGCTATACACTTTGGAGCAGTCCGTAACATCCATATCAATGGGTGGAAACTAATCAAGAGAGAAGCAACCTGGAATTAAGGAGAAACTTCTTAACAGTGAAAACATTTAACCACTGGAAAGTTGTGGGTGCTCCATCACTGAAGGCTTTTAGGAAGAGATAGCCAATTGTCTAAAATGGCATGGGGTCTCCTTTTCCAGCAGGGGGGTTGGACTAGATGACCTCTAAAGTCCCTTCCAACTCTATAATTCTATGTTCTATATTCTTAAGCACCAGTAACAACAAGCCACAAAAGGTACTGCATGGGTGAAAAGCCTTAACAAACAAAACCTACAGAATATTTACAGTCCTGGGCATGTAACTTTTATTCAAACAGGTTTACATTCTATTCAAGGCATACCGCCTCTGTGTTCAGGAGTTTTGTTTCTCTGAACTGTACACAATGTTTTAGTTTTGCTGTAGTTTGAGGTATGGAGGAAGGAAGGAAGCTATGTAAGTTCCCCAAAACGGAGCATATTGTTGAAATTATAACATCTCAGAGAAGTACTGGCTCAGATGTAGACAGGTGTTGGTGTCTCACTGTATAGATGTAGACAGGTGTTTGTGTGTGTATCTCTCTCTGTGTGTGTGCATGTGTGTGTGTGTCCCCATGCATGCATACTATCCTATTTATTAAACTGAATAACTAAGACTCAAGGCAGGTATTTTTTAACATTTCTAATCAGCATCCTCAACAGAAGCCATTTTTAAATAAACCTCCCTCTCAGAATTTCAAGATTTCCTCAAGTCTAGTTTCTTTCATTTTCTTCTCATTTGCCATTTCCTTTTGAGAAGAAAATAGAATGAAGCACTTTAGTTAATTTTCTAAAATTATTTTTAAAAGTTTCAGTGGCTTTTTTTCCCCAAATCACAGTGACAGTGTGTTAACCACACCTTCAGGTTCAGGAGGAAAGTAATGAAGACATATATCTTTGTTGCGTAACTGCTATTTCCCTTCAAGACAGTTTCACTGCAAACAAATAGAATATAAGACATTGGGTAATAACAGTTTCGCCCTTTCAGGAATTGCTCAGCAACTGGATGCTACAGCACAACGCTCCCAGATAACCTCTTCTGAAGTTCTTCTGATGCATCAGGTGTGCCAAGCCAGATTTCATTAGCAGGATGCAAACTAGAGTTTGGCTTGAATTTCAAAAAGGGGCCATTTAGGCAACTACTTGTATTACTCGAACCACTACAATGTTTCTTCAAATCTGCTACTACCAGTAGGATAATGTTAGGCAGATGACAGCAGCCACTGGGGAGACTTAATTCAGTGGCTCATGGTACTTAATTTTTGTACCATTTTATATTTCACAAAAAACAAAGGCTGTCAAATTCAAAAGTTATGTCCTTGGTATGAGGAAACTGACATTTACAAAGAATTGAACATACGTACATTTTACGAAGCAATGGCATGTTCTATTCTAAGATCTTTTTTTATTCCAGATCAGACTTGAATCTAAGCTGATCATAATAAATATGCTAAAATTACATGATGTCATTGTTCCTCATAAATGAACAATACACAATCTCAGAAGTGTAGCTGAAATCTTGTGCAGGAATGAGAATACACTGAGACACAAGGTTTTTATAAAAGTAAAATGTGATTATTATTGTGTATTCAAACTAGAGGTGGTATTCAGCAGGTTCTGACCAGTTCTGGAGAACTGGTAGCGGAAATTTTGAATAGTTCAGAGGACCAGCAAATACTACCTCTGTCTGGAGATTTTACAGTATCTTTCCCCTGCCATGCCCACCAAGCCATGCCCACAGAACCGGTAGTAAAAAAATTTGAATCCCAACACTGATTCAAACCACAAAGACTTGGCTGCAAAAAAAAGGCAGATGTAGTCTTATAACTGCAAGGTATTTATTTCTAATGTAATTTAACTAATTAAAGAAAAATAATTATGGAATTATCATGCAAATGAACCTAAGAACATTCCTCATTAAAGAAAACGGAGAATAGAGAATCAGCATGATTAATATATCTGAAATGAAAAATACAGGTAGTCCTTGACTTACAACAATTAATTTAGTGACCATTCAAAGTTACAACGACACTTAAGAATTCACACTTACAACCGGGGCAGCATCCCAAGGATTAGGTGATTAATATTTGGACACTTGGCATCTAGTTTATATTTATGACCTACATCTGAGCCAGTTGCTGTGTCCCAAGGCCATGTGATCACCTTTTGCAAACTTTTGACAAGCAAAATCAAAGCGGGAGCCAGATTCACAGATTAACCGGGTTACTAACTTATCAGCTGCAGTGATTCACTTAACAACTGTGGCAAGAAAGTTCATAAAATGGGGCAAAACTCACTTAAATGACTTACTTAACAGCAGAAATTTTGGCGGATTACCTCCAAAGGAATTACAACATTTGATTTAAAAGAAGACAAAAATTCTCTTGTTCCAGGTAATATTAATTTTTAACCCTCAAAAAGCCCTCATTTTTGCTCGCAGAGCTTCACTTTAAAGCTGTACCCCTTGATGAAACAAAAAAAAACCCTCTCGTATTCATTGAGACTTTATTTAATGATTAATACTGTATGTGTAATATGCAGTGTGACAGTTCTTTAAGAAAAGTGGCTAATTACTTCACTCCTCTAAACACATCTGCAACAATGGTTTTGAGTAACTAGGCTAGTCTTTATCTAAAGTATTTAATGGAATTACCATTCTTAGTTGCTTTTCATAGGAAAAGTGGGGTGTAGTATCATTATCCATTGTAGTATTTTAGTCTGTAATTAGAACTGGAGCCATATGAAGTATGTGGAATAACAAAAGTGGACAAAAAGTTATTCTTTTGATAGTCCTTCATGCTTATAGAGCCAGGCCCATCTAAATATCAGAGGAATGGAGCATTAACTTTAACAATGAAGTTGAATATCTTGTAGCTCTTCAACTAATAGTAATTTACACATTAGAGCTGTATGATTTTGGAAATAATCAGCTGCGTCTATGCATCAATAGTGGATGGATTTAAATAAGCAATTGACCTAGTAAAAATCAAAGTCACCATTATTTCAATAATTCATTTTTCTTTAATATCCACCTTTCTTCTCTTTTCTCTAGCACATTCTCTTATATTTTCTTTATTAAACTTCAACATAATAGGTTGCCCAAGAGGGGGCTGCTTATTTTTACAACAATATGAATTGATTACGTTTGGTTGTCCATGTTTGCAGCTAAAGGGAATTTTTATGTACACAAAGAAATAGTGCAAGGTTATAGTTCACCTGGAAGTCTTCACATAGACGTGGAAGCTTTCCATTAAAGACAACTGTGCAGCTAACATTGGGCTTCAAAATAAGGAAATAAATGACATCCTAAAAGCCAGTTACAAATGAGATTTAGCATATCAGACACTGAACAAGAGATACTAGTCCATGTAGTCTTTTAGAAAGAGCAATTATTTGTAAAGATAGCAGCTGAGATTAACTTTTTCTTCTGATTAAAGACATTTGATGGTTCTGTCATTAGGGCCACTACTTTCCTTTTTACTTTGAAAAAGCTTCCATTTGTAATGTTTTTTTTTAGTTTCATTATAGGAACGAAAGTTATAAAAATATGAAAAGAAGGAGAAAAGTACAAAAAGAGAAGAAAAAAATAATGACTTCTGGTTTTCTTCAGTGCAGTAGAATATGAAAATAATTCAACATCATTTGAATTACTTTACAGTTCACAACATTTCAAGCCATTTTTGTAATTACAAAATATTCTTAATCATCAAAACCTAAAATCAAAGTCTCATTTTTTTCAGTTTTGAACAAAACTTCAAAAGCTTTTTCCAAGTAGAAACAAAATTAGAGCTTTTTTCCCCTTCCTTCCATGGTAAGGTGATGGAGTTAGAGATGGTGAAATTTTAATTAAACAGACTTTACTATCTCTAACTCCATTGCCTTACCATCCACTCTTCCATTGAGGGAGAGAAAGCTAATTCTATTTGTTGTACTGAGATCTATTCCAAGGTTGTGTTGTCAATTCCCAATAAGCAACAGAGAGGAAAAAAAAATACTTGTATTGATTCCATAAATACATCCTGGCTATATATTTTTGAACTATGTCTATAGAGCAACAATAACAGAAATAATGACCGGCTTAAGATATATGAACTTACCTTCTGCTTTTTCTCCATATGTGTATGGACCAGAAGTAAAATGTGGCAAAGAAAATACTAATGCTCCTACAGCTATCAGAAAAGAGGACAAAGCCAGCCATCTTGGTTTGTGACCTCTTTCACCATAGAATGATATAAAAAGGCATAGCACGGAGAATGAAATGTCATAACCAGCAGAGATTACACCAGTGAGGGAACTGCTCAAATCATAACGTTTCTCAATTGTAGAAATGCTAACATTTATCAATCCATTTACAATAATCCCTAGAAGAAAAAGAGACAAGCATTAGTTTATTTATTCATGTTTTTAATCTGTGAAATGTGTAGTCCACCCAATTCCAAAACAACTCTTAGTAGGATCACAAATTTAAAAGCATAAGAAAAACAAAATGGGAAATAGAGACAAAATCTCCCCAAGAGAATAAGTGAAACATACTCCTTACATCATCATTAACCTAAAGCAGCCCATCAAATATCCTAAACCAAAGCCTGGAGAAAGTGCTAGGCTATTAGAAGTTGTTTGAAAGTGGGTCCGATTAATCAGATTACATATGTTTTGTGGATTTTTAAATGCAGATTTCAGGCCATCCTTTTCTGACTCTGTCCAAACAGTAATTAAAAACTATTGATGTGCACAAAACTTTATCCTGAATACCCTTCAATGGGAACTCTTAGGTTTCTTAACCCAATGGCCAAAATTGGAGACATCTAAGGAATTTCTCAGACTCTGCAATATATCTTTACAGTTGCCATTTCCTTTCCTATTTCTTCCCTGGTTATTTTTATCTAAGTTAATAAATGGGATTGTTTTCCTTTTCCCCAAATACATAGCTCCTTGCAATATTATGCATCCATTTGAATATATCTAATTCATGCAGAAGAACATTTGTTGTGTTTCCAAATAATTGTGCATAAGGTTGCAGTGTTCACTAACTGATGTTTACCATCTAATTCAGGGGTGTCAAACGCAAGGCTGGTGGGCCAATTCGGCCCGCAGGGTGCTTAATTCTGGCCCACAGGGCAACCATGGAAACAGCAAAGAACTGACCTGTGGTACATCTGCCAGTAAAAATGAAGCTTAGGAGGTCTGCATACAGCCCTCCCAGGCCCCATTTTTGGCCTGGACAGCCTTCTGCAGCCTTTTCCCAGGGAAAACAGAGCCTAGGGAAGTACATGTGCCTCCCCAGGCTCAGTTTTCACTGACAGAGAACTTCAGCAAGTCATCCAGGCCGAAAACAGGGCCCAGGGGACTGCACACAGCCTGTTTGAGCTCTGTTTTCACTGGCAGGAGGCTTCAGGAGACCATGCAAGATGAAAACAGGGCTGGCAGAGGGCTTCAGGAGGCTGCCCAGGCTGAAAATGGGACCTGGGGGGAACACACGGCCTCTGGGGCTTTGTTTTTGATGGCAGAGGGCTAACAAAACAAACTAAAAGCAAAATAAAACAAAAGGAGAAATATTCCCCCATTTGCATTTGAGCATCCAAGAAGGGACAGGAAAGGGGAAGAGAAATACGAAGAAAAAGAAGGAAAGATGGGAAAAGAGCAAGGAAGGAAAAAGAAGGCAAGAGGGGAAGGAAGAAGAAAGGAGAATGAAGAGGAAAGGAAAAAGAAGAAAAGGAAGGAAGGGAGGGAGGGAGGGAAGTCCTGCCTTAGCACTTGGCCACTAGCAGATAGCGAGGCTCCTCTGGAAGACAAGGGTTTAGCGCTCTCCCTGGTCTAGCTTTCCTCTGCTGGAGACAATAGATCCCCCAATCCTGCCCGGGCCACCACAGGTGCTCTCAACATGAGTGATATAGAGCTGGCCACGACCAGCCCAGCCATGCCCCTCTGGCCCCTGGAGGTCAAACACAACCCTGATGCAGCCCTCAGTGAAATTGAGTTTGATACACCTGATCTAATTGAATCATTGATTTCTAATTGTTTAATTCTGTTCCCAACCTATAGAATCCAAATAAGAATCACTTGTTATTAAAAAAAACATTTATTTCCTATTTAATTAGAATACTTCAACAAGTAGTTCTAGCTCCATTTTATTCAAGTCAGTTTTATTTCAATAGCATATTTGAACAACTTTATGCAAAATCATCAGGATTGGCAACCATAACCTTCAATTTCAGTTATAGTTGATTCAATCCAAATTATCACCTTGGCAGGTTTAGATGGATCAAATAACTACACAGCAGTTGCTTAGTTCTGGTCAAACACCAATTGTCAATATCACTTCTGAATCTAAAAGCTAAAGTTTACATTTCAGGTCCTCCACCCATTACTTCCTCACATATCGTGTGGTAAGATAGCTGATGTACCATTTGACATATTGCTGAACAAGTTTCTTGCTGGAATAAAAACCTCATTTATGAATTGAAGCAGAGGGGGGAAACCATCAAACTCCGTGGGAGTTCACTTAGTTGAATTTAATTTGTCCCTTTGATTTCAGTGGGTATATCTTATCACACACAAATCATGTATGAGTAGGCTATCCACCCATGTAATCTGTACACTTAGATGTACAGATTGTGTAAATGACCTCAGTATACATCAGAATCAATGTACATAAGTCATTAGGCACATTTTACAAAACTATGGCAAGTTGACATAGGGTATAAAGCTCCTCTTGCTGCAGTGACAATTTCTCTTCATGTCAAGGAAACAGAAACTTTTGCACAGGAATTAAGAGACTGGAAAAACAAGGAGACCAATAAAAGTTTCTGTTTTATTACCTCTATGGGTTCTTTGGATCAAAGAAAATCTATCCCTTTTGTTTGTTCCAGTCAGATTTTACTATCAAAATAGCTGCCTTTAAACAGTTGGGAAATTTATAAATTTTCTTTTCTTACAAAATTTTAGCCCATTCCTGGGTATAAAGCCCTACTCTTAAAAAACAACAACTAACATTTAGAATGATGGAACATATATGCTATGTTTGAAAACAATTGTGTGCCAAGTTGTATTATTTCATTGAAGTGAAATGTTTACCATTGTAAGCTGCCCTAGAAAATCTGGCTATGAAGCAATTCATGACATTCTTAAAAAGTGTGATGCAAAATGCAGTAAAGCCGCACTCAGATCTGAAACTCTTCTTATAAAACACACCTCTCAATTTACCTCATCGCACAGGAGTGCCTAATATCAGAAGCCATTAATTACTCAGAGACAAGAAGCAAATTCTCATTGCCACAGAAAATAAGATGGGAGAAGCCTGGTGAAGAAGATGGTCAAGCATTCAATCTCACTTTAGAAGTAGACAAAGGGATCAGGAGAGACTTCAAGGGCCTATACATCATCTCAACACAAAGCTGACAGTTTTCTGGTTTCCCTTCCACAAGACAATGCTCCACCTGTAAGGTGATTGCCACATATCACCAGCCTACACTAGTTTCGTCAAATCTGCATGTGACAGCCATAGAAAGCCAGTGAACACATCTCTCCAGTGTGATTTTTTTTGTTCTAATGTACAAGGGCTTATAAAATAATCATGTAATATAATATACTCAAGACACAGGTGGTATTCAGCAGGTTGTGACCAGTTCTGGAGAACTGGTAGTGGAAATTTTGAGTAGTTCTGAGATCCGGCAAATACCACCTCTGACTGGAGACTTTACAGTATCTTTCCTCTGCCATGGTCACTAAGCCACACCACAGAACTGGTAGTAAAAAAATTTGAATCCCACCACTGACTCAAGATCACTTTACATTGCGAACTCTTTAAAAAGACAGGTCAAGGGGTTTAGAAGTGCTTTTTTGAGGCTGGAGAGTTTTCTGTTACTCTGTTACTTTCTGTTACTCCCGGATTTTTCCCGCCGCTTTGAAAGAGGCGGTGGTGAGACCCCTCCTCAAGAAGCCTGCTCTGGACCCAGCCATTTTGAATAACTATTGTCCTGTCTCCAACCTTCGCTTTTTAGCTAAGGTTGTTGAGAGCGTGGTGGTTCAGCAGTTTCCACTGTTCCTGGAGGAAGCTGATTATCTCGACCTGTACCAATCGGGTTTCAGGCCCGGGCACAGCACCGAGACAGCCTTGGTCGCACTGATGGATGATCTCTGGAGGGCTTGGGACAGGGTTTTTTCCTCTGTCCTGGTCCTCTTAGATCTCTCAGTGGCTTTCAATACCATCGACCATGGTATCCTTCTGCGGTGGCTCCGGGGGGGTGGGAGTGGGGGGCACTGTTTTACGGTGGTTCTCCTCTTACCTTTCAGACCGCTCGCAGTTGGTATTGGCAGGAGAGCAGAGATCGTCCCCGAGGCCCCTCACTTGTGGGGTGCCCCAGGGGTCGGTTCTCTCACCTCTCCTGTTTAATATCTACATGAAACCGCTGGGTGAGATCATCTGTGGTTTTGGGGTGAGGTATCATCAATATGCAGATGATACCCAGCTTTATATCTCCACCCCAGACTGGATCAGTGATGCTCTCTCGGTGATGTCCCGGTGCCTGGAGGCGGTGCAGGCCTGGATGGGGAGTAACAGGCTCCGGCTCAATCCAGCCAAGACCGAGTGGCTGTTCTTACCGGCATCTCGGTGTTCAGTGGATGTGCCATCTTTGGTCATGGGGGGGAGGTGTTACCCCCCGTGGATAGGGCAAGGAACCTGGGTATCCTCCTGGATGCACAGCTCAATCTGGAGGAGCAAGTGGGGGCTGTGGCCAGGGGGGCTTTTGCCCAGGTTCAGCTGGTTCGCCAGCTTCGCCCTTATCTGAGCCGAGATGCCCTTCAAACGGTCACTCATGCACTCGTCACTTCCAGAATCGACTACTGCAACGCTCTCTACATGGGGCTACCCTTGCGGATTACTCGGAGGTTGCAGCTGGTGCAGAATGCGGCCACGTGGGCAGTGATGGGGGTATCCCGATACTCCCATGTTACACCCCTCCTGCCGACTTGCATTGGTTGCCGGTTGCCTTCCGGGTCTCCTTCAAGGTGTTAGTAACAACTTATAAAGCCCTAAATGGCTTGGGTCCAGGGTACTTGCGGGAATGCCTCCTGCCAGCATCACACTCCAATCGCCCCGTGCGCTCCCACAGGAGGGGCCTCCTGGGAATACCATCGGTTAGGCATTGTCGGCTGGCGGTTCCCAGGGCTAGGGCCTTTTCTGTGGGAGCGCCCACCCTATGGAATCAGCTCCCTGCAGATATTCATTTGACCCCTGATCTCCGCTCCTTTCGTCGAGACCTGAAGACTTGGCTGTTTCAGCAGGCCGGCCTGGACTGACCCGGGGGTGGTTTGTTTTATTGTACTGTTTTTATCGTAATTTTAATTGTTTTTAATGTTTTTAGTAATTTTAGACTTGTTTTTGTTTAATATTGTTTTATTGTAAATATTTCTCTTTTTATATGTTCGCCGCCCTGAGTCCTTGGGGAGAAGGGCGGCATACAAGTCTAAATAAATAAATAAATAAATATTTCTGAATAAGAAACAATTGTGTATTTTACATTAACACCTCAGCCTAAATCCACTTGTAATGAATAAGCACTTGATAATTATGAAACAGAATTCTATTAAGCAGAACCGTAACATTCATTCTGTTTCCATTTCTATAAAATTGCAGAACTGGGACAGTAAGACCACCAATCTCTACTTCTGTATAGGAAAAATTAAAGCTGATATATTGCCTGTGCTTGAAAATAACCAAAGGCCAGTGGTAAAAAATGGATTCAAAGCTCTTGGCCTGACATTGTAGGAGGGGCCAAATATCATCCTGTGTACAGTGGAAAAGAAAGCAGCAGCAGAGGCACAACATCAGCATGTTAATGATTTCAATGATATGTTCATGGACACTGATGGTACCACAGCATCCTTTCTTCTGGTCAGATAGTAGGGATTAATTAATGGCTACATATGGCATTCTACTGGAGGCAATGTTTTACAATAGTTCCAATCCTTGGAATATTGGATCATGTCCAGAGGGTAGAGCAGAAAGACTATGTGTCAGGTTCTTTGACAATTGCCTCAAACTTCTTATTAATGCACAAAGAATATTTATTTTCAATTTTTTAGCAAAATGTATTGAGAGAAAAGTGATAAAGTTTATAAAAACAGAACAACTAGATTTTTCCATTTAGGACCAATTTATCTTATTACTTGTTTTTACTTGTTTTTTTTTTAATGATAATCTGGGAGTTCCCTTTTTCCATCATTACTAGAAAAACCTAGTATTTATATAACTATGCTAAAAGTGTATTAATCTGGTCTTGTGGTTAAAGCATCAGGCCAGAAACCAAGAGATTGTGAGGCATGGAATTTACTTAGTAACTTTAAGCTGCTCACTCTCTCTCACCTCAACCCACTTCATAGGGTTGTTGTTGTGGAGAAACTAGGAGGAGGAAATATCATTAGGTAAGTTTTCCACCTAGAGTTATTTACCAAAATAATAAAGGCAGGATAAAAATAAATAAACTCACCATTATACTACTCTTTGGCACTTAGGCTATTGATTTATGGTGTCCCACAAGATTTCCATTGCTCAGTGAGATGTTTAATATTTATATGAAATTGCTGTTCATAATACCAAGTTCTGGAGTGCTCTTTCATCACAATGCTTTAATCTTTCTTGCCTTCCAACTCCAAGGGAGTAATCAGTACAGGTAGTCCTCGACTTACAACAGTTCATATAGTGACTGTTCAAAGTTACAACATCATTTTTCACACTTATGGCTATTGTAGTCTCCCCATGGTCACATGATCAAAATTCAGATGCTTGACTACTGATTCATATTTATGAGGGTTGCAGCATCCTGGGGTGATGTGAGCCCCCTTTTGCAAGCTTCTGACCAACAAAGTCAATGGGGAAGCCACATTCACTGAACAACCATGTTACTAACTTAACAACTGCAATGATTCACTTAACAACTGTTGCAGGAAAGGTCATAAAATGGGGCAAAACTCACTTAAATGTTTCACTTAGTAACATGAATGTTGTGCTCAATTGTGATCGCAACTCAAGGACTATCTGTACTATCTTAATGCTGTCCACATTACAGAATGGGTTGGATAAGGAAGGAAAAACTGAAGTTAAATCCAGTCAGGGGCGGCTTGCAAGCAGTTAGATTTAGAGATTAAGGTTCAGGTGTTTTAGATGGAATCACACTTCCTGGAAAAAATGAAACCTGAAGCCTGGGACCCTCTTTGATTTTCATCTGTCACTAGATTCTCAGATGGTAGCCGTGAAGAGAGCACCGAAACTATTACAGTTGGTACAGCAAGCTGCAGCTGTCCAAATTCATCCAATAGTTATCTGTGACTTTGTGTGTGTATGTGTATGTATGTCTATGTCTATGTGTGTGTGTGTGTGCATACATAATATATACACAGACACAGACATCGCCACAGACACAGACACACACACACACACACACACTCCTTAGTTTACTGCTGTGGGTTCTATACCAAGTTACCTTGAAAAGTATCCCTCAGTTACAAATGAATGACAAATAGCCAGCTGAGTTGCCAAAGGGCAAAGTGCAAAGAATGTAGGACCCTTGCACTGAAAGATATGTGTTGGTTAACCGATTTTTAACAGACACAATATTTGCACTAAACCTTAAACCTATAAGTGGTTTAGGACCAAAGCAGCTATTCTGCCCATTTAGACTTGTCAGGCTGATGCACCCCTGCCTCCAGTCAGAGGCTGGTTATGTGATACACAGGCTGAGGGCTTCTCCTAAGTCCCTGTTGGGCCACCAATGGATATCTTGGGTCATGAGCCTTGCCTTGTGTTCAGGATGCCTGTAAAGATGAACCTCTTCCACAGAACCTTAACTGCTGGTTAATATTAGTCTTGGGTTTCATTTTGTTCCACCCTGTGTAGTTTTATTACTGCTAATTAATTTGACAGCCCACGGGAATCATCATAACAGATCGGAAGGCATTCAAGTTAGGAAACGATCAGCGGCAGAAATGACCGTTAAAAAGCCTGTGGAATTAGTTCAGGGGTGCAGCGCCTCGGGAGTGGGGTTCCTCCGTCCTTAAATCCTCCGATTCGATGGGACAGAGAGCTGGAGAGCGGAACACTAATGTCGCCAAGGTAACTCAATACTCCTGATGAAAAGTCCTGTCCCCGGAATGGGGTCGCTGCTTACCTTGGAAGACCGAGAGGAGGCTGTAGAACACCAGGTAGCCTTTGGCGTTGTTGCAGACCTGCAGGGCGCGAGGAGTGCATCGGCCGATCCCGCAGAGTTGTTCGTCCGGGTCAAAACTCGGCGACTGCAAGATATTCGGGGTCGCCGAAGGGTCGAGAAGATCCGGATTGGAAATCTGGAAAGCCGGGTTGTCCAAGCCAGCCTTTTTCATGGCGCGATCGGAGCGGTCGTGAGAAGCTCAGCCGCCAAGGCCGTCTCAGTGTCTGAAGCACCTGTCGTCCAAGCGCCTGCCCGCCTACGCAGGATAGAGGAAGAAAAGTCGATGAAGGCGGTCCCGTTGTCAAGAACCGGCAAAGTGAAAATTAGGAAGAAGAAAAGCAATTAAGAAAGCCAGCCCTCTTGCGAGAGGACGGAGGTGGAACTCTCGGCGTGGTGACCTGAGGTTTTCTCCTTACTGGAATGACCAGTTTGCTCGTATGGCCAAGGAGACGCGCCACCCTTGCTCACATCAGCGCCTGAAATCAGCCCAGCAGGGAGAAAGGCGATCTGCGAGCGGGACAGCCGCCAGGAAGACGAAGCCAAATTGGACCCCACTCCTCTCCCTATGCTCCCCTTTGCTCCCCGCTCACCCTTAAATAGCAGCCACCGGAGAGGAAAGAATAAGCGCATGAATTAGTAAAGAAGAGTGAAGCCGGTAGATGTCACCCGTGTCCGTACTAAATCTGGAGTTGCCTTCTTTCCGGACTCTGATCTGAAGAGTTGGCTTCTTAATATTTGCAATTTCGGGGTTTGGCCGATTCCGTTCCCATCCCCGCTCCCCACGCTTTCCTGAGTGTGGCAAAACGTACCAAGGTATTGGGGCAGGGAGTAGATCCCACATTCCAGTTTATGGTTTTAATAAATGGCGATTCCAGATAATTGTTACAGCTCATGGCAAAAACAATGGGTCAACTTAGCCGACCATGTTAATTGCAGAACATTCAGCCCATCTGGAATGTTGCAGACAGTCTGCTTTGTGACAGTTGAAAATGACAGTTATCAATGGCACCATTGAAGGCATGACATCACTCTGCCAAAGGTACACATTCTTTCTGAACTGGACCTTTAGACATTAACACTAGGTGTCCCCAAGTTTTAAAAAGGGGGGATTCTTTATGTTTCAGACATATCTGGGGATTTCACAGGAGTTCGTTAAAGACAGTGGGAAGACTGGCTGAATAAATGACTAACTGAAAGGGTTATGAATGATAGGTTTTCTGTCTCTCCCCATCCTCTTTTGGGAATCAGGTGAGTTTTCCTTTCCAAGTTCAAGTATTGATAAGATTTGAACTTAAATTTGAGTCTTCCGATGCCATGAAGAATGGGATATCCCAAATAGACAAGTGGCAAAGTGACATTCCTGTCTGATGTAAGAATGATTTTCTATTGTGATTAACAAGAATTTGTTAACACTTTATTCAAGCGGGAGGTGTATTATGTCTCCCCGTCACCCACAGATGAAAAAAGATAAAAGTGAGTATGTTTGGCCTCTGTTAAAAAAACTATTACTTTTCCCTTTTTAAATCAAGCTAGACACATACATCTGACTACAACTCTGTTTGGGCTGATGGGAGCATGCACTACTTTCATTTTCGGGATGATAGTAGTTCTCCTGGCCTTGAAATGAAGCCAGCAGAGTTGTAATTACCCCCCGCCTTCCATGAGTTAAGTAGAAAATCAAAATCTACTTGTTTTATCCAGGGTCTTTTATTCCTTCAGGAGTTTTGTTTTAATTGCTTTCATATTTTTAATTGCTTTAAAATATCTGTGATCTTGTTTTTATAGTGTTTTAAATCTTGCTTTCTTTGCATTTTTGGATGCTGCCCTGAACCATTATTAGAGTGGGCAGCATATTAAAATTCCAAAAAACAAATAAACAAAAATGGCTTTTCTTTTTTATTTGTCCAACCATGGCAACTGAATGCCTCTGTTAGGTACAGTAAGAGGTGTGGGAGCAAATGAGTTTCCCCCAACTAATCACTGGGAACCTGAGGTATTCTTCAGAGCAATCCCAAAGGTGGTTTTTCAAGAGTGCTTTTTCAGTGAAGAAGCTTCCTGGATGAGAAGCAACACATCTTCAAAGAAAAAAAGACCAGAAAGCCCAGTTGCCTCTTGAAAAAGCACCTTTGGGACAACCATGACCTACATGACTGAGAATCAACATAGACATCTTTAAAGCAATGTTTTTCCACCTTGACAACTTTAAGATATCTGGATTTGAACCATTAGAATTCTGGGAGTTAAAGTCCATACATCTTAAAATTGTCAAGGTTGGAAAATATTGCTTTAGAGAGAAAGAGCGTGGCAATTATAGTTTCCCCACAACAGCCAAAGCAGCATGACATTTCCCCAACAACCCACAATCACTACATAGTAATCCATTGCTACATATTATGCTACATATGTTATGCAATGGAAAGTGACTCAGATGAGCAAAATAAGGATAATGGTTAGTGAACAAATTTAGAAGCATGAACAGCAGAAAGAAAGCTCTCTGAGGATGTTGATTAATTGAAACCACGCTTATCAGATTTTTAGGCAATTTGAAATATTTAAAAATTAAAATAATTATTTTAAAAAAATAAAAGTAGAGCAACAACATAGTACAAATTAATATAATTACAGTTGTAAACATTGTACAAATAAAAAGGTGAAACAATTCATGTAATAGTTTATTAGGAACATCCAAAACTTCACAGGCCATTTAAAATACCAATGAAGTGAAGAACCAATTATGTATGTATGCATACATTGCAACACAAATTCTGCACCAAATGTACCTGTGTGTGATATTGCATCTCATATATCCAGGAGTGAAACATATATCCTGTTTTTACAATGCATATTTCATCATTCTGACATTATAGTAGCTAGCAAAGAAAAAACTATCCACAGATAACTGGACATTTTACAAGGACTGTTGCCACCACAGAAAAGACCCTATCTCATATGTAACTAGCCTAGTAAATTTTACGAGTAGATTCAAGTGTAGGAATTCAAATCTTAGTGTCTCAGGTTTCTACAGAGATGGAAAGTCCCAAATTATTTAGACATTACACCCTGTTGCCAATGAGATATTTAACCATCACTTTGGTCCAGCTATATATTTCAGATTACTTGGCAGATTTTAATACCCTAAAGGAGTATAAAACCACCACAGGAAATGTATCATGACATGATTAGGTGAAACACCAGTGATACACAACTCTACTTTTGTAAAAATTGTGGTATTTGTTATAAAATGAAGTCAAGATTTTTTTGGTGGGGGAGGAATGAGGAGACCCAACGTAAGTGTTCTTGTTGATTTTTTGATCCAACATGGAACAGGCATCTCATCATTAAAAATAAATCTCAAAGCTTATGAAGAGATGCAAAGTTGGTCAATTGTTACTTTGGATTATCTATGTTTCTTCTTTTTCCTCAAGTCTTTTTTAATCTATTAATGCACAGGAGAAACGAACATGCTCCTGCCTGTAAAAAATAAATCTCTTGGGTGAGTGATCTGAGAATGAAAATAAATATTTCATGTTCTTCCTGGTTTTTTTTAATCTATGTACTGAACTGTCCATGCCCATAGACAAAGTTGAATTCTATGTGGACTTTGGTCTACCATATCAGTTCCTGATTTGCTCAAGAAGTGACTGAAATTTAATATAACTTCATTAGAGACCAATATTATATCTGTAAATGACATTGTATACAATTACTATCTGAAACCTACAGAAAGCAAATCTTTTTGTGCAAAACATATGCTATTTGCCATTGTACTGTATATTGGAAATAAAAATATCTTATTGATTATCCTGGCTTAGAAACACAAGAACCAGGAAATGCATGCATAATATTGTTGAATGGGGGAGGTGTGTTATTTACTTATATCTATGAGCTATTCCAGTGATGTAAATGTAGCTAAAATTGGGAAGGTAGTTGCCTTGAGTTGCACAGACAAAGGGATGTGTGCCTGGGCCAGACATCTTTAAATATTAACCAGCCCAGCCCAGAGATACCCATCAGGGAGTCCAATAGGGTGACACATTGGTAGGAGTAGTATCACAAATGGCAATTGTACTGATGGAGCAAATCAGAAGGAAAAAAAACCATCAATACAAGAAGTAAAAGAAGTTAACTACGACAATCGGGAAACACATCTCCCCACCACCACCATTTCAATAACAATCACATTTTCTATTTTCTTAAATTATGAATATGTGATGGTAGTAAATGTCTATGGAGATTCTCAATCATCCAGGTCAAGGTTGTCCCAAAGGTGCTGTTCAAAAAACAACAACTGGTTTTTCTTTTCTTTTTTTTTCTTGAAAACATTTCACTTCTCATCCAAGAAGATTCTTCAGTTCTTGGATGAGAAGTGAAATGTTTTCAAAAAAAAAGAAAGAAAGTCCAGTTGTCTTTTGAATAGCATCTTTGTGATAGTAGTAGTAACTGCACTTGTCCAATACTTTTTACTTGTGCATGGGTAGGGAGCCCCCCCCAAAGGACATCAGGTGGGAAGAAACCATTCCAAGAAACAGAAAAACTTCCCACAAAAATAAAAATTAAACCGCACTCTCTTGCTGACTAAGAAAGTAGCCCAAAGCAGTTTTTCACAACAAGTCAAGTATCCATGAATGAGATACTTTGGATCACAGTTCACATAAGCAGAGCGCTTATTGAGAGCGGATACCAAGTATTTAGAACAGTTCCTATTCGGAACAGTTCCATTCAGGAGGAAAGCACCACCGGCTGTAGCCTATTCATAAATAGAACATTGCCAGCTGAAGTTTTCACAAGAAGCCAAAGACTGAATGGATGAAAACATAAACAATAACACTTAAATCTACATTCCCCCACTTAACCTGAAGGGCAGGACATGACCCTTCAACTATAATAGGAGCCAACCCATCACAATTAGAATAGTAAACAACATACATTTAATTCTATGGTATAATGGACCCAGATATCTCAATCTCAAACCCCCAGAACTACATCAAAAACCATCCACTCACCAGATTCTTTTGTCAGCTGTCTCAGAACTGAACCAGTGGTGGGATTCAAAAAAATTTACTACCAGTTCTATGGACATGGCTTGGTGGGCGTGGCAGGGGAAGGATACTGTAAAATCTCCAGTCAGAGGTGGTATTTGCCGGTTCTCCGAACTACTCAAAATTTCTACTACCAGTTCTCCAGAACTGGTCAGAACCTGCTGAATACCACCTCTGAACTGAATGCTGTCTGTCACTTCAGTTCTGAATAAACTGAACTTCCTTTCAAGCAGCTGACTTCAATCTCTTTATGTTATGTATGCAGGTTTGAATGTCATTGGTTTAGTTTGAACTGCTCTTGTAAAATGTCAGAAATGATTGGTTTAAAAAGAGCGGGAAAATCCTGCACTCTGATTGGCTGGCAACTGCGGCTGCTGACTATAAGTAGCAGCCACAGCCCAGCCAAATCAGGTCTGTTATGAGCTGTAGTCACTAATAAACTCTTCACTGAAGCACTCCGCGTCTGACTCTTCATGCAAACTTAACACTTTACTTCTCCTTAGGCGATATTTCTACCACTCGTTTCCTGGCTGGAAGGACGAGCGCAGAATTCAACTTCCAACACATATTACAGATAAATAGAAACTCATTAAGAATACATTCTAGTGTGTATATAGGTAGGCCTCAATTACACCTGACAATGAATCCCATAAATGGTTGCATTATTTGAATATGCACTATAACTTTCTAGTTAATAGAAAACAAATATATGTATATATCATTCCTATCTATTTTCTAGATCAGTGTTTCTCAATCTTGGCAACTTGAAGATATGTGGACTTTCAATTCCAAAATTCTGCTAATAAACACTGTTCTGGATAAATAGATCTCATAAATATAAATATAAATCAAGTGAACAAAGAATAAGCTGGAAAATATACACAATTCTACAAGGGCATTTCAGCAGAAATTGGCAACTAGATGCAAGGTCCAGGCTGCCAAAATTCTCTCTGGAAGAAAGAGAAAAGTTTATATTATCTATATGTACTTCAAACAGCTGGTTTTTGTGAGCAGATACCAAAAACTATTATTTTTATAGCCACTCTTGCGATCAGCTGGAAGTTGCAGGTTCCATCATTCTCTGAGCTATAAATTCAGCCTTTTAGGATTGAAGGTTTGTGTAATCACTTTGGAGTTTTTTTGTAATTACTTTGGAGTTTTACTTTTCTTATTGCTCTTCTAAAATTGAAAAAACCCTTGAAGCAACAAGTTTAACTGTTGTGAGTAGGATTCTCTTTAGTCTGTTTAACAAGAAAGAAAATCACATTTTTCCAGCTTTGTAAGATCTTTTTGTAATCTACAACAAAGAGGTGATTTTAAAGTTTCTTTTAGAAAGCTTTATAAATACTAAGGTTTTGCAAAACTGATGTAAAGCCTGTGAAGTTAATTATAAAGAGCCTCTTGGGTGAGAAAGCTGCCTGGTTTCCATATCAGTTCTGAAACAAAACCATGAACACAAGATGGCTACTTTAAAGGAAGTGTTTGATTTATAGCCCTGTGAAGTACTTAAACTTTTTAACTCTTTATTGGAATGAGAAGTTACTCATGAAAATAAACAAATCCCTCGAGACAACTGAGATGTCACTGGAATTACAAAAGCAGTTGGATGATCATTTAAAAAAATATTTTAAATTGTGAGTTAATCCTTTTATACTGAAATACAAGATATTTTAACTGACAACTTGTTTTGCACATAGGATTAATGTGCATTAAAGTTATAGAAACTTTCTAAACTAGTTCTTGTTATTGATGTGACATGGGTGAATAAGCATACCTACCTATTGTCTACTACAGGGAACATTGCATAACTCCTGTAAATATTTACATTTTATAAAGCTGGAACTAATCGTACTGGTTTTCAGCTCCTTTTACTTGGAAATTCTATTTATATATAGCAATGTTTCTCAGCCTTAGCAGCTTGAATATGTGTGGACTTCAATTCCCAGAATTCCCCAGCCAGTTATGCCCAAAAATGTACTGCATTAGGTGAAGGCATCTTCTCCCAAAATGTTCTGGAATTCAAATAATTTTTTTAAAAATTAAATGTTTTTTTTTAAATACTTTATAAAACAAAATGTACACATACTGGATGTTTGAGGATTTCCCTAATATTGCTTAACTGAATAAAGCAGTTTCTGGTCTAGAATCATAGGCTTTGCCAACAAGTCTTTCTAGCAAATGAGGAATCATAAAAAGGGCAAATGGAGTGAATTTCAACAATTAGATCAGAACCAAGTCATATGAAGTGAACTGCTGCTTCAGATTACTTTGTTTCTGAACACACCATCCTAGCAATTAACATGAGCAAGTGTCATGAAGACATGACATTGTCTTTTTACCTCAATATAGTTCTATCAAATATACCAGCTTCCTGGTATATTGTGCTTCTGTACAATAAGGTTGTACAATAAGACCTTAGTATTCTTATAATTAATAATAAATTGTTAATATCTAACGTGCTAATATCTGGATTGCCAGCTGATTCTACATACATACCCATGCACACTTTGAAGGACATTTTCTACTTGAATATGAAGTGTTGCATAGCACAATTATGAAGTCTCAGACCTTGTTACAGTTATTTTCACATAGGGGCAAAGAAAGGAAGGGCAGTTGAATAATGTCTTGGGCTTTCTGATATTAGAATGAGTAGCTGGCCTATACTTTTATCAGCTGTACAAATGTGGCTTATCAGCACTTATGTCTCATTCTTCTGTTAGAATATGTTCAGGAAGGTTTATATAGAATGAGATATTAAGATTTATCTATTTTGTGTGAGAGAGGTTGTAGGAAAGCAATTTGAAAATTTATCTCAGAAGAACCATATCCGTCCGGCTGCTGAGCAAAAGTACTTCAAGAAGAGTCCACCCTAGTTAACCCAGGAAGACTGAGAAGTCCCTCTTAGAGTTTTTACTATTTCTATATTTACCCCAGACTAGCACTAATTATATTGTACCTTCCTGAAGGCCATGTTGTTTTTGTTTCTTTGGTCTTTCCAACTACATGGGAGTGGGCAGTGTGGGCCTGAAATATTGTAGTATGCTTGCTACTGGGCTACTACATGCAATATAAAGCCTTTCCTCATATAATAGTGTATGCATTAGTAGTGCATATATTAAAATAAAATTATACAATCAATGCTTAATACAATATCCAAAGTAAGAGGTTAACCTTGGCAACCAGTCATGCTGGCAAGTCTGTAACATTGTACAATATTTATTTTGGTTTTGGTTTTAAAATACATGATCCTACTATTCCTGCTACTTGTGCCTGCCAAAAAATTAAGTAACTGCAGGAGGTTTGTTGCATTATCGGTGATCTCTTTTTAATTAAACAAAATCTTGAATAATTAAAATTGCCTTGAAATCGTGAATTATAAATTCAAACAGAACCATGGTATCTTTGTATCTCAGAATTTTGAATTCAAATCAGAACTCAACTCCTTTGTATAGCCCAATTAAATGAGCCTCTTATCTATTTGCCACCAACTATTATAGAGCAGACACGAGTGTTCTTCCTATTTGTATCAGAAAATCACTTATCATTACACTAAGCTCAATTCACTGGACCAGAGCTTCAAGAGAGTGAATATATTTTGCATCTATTTAAGCATCTAATGCCCTCATAAAAAGAACTGAAGACTAAGCATGGACACAAATAACAAGTGATTACATCTCAATAATGTTATATGATTTATGCAAGTGCCCAAATAATGTCACCATCTGAATAACAAACCAAGGTCTAAATATATTCTTATAAGCAAATATGTAAGCAGTGGTTTGCACACTCTTTCTAATAGTAGTTATTAAATAAATGTATATTTCATTTTTTCCTTCCTTTTTCTGAAATGAAGAACATATTCCTTCTTCCTGTTATCTTGACAAAATCCCTGTGGAGATGTTAGGCTAAGAGATTATGATTGTCTTACGGTCACCTGGTGAGCTTCATACCTGAGCAGATAATTGAATTGTTTTCTCCTACTCTTAGTCTGACATTCTAGGCACTAGACCATGATGGGAAGCCTGTGGTTGTTCAGCTATTGCTAAATTACAGTTCCCAGCAACCCTCATCATAGACTGTACTGACTGGGGCTGCTAAAATACCAATTTCAAACATCTGCAGGCTCACAGGTTTCCTAGCATTGCATGGGAACATATTGGTAAATGGTTAAAAGCGTTCTTACATCTAAAAGCAACATTGTGCCAACAAAGCAAATAATGTCCATGTGCTTATTTATAAATTATTGCACATTAACATTTTGTTGTTATCTGTTCTGGAAAATGGGAGTTATACAGAATGGCAACACAATTCTGGACCTGATTCCATTCAAGTTACAAGATTCTCTGTGTATTTTCTCAGGAAAACACTAAGAGTCTTAGTCCCCTCTTTCTTTAGATATTACCCAGCTATCTATAAAATGCTTTCA
Organism: Naja naja; assembly: GCA_009733165.1. NCBI lineage: Eukaryota > Metazoa > Chordata > Lepidosauria > Squamata > Elapidae > Naja > Naja naja. The sequence goes on along the minus strand of CM019149.1, from coordinate 260,190,565 downwards.
CGTTCTCTCTTTCTGTGTTATTCAGAGGTGGTATTTATTTATTTATTATTTATTTATTAATTTATATTTGGATTTATATGCCGCCCCATCTCCAGGGGGACTCGGGGAGGCTTACACAGAAACATATACACAGTATAAAACTTATTCCAAAATTTGCCCAATCCAAATAATTCTAAAATATTAAAAAATATCCCAAAATTAAAAACCCCAACCCCGCTCAATCCAGGCCAGCCTGTGAAAACAGCCAGGTCTTTAGATCATGATGGAAGGAACTCAGGTCAGGGGCCAGATGTAGCTCCAGGGGTAGTTGGTTTCAAAGGGTGGGTGCCCCCACAGAGAAGGCCCTCCCCCGGGGGACTGCCAACTGACATTGCCTGGCCGATGGCACCCCCAGGAAGGCCTAACTATGGGAGTGTACCGGGTGATTGGACCTCGATGCTGGTAGGAGGTGTTCCTGCAAGTACCCCAGACCCAAGCCATGCAGGGCTTTATAGGTTAACACCAGCACCTTGAATCTTACACAGAGGGCAACTGGCAACCAATGCAAACAGCGCAGGAGGGGTGTCACATGGGAGAATTGGGCTGCCACCATCACTGCCCACGCGGCCGCATTTTGCACCAGTTGAAGCCTCTGCATAGTCCGCAAGGGCAGCCCCAGGTATTCAGCAGGTTCTGACCAGTTCTGAAGAACCGGTAGTGGAAATTTTGAGTAATTTGGAGAACCAGCAAATACCACTCTGACTGGAGATTTTGCAGTTTCCTTCCCCTGCCACGCCCACCAAGCCACGCTCACGGTAAAAAAAATTGAATCCCACCACTGGTGTGATAGTGTATTCAATTTGAACTTTGGTATAAAAGGGCAGGACAAAAAAGCTGCAGCAGCTGTTTCCATGCAGATACTGTGTAACTTTTAAAACATAATAAGCTGAAATACAGTATATCAGAATTTTCTTGTGCTATACTATGAGATACCATATACCATTTATGTTTTCTTTTATCACACCTTTCCTTAGTGCAGTATATAAACTTCTTCACTCCATCACTGCCTTTTTCTTCATAACTCTGTGAGATAGATTTTGTCCAGACACCAAAGTCATCCTCAGTGTTTTATGGCTGAATAGCGACATGATCTGAATTTTAACATTAATTCTTCAACTATAACATTCTGCTTGTTTCATTATATTTGAAAATGTATACTCTATCTTGGAAAATAAGTGGATTAGGAAAAAATATAAGCAGGTAATTTCATTCAGCCTTTCTATCTTTTCTGATCAACAATTGAACATGTTGGTCCTAGCCTCTGGCTTATTACTCTAATGCAGAGGTGTCAAACTCAATTTCATTGAGGGCTGCATCAGGGTTGTATTTCATCTTGGGGGACCAGGTAGGTGTGGCCAGGATGGGCATGGCCAGCTCAACATCACTCGTGTTGGGGCGCCTCTTGTGGCCCAAGCACTCTGCTAGCAAAAACGGGCTCCCGAGCTCCATTTTCAGCTGTGATGGCTTCCTGCAACCCTTTGCCAATGAAAACAGAGATTGGGAGGACTGCCCACGCTTCTCCTGAGCTTCATTTTCACTGGCAGAGGCACCATGGGCCCTGTTTCCAGGGTAGCACCATGGGCCAGATTGAAGCAGCCCATGGGCCGAATCAGGCCCCCAGGTCTTTAATTTTACACCCCTGCTCTAATGACATCAGCATCCTATAAACAAAAACATTTTCAGTGCACATGTCTATAGTGAGAAAACATGTATACATACAGCTATATCCAAAGAGGATTTATTACTGCAAATGCATATGTATCTGTGACTTCTAAATGGATGCAGCAGGGGGGTTGGTACCAACCTGAATGTTTGTGAATTATTGTGAAGAATGTGGCATCACTGCAGGAAGCCAATGCCATTGCAAAGTTATTGAGGGACAAGGAGTTGTCTACAGTGCTTACATGTTGAGCTTTCCATGTCTAAATGGACTAGAAACCCCAGTACATGTGGATCATAGAAAGTAGTGTAAACCTATTATATTTTTGCCATTGTGATGAGTTCCAAGTATCTAACTATTTTAGTAGTTTTGAAAAATTATCAAGAAATGAAAAACACAATTTTACTAAACATATTCCAGTTCATATCAGGTATGCCATAATTCTAAATATTGGAAGTTACTAACTGAGCGCATGACTGTGTTGTTCAAATCAAGCAATCAAGTATATATCTTATTCAGTTTTGAAATATGCTGGAACTTGCTATGGTGCTACTCTGCAGAACACACATACACACACACATACATGTACATATACATGTACATGTACATATACATATACATATACATATATAAATCAGAGAGACAAGAAAGCCCTTAGTATAGCCAAGAAGTTAGATCTATTCCACATATGTAGAAATTTTGCATATGCCAAGCTTTAAGAAGACTGTGTATGGAGATACAGAAAAAGAGAGTGGCGAGTTGATAAATAATTAAATATGGATAACCAATAACCAATATTACATTTAATCCCTTTCATTCTTGCTATTCTCTTCATCAGTTTGGAATGATCTTTGAGAAGGCAGATTGTGATCAGTGGTAAAGTGCTAGCTATTCTGTAGTAAATCCATAAGGATTTTTAAAATTTAATAATGAAACTCAATTTAAAAAAATCTACACAAAAATAATTCCCTGCCATAACTTGTTAATTATTACCAACCCTGCCTTGACACCTGTTTGTAAGCACTAAAGGAAGCAGTTTCTTCCGATTGCTGAACAACTACTAAATGATGTCCGATGCTACAATTGGGTTAGATTGCCTCAACTGTATGAATAGAATCTAGATTTGATCATGCAATACTTTATATTGCAGTATTTGCCTGGCTTCCATCAAGATTCTCCAACTTCCATATTTCACTGGTTTGTAGCTGGTGGTAGCTTGGTGGAACTTGGGTGGAACTTTCACAAGCTGATGACCAACAGGATGATCCAACAGTTCTTGGGAACTGTTACTCAAAGAAAACTGGGCTGGAAAAGATTGACCTAATGGAGTAAATTGCACCTCCTTGATGTCTACTCATTTTTCCGTATATGTACTAAGTTTATATTTGTTTAAACTCAGATATATTTGCCCTGTGTTTTTTATTCTAGAATTTACCTTTGTTTTTTTTTTTACTTCCTTATATACATTTGAGACTTGCTTACAATTTATATAGACTATTTTCCCCTCAACCTTTTACTTTCAGCTGTAAGTTTCACTTTGTAATTCTATTTCATTCTCAGTTAATTTAAATCTGGCTCCCCCCAGACCTAAGCTATCATTATTTTCAAGCACCTGTGCCTTCCACTTTGCAAAAATCTTTGGAAAAGTTGTACTTCCTGAATTCTGATAAAAGGCTCATTGTTACCTGCTACTCCTGAGACTTAGTCTTTGTCAGTCTCTGATGGCTGCTTTTTAAATGTGTTGGATTATCATTCCCAAAATTTCCATCCTGCATGGTTCCACAAGTTTAAGATAAAAATCTTTTATTACTAATGAATTAATTAATTAACTAACTAGACCACTTAAACAACCTGAATATCTTATTTCAAAGTGTTTAGGCTGATAACATTCTCATTCTCATTGCAATTTCATTTTACTTTTCCCAATACTAAAATAATTCATTATTCATAATTAATAATCCAGGCATGGCCAATGGTCTACACATAGCCTCCATAAGATCATAAACATTGAACATTATTACATGATTTATATACAGTAACTATATTATATGCTTCATATGGGGTCCAAGACAATTCCTCTCCACTCAGTGCGGCCTAGGCAAGCCAAAAGGTTGGACACCCATGGGGTCATCAATGGTTATTTCATTTGCTTTCATTTTTATCTGGGATAATCAGCAACACTTGTGGGCATATGGCAAAAGGCCATCAATAAGCATCATGCCTAGTGCTTCATTGCTTAGAGCAGTAAGTACAGATGATTGAATTCCAAAAGGATTGGTTGCCAAGTAAGTTAATAAAGAAACAAATAAATCTATTTTTTATTTTATTAAATTTATTGACTGTCCATCTTACCACAAGGTAATTCTATATTATGAAGTCATAAATTCTAGCTTTTGCAAAACCACCAACAAGCTTAAATTGATGATAGATGTTTGTTTATGTTTATTTGGATTTATGTTTATGTTTATTTGGATGATAGATAGATAGATAGATAGATAGATAGATAGATAGATAGATGATAGACAGACAGACAGAGAGACAGACAGACAGACAGATAGATAGATGATAGGAAAGAGATAAGCAAACAAGCTGCCCCCCCCAAACTGCTTCACATCAATGAATACCCTCATTGAATTTGGAATAGGTCCAGTAGCCTCCAGAGGAGACAGCATTTTGTGTGACATATGCAAAGTTAGTCCTGAGAAAAAGAATGTGTGAATTGCCCTTTCTGATTTTTAACTTGAAGGAGAGTAAAGTTAATAACTCCTGATCACCTGAACAGGAGAAGTTCATCAAGACGGAAATAAGAGATACACTGCAACATATCTGATGTCCCTTCTACTCTAATATTTTCAATGATTAAGGACATGTTAGAATGGAGAAGGGGAAAGGGAGAAAACCTATCTTTAGTCACTAATCCTCCTTCTGTGGCTTCCCTGTAGAGAGATACATTTCGTGAAAAGATGCCTGCAATGTTTGAGTTCCAGATTTGAATCACAGGAACAACAACAACATCAATAATAATAGCAAAAAACTGCACTACTCAGAAAATTGTATATTTTAAGAAGATACTTGGTTGATACCTAGGACACTGGTAGCAACCCATAGCAACCATTAGCACCAGTCATTGCTATTTGTGATACATTTTTGAATGTTCCGTTGACTGACTTTCATGTTTAATGAATAAAGTAAATCATCATCATCGTCATCATCATCTATTTTATATTTTCTTTTAAGTGCTTTTGTATTACTTGGCTAACTCATTATGTCTCACATGCTCTAGCCACAATATTCTGCTGCAGTTGGTGTCCTTCCACAAGCGATAGAAAAGAAAATTCCCAGTTTTGGTCAGATTCCATTCAGCAAGTCATTAAATTATTAATCAAGTTAGAACAATTACTTTCAACAAAATAAAAGCTAACCTAATGCCTATTATAAAGGTGTCTCTTAAAACTGCCTCCACATGATATTTTCATGAACCTGGCAATTCAGTGAATGCTTCATCCTCATCAACAAACATCAAAGTTATTATTAACTGTTACCATAATTGTTCCATATAATGAAATATGCTAAATGGTTTTAGAGAAGCATATGAGGATTGTTTGAAGTGCCATTCAAATGGCAAGAAGTAATATATGATTTTTATATATGATGAAATGATATATAGACAGCTACTTTATTCTGAATTAGATTGTGTTTCATCTGACATCTGACTTTTAATTTCTTTGAAGTGTTCTAGTCATCTCACCTCTTGATCTTCCTTTGTGAGCAAAAGCTTCCCATTCTTATTTTTAATAGGAACATCAAGACTGCCACTTGTGTTTGATAGATTGCAAACAATATAGTGTGGTACCTTCATATCACTCCGATCTGCTGCTTCTTTTGCCTTTGTGTTCCATCCACATGTGATTGTTGGCCCAGCTACTCTGCTTAACCTGAAATCCAGACCTGTTTTTGCTGCTATTCTTTCAGTCAATGTCTTTGCCTGATTGCTTTCATGTTGCACAATCCGGCATTGTCAATGAGTTTCCAGGTACCATCTTGAACCCATCACTCTGTAGTTATATCCTCAAACCCCCATTCCTTTAAGCTCAAACTATCCACTATTGACCTCACCCCATTCCTAAGAGGTCTGTAAAAAGCATGCATAAGTGCACCATCATGCCTCCCGTCCCTGTCCTATTGTCCCCATTTAATCGTACCTATTTCCTGTATTCTTACTCATGTTTATTCTTATACCTATTATTTTATAAGCGATTGACAAATCAAATAAATAAAATAAAGTTATCTCCATGAACGTCGACGTGCCCCTACTGTCACGTTGGCACTGTTGACAATGGCCTGTTTAAAATGTGTCCACTGGTTTTCAAGGTCTACTATGATTTGCAATAGCTGTTGAAATCTGCTGGTCAATGTAAGTTGGAATTGGGCAACAACTGCAGCATCTTTCAACTTCTCAACTGCAAAATGGCATACTGTTTGACATTGTTGTACTTTAATCTGAGTTAGAGTGACCCCATGACCAGGAAATGGTCTGATTTCACATCTGCACCCCAGTAGGTGACTACATCGAGCAACTTGAGCTCCACTGCTTACAAATACATGTATTGTCAATTTTGCTGCTTGTGGAACAATCAGGAGAGTGCCATGTTGCCTTGTGAATGCTCTTATGGGCAAAACAGATGTTCTCAATACATTGACTGTTCATACTACAGGATTAGGTGAGGCATTCACCATTATCATTTATTTAGAGAGCCAAACTGTGTTGCCCAATGACATGTTCTATGCTGTATCTGTGTTCATCAATCTGCACATTCTGGTCTCTGATAACCAATTTGATGTCATGAAATTCCATGCAATATAGGAATTAAATAATATAGGGATTTATACAGGAATTCCCTAGGAGCAGCGGTCACCAACTGGTGGTCCACAACAAAATTTTGGTGATCCGTAGAAAATTTTTTGTATTTTTATATTGCACTAAATACTATTTATCTTTTTTAAAAAATCATATTAGTGGTCCATGGGATTTAAAATTATGAATTTAGTAGTCCCTGGGGTCCAAAATGTTGGTTACCCTGCCTAGAAGTTAAAAAATTAATCTTCCTGAGCTCTTAGAAAGGTCAATACTGAAACATAAATCTTTATTATGCAAAGCCTGACCTATAGTACCCTAGAACTTGACCAAGACAGTCTACTTAGGAACACCAAAACAATTGAAAATAACAAACATGAGGGATCCATACAAAGATGCTTTAATTGTGCAGGGGAATGACTCATAGTCTACTCTGTCCTTTTCTATGCCCAAAGCTGCCACTTTATTTCAGTGCAAAGGACAAAAGTCCAGTTGAGTGACTTTGAGTCATCTTTTTAAAAAAGGAATATATCTTTAAAAATGTGTTTAAGCATCTGCACACATGAAAATCCACTTGTGAGTGGGCAAGGAAGTAAATAATGAAATGTACATCATATCATTGTGATGCAAAACTGCTTCCAACTTGCATGCAACATCATAGCACAAATACAGAAATGCAGAGCAATGTCACAATGCTCATTTTATTATTTTGGTACCCTTATGTTAGCTGTAGATACTAACATCCACAGAGTTAAGCAACCCGTTTCCTTTCAACCTCCTCCACAACTTTCCCAAAGCCCACATTTTTAAATGTCAAAAAAACCTCTGTCACAACTTCTCAGTAACTTCCCTATGCTACCAATAAGCTCTCTGCAGTTGTCTAAGACTGGAAAGAAAATAGCCCAAACCAATTGCTTATCCCTGCTTTAAATGAGATTTACATTAATATTGATTATTTTATCCTATCCACAGGAGAGTGGGGGATGCTAAATCACATGATACAATGCAAAACTCTGTTCTCTTGTCCTTGCATGCAAATGTGACATGTAAGTAGGAAAGGGCTGAGCTTGTGTTGACATGACAACACACAGCTTTTATTATCATGCCAATCCATTGATCCCTATAAGTAGGACATGTCTCCCTATTGTGTTTATTTAGCCTATAAAAATCTAAAATGTTAAACAGTGAAATTCTTGGGTAAGGCCTGGAATATAGGATGCCTTCAGGGGTGGGATTCTACCAGTTCTGTCCGGTTCTATAGAACCCCTTGTTAACTTTCTAAGCAGTTCGGAGAGCCAGTAGTTAGAAGCAATCTCCTTTTGTTTTGTTTTTTCACCCTTATTACATTCTTGCCAGTATGCCTAGACTTCCTGTCTCCGGAGCTTCTGAGGCTTAATTCTGTGCTTTGTTTTTTAAAAGGGAAGGATTGTTTTAAGATTTTTACACTGCTGTTGGGAGGAAATACTTCCCTGGACAATTAGCACTTTGAAGAAATAATTGAATAATGAAGCAAAGCTTTTAGTGACAGGGAACCAAGATGAGTGACATTCAGCAATGCTTCTTGGCTAGCTAGAAAGATTGATATTCAAATGTGAGTTTACATACCCTTTCTGAGTTTTGGTCTAAAACTGGTTTTTGGTGAAGGTTAATTCTGTGCTTGGTGACGTATAATCCTGTGTTTATTGATGGGATAATTTTCCCTATTCAGCTTCAACAAGCAACAGCTACTGTTGTGATTTAGTTATTTGTATTGTGTTTGAATTTTTCCCCGCCTCATGGTTTCTTTTTCTATCTGGGGAGGGGGTCTTCCTCACTGCTTTAGTACTATCTGGCACTGTCCTTTTGGGTTATACTTCCAAGAGGCAGGATGCAAGCTTGGCATTGATTTTTTTTACTGCCTTTCTGGGGGGCATGTGACCTTTCCTTAAATCTGGATGGTTTCCTTAGGATATCTTGTGAGGTGAGTGAGACCAGCTGGTATCTTAAGTGGTGCAAATGGATCTAAGGATTGCTTTTCCTGGGTGTGCTTTTTCTGGACAGTTTAAATGACCTCTCTGTTAAAGGGTTTCACTTTATGAGCAAGAGATGGCTGCTTAATAGTTATCACTGCATTTTAACTATTTTCATTCCTCAAGGTGCTCTGGCACCCTGTCTGATTTGTAACTCTGGCTTGCAGGTATTTTTAATCTAATGATTGGTATTTAGGGCAGCTTTTTGCAAGCAAAGAAGCTTTTTGTATTTTTCTCCAGGTAATCCTTGACTTACAGTAGTTCATTTAGCGACCATTCACAGTTACAATGGCACTGAAAAAAGTGACTTATGACCATTTTTCACACTTATGACTGTTGCAGCATCCCCACTGCCATGAGAGGCCAGGCGAGGAGAAGCATCCCTTGACCTGATTGATGTCGAATTGGCCATGCCCACCCAGTCACATGACCACCAAGCCACATGACCACCAAGCCACACCCACCAACTAAGCCACACCCACAGAACCGGTTGTTAAAAAAATTGAATCCCACCCCTGGATGCCTTGATTAGTATTTTTTTCTAATATAAAACAATTTACTAAATAATTTTAAAAGACATAAAGTGAAACTGTATTTTAGATTAATTTTAATAGTGCCTGCCTCTAACTTGATTTGGTTTGCTGGCTGAATAGACAGAGGAAATGGGAAATGGGTAGCCTAAAATAAAGGAACGAAAGCTTCTTTAAACATTTATAAGCAAATGTTTAAAGAAGCTTTCGTTCCTTTATTTTAATAAAACAAAGATATGTTCATTCTAATAGTAAAGAAGATAAATGCAATACCCAATCAGTTTTTTTTTCAATGAAAGAATGCTCTTGAACTGTCTTGGCATTGCATGACATTGAGTTTATGTCACAATGTAATTCCTAAGGAAGCCTGCATGAGTACATCTTACCAAGCAAAAGCAAAACCAAATCAAGGAAGCTTGAATTATAAAAATGGGAGCATGGAAATTATTTTTGTTGGCTTATGTAATGCAATAATGTAGTAAACAGGTAGTAACCATTCACTTTTATTTTTATTTTGTCTTTCAGGGAAATGAAACAGAATGTTCTAGAATGAACTTAAAATATCCTGGAATTTTGCATAAATGGTTTGGTACAAAGAACATAACAAGTTTTTCATTATTTTTATTATCATTTTAAATAGCTGCTCTAGGCCATTATGGCAGATTCATACTATACTGAAATGATCAAAACTGGCACCCAACCCAAATCAGAAACTTGATTAAAGTGGTTAGAGAACATAAATAAAAATAGTGAATGAAAGCAATGAGTGCAATGTAAGCTTTCATTTGAAAAAAGAAATCCTTCTGCTAGATTTCCAATATTTCAATTCTGTAAACTCCTAAGCTAACTTAAAAACTCAAATTGTCTAGGTAGATTTTTTTTTATTTTTTGCTTGCTTATATTTTTAGAAACTGACTAGGAAAAAAATTGTTATAATTATTTCCAACATGAAGAATAGGTCTACAGTTTTGCCAATTCCTTGCACTTTTCTGTAGCATTTGAGCTGTAGAACGAAGTTTGATAGATAGCAAAACTGCTTCCAATGCAAACTAAATAAACTGATAAATATACATACAAAGAAACAAATGAAGGCAATTTGGAAGAAAAAATAAGAGCAAGAATGCTGGTTAAAACTAAAATGTCCTTCACTTTCTGGCAATATTCTTTTTTTTTTGAGCTAACAATCAAATATCTTTCCTTATTTTTCAGCTCTTAGAAGTTTTAAATTATATCAAATGATAAGCAGAGGAGAAATGCTATTCAAGTCACAAGATTATATTTAGTTGCTACCTGCTGCAATTTAGGAGTAAGTATTACTTCATATTCTTCAGGAACTTAATAAGTCCATCATGCAATCAAACTGAAGTGCAGAGTTTTAAGACTAAATCAGTTGCACTTGGTATGGAATTCTGTACATGCCAATTGATTAAGATTTTGAAACCCAACTGCTTCAACATATAATAGTATATAGATGAAAAGTTCTGCTTCATTTTTCTTTCTGTTCTTTTTTCTATTTGTGGAATATGTTTTACATTGCTTTCATTTACTGTATGTTATGACTCTATTTCAGCCATTTTTATATTTTCAGTAAAATACTTTGAGTTGTGAGTGCCCAAAAGCAGTATAGGAAAAAAGATTGTGGCTTTGAACAATAAAAGAAGTTTCGGCTTTGTAAAGCAGTGGTTTAAAAAGGCTTGTGATGAAGATGATTATAGGTACCTAATTCAAACTGAAACATCTATAATTCAGTAATAAACTTGGATTTATTTATTTGTATAGCAATAACACTTAAACTTATATACTGTCCCATAAGTGCTTTACAGCACTCTCTGGGCGGTTTACAAAGTCAGCCTATTGCCTCCAACAATTGGGGTCCTCATTTTACTGACCTCGGAAGAATGAAAGGCTGAGGCAACCTTGAGTCTGTCAGGATCAAACTCCAGGATGTAGACAGAATACTGCCTGCAATATTGCATTCTAACCACTGTGCCACCAGGGTTCCTATTTGAATCCCACCTTCATTATATTTTTTAAAATAACTCAAGGTGGTGAATATATACAACATACCTTTCTCTTCCTATTTTCCCCATAACAATGACCCTGTGAGGGGGGTTGGGCCATGAGATAGTGATTGGCCTAAAGTGATCCAACCAGCTTTCATGGCTAAGTGGGACCAGAACTCACAGTTACCTGCTTTCTACCCTGGTTCCTTAACCACTAGAACAAACTTGCTCACTTTCTTTTTCAAACTAGTAAATAACAAAAACACAACAAATGTATCATATACTTCAAATATAAGATCTGCTGCTATAGATGAATCAATCCACTCCATCTTTTTCAGGAATCATTCACACTGACTTAGGTGGAATTACCTATTTCATAGTTTATCCTGGATAATATGATTTTGCATCAAAGCATTTAGTCCCAGTGCAATATTTGGAAGATACAATATGAGATTCAGCTCATAGCAATTTTCTGTTTCTCTAGTGTTATAGATATTGCAACAACTATTTCTAAACTGAAAATATCAAGGTGTAGATAATTCTCTAGTCGTATTAAGATACTTCTGAAATCAAATACATTTTATCTGATTAAATGTATTTCCTACTTTAGTTGAATACATTTGGAATTTAAAGAGCACATACTCACACAATTCATGTTTTTGGATACTGATATGTAAGTGGCAACTAGTGCATTATGATATAAAAGATAATATTTTCTTAACCTATTCTTATCTTTCATAATCTGCTGACTTAAGTCAAAGATCCTCTGCAATGTAAGACATGACTTTGTTATTGAAATACAATTTACAGGACATAGTGTTCTTTTTTTATTGTTTTATATTTCTTTTATCTGGAACCAAATTTGATATCAGTTCAAATGTTCAATTTGCAGAGGAGGCTATTGCAACAATATATTGCTTCTCTTTTTTACAGCATATAATGTGACATAACTAGTATTAGAGTACTTCACAACAGCCCACTTGAACAGCAACCAAAAGAGAGGAATTGTTTGTTTTTTTTCCCCATTAAAAATAAAATCAAACATGCTTGGCTCCTACAGAGCACTTTTTCTGATGCCAGGTTATTTGTCTGAACACTATAATGGATGTAAGTGTCTTGGTATGCTATGTTAAGTATGGGTGTTTTTCTGGGGGTGGAGCTGTCCTTCCTTATTGCTACTAATGCTGCATTACTATTCTATTATATATTACTTATGCTTTGTTATTAAACCATCAAAAATCCATCTGGTTTGCTAATGAAATATTTTCTATCACAATTAAAACCACAATTTTCTAGCACTACTTTAAAACGATGGTGCAAAATGTTTAATATCAAGACAATATACTTATACCAAAGTGGAATCTCAATAACCTGCTCTGCAGAAGACATTCAATGTATTGTTGCCTCAATCTTCTTTTTGTTCAGCCCCAAGGAGCTCACATTAACAGGTAAATGCACTAGCAAGACAATAGTAACTACAGTTTTCTCTTATCTCATTGCTCTACATAACAAATCTACCATTATTCGGCATCTGCAATTTGATTCATTTTAAATAAAGCTCTTAGTCTTTTATGGCCACATGCTTTCAACCTTGTCTTGATTTCATCCAGAGGAAAGAAGAAGTGTAAGATGATAACTATGAATCTCAGGAATGCAATTTTTCCTGAAGTAACCTCAGATTTTTTTTTCTATAGAACCTTTGTGTGCTAAATACTTGAGTGGGAATTGTGGGAGAAACTTTTTTAAAATTGATATGTAGAATCAATCCTATTATGAGACAGAGTGGAATGACTGTCTCAGTCCTTAGATTTTAGGGTAATATTAGGGGTCAGTGATATATTATTATGAAGTTCATCTTTGCTGTTCAAACAAAATGCCTTCCCTTAGATGTAGCAGAAGAGAACAGAGATTCTTTCCCTTCCCATTAGGTTTCCAATATTGAATGGAAGAAGACTTTGCCTGTCCTGTTCCAATACTAAACTTTCAGTTATTGGGAAGAAAAAGCTTTTAAGTTTTATTATCTCTGTATTCAAAGGCCACATATGTCATGTAGGTAGATTTGCAGTTAGGTTGCTTAAATTCTGCTGCCATCTGGAGGTATGATTGAGAATCAAGGTGTACTTTGATTCAAGAAAAGTATAAATGTTGAATATTTGAAATCCCAGTGTTCATTGATTCAAAAGGATCTGAAAGCAACTTATTGTCTGTCTGTCTCTGTCTGTCTGTCTGTCTGTCTGTCTGTCTGTAAACAGACAGACAGACAGACAGACAGACAGACAGATAGGTCTTCTCTATGAAATATATATATATATATATATATATATATATATATATATATATATATACACATACACACATACATACATACATAGCTAGGGAAGTGTTTTGTTTCATTGAGCAGTCCCCACATTTTTCCATATGGGGACCATGATTGCAAAACTGTTGAAAAGCAATGCGTTGTCACCCATACTATGTTCATGTCTCTGAGATCTCACTTAATCAGACTATGCTGTATTTTATTTGGTTGAAGTCCAAGAACATGCTGTTTACCATAAGTTTTCCATACTTGCAGTTGGAATTCCCCTTCCTTCCCCTGAAATTAGAATTGGCCCAAAGGCTAGAAAAGGGCACCAGCTCTGCTGTATAGTAACTAAACCACTGAGAGCAAAATTAGCTTCATAAGTAGTAAATGCAATTATGAAATAGTTAAAATAAATAAAAATGGATTTTCCCACCAATACTAACTAAAGCAGTACAAGGGAAAATGACATCTGAAAAAAAATTTACTATGGAAAATTATGCAATATATTATATTTCCTAATGCATTTATGCAAATAATTCTGCCAAGCAAATGCTTTAAATAATAATAATAATAATAAGCAGCTATTCCCAGATAATACAGGAAATGAAACAATGGGAGTCATTCAAAATAAGTGGCATGTCATTGATATTAGCAAGACCAGAATTTAGAATTTCATGTAATACTTATGAAATCAGCAATGAAGCCTTCCCCAAAAAATGTGTCATGCCCAGGGCCTGGTAATTTCAAACATAAACAATTCTATTGTATATTGTAACAAGTTTATTGTGACAATTGATTCCTTAAAATGTCCAGTCCAAATATACACGAAATCTGTTGCTGGTTATTCGAATTACTATTTGAAATAGAAAACACATTTTTTATATTTATTGAAAATTGTCTTGTTCAAATATGTCTCTACCTGTACTTCAACAAATATGATTAAGTGTGTCAAATTACATTACAAATACTTGGGGTTGCAATATTCCAGAACATTAAGTTTGAGAGATGGAGGAGAAAATATTTTATCAAAACAGAAAATTCTTCAAAACATAAACATTTCCTTCCAACTTTTTCAATTTTTACTTACATCTATTGTTTAAAAAACTTTGTAAACACTGCTAAAATCAAATACAGAATTTAAATTCTGCACCAGTGATTACTTAGTCAGTGTCTCTGAAATGTTCATTTAGGGAATCATTCAGCTGCAATAAAGTTGAAATCTTTCTATCAATTATAATGTCCCCTGTTTCAACATGTTTTTATACCTTAAACTAAGAAAGAACATGAATTGTTTTATGCTTTTATATAGATGAACAACTTTATAAATCAAATCAAATTTAAAAAACCTAGTAGGGCAAGTGATAAGTACATGTGAATTTTGTACCACTTTTCATATGATTTGGAACTTAATTTTAGGAAACCTATCTGAAACTTCTTTTTTTCAAAGGGATTCTTCTTGTGGTGTGCATTTTATGGTCAAGATTCTGGCTCAAATTTTATTTGGTTTCGGATTGTGGATTTTAATTCATGTATTGAAAAGTTCAGTCACTTATAAATCTATAAGACAACAGTCTCAATATGTAGAATTTTGAGAGCATATTATCAGTAGTCTCACAAAGTCTCTCATAGTTGCCATTGATGAGGTGAGCAAACACAAAAACCTATATCCTGGAAGGAAAGCCAAGTCAAAGGCTATCAAGTCTTCTCAATTTTATTTTCTAAGTGGCAATTAATGTATCAGGGGAATTGTTGGAAATACAATCCAAGTTATGCTTTAAGGTTATGGCTTGCATGCCACACTTTTATTTAGTTAATTAAAATAATATATTTTTTTAAAAAAATAAAGCAAGTGTAAAGTGTTGGTAGACATATTGTTGTTACCCCCAAGTGCCACCCTAAAGATCCAAACATTAGGATATGTGCTGCTCCTCTGTTCTTTTGGACTTTATGCAGAGACCTTTTTACTCCAATGTTGACCATGAATCCTGGGAGAAGGACTGGCCATTCTAGGTATTGTGTTTTGTATCCTCTACACCAAAATGGTCTCTTACAAGATGACCAAATTTTTGCTGTCATCTAAGTTAGGATGAGTTGTTGTGGATTGGAGGGTCAATTTCACTGAGGACTGCATCAGGGATGTATTTGACCATGGGGGACTGGGGTGGGCGTGGCCAGAGTGGGCATGGCCAGCTCGACATCACTTATGTTGGGGACACCTTCGGTGGCCCAAGTGCTCTGCCAGCAAAAATGGGCTCCTGAGCTCCATTTTCAGCTGAGATGGCCTCCTGCAACCCACTGCAGTGAAAACAGAGTTTGGGAAGGCCAAGTGTGGCCCTCCTGAACTCTGTTTTGCTGGCAGACACCCCGCAGGGCAGTCCTTTGCTGTTTCCAGACCGGTCCCATGGGCCAATGCTAAGCACCCCATGGACCAAATCCGACCCACAGGCCTTGAGTTTGACAGCCCTGTTGTGGATTATAAGCATGTTGGAGGTCATAACGTTATTGGATAATTTAATATTCCAAAATAATAGTGTAGTGTAGTATATTGTGTTTGTATATAAATATAAAAGCAATTGTTTGCTAATTAGTATGGATAGTTCTTTAAAGTGAATAAAGCATTGTTTTACTTAATTTTAGACATTGTCAATGATAAGCAAATTGTATTGCTGACGGTACTAAAATATCACAGCTGCTCAGGGCTCTGTTGGCGATAAACATTATATATCAAAGCAAAGACATCAGCAGACATCAGAATTGGGAATGATGCAGCACTGTTAGCCTGAATGAGTTCCTCCAGGATTTTGGCTGCTAGGAAACAAAAAGAAGAAATGATTGAATTGAGGAAACTAGGATTCATCCAGCCGTCTGGGATAATCATTCTCAATTAAGACTTAAAATATTTTTGATAACAACAATGACTAATTTCAAGCTGGATTCCTGTCATCACTTTGATTCTTCTAAAATCACTCAGCAACAAAAGAAGTACAATTCTAAAGTATGTAATTGCAAATGAAATATAATTATAAAATATTAAGCAATACCCCAAACATACCATAAAAGAATATAATATGGGTACATAATAATTTCTAAAATAGCAGCATTATTGAAAGTTTTATATACATCTGCCCTTGGATTCTAACACTGCACCCCTGTTTATTTAAAAACGTGTCTTAAAAATGTGTTGATAGATAATCTATCAAATTATCTATATCAGTCTTCTCTTGATGCCTTCAGAAGATTTGGAATTACACTTGTGAAATTTGCAAGAGCCATCGACTGTGCTGACTGGGAATTCTTGTAGTTATCCTTTCTATAAATTAGAAAGATCGGGAGATTTGGTCTGTGTCATATACAGAAAGAAACATATCATTATCTCAATAGACTACATTGTTTTCTTAAAGAATCTTAGAGAACTGTAGCCATTAATGACATTAGATCAAACCATAATGTAAATGTGAACTTTAGTTCTGCCTGCCCTTTTGTCTCACCAATCTCCTGTAAAAAGCAGGAGGCAGATGTACTTTTGTATTTTTACAGGAACATTAATGTCTCTTCACATTTAATTCCTTCAATGCATTGCTCAAGGAGAAAAATAAAGCCATGTAAATAAGGGAAGCCTCATAAAGAATCCCTGAATTATACCATCAAATTCTTCTGTTCTAAATAATGAGAATCAATTCAGGGCACAACGTGAATCTGCATCCACATTCATTTCACTTCACAGAACATCTTTGAGGTTACTAGTATTAGTGCCTAGTCTTCTCTTGTTTCGATTCCCAAGTTCTTAACAATTTTTCAGTGCTTATTCTGATTTACAGAGCTCTGCCATCTATTGGTCCCAAATGAGATTTAATAATATAAAGCATTCCATAAATAAGAACAACCAGATTGTTCAGGCATTCCTTTGTATCCAAATGTATATTTGCAGGTGGATAATCAGGATTGCACTTACCAAGCAAGCAAAAATCTAGCCTTTCATGTTATGGATCCCAGCAACCCAATATAAAATGGTCACTAAAGGCAGAGAGCAGGGGTTGGTGGGGTTGCCCAACAGGGAACATACCAGCCAATTGCATTTGAGCTGAAATACAGCAGGCAGACCAGGTTGCCCTGATTTCAACCATGGAGGGGAAAATCATTATATAAAACAGGAAAATTCTTGCTTTCCCAAAAGCCAAGAGATAGATTGAGAACAATATACTCCACTCCTACCTTCCTAAAAGCCCTCTACAGAATAGGCTAGAAAACTAGTTCCTGTGATGTGGACATTATGTTCCTGTTAATACAGCTCAAAATATAATTAGCACACTAATGGATGTCATTAAACTTGTGATCTACTAAAACATATTCTTTTGATGTTTGCTTTTGTCTAAATTGGTTCCCCCATTCTTCCTTCTTAGTAACAGAATTTTTGTTCAGTGTTCCAGCTGGCCAACCTTTAATCTACCATGCTATCTTTCTTGGATGTTCTGTTCTGTTCCATCCCCTTCCATCCATACCATCCCGTCCCATCCCCGTCCTGTCCTATTCCATTCCATTTTTTCTTCTCTGCCCTGAAACTTGCTGCATTGGCTCTCATTATCCTGTCCTCTTTTCTCCTCTTCTAAACACATTCTTCTACTGAAAAAGCTTTTATATAATTGGAACAAATTTGGCCTTGAAGGTTAGAAAACTGTGCAGAAGCTTAATTAGAAGTAAAATATCATATAGAAAGAAAAGACAGCTTTGGCAGAAGCAAGTTCACCTGCACAATTTTCCTTACCTGAATTTAAGACAAGCTAGTGACTCAATTTCCACTATAGTCCTTTTGTCGCAATGTGCAAATTGAAGCTTCTTCCAGGCAGTCATCATGGACCTTTGTGTCCCAGAGGCCTCTAAAGTGTCTATTTGTGTAGCCAGACAATAGTAGCAGTTAGATGCATTGCTAGATTGCCTCTGGATTTAGGAGAAAAAGGAGAAAAGAAAAAAGAATGTAAAAAGTTTTATTTCTAATCATTTCCATGAACCCACTGAACCAGTTTCACTGGAAAAATGGACATTCCAAGTAATTTCAATGGTGGATTTTCCAATATGAAAGAAATTATACACCAAAGAGGGGATGGGAGTGGAGTGTAAGCAACCATTTTTTTTCCTGCAGTAACCTTGGTAATACAGTGTTGTAATATAACCTGCTTGAAAGGCCCTGAACTTTGGTCTAGTAAAATAGATTACTTCTATTTGTCACAGCAGAGGGAAAAAAGCAGTGTATAAAATAAATAAAAGTCTCTTTTTTTACCTTAAACCCCAATCATACAAATTTAGAGGGTATTTCCATCTCAGCAGCTCCTTAACGTTGCACTGGAGAATGTGGCTAAGATATAAGGGTACTTTTCAATATGAGTCTCTATTGTAGAAAGCCCCCCCCACACACAGAAGAATGTAATATTTTTTGGGAATATTAAAAAGCAGGATAGAATATTTCTCCTAAAGGAGAAATGGGGAAAAACTTAAGGGGGGCAGAAACCAGCTCCAGTTTCCCTTCCCCAAGCAGAAACTGAGGAGGCCAGCTTAAAGAAATGCAAATTTGGTAATCCATTCAGAAAGATTGGGTCAGGCAGAAACTTCAGATATGGAACACAATAAGCAACACAATCAAGCTAACGGTTGACAAAATTACCTCAGACAAACACCTAGGATTTGCACTCCCCTTTTGCCTATAGAGCCAGCCATGACCCCTACATGACCCCATGGAAATGCAGAAGGTATAAAACCCACTCACTCTAAACTACATCTTGTCAGCTGTCCAGAATCACATGTGGTTGGTGGTTCTGCTTCATCAATAAAGGGAACTTTTCTTTCCAATCAGCCTCCAGCCTCCATTTTATTTCCAGTCCCTTTCTCCTGGCTTGGAACTAGACTTAGATATTTCTTACAACACTATTATATATTAAGAAAGAAGATATGAAGCTTTTCTAAATTTTGTTTGCCAAGTGCTAATGCTTTTTGATTGTTACCAAAATCCAATAATTCAGAAGTTACAATCAGGGATTACAAATTCACTTTTCTTTTCTGCTTTTTAAGGTCACAATGTCAGCATCTCTTCTTCCATAACAGTGAAGAAGTGAATGCAAACTATGGCCCAGAGGGATGAATCACAGAATTAATGTGTGAGTAGGCGTAAGTGTAGGCAGCTGAAATGAGGACTGAATAACAGAGCTTAAAAATGCCTATAAGCAGACTGCCATTCACTCAGGATGTTTTGGAACAGAAGCTAAACAAACACAAGCTTTTTAAAATCTCCCCAGCTACAATGAAAATTATCAGCTAGTTTGCTTTTAATGACAAGATTGGAAAGAGCTCCTTGGTAATAAAATCATGCCCAAAAAGAATTAAAGAAACACTCTGTTTCTACCCAAAGTAAATGCAATCAGCTTGAATGTAAAGGAAAGCCAGATTCATCACAACAATGAGACATACTTTAGTTTCTATTCAGGAAAACAACCATCTGGCGATGATAGCATGGATGTTAAAACAAATAATAGGTAGATCAAAGAGAAGACGACTGTGGTTGAAAAACACTTTGCTTAATTAGATCAGCAAATGTCATGTCAAAATAATCTAGTTAGACAAAGGATATTCCATTTAATTTGAGAAAAGTTTTTGTGCTAAAGATTGTTACAGGCTTATAACGGGAGATTGAAAAAGAGAGAATCAGAATTTCTAATTACTAGAACTTTGAATTGCCATATGTCCAATCTCTTCTTCTGTATTCTAACCTGAAGAGGTATTTTCATTTTTATTAGGTATAGGAATTTTTAGGCACAATTCTACACAAAGTGTTTTAAGACAGATTTGTGCAGTTGTGCTAGGAAATGTTATAACCTCTGCATTAAGGGTGAAATGAAGAATAATTTAAAGAGGTGTTTTTTTAAAAAACAAAACTTTTGGGAAATTATAACACAATAAAAAGGGATCAAAATTGTCAGAATTAACAAAAAAAATATAAAAATGCAATATGCATTATTTGTGCAGTTCTGTTGGGAAATGTTATAAGCTCTGCATTAAGGGTGAAATGAAGAATAATTTCAAGAGGTGTTTTAAAAAAACAAAACTTCTCGGAAATTATAACACAATAAAAAGGGATCAAAATTGTTAGAATTAACAAAAAAGATATAATAATGCAATATGCAATGTTTCAACTACTGCAGTCATTTGTTTTAATTTTAATATACCATAGCACCGGTAATATGGTTCATGAAACCTATGCATACATACCCAGAAAATGCACAAGTGTGTAGTAGTGGCAGATACATAAATACTTATCAAGAGCTTTATTATTGGCAGCCTATATAAATAGACAGTTGGCAATCTGTCATGACTAGCAGAACATGGAACTTTTTGATTTTTCTTTGAATCCTTTCCTTTCTCTCTGGTCAGTTAGGCATGATCCATCAAAGTCTGGTCCTTCAACATCTTTAAGGATCTTTATTGGCCATCATTGGTTTCTCTATTCTTCTAGAACCAGCAGATCTTCATTAAATTGTCTGAATCCATCTTGGTTTGCTAAGCCATATTTTTCTTATCCATCTCTAGAACTCCAGCAACAGTTCTTTCCTGAGAATTCTGCATGTGTGAATGTATTTATCTATTTCATACACAGGCGTTAACAGATGTACCACAGATGTAATTTTCTGTCTAAGCTTTTCAACTTAATTTTATGTTCCATAGAGATCACATGGCAGACAGTGCTGAGCTGCATCATTCTATTATACACACTTTATAGACATCCTAATTTTCCCCTTGATGAAATATTGCACTATCCATTTTGTAGCAGAATCGGTCCTATTTAGGAAGGTTTTTTCCCTGTAATAAGTTGGAATGAAATGGATGCTAAGGTATAATCTTTATACCTTAGCATAAAGAGCTGAGGAGTACAAACAGAAGATGATCCTAACACACATGTCTGTGGAGCTAGTTTTGGAGAAATATTTAATGTTTCTTCACTTTTAACTGATAATGGCAATTTTAGCACTTACAGTATTTCCCTGTTTACTACATCAAAATTGTGCAATTATTCTTGCACATTACAGGATACAGTAATGTTTGCAGCAATCATGGTCCATAGGGACTCAAATGAGGGTTTGGAGAGCCTGTGGCTTCAGTAGAAAGCATCTAGGCTGAACAAACTATAACCAGGTTTTTTTTGTTGATGTTGTTTTTTTATACTGTGCAGGCAGAAGTAAAAAGCAACAAAGTGTCTCTCCTGCACTGCCAGCTAAAAAAATGTGTTCTTGATTATTTGTTTTAAATCCTTTGGATTCATTCAAGCTTCAGTCCTTCACTTCCAGCTGGAGGGTAACTTATAAAAGAATTGCTATCAATTCTTTTTGAAAATAAAGAAAGCTCCATGTTATATTCGACACAGACCCTGACATAATTTCCGTTCTTTCACATTGCTTTATCTTGTTCAGCAGATGCTGAACAATTTGTGAGACTTTTGAAGCACCATCAGGTACACACAGAGAGATTGCTATTGAAGTACCATTTTCCTGTGATTTTCTCTCACCTTCCTGCTGTATCTTGATAGCGACACCTGCTCTTTTTAGGGTAGCACTGTGCTAGTTGGGTTTTCAAGTACATAATCTATCTTTAACAGATAAATTTAATGAGGTTTTTCAAGATACAGGCTGACAGAAATCAAAGCTCACTGATCTAATTAAATCGCTGGCTCACTGATGCAACAGCACCAGAAACTTAATCTTTGGTCTTGTAGCTGTATTATAAATTCAGAAAAATAATGTCATGACTTATTAATTACTTCATGACTAGATACAGACCTAACTGATAGCAAAAGCTATCAATTTCTCTGAGAAGATTTGTGCTTTTGTTGTCCCTCTTCTTTTAAACACCAATCGTTTTCTTCCAAATGTTGATTAGATATATACCCCATTGGGATTTTCATTGACGTCAGTGGACTCTATTTGTTTGTTTGCTGCTTTTGCTAAACTAATGACTTGCTGTGAATATTACCATATCAACCAAAATGTGCAAGCATCATATGCTGCTGAAGTTAAGAATGCAATCCTAGAGTATTTTGTTAGAAATTAGTACCTCTGAGTTCAATGGGACTTGCTTTGTAGAAAAGATTCTTAAAACTGAGCCTAAATTACAAAGATACATCATAAAGTTAATATATTTATATTTGCTTCAAAGTGCTTCTATCCATATCTATATGCATGTCCAACCCATATCTCCAATAGGTAGGTAGGTAGGTAGTTCTTAGTTACCCCCCCAAAAGGACACTTAGTGACTCTGAATAAAGGTTTAAAAATGTTTTAATTTGTTTTGAGATTTGATTTCAATTTAATGCTCACATGATTCTTAGATACCACCGATTAGTATAGCAATGTTGGAAGATACTTTACTTCTAAAGAAGATACTTTACTTCTTTACTTTACCTAATGTTGGTTCAATAACTTCAATATTCTTTATGTAATTCTTGTCTAATTGTGTGCTGAAAAAATATGTGGTAACACAATTTAATTTAGGATGAGAATGGGAAATTATTTTTCCCAGGTTTTTTTAAAAATATTTTTATTGATATCACTTCAAACTGGAGTCTTTACTGACTTAACTGGAGATTCCAAATATTAAAAGCAATATCATGAACTCTTAACAGCATTTAACTTCTTACTAGCCTGCATGTTATGATCATTGCTTCAGTTATATCCAATTCCATATTTCGGTCTTGTTTCTATTTGAACATAATAACTTACTAAATTATCTAAAGAGAACATTCCGCAATGGGACTATTTTAATGGCAGGCACACAGTCATGCAGAAGATTTGTCCCATAATGTGCACACACACAACTGTGCCATCAGTATGATTGAGACTTGCCAGTCTAGTACCTCAACCAGAAGTAGTATCAGCAGGTTCTGACCAGTTCTGAAGAATCGGTAGCGGAAATTTTGAGTAGTTCAGAGAACCGGCAAATACCACCTGTGACTCCCCCCACCCCATCTCTTCTCTGCCTACCGAGTCCAGCTGATCATCTGGGTCTTCTTTTGTTGCCCTGCACAGGAGAACGGAGCTGGAAAGCAGGTTAGTGGGGTGGGGAGGGAATGGAGATTTTACAGTATTCTTTCCACCGGAGTGCAGAGGGAATGGAGATTTTGCAGTATCCTTCCCCTGCTGCGTCCACAAAGCCATGCCCACAAAGCCACACCATGCTCACAAAGCCACACCCACAGAACCAGTAGTAAAAAATTTGGCATCCCACCACTGACCTCAACCCAATATCTGAGTTTGGGAAAAAATAACCTAAACATAATGGCCTAAAATTACTATAGCACTACAGACTTTGAGCAATGAAAGATGACATCTATCAATTATACTAATCTGATGGTAAGTTAACTCACTGGACAGATTCTGCAACTTTGCATGTTTTTGAATTCTTTGTCACTGGTAAAACACCACAAATCTAGTTTGGCTTTTCATCCAGTGTTCTCCCTTATAGTGAGTTCTATGGATCAATAAGGCTGTATACAGATTCTATTTGGATTCCATTCAAATGCAGTTTGATTGAATTCCCAGACTGAATTGATTTTCTGAACTGACCACATTGATCAAATCGAATTGAATGCCTCCTATTGATCTGACCATTCAGAAAATCAAATCAAACTGAAACAAGTGTTTCTTTTGCATTTCATCTTCAACATGGCCTTGGTGGCTCAGGCTGTTAAATGCCTGCATTTAAGTTCCAGCTGCCTACAATTACTGTAGGCTCGAATCCCACCAGGCTCAAGGTTGACTCAGCCTTCCATCCTCTCAGGGTAGGTAAATTGAGGACCCAAGTTTGTTGGGGGCAATAAGCTGACTTTGTAAAAATGCTGCTTAGTAATAAGCAGGCATATACAATGGAATGAAGGCTATTGCTGAGCACACTGGGTTGTATCCCAAAATTGTAAGCCCCTGAGTCTTCAGAGAAGGGCGGCATATAAATCTAATTAAAAATAAAATAAATAAAATAAAATAAACATTTAAAAATGCAGATAGTCTATCTGGAGGGATGTCCATTAATATGATAGTGGCAAGTGAGGGAAGGGAGATTAATTATTTGTTCCCATGCTATTTTTGTGATAAAACCACTCCTTTAAAGCTGTTCTTTACAGTAGTAGAAAAATCAGCCATAGTCCTAATCATTTTTCACAATCCCAGGCTGTGTAGTTACCTGCATTTACAAATGTGCAAATCAAATGAAATTTGGACATTTTGTGAGGTAGTGATCAGTTTCAGCAACTCAAGGACTTTAATATGTTCTTGTTCTCTCTCTCTCTCTCTCTCTCTCTCTCTCTCTCTCTCTCTCCATTGAGAATTATGCTGACACATACTATTTTATCACAAATATTTGTATTGGTAATGTTATGAGATTACCAATGTGCTCTTTGATGTACAAGAAAATCAAAAAGTAATTTCATGCTAGAGTTTCATATTGACCCTTTCTCTGCGTATGATGATTGAGAATAATGTTCTATCCTTAGTATCATAGTGTAGAATCAATCCAATTAGAAAGGGAGACATTCCTTTCTTAGGCAATTGAAAGAAAGTGGAGAGCTCCTTGTCGATTGGTATTTAGAGCATCTATGTTTATATACAAATAAAACAAGAGTCGCATGTGGGATACTGCGAAGTAATTCGAATTTCCATAACTTGCCACAGGATGGCGCCATACCATTAAGCCATAGATTTGATTAATTGATTTCTCCCCTGCACTTTTAGACTGGACAAAATGGTTTAATTTTTAGTTTTCAATATTTTCTTAAATTCTGAAAAATAACTTGCTGAAAAGAATGAGGAAGTAGTAGCGATCACAAACTGATATATTAGATAGGAGAAGCTATATATTGACGATACACATACAAAAAAAATCAAGTCTACATATGGGCAAGAAAATTTTATTCTGAAACGCTAAATATAACTACCCAAATTTCATAATACTAATGAATCAACATTCTTAATGCAGCCCTATTTAAAAATCAAAATCAAACAAAAAATAAAAAAACTTACATTCTCAAATAATGCTGCTGATATATAAACTAAGTTCAAAATAATTTCAGGCCTGTTTTTTATGGCCCGCTGTGCCAAGCTGAAGCCACTAAGATACATTAGTTCCACAATTCCTTCCACCATGACGTAGAGTTCTTGGACTTGTATTTAAACCAAATGGATGTTATCTGCTTAGGAAAGAGTGCTTTGGATCAAGGGTACTTCTATTGGTGTAACCTGATCTGGGATGCAAAAATCAAGCCAGCAACAGAAAGCAGCAAGATACAGAACACACTAACTCTGTGGTGTTACTGTTTAATCAACTGAATGTTTGAAACCCATATATGGTAGCTCAGTTTCCAGATAATATTGACCTATCTGGGATTGGATCAGAAATTGATTTTTCAGTAAAATGAGAAGCTAGCCTTAAAGCTTAAGTTACAGACAATCAGCTAACAGTAAAGTCAATGAAAAACTATTTAAATTATTCACCCTCAGAAAGAAAACAGGTGTACAAGATACAGTCAACCCCCCCAATATGAATAAGAATCCTAAGTTGGAGACTTGTTTGCAGACAACTGCTTCAACTACTGCATATTTTTCCAAAACTAGAAGCCTTGGGAACTTAAATTTGAGGGCCCCTGTTCTGTCTCTGATTCAGATTCCTTTGGGTAGGATGAAGCTATATTATATTTCATGTAAAGAGAGCAAGAACCCTTCCACACTTCTATGAATGCCTAAAAATATATAAGTCCAACATATATCTTAATCCAATTATATTACAGATACTCCTCGACTTACAACAGATCACTTAGTGAGTGTCCAAAGTTACAACGGCACCAAATAAAGTTCTTTTAAGGACAGTTTGAACTTACAACAGCACTAAAAACAGTGACTTCCCACTTATGACTGCAACTTTCTGACAAGCAAAGTCCATGGGGAATCCAGATTCACTTAAAAACCATGTTACTAACTTACTAACTACAGCGTACCAGGATGCCAATGTACAATGCAACAAAAGAACTTACAAGAAAGCTTGAACATCTACTTCTCATCAGGAAGTAAACAATGCCCCAATCAAACAATACAGACAAACAAGCTAATATATATATATATATATATATATATATATATATATATATATTATTGTTGTCGTATATATATTTGTTTTCGTAGATTTTCACAGTAAAAGTATGTAGGTCTTGGTGTATCGGTCTTGTCCGTGTAAGATTAAGAAAACTTGGCAACGTTTGACGAAATCTCATCCGTCATCTTCAGGCTGGTGTCTTCAGCTCGTTCTCCTGGAGAAGTGTGTGATCGTGGCTGTTTTTTCCCTTTAAACTCTAGAGTTGGATGTGTTGTTACTTCTTGATTGGTTGATGGAGTTGATGTATGCAGATTGATGGCTTTTCCTGAGACCCTGTGTGGCTGAGGTGCTGGCTGTGTGTCTCTCAGGCTTTTGTGTTGTAACGACCTGGGTAATGGGCTGTGTGATGACCTTCTGAGTTCTATTGTTGTGACGTCCTGGGTGTGGTGCTGTAACACAGACAACGATCCAGGAGATTACAGCACCACACCCAGGACGTCACAACAATAGAACTCAGAAGGTCATCACACAGCCCATTACCCAGGTCGTTACAACACAAAAGGCTGAGAGACACACAGCCAGCACCTCAGCCACACAGGGTCTCAGGAAAAAGCCATCCAATCTGCATACATCAACTCCACAAACCAATCAAGAAGTAACAACACAGCCAACTCTAGAGTTTAAACAGCCACGATCACACACTTCTCCCAGGAGAACGAAGCTGAAGACACCAGCCTGAAGATGACTGATGAGATTTCATCGAAACGTTGCCAAGGTATTCTCAATCTTACACGGGACAAGACCCGAATACACCAAGACCTACATACCTTTACCTGTGAAAATCTACGAAAACAAATATATATATATATATATATATATATATATATATATATATATACACACACACACACAAGCGAAATACCACTCACGCATCATCACAAAATCTCCAGAACCATAAAGCCTGCAAACTTGAAATGTGGCACGTATGTTCCTCTTGGCTTTTAGGTGCTCACTAGGTGCTCCGGCTCTCTGGAACCAGCTACTTCCCGAGGTCCAGACTGCCTCCACCCTACTGACCTTCCGCAAGGCAGTCAAAACCTGGCTTTTCCGGCAGGCATGGGGCCACCTATATATCATTTCTTACCAAAATGGATACCAGTACAACTTTATCAAAAAGTTCTTGACCATTATAGCACCACCAGCACAAGCTATGAAAAGAATAAAACTGCCATACACAGAAAACACTGCAGAAAAAAAGCAACAGAGTTTTATAATCACATGGGATCACCATAGGATACAAACCAACAAAAGTGCTCCAACACGTCTTAAGTAAATCAAAAGCCCAGTAACCCAGGAAGAAAAAACAGTGTTACAGTAACTGCAATAGCAATGGCATAGGACAAACAGGCAGAAAACTAGCAGAGTATATCCAGGAGCACCAACCAGCAGTCAGAAGATATAATGGAACCTTCATATTTTCACAATTCATGGAAGACTCAGCCATAGTTTCAGCTGGAAACTATGAGTATTCTAGACCAAACCAAATCCAAAATTGCTAGGAAATTTCTGGAAGTTTGCCATTCAAACAAATCAGCCACCAATAGACACATAAAAACAAACTACATTTACACAGCTTTCAAAAGAGACAATAATAACAACAAAAAAGCTAAGAAAGGAAACAAAAAGACCAGAATACATCCTTGCCAGTATCCAACATCCAGGAAATCAAGTATTAAGACCAGATGTTTCAGCAGAAAACAATAACTAATCAAGGAACTAACAAGGAGAAAATCATATTCTTCACTAACATTAGTAGGGCAAGCTACAGTATATAAACAGTGATCAAACCCTACACTCACTAGTTAGTAATGAAATGTCTGCAGAAACAATCAAACACAAGGTGTTAAGTTTGCATGAAGAGTCAGACGCGGAGTGCTTCAGTGAAGAGTTTATTAGTGACTACAGCTCATAACAGACCCGATTTGGCTGGGCTGCAGCTGCTACTTATAGCCAGCAGCTGCAGTTGCCAGCCAATCAGAGTGCAGGGTTTTCCCGCACTTTTTAAACCAATCATATTTGACATTTTACAAGAACAATTCAAACTAAACCAATGACATTCAATCCTACATACATAACACAAGGAGCACAGAGGACTCCATATTCTTTGCTATCTGAGCAAAGGCTTGTCTATACCACAACCCAAACATGGATACCTTCTTCTGCCACATTCTTAACTGCAATAAGCCTTTTGGGATCTGGCTTTGATCACATTTCTAACCATTTTGCTTGTGAATCAGTGATTTGGCCTAACTTGACAAGGAAAGCCATATATCACTCTCTCTCTGTGTGTGTGCACATTTATGTATGAAGTTTCAATAGCAGACATTAAAATACAAACTAACATAAAAGGGAAAGAGAATGAAAAACCCATTAAAAGTACCAAAAATAATACATCTAACAAATATAACAAAGGTAACCTCCACCTTTCTTTTAGTACAGAGATGTTAATAGTCCAACCACGTCTCTCTAAATATAAAGAACTAATGCCAATTTATAAAATGTTTAAAATACTAAAAAGTATTAATAAATGTTATTTCCTTAATTTTTAAATAACCTTGTATTTAAAAAGCTGTAATATTTTTGTAATCAACTCCAATCTAAAACCCAAAGTCAAAAGATTATTCTTTTTATCCAGTAAGAAATCTATCAATGGCCTCCAGGTTATGTGAAATCTAATCAAATTATTGTCTCTAAACCAAGCCAGAGTAGCAATTTTCAAGTGCAGAATTGCATTTATAATACAGTTCACAGGCTTTGTTTTGTCCTATTTGTTTTGTTTCCTTCTAAACATGAATTCTCAGTAATAAATCCACGGCAAGGTTTAGAAAAGAATAAATATGACATTCAGGAAAGATGGGATATTCCTATGTAAATTGAAATCATTCACAAAGCAGAGTCCTTCACTTCTTTCTCCAGAATGCAGCGGCTATAAAAGGGTCAGCTTATAATGAAAAAAGCAGCCACAAGAATCCAGCGGTATTCAGATGCAAATCAAAAGCAAGGCCCTATAGCCAAGTGACTTAATATGAGTGTGCGCTAATTTAAGGAAGAAGCAGGTTGATGGAAAGATGACATTAATTTTAAGGAATGTTGAGACTTTTATTCTTCCCCAGCCTCTTCTGTATTTCTGATTTAAATTGCCTCACACATCGCTGCTGCATTTGTTTTTTAGTTCCTTTGTTCTTCCCTTTAAAACAGATAATTCTTTATGCAGACTCCCGAGCTAGCTCCTCTTGGCTTTTCAGAATATCACAATTTTTAAAAGAGGTACCAACTCTCATTAGGATGAAATTTAGTAAGACTTTTCCACTTAAAGTCAGGGTACAATTTTAATTGCATCAAAAGGATCTTAAATTGACACCTTCATGTAAAGGTTTGGTGGCTTGTGCTTCAAAAGCTAGCTAACAGTAATCATTAGGTGCTAACCTGTTAAGACAGCATCATTCTCAATAAGCATCATCCCAGCCCTTCCCAGTCCACTTTTTCTAAATTTAGCTACATCTGGAAAAGTGATACAGAGAAAACTATTTCCTTAAATCGTTCTTCTGTCTTCCATATTTCTAATTATAGCTTGGCTTAGTGGGTGGGTGGAGAGACTAATAAGGAAGAGAACAAAAATCATCTTTCCACCTTCTTAGTTCATTTATAATAGCAACAGCTGATACCATGGAAGTATGTCAGCGCAAAACTTCCCAATATACATATTTACTTAAAACAACTTCTTGAATGTTTAAATGAAAGCTGATAGATTTGAAGGTTTGTCACCCTGGAGATTGCACTTAAAATGTTTTTGAGGGATGAGGGGCTGGAACAGTTAGTGTAATAATGTCACATGAATGTAACTCTTCATCCTTTTTGGGATATGGGTGTGAAGGGCAGTTATAATAAAACATTACATTCTCTTAGGAACCACACTACAATTTTTGTGAGTCTCTCTCTCATCTTCAAAGTGTGAAAAGCCATGCTGCCATTCAGGTCATAAGGGACAGAAAGGCCTTGACCTACAACCAGTTGTTTAGTGGCTGTTCAAAGTTATGATGGACCCCACCCATCCACAAAAAGGTACTTACCACCCAGTTCTGAAGTTCTCATGGCCACCCCTCCCCATGGTCATATGACCACATTTCAGCCACTCAGCCACTGGCCTGCATTTACAGTCATTTTCAGTGTCCTGCAGTCATGTGACCATGATTTACAATGTTTTTTGCCCCAAAATGGCATTTATTCCTGGGTTTTGGCAGAAGCACACCCTTGTGAACAATGGGATCACTTAAGGACTGCAGATTCACTTAACAACCACCACAAAAAGGTAATTAAAAATGGGTTTGATCACATGATGACCCACTTTATAACCATCACAACTGACCATAATAGGCAGGCTCCATTGCAGTCATAAACTGAGGACTATTTGTACTGATGCCACAGAAACAAAAGTTGTGGAGCCCATAAAGGGATTGACTTTTTTTCACTCTGATATAAATTAATGATTGTCTGTTGAAATGTGCTTAGCCAAGGAAAGGATTTCATGAAGTGATTCTATGAGGCTCACCATGGTGCCCACCACCATTTTGTAGAAATGACTAGGCTGACAGAAAGGCATTGGCCCAATTGGCTTCATAACTAACTGTAGATTTAAACCAAGGTCGCAACTTAATATTTTAACCATCACCACAAACTGGATCCTTAGAGGTGTCCAGAAATTGTTAAGAATAGAAGCAAAAATATATTCTCCAGAATGTTCCAAAGGATGTAAATGTACTTTTTCCTCTATTTTTGTATCAACCCGTCACTCCACGAAATGGGATGGTTTCATTTCTGACTACCTTTTATATTTACAATTTCTTTGCTCACTCTGGCCTTTTCAAATCCTTAGATCAATTGTCCCCAAGTTGATATCACCCAAATATATTGACTATAACATTCATCATATTTGACTATGTGGCTGGGATGATAGGAATAATTGCTCATCCTAGAATTGTAATCCAAATACAAACCAAGAATAACAAATAGGAAAAGGCTCTAATTTAAATTGTTGATTTAATGTTCCCTCACCTCTCACCTCCTGCATTATTCTCATTTTCTCTTCTGTCCAATTTTAATAAAATTAACTGACAACATTATACCTATTGATTATAATAGTAGCTACATTTGTTATCAAATACTTTCCTATAAATGTTCTGCTGTATTTAATGGCCACATTATCAACAAAGCATCCATGGTGACATTGTGGCACACATCCACAGTGTGCTGTGGAGCTGCAGGCCCTAAGGGATTCCCCTCTATCCTGGGTGTGGCCTGCCAGACTATCTCTGGCCAACCTTGATGATGGATTTTGGAATCCCGAGAGGTGGCACTGTGCATATATGGGTAGGGGTCTGGGGAGGGTTGGTAAGAGGGGTCCTAAGGCCTCTTTGTTTAATTTTTTAGATAAATTTTTAAGGAGGTTAGGGAAGGGGGTGGGTTGCCAGGCCCAGTTGGAGCCTGGGGGGCTCCACTGGGATATCCTCAGTCTGGGTTAGGAATGGGTCGCGGCGGGGAGGGGTTGGGGTTGGGGCTGTCCGGAGTACTGGGGGGAGGGTGGGGGTGTGATCCCCACAGTGATTGGAAACGGTAGCAGTGGTATGGATGGTGGCCGTATCGGTTTTTGGAGGTGCACCCCTGCTGTCTCTGAGCGGTGGCACACTGTGACCCACCAGTTCATACCTGCACCCCCGGGGGCTTGGATGACCAGGGCCCTGGACTCAGGTTGGTCTATTTGAATGCCAGGTCTGTGGTGAACAAAGCTCCCCTCATCCGGGATCTGATCAAGGAGGAAGGCGCGGACCTGGCTTGCATCACGGAGACCTGGTTGGGCCCGGAGGGAGGGGTCCCTCTGGTGGCTCTATGCCCACCGGGTTTCCATGTGCTGCACCAACCTCAGGCCCAGGGTAGGGGCACGGGGGTGGCAGTTGTGATCAGGGAGGGACTTTGTCCAAGGGAGACCACTGTCCCACAGATAGGCGGGTGTGAGTCTCTCCTCTTGAGGTGGGGCCCTGGGGGTCAGTTGGGCCTGTTGCTCACATACCTATCTCCCAGCTGCATGACAGCAGCACTGTCTGCCCTGCTCGATGTCCTCTCGGGGGTGACAGTTGAGTTCCCCAGGCTTATATTAAATTAAATTAAATTAAAATTATAGTGCTGGGGGATTTTTAACTTGCCTTCTGTGGGAGGGGCATCGGGGGTGGCTCAGGAGTTCATGGCACGGGATAGAGGTCATTCCTCTGTCCTTGGTCCTGTTAGATCTCTCAGCAGCTTTTGATACCCTCAACCATGGTATCTTACTGCGACGCCTCGAGGGGTTGGGGGTGGGGGGCACCGTTTTATGGTGGTTCTCCTACCTCTCGGGTCATACGGAGGTAGTGTTGGTGGGGGGGCAGAGATCGGCCCCAAGGCCCCTCCTTTGTGGGGTGCCTCAGGGGTCGGTTCTCTTGCCCCTCCTGTTCAACATCTACATGAAGCTGCTGGGTGAGATCATCCATGGTTTTGGGGTGAGGTATCATCAATACATTGATGATACCCAGCTTCTCATCTCCAACCCTAACCAACCCAGTGATGCCCTCGACGTGATGTCCAGGTGCCTGGAGACAGTACGGGTTTGGATGGGGAGGAACAAGCTCTGGCTCAAACAAAGTGGCTGTATGTACCAGCATCTCGAGTTAGCCAGGATATTCCATCTTTAGCTATGGGGGGAGAGGTGTTGCCTCCCATAGATAGGGCTTGCAACTTGGGTGTCCTCCTGGATGCATGGCTCAGTTTGGAGGAGCAGGTGGGAGCCGGGGCCAGAGGGGCATTTGCCCAGGTTCGCCTGGTGTGTCAGTTGCGTCCCTATCTGGACCAAGATGCCCTATGTATGGTCACTCATGCACTCATTATCTCCCGTCTGGACTACTGCAATGCTTTTTACATGGGGCTGCCCTCGAGTACCACCCAGAGGCTTCAACTTGTCCAGAATACAGTGGCATGGGTTGTGATGGGAGAGTCCCAATACTCCCATATTACACCCCTCCTGCATGAGCTGCACTGGTTACCGGTTGCCCTCCAGGTGAGATTCAAGGTGCTGGTGTTGACCTATAAAGCCCTACATGGCATTGGACCAGGGGTATTTGCAGGAGACCCTGCTGCCAATAATGGCTTCCCAACTTTTCGTGCACTCCCACCGGCAGGGCCTCCTTGGGGTGCCATCAGCCAGGCAATGTCAGCTGGCAACCCCCAGGAGTAGGGCCTTCTCTGTGGGAGCACCCACCCTATGGAACCAGCTGCCCCTGGAGCTTCGGGTGGTCCCTGACCTCTGATCTTTCCACCGTGGCCTAAAAACATGGTTGTTCCAACTCGTTGACCCGGACTGATGGGGAGGGGGATTTTAGTGGTAGTTTTAAATTTTATTGGTTTTGTGAGATTTCCTATTTAATTGCCTTTCAATTTTTGTATAGTTCTTCTTTTGTTATTGTAAGCCGCCCTGAGTCCTTCGGGAGACAGGGCGGCATAGAAATATCATAAATAAATAAATAAATAAATAAATAAATAAATAAATAAATAAATAAATATATAGATACATACTCATGCCACATCCTCTGTATTAAAGGACATGTTGACATATGCTACCTCTGCTGACCGGTACAGAAGAAGCATTGAATGTTAATCACTGTTTTTCTTAGCTTTCCTTTTATCTTAATCTGTTTTTCTGCGTATCTTTGCTATTTCAGTATTCATTTTGACTGTTCTGTAATTTCCTATCTTTGTCATCAGTATCCTGGGAGGCTGCAAGCAGAGATCTGTTTCTGTTATTATTTAGTGGAACATTTTGCACATTCATCAGCATTATATAAATATATATTGCTATTTGTTTGGACTTTTGCCCAGATTCATGTTGTAATATATTAATCTGGGCAAATGACCAACTTGTGCTTACATTTATAAGATATAAAAATAATTGTATCAAGGATTGCTTAGAAAATGGTGCTATATTTCTTGTAGAAGAATCCTGATCTCTTTATACCTTCTGGTATCTAAGTGCTTTCAAGGTGAAAATTAATTCTGCCTCCAATCTTAACTACACTGAAGAAGCTAGAGATCAGTGACATAAATAGGATTTGATAAATACTTATGTGTAATGATATCCTTTGCTTTAAAATATGTGTTAATGCAATAAAAGAGCTACATCTATGATGAGAAATAACAGATATTTTTATCAAAACTCTTCAGCTCTAACAGATGGAGCAGTAAAGTCACTAACATTTTAAATAATTCCTTCCTTTTCATTGGCAATACCATAAATATTGTGTCATTTGATTTGCTTAACATAAAAGCAATATAATTCATACTATTTGAAATCTCAGCAGGATCATGCATAAAAACCCACTCCTAATTGCAATTCTCATAATCAAAGAGCTGCCAGAAGAAAATGTTTTTGTTCCCTCCTGATAAAGGAGATCAATAGATGGATGGTTATTCTTCTCTCATACTATGATATATTATTCAAATTGAGTATTAAAATTAAATGCAAACTATCCCATTAAATACCCTTAAATGAATTGTGGTTTTCTTATATTGGGTTGAGCATAATCCTGTTGTAGCCTGCCATTTACTCTAATTGGAACTCTGAAATCTTTCTATATTAGCTCTCTAGATATTGTGGACTTTAATTCATGGTAAAAGAAAGTTTTAAAACCCTCCGAAAAACCCTCCCAATGACTTAAGTGATTGAACATCCCCTACCATAATCACCTCCTAGCTGTACTTAGAGGGATATCAATTACAGGCTACCAGTAAACCATAGCCCTATAAAGAGCTACTCCATTTATAGGGTTAAAGCAAGAATGTACAATATACAGTCCTGAAATTTTACCGAATCATACCTGAAGGAAACGTTTAGGTCTTCAAGGCCACTCTGCTCAAAACAGAAATCAGATGTAAAACAGCTCTGTTAGATGGCTGTCCAGCTTCTACCTGAATACATCGAGTGATTGTGTTAAGCCACCACCTTCCTAGTGTCAAAGAATAGCCTAGTGACAGGCAATCACTGTCAAATTGCCCTGTTAGGTAGCTTTTCCTATTGTTAACCAAAAATTGCCTTTTTTCTCTCCCTTTTTCTGACATTAGATCTTTATCCTGCATTTTGACTTTTGGATGAAAGAGAACAGAACATGCTGTTTTTCCAGGTGACACTGATTCAAAATCTTGAACAGTCTTGTCATAACCCCCCTTTCTGTTTCCTTTTCTCAAGACTAAATAATCCACTTCTCTCACTCTCTCCTAACATGAAGATTTCATTCCATATCAACCTGGTTTAATTTTTTTAAAAAAATATGGTATCCAGAACTGGACAGATTATTGAAAGTAGGAGTGACCATGGCACCATAACTACATCCTTTGATTTGACTTTTTTAGTGGCCACATCACATTGTTCACTCATATTCAGCTTACCGTAATTCCAGGATCCTTTTTTGCCTTATTTTCAGGTGAAGCCTTCCTTCTTCAATATCTGGGCTTCTGATTTCTTTTTCCCAGATAATGCATTTTTCCTACAATGAGGTTGCTTCCCTAGCCTGTCAAGATTTATTTAAAAATTGGTTTTGTTTTCTAGAAAATGCATTTTTATAAGGTCCACCACATCTTGGTTGCAAAAATCTTTGCAAAAATTGCTGCATCATTTTTGTAAGACAGCAAAGAGAGAGAAATGGTTCTTTATTGCCATCCCAAAAAACTTCAGCTCAAACATTGCAGCCCTTTAAAAGAAGTTTCTCAAACCTAGAATTCAGATTGCAAAGGGTTTCAGGATATCATTAGTTTGCTTTTCTCTGACCCATCACGAGAAAACAACATCACCCAAACATATCCTGTAAAATTACCAGAATGAAAGATTCTTCTTCTTCTTATCATATCAGGCCAAAAGGACAGGATGAGTTTCAGCTTTCACTGCTAAGAAAGCAAATAGCTGATTATGTTGTCTACAAGAAAGCTTGTGATGCTATGCAACCTTATAGAAACAGCTGTAAAAGAGGAATCTGATGGATTGTTAATACACAGCAGGCATATAAATATACATTTTATACAATAGGAATATCACCATTCTCTAAAGATTGAACTGAATAGAATTCTTTATTGACTAAGTGTGATTGGACACACAAGAAATTTGTCTTGGTGCAAATAATCTCTGTATACATAAAAGAAAAGATACATTCATCAAGAGTCAACAACTATAGGTACAATACTTAATGATAGTCATAGGGTACAATCAGCAATCAAATCATACTAGGAAACAGTCAATATAAATCATAAGGATACAAGCAACGAAGTTACAGACATACAGTCACAAGTGGGAGAGGATGGGTGATAAGGAGTGATCAGAAGATTAACAGTAATAGTAGTGCAGACTTTGTAATAGTTGAACAGTGTTGGGGGAATTATTTGTTTAGCAGAGTGATGGCGTTCAGGGAAAAACTGTCCTTGCGTCTAGTTGTTCTGGTACGCAGTTCTCTATAGCATCATTTTGAGGGTAGGAATTGAAACAGTTTATGTCCTGGGTGGGAGGGGTCTATAAATATTTTCACAGCCCTCTTTTTGACTCATGCAGTATACAGGTCCTCGATTGAAGGCAGGTTGGTAGCAATTGTTTTTTCTGCAGTCCTAATTATCCTCTGAAGTCTGTGTCTGTCTTGTTGGGTTGCAGAACCAAACCAGACAGTTATAGAGGTGCACATGTTAGACTCAATCATTGCTCTGTAGAACTGTATCAGCAGCTCCTTGGGCAGTTCGAGCTTTCTGAGTTGGCGCAGAAAGAACATTCTTTGTTGTGCATTTTTGATGACATTTTTGATGTTAGGTGTCCATTTTAGCTCATGTGATATAGTAGAACCTAGAAATTTGAAGGTCTCTACTGTTGATACTGTGTTGTCTAGTATTGTAAGAGGTGGTAGAAGAAAAATTGATAAATACAAATACAAAAAAAACTGAACTGATGTTACTCCAAAAGTTTCACACAACTCAGAAGGTGGGTACAAGTGCATGCATGTAATCCTCAACTTAAAATAGTTCATTTAGTGACTGTTCAAAGTAACAATGGCACCAAAAAAAAGTGACTCATGACCGTTTCAGCATCCCCATGCTCACCTAATCAAAATTCAGATGCTTGGCAACTGGTTCATATTTATGATGGTTGCAGTGTCCTGGGGTCATGTAAACAGCTTTTTGCAACCTTTTGACAAGCAAAGTCAATGGAGATTCAGTCAACAACTGTGTCACTAATTTAACAACTGCAATGATTCACTTAACAGTAGCTGCAAAAACCGATGGAGTTAGCAGAGATGGCTAAATTGACTGTTTTGAAAACACACAAATACCTTTACCTTTATTTCTACTTGGAAATCACTTCTGGACTTTGTGCTCGAGGTGGAAAGAAATGAAACTTTGATTTTGGGTTTTATTGATTAGATAGATTTGTTGTTATATAGAAATGGCTAGCTTATTTATTATGTAAAAGTAAAAAGTTAACAGTAGATGTTAATGTCTTATTTTACTACACCAAATGAGTCGGAAGTCAATGCTTTTTTTTCTTTTCTCCTGGTTTTGCCCCACTACCCACTTCCCTTTTCCACTCCCTAATTTTCCTAATATTTACTTTTGTATTCTCTTTGTATGTCATATTATAAACTAATAACAACTGAAGAGTTAAAAAAAACAGTAGCAAGAAAAGTCATACAATGGGGCAAAACTCAGCAAATGTTTCACTGAGCAACATAAATTTTGGGCTTAATTATTGTCATAAGTTGAGAACTATCTGTAACAACTCTTGCATTCACTGCTTCATTATACTTGTGTGTTTAAATAAACTGTACTCCTATTTCTTTTGCATTTTGCATTAGGATGATTTTTTTAATTATTATTCAGTTGGCTTGTTTGACAGATGAATCTGTCAGAAAGCTCAGAAAGCAAGTGCTTAGTAAATGGATTGGTGGGCATGAGTGTATCATAGCAACTGTTGTCTTGCCATCTCTAAATAATATTATTCATAATAAAATGCCCAGAATAGCATCTACAGTCATTTTCACATAGGATTTTCATATCCAAATGCTGTGATCATAATTTGATGAAAATGCATTGTCATGGGATATAAATAGTTATTTACTAAAGGGGTTACAGTGATCTATCGTACTCATCATTGGTTTGAATGTGTCATATAAATGCCCCTTCAGAGTATTTGTCACATTTAATAGATGTGATAATATTGCTTTGTGATAATAGAGGACAAGAGCATTTATGATTCTTACATTATGATGCAAAACACTTAATTAACTGATTTCTGGTTCTGAACTCTTCGATCTGACAAGTTTGACACAGAGCATCTTGTTCTCCAATTCTCCAATTAACAGTTTATAATCTTTGAGTTAATGTAGTTAAGATCATCATCATTATCATAATCAATCATCTCCAGCCGGACTCCCAGTACCTCTGGGTAGCTTACAAATTGTTTAAAATATTTTAAAAAAACAATGAGAAACAAAAGAATAAAGATGGAAGGATGACAAAACAAGATGGGAACAAAGAAAAACATTTCAGGTTCAAAGGAGGTTCAGTCAATTTTAATCCAAGGCCTGGGCAAAGAGCCAGGGCTTCAAGGCCCCTCGAAACACCAGCAAAGTGGAAGCTATTCAAATTTCAAGAGCAACCTCATCCAGGTGCTGCTACAGAGAAGATGAGCTTCCAGGGTTCCCATAGATGTACTGTTTGATAGAAAGAATGCAAAACATGGTCAAACCTGCCAATTGGAACAAGTTAGCAGATACTAGGGAAAACAGGCAATCCTTAAGTAATCAGGCACTGTGGCATTTTTGGACTTTACCAACACCTAAAATTGTATTCAGATGAAAACTGGCAACTAGTACAGCTTAATAAACAAAGTCGTTACTTGGGCATACTGTAAGTGTCTCACCAAGAAGACCAGAATATTTGTCATGCCACTGTCCTAATAAATTAAATATATATAATTATCATGAGACACTAAGGCATCATAAATGCATGTGCTTAGTGAATGACAAATATATCATGAAATATCTTCCGTGACAGTTTGAAAGAAATTTCTTGGTATCTTAAGGAATCTGTCTTGGTAGACATTTTTGTGAATTTCAATTTTCTTCTTTCACTGTATGACACATAAAGGGTTCCACGTATAAACCTAAACATTGTTAATTTGATGCAGATGGAATTATCAACAGTTGTTTTGTAGAGTCTGATCCTAAAAAATACAAACCCAGAAAGTAATTTGTATAGATACTATTCATCCATAAATGGATGCAGCAGCTTCCATACAGCACTTGAAGACTAAAATAAAGCTCAACAAACCATCTTTGCTCCTCCAAACCATTGGCAGCCTTGCAAAGTAGGCTATTAACAGAAGAAGTTCAAATATCATGCACCTAGAGGTGGGTGGATGGGACAAATAGCTCTAAGGGAGATAAAAGGATGTAATTCCTATTAGCAATACTATTTCAGTGGTAAGAATAGACAGGAATAAAGCTCTTTAAACTGTTACACTGATATTTACAAAACTAGTAAGCTAAAAACAGACAATAACCATTAATAATTAATTAATAATTAAATACATTAATAAAAGATAAATACAATATAATTAATGCATTTTAAATATTAAATACTACACATAAATGTTATAGATATCGTACAGTTGCTTTTCTGTATTTTTTTTTCTGCCTGTTCCTATGTGTATTTTCCCTTCACATAAAACAATGCATGAAGGGAACTAGGACCTATTTTCCATTTTATAATTATAGAAAAATGTCAAGTATGTACAAAAAAATTAAAAAGTCAAGGCAAGCAATCTTAGTTGAAAACAAATATTACTACCATTTATCTTTGTTGTTGATGGTATTCAAAACCAGTGAACATTTATTTTCATTTCCATTATTCCTTTAAAAAAATTGAAAAGAACACAGCTGAATAGGATGAAAAGCTTATGATATAGAACATAAAACTAAGTGCTCAGAAAAGGCCAAACATAGTCTGGTTTATTAAAAAATGCCTTCAAAAAGATCTATGAGGTAGAATAATCTCACAGGGCAAATGATGTCTACAGTGACTCTGGTGATTTAAATTTAATCAGGTTTCTACAATAAAAATCTTCAAATTTGAATTGGCAGGCCAAATCCAAACATTTATTTTTGTAAGCTTTTGCAATTGGCCAAGTTTCTGTGACCTCATATCCATTTCCACCATAAGTGGATTGCACTATTTCATTCTGTGAAATAATTATTGATAATTAACAAAAAACAAATACTATGAAATGTTATTTGGGAGAAAAATGCTTAAGTTTATATACAATACTAGACATACTTCATAGATCCAAGTGACAAATGCGAATGAATAATTCTGGAATTCAAACATTACTAATTAGAGATTTACAGTTGTCAATATAAGAGTTTGGTTACAGTGTACTTTTGTCAGTGGATCTTGAAGCTCCAGGTTATTTGGATTTATACATTTCCTTACAGCTAGATTAACTTTCCTCAGATTGGCACTTTCAAATATCAAACTCCCAGAATTCATAGCAAGCACGGTCAGTGACTATGGTACAATTCAGTTCCATGAGCAAAGCAAGGGGTACCACATACGGAATTCAAATATAATCCAGATGACCACTAGGTAAGAGATACAAATAATAATAATTTGTTACTACCATCTAATGGTCATTCATTGTGCTGCAGGCCTGATATGGTAGCCTTATGCAAGGTTGTCCCCAGTTCTTTCCTTTGGTTTGTTTCTAGGAGTAGACTCTCTAACAAAAGACCAAACAGCATCTACCACCATTTTCCCCTCAAAATTCAATTAAACGTATATCTGTCTCAGGGGCAGACTTGGAAATCATGGTACCAGCTGTTGTTTTGCTTTGCATTGTGCCAGCTCTCTAATTGTTTATTTAAAATATTTGGAGAGTTTGATGGGCATAAAGAAAGGTCTCTTTGGGCTAATGGTCCCATGCTTTAGATGATAAACTAAGGTAAGACTGCTCTGGTCCTTTTACACATTGGAAGCAAAGGTAGACAACTCATGGTCCCTGGATCATTTGCATGCTGAAACAACAATTGTGAGCCCACAGATCATCCTCTGAATGTGCCAATAAATCTGGTATAGTTTCCCATTCCTTCAAACTGGAAAGTACAGATTTAAACAGATTAACAAAAATTTTAAAAGAAAAAAAATATCTAATACCCCTCAAACCTAGAGAGAGAATGGAAGATCCCAGGCCACTTTCAAGTATTATGTGATCCTATCCATTTTGCCTTATTACTTCACGTGTTTTAGTCATCACCCTGCCCATTGTAACATTTACTCCCCCCTCCAAAAAAAGTATGGTCTTCAGCAACAGGAAGGAAAGGAAAGGAAAGGAAAGGAAAGGAAAGAAAGGAAAGGAAAGGCAAGGCAAGGCAAGGAAAGGAAAGGAAAGGAAAGGAAAGGAAAGGAAAGGAAAGGAAAGGAAAGGAAAGGAAAGGAAAGGCACTTAGCCATTTTGGATACAGATAATGTGAACATGTGGATCTCATCCAATGAGGACAGGAATTTGATTGCATGGTCACCATCTTGATTTTTGGCCCCTTCTGAAGATGGTCCTTATTCAGTGTGTCCAGAGCTACATGAGGGCATGGCAAAGTGTGTGTGTCTGTTGTAAACAACCCATCCATCTTCTTTTAACTTCAGTTAAATTTAGGATTCACTTACCCCAAATCAGCAGTAGCTACAAAAAAAAAAAAAACAGGAACACAAAATATGAACTGCAAATTGTGCAGAAATGTGTGTAGATCATGTCCAAGCAACTTTGGACCATGTGTGTTGATTTCAGGTGGTTACTGTTTATCAGGCCTCTTTTTCCCCTATGTTGGAAACAATGAATCCTGCACAAAATTAACAGAAAAAACATGAATTCCAATATGAAAGAGGTTCTTCTTTCTTGTGTGTACTTCAAGATAGACTACATAAACCATTCCTATTCAGCACAGTTTATTTAAAATAGGAAGAAACTATTCGACAAAATATGACACATGCCAGATGCCAAATGCTAGAGCAACATAGTTCTTGACACAATTTTTAATGTTTTCAGAAGCAGCAAGATTTGAGATGTTAGCTGATGTGTTGCTACACTTCCCTGGAAATAAATGGCTGACTGTCTTCCAGCTTTGTACTGTTTGGCTCACTGAAAACATCATATTTCAAATGGCAGCATCAAGTGGTATTAAATAGCAATTAAGTGTAAAACATTCTCATTGATTGCAAAGGCAATGAAGAATTTTTAAAAAGAGTAACCTACAGCTATAATGTCAAGATTTAATAGAGATGGGGGAAAGTGCTTGATTTTTTTTCTCTTACAGGGGCAGGAAAATGGGATGCAAAAGTCTCAGTGGAGACTGCATTATGTGCATAGCCTTGCAGAAAGACTTACAAATTAACCATTCGGTAAAACCTCAGATTTATGATGATTGATTTTTTTAACGGTGTTCTCAGAATTGGGAGAGGTCTTCTTTGGGAGAAGCAAGAGCTTAAAGAAGGAGTATACGTGGTATGATACATGGGCAAGTTCAGTGTCCGCTTTTCTAGCCAAACAAATCTGAAAAAGCCAGTTAATTGGGAGTGATGGTGGATTTTTATACATCCAGGATTGTGCAAAAAGATTCCACTCTCACAACAGAAGTTCTTCTCCCTCTTTTCCTCCCCTAAAATTTCTCCACACAACCCATGCCTGTTCCATGGAGCCCCCTATTTTCTAAAGTAAATTCGGCAAGGTGTGGGGGAATGGAAGAAGCAAGCCATCAGTATTTGGTCTGCTGCCAGAAACACAACACTGGAGACAATGGGATCTCTGGAGAGCTACTACCAACCAGAAGAGATAAACCTACTCTGTTACCCTATTATTTCATTGTTCTGTTATTCTGTCCTCCTGTTATTCTGTCATTCTATTATTCTGTTATTGAGTTATTCTTTCATTCTGTTACCCTGAGATAGATGAACAAATAATCTAAGTGGTGCTAACATTATTTCCCACATTCTTATAACTGAGGAAAATTTGCCTTAAAAAAAAGCCCACACACAAGAACAATGTGTTTAGTTTAAGTTCTGCCATGCTCCAAAGGTAGCATTACCAGACACAAAGATGCTTTGCTCATAATAACACAAGGAAATTATTGAGACTAATTTGTTCAGTGGGAATCATTAGTCGCTCCAGATAAGGGAATTACTATATACACCAAGGCAAGCTCTTCAATTTGGACATGACTAGCAAGCTGTCTTTTTACCTTTGAGAAGGAATAATCCGGTGGGGATCTGGTTCTTCAGAAAGATGTGGCTTTCCATTATAAACAACAAATTTCCCGCATAGTTTATATAATTTCCCCCCCCCTAATTCATTTCTAAAAGGTCTATTGTCTGATAACAGGTAGGAGATTTCATGATTATGCAAGGAGGCATGTAAAGCAACTCATGCTGTTAGAGATAATCTCCTGGAGTTTAAAATTGATTGTTAATTTAGACAGTGTCTATGCTGATGGTGTTTGTCACTTTACTTTTATGCTAGCCCTTCCTTGTTTCTTTATATTTCTGGATTGTTCTTGTGCCTTTGCAATCTACATATGTGAAGACTAACAGAGGAAATGCTTGTAGGATTCCAGTCTAGGATGTTTACTTGAATACATAATTGCTAGCAAATACAAGTGCACACCCACTGTTTGAAACAAAATATTATCACGAGACTTGGTTCTAGAATTTGTGGGTGTCTCAGCAA
Organism: Naja naja; assembly: GCA_009733165.1. Taxonomy (NCBI): domain Eukaryota; kingdom Metazoa; phylum Chordata; class Lepidosauria; order Squamata; family Elapidae; genus Naja; species Naja naja. The sequence continues at coordinate 260,146,176 of CM019149.1, read as the reverse complement.
GATATCCTTCAACAATTGCTCACTTTTAGTAAGTCGGTACTCTATGAAAGAGTAGCAGGAGCATCAGGTTTGGGGAAGTGAAAAAAAGAATCCTGCAAGGGTGGGCACTTCAGAAATATAATGTTAATTTTGACACGTTCTTGCCTTACATCCAGCTGCAAATTCATATCTTTATGAACCCTGACTTTCAAAGGATATGAACATGAAATTTCAAGCAGCAAAAATTATGAAGCAAAATTATGAAGCAGCAAAAATTGCAGTTATAGAAGTCCTCTATAATTAGATAAACTTATTAGACATAATAAATATTGTATCTTAAACATTAGAACTCACAATAGATCAATGTTTCTCAAGCTTAAGACTTTAAGATGCATTCCCTGAATTCTCCAATCAGCATGCTGGCTGGGGAATTCTGGGAGTTGAAGTCCACACATCTTAAAGTTCCTGAGGTTGAAAAACACTATAATAGATTAAACATTCATGTAGCCCAACAATATTTTCCCAACAGAATTCAATTAATATTGCTCTTAGCTATTTCTAGGTGCAATACATAATGATAAGATTTGCTATTGGGAATTATCCTTCATATCTTATAAATCTTTTCAATACTATCCAAGTGACCACAGTAAGGTAGCAAATGTTATTGTGTATTATGAGCAAAAACATTTTATGAATAGATTGGAAAGTCATTAATGAAGCAATGTTCATCTTCAAGCAGTGATGAAACACAGGGAGTTTTGTATGTGGTAGGGAATGAATCAGCAATGCCTGGTAATTTTAGAGACATTTTCTCCATTTACAGAAGGAATGCTTGGGTAAGAATGTTTAAAAAAGACAATGCCATTCTTGTACTAAAAGGGAGGGAGGAACCCTGTGAATACTTTTTTGTTTTGTTTTGTTTTTTCTCATTTCCCTTATCCACTTTGGTCTGTAATGTGAAAGAAGTAATATAGATGGCTAAAATAAATTGCTTATTGAAAATATGTTCCTAATCATCCGAGAACCTCTTTCTCTGAAAACACTGTAATTTGTTAGATCTCACATATGTTGCTAATATATATTTATCAATATATAATTTTAGAATTTATCTTGTGCCTTCCTGATGATATTGCCCAAGATATATCAATATAAATAAAATAGAATCCAATAAAAGCACTTTAATAACATCAGAGCATTTGATGTAACAGAAATGGCAAAAAACCCAAATCTAATTTAAAAAGGAAATAATTTCACCAGTTTCCTAAATATATCAAATATTTGCTTAGCAAACTTGATTTTCATTTAGGGGAGAATTTGAAAAGGTTAATGCAATGACTAGGAAAATGTGCATATTGCCTTTTTTCAGTTAAAGAATCCCAGACATGGTAAGGCAAAAGGTCACTTGAAGATCTTAATCAAACTATGGCATTCAGCTGAGACTTCATGTGACGACCGAGGTATGCAGTCAATTAAAGTGAAACCTTTCATAATCTATCTGAAGTCTATCTAACATGGGTTATATTCTTCTGATTCTTGAACAGAACCCTAGTAAAATTCATCTTTGGGATAGCTGATAAATTAGAACATGGTTTTCTGCCCATTGAGACTTAATAATGGATAGGGAGACTTCAATCAATTCATTTATTTCAGTCAACTACCTGCCATCTGAAAAGAGCTTTAAAACAAATAAAATGGATTATTGATGCAGTTAACCCAAGCGTAGCTGTGTGCATTGATGTGAATCCTTTCCAATGCATTTACATCAACATTCACCTTTCTACAATGCAAATGAATTCTAGTAAATTTTGAATGAACTATGGGGAAAATATCTTCTCATTATCCCCACACCATGACCACCACCATTGTCAGCAGTTACTTAGAAGACTGTTTCCTTTTCGATTCATCTCAGCAGATCATCAAAGAAGAGAGACTTCCTCAGTTGTTTCATCTGTGTTGGTGAAGAGCTTCTTATTTCTGAAGCCCATTAAATGAGACTTAACATAATGGGATGGCCGTATCCTCTTTAAAATAGGAAAAAGGGGAAAGGACGATCAGGGGTATTTATGGAAAAGGAGAAAAAATATTCCCACCATTCAGTGTTGCCAAAGAAAATTCAGCCTAGCAAATCCCCAGAAGAGCACTATGAATTGGTTGTGCGGTTTATGAGGATGTGTGATTGGTGCAAATGGGAGATGCTGAGCTGTAGCACATTCCTGTATTCTTAGATGTCTCATTACAGCATGTGTCAATAAGGCAAGGTTATAACCATCAGGCACACAGAGACAATGACACTGACAGAAACCATGATCACAACAGCAGTGTGCAAGCAGTCTAAATATTTAATATGACCATTGCTTTATTAACCCTTTGTATGAAAATTCTTCAACGCTCTCCTTTGCTATGACAAGGAATTTTGTTGAATTCACCTCAACATAGTGGTTCTTCCCATTTTAAGTAAGCACCGTATTTGAAGATTTATAGACACAATAGGGGAGTTCCTAAAGAAATGGAATTGAAGAAAAGAAATCCCATTTTGCATGCTTTGATCAAATCCTGAAATTTCCTTTTCAATAATTTCTAGGGCTTTTAGAAAGAGAAACAGAAAGTATACAGTTTTTGAAAGGATATAACCAAAGCAGACTTTAACAGTAATCTGCAGTATGGCAATAAAAATGTTTTTAAAAAGTGTCAGATTTTGCAACAGCTGGAGTGGCTAAATAGCAACATTTAAAAGATGTGTCGCATTACGCAAAACAGTGGCATCATTAACCTCTTTCTAGTATCAATCCATTTAGAGGCTAATAGTCTCTTGTAAGCTCTGGTTGTTTTAAGTGCAGATTGGTGTAAGCTATATGCAAAACAATTAGTTTAGGAAATTAACTATACATGTCATTTATGACTATTGTTCAGGATTCGAAGTTATGTTATGCCTTTTTCCACATCACCTACAGTTCTTACATCTATTTATCTGTACTTTAAATTCTCTGTACAAGTCTGGAAACTAATAAAGCTGGACCTATAAAAAAGTTAAGTACCTTTGAATTAAATTCTTAAATTTAAAATTAATTTGTCTCTCCTTTTCATAATGCCTAGTGGAATAAACATAGCATTTAAAGAATAAATTAAATCAATCTTCTGCTTTTTAATAAAATCATTATAATACTGAAAGAGCAAGATATAAACTAACAGTTCATGTAGTAAATGTCATATAGTAATAGGAACCTTAAAGTGAGTATCCTCAATTATGTAAGAATAAGTTCTGAACTGAAAATTCATTTAGCTAGTCTGCTTGCATAATTTTCTGCTGTAATTCATGAGAAACCTAAGAGCGCTACCTGTCCTTATATTGTTCACTAACTTCAGAATATGGAATTCTGCTAGTAAAAATAATAATTATCCTAGGATAAATGGCTTTTAATGATAGATCAAGTAAAGCTATCTGAACTGTGCATGAATTATACAATATTAGAGTTTTGAGAGAGAATAAATAAAATCTTTCAGATGCTATGTCTTTAAATTAATTTATGTTTAACGCAGTGGGGACCAGATTCCGTTCTGGTTGCCATAGCAACAGACACTGAAAATTTAAACATCCAGTGGTAGGCTGGATTCTTCACAAAGATAGCTTTTTTATATTAAAATTATATACTGGTGAAACATTAACCATATCTACATGCAAGCTATTTTTAAAAAAAAAGAATAGATAGTTCAATAATTTCTTCTAAAGAGTGAACATTCACATAGCATACACATTTGCTTTAGTTTCTCTAGATTTAAAGAGAGAAAATCTATCTTACAGAGATGAAGCAGCCAATTATCAAAAGATAATGAGGAAAAACACATTAAAAGATGGTATTTTAAATCATGGTTTGATCATGAGTCCATTTTGCTTGCTAAGAATGATGGTGAGCTACATATTATGCCGTTGTGAAATTAAACTGATACATTTATAGGATGTAGGTTAAATGCACTTTGCTAATCTTTTCGGAATGTGCACGTTAATCTACGTTCTAAAGCTCGACGATGCATAATAATTTCTCAGATGGTTCTTTAACAAGCTATAAACTCACAGGATTTGTGAGTGTGTTTTCAATCTCTCCATGCAATTTTTATGTATCTCTGCCTCATCTGTTTCCTCAAATATACTTCTCTGCTTACTTGCAGTCTTGGGAATAGTAGTAATGGATATAAGCCAAATGATGAAGTAAGTATGTCAGTAATTGCTCTTCAAACAGTATCAACAGATTCTGCTTTGCGCTGCCTATATAATTTTGTGTTCTGTGATTTTACTTTATTACTCAACACTGGAGCTGCCTGAGTGTCTGAGAGCTAGTTTGAATGTGGACACTGGGATTTCTTTTATATTTGGGCATATTAATTTAAGTGCTTGCTCTGCAACTAAGATCGCATTAGAACAGAACATTCTCTATGGATGTGGACTTAAAAGGCCAGCACTCTGCTATTGGTGATGATATGATTTTGTGGATTCAGTTGCTGGAATTTTTTCTCTCTCTATTAATACTATTTCACTATATCCATTTCTCCTTTGTCCACCGATCAAGCAGGGGTGGGATTCAAATTTCTTAATAACTGGTTCTGCGGGCGTGGCCTAATTTGTCGGTGCGGCTTGGTGGTCATGTGACTGGGTGTGCATGGCTTGCTGACTGGGCATGGCTTGGGAATCATGTGATTGACTGGGCATGGTTTGTATGTAAATATTGTAAATATTTATGTAAATATTGATTTTTTAATTTTAAAAAAGAGCAACTTTTACCCAAAATCAGGCAAAGCAAGCAGGCAAATTGAGTTGCTCACAGAATTACAGATTTACTCAGAGATCTATCTTTTTGCAATCTGCTACCTGAATCGGCACTGCAAAATAGAAGCTTCAATCCTAAGAAAGGTTCAGCTCTGCTTTTAGATTAGCTAGAAAGTAAGAAATCCGATGATTTCCTGCTTTCTAGCTAATCTAAATCTCCCAGCACAGCTGATAGTCAGAACAGCTGATGGTTGAGGGGAAAAAAGGAAAAATAGCAACTTACCAAAAATTAGGTGAAGGCACAAGGCAGGCAAGTTGGATGGCGCGCATGCCCGGTAAGGAGTGAGTGGGCAGGGAAGGGAAGGGCCAGCCAGTGGCGTGATTTGCTGGTTCTCTGAATTGTGCAGAATCGTAACAACTGGTTCTATAGGACCGGTCTGACCAGGTAGAATTCCACCCCTGTGACCAAGCTATTAGAACAACTATGTATTCTACATCTAGAGAAGAGAACCTACTCTTTGAAGTCTTCTTTATTTGGAACACTGTTCAGTTCAAATTTGATAAAAAATAATCATAGAAAGAGTAGTAGAAGCTTGGGACCAACTTCCAGCAGAAATAGTGGGTCAATCATCAGTAACTGAAGCTAAATATGCTTGGGATAAATACATATCTATCATCGAACAAAAACAAAATAAATAAAATAAAAAACTTCAAAGGTCAGATTTGATGGACCATTAGGTCTTTTTCTGCTGTCAGTTTTGTATTTTTCTATAATCTGAAAATCCTAAGAGCAGCAGTTGACTGAAACTGTTGGTCAACAATTAGAAGTAACAATTATTTGTAATCTGTCTCACTGTCACCTGTATCTGCATAACCAACCTGTCTTCCCCACCCTACTCCTCTATCACCCTGCTTTAAATCCTACCCCAGTCCAGCTGTGCTATTCTGTGCATCTGATAATGTGAACTCCAGAACACAAAATCTTTTAATAAGATTTGTCAGAAAATGTACTAGTAGATGACTGCTCTCTTTTTTTTTATCAAACTAAAAAGTCACAAAGGTTATTGTTATGTTTGCATGAAGAGGCAGACATGGAGTGCTTCAGCTCTTAAGTTTTATTGTGACTTCAGCTCAGAACGGACCCAATTTGGCTTAGCCAAGGCAGCTATATATAGCCGGCTGCCTCGGCTGACAGCCAATCAGAGTGCAGGGTTTTCCCGCACTTTTTAACCAATGATTTCAAACACTTTACAAGAACAACCAATCAATTCAAACTCTGCCATAACACCCCTCCCCACTAGGTTTAGTCCATACTCAAACCCCATCTATCTAATGTATTCTTTTAAATAGGTGGGGCTCTTACGTGTACATTGAGACCTACGTGGTTCAGGTGTTTTAGAGTTCTCACATTGTAAGGGAGGAAATGTGTCTGTTAACATCTCCTTACTTGGACTTCTAGTAATGGTAGAACCTGTTTGGTTACTACAACCTGGTCTCTCCTCCCAATCCATCTCCAACCCAATGTCAGCACCCAAGTCTGGTAGTGATGTGCAATATTCCATTTGTAAAAATGGTTGTTGGCACTGTGACAGGTTTTGGGATGGTTCCTGCCATGTTAGCTCGTTACACATGGGATTGATTCTTGCTTGCTGACTACCCTCATAATCCTCCCCTTCCCCCCTAGAAGAGGCAGTAGGTATGGGAACCAGAGGGGAGCAATGGCGATGCTCCTGAGGGAGTCTGGATCTTAACTGATCAATGTGCCTGCTCCAGAGGACACCATCCTCCTTGTTGTACCCTGTAAGACCTGGGGCCTGTGATTTGGGTTATCTCAGCAGGAATCCATAACGGTTCACCCAGAAGGTTTTTCACATAAACAGAATCACCCACAGTGAATGTGCGAATTTTGCTAGTGGAATCTAGTGGTGCATTGGGTGCGTAAGTGGGATGAAGGCGGTCAAGGGGAGATCTGAGTTTCCTACCCATCAACAATTCGGCTGGGGTTAAGTTAGTTGAGGGGTTGGGAGTGATATGCTGAACACTGAGTAGTTTTTCAACTTTCTCAGTGATGTCCCCTGGACCCAATTGCTGAAGTTTTTCCTTGGTAAATCATACCATGCGTTCAGCCTGGCCGTTAACCGAAGGATGCCCAGGGGCTGTTAGGGCATGTCTGATACCCTGCTGTGCTAAATACATTCAACCTTTTTGACCATTGTCAGAAACAAGCACATCAGGTAACCCATGAGTTACAAAAAGTTTCTTAAGCTGTTTGATGACAGCTTCAGTTGTGGTGGATGCCATAGGGATAACATCTAGCCATTTGGAATATGCATCAACTATAATAAGGAAAGTGTGCCCTCTGGTAGGGCCAGCCAAATCAATGTGAATCCTGGACCATGGGCTCCTAGGACATTCCCATTCCTGTTTGGGGGCGAGAGGTGGGGCAGGCCTGACTTCCTGACAGTTGGGACATGATGCAACCCAGTTTTCAACCATTTTGTCAATACCTGGCCACCATACATAACTCCTGGCCAATCCCTTCATTCTGACAATTCCTGGATGACCCTCATGTAACGTTTCCAAAACCTCTTTCTGTAGTTTTGCAGGAATAACCACCCTGTTACCCCACAAAATACATCCTCTTAATACAGATAATTCAGTTTTCCTGGACTTAAAAGGTTGGGCAAGTTGAGGTAGATCTTGTAGTGGCCAATCTTTTTTGATCCAGCCTACAATAGAAGCCAATAAAGTGTCTTTGGCAGTTTCTCTGGCAATCTCAGCAGCATGGACTGGAAGCTTGCCAACAGTTTCTAGAAAAAAGGTGTGAGTCTCAGGAGCAGGGTCCTCAATGTGTGAAGGAAGTGGGCAGCGACTCAAAGCATCTGCGTGCCCAATGTCTTTTCCAGGTCTGTGGATCAGTTTATATGAATAAGCAGCGAGAAATTCAGTCCATCTCAGCATTCTTGGTGACAGGATCGTGGGCGTTGGTTTGTCCCCTGCCACAATGCCTAATAGAGGTTTGTAATCTGTGACAATGGTGAATCTTCTGCCATAAACGTATTCAAGGAATTTCTTGACAGCTGCCACAATTGCCAACGCTTCCTTGTCCAGTTGGCTGTAGTTTCTCTCTGCTTTAGTCAAAGTGCGAGAGTAAAATGCAATAGGAGCTTCCCTCCCACTGGGAAGCATGTGTCTCAAACCCCCCCCACACTCCAAAAGGGGATGCATCACAAGTCAGTACAAGAGGCAAATTCTCAGAGAACTGTATCAGTACAGAATCAGAAGTGATTTGTCTCTTAATATTGTTAAATGCAGCTTGTTCTTTTCTGCCCCAGACCCATGCAGATTTTTTGTCCAGTAATCTATTTAAGGGTTCTGCAGTGGTTGCTTTCTGAGGTAGAAACATATGATAAAAGTTAATGAGTCCCAGGAATGCTTGCAAGTCTGTTTTGCATTTTGGCCTGGGGGCTTCTTTGATTGCCTGAACTTTGGCCTCTGTGGGGTGGATGCCATGTTTATCAATCATGTAACCCAAGAATTCCACTTTATCAGTTCTAAGTGTGCATTTTTCTTCTTTGACTTTTAACCCCGCTTTTTTGAATCTGGTAAGGACTTCTCTGAGTCTCTTGTGTAACTGAGTGTCATTTTCAGCAGAGATTAGAACGTCATCAAAATAGGGCACCACCCCTGGCAACCCTTGTAGCATCCTTTCCATAAGGCTTTGGAAGATGCCTGGTGCCACGCTTACTCCAAATTGCAACCTTTTGCATTTGAAAGCACCTCTATGGGTTACAATGGTTTGGGCTTCTGCAGTTGCATCATCAACTGTTAACTGTTGATATGCCTGGGCCAGGTCCATTTGGCAAAAACTGTGCCCCCGCCAAGAGAATGTAATAAATGATGCACTACTGGAACTGGATATGCGCTCTGTTGTAGCTCATGGTTCAATGTCCCCTTGTAATCTCCGCAGATTCTCACAGACCCATCAGCCTTGACTGGTGTGACTATGGGTGTCTCCCACTTGGAGTGGTCAATGGGCTCTAAAACCCCTTGAGTTTATCTAATTGTGCATTAATTTTTTCCTTGAAGGCAAATGGAACCCTTCTGGGTTTTAAACGGATTGGTTGTACCTTGGGATCTAGGTTAAAGGTGATAGGGATCCCCAAGTACTTGCCTAATCCATCGCTGAAGACCTCTGGAAACTCAGACTTCAAGGCCTCTTCCCACTCAGTGTTGCTCACGTGATTGATGCCAGTCACCTCGATGCCCAGCAGGTTGAACCATTCAAGTCCCAGCAGACTTGGGTGATCCTTGTCCACGATGGTCAGTGGTAGACACTTGGTGTGGCCCTTGAACTTCACGTTGAGTTCTCTTGTTTCAACTACTGGAATCTTGTTCCCTTGGTAGTCTTTAAGAGTCAATGCCTGCTTCTTGAAGTGAGTCTTCTGAATATTTGGTAACAGTCTTTGAATAGTGTCCCATGACACCATAGATAGGTATGAACCTGAGTCCACTTCCATTTGGCAAGGCCTTCCTTCAATAAGTACCTTGACATGCACTTTTCTGTTTTTTAAAGGAGATGAATGACCAATCGTTACTGTCTGATGAGTTTCATTCTTCCCATTTGCTTCTGTGCTGCACCTCATTTTCTCACTCAGGTTGTTAGGCTTGAATTCTTTGTCTTTGTTTGCAGCAAACTTCCTTCTGTTGGGTGGAGTTCTGGATGATTTGCAGACTCTTGCTAGGTGCCCTCTTTTTTCACAACGGAGGCAAATGGTGTCTAGAAACTTGCATTCAGTGCGGGGATGGCTTCCCCTACAACCTCTGCTGTAGAAATCTTGCCTCTTTCTTCCCAGGTCTTTCTTTTTCCGCTCCATTCTGAGTCTGTAAATTACTTCCTCCACCTCACTGCAATCTGACTCAGAATCTAGTTCCTCACAATGATTTGTGGTGGACTTTTCCCCATCAGAATGGCTCGTGGCCCTGTTCATCTTCCTCATGGCTGCTGCTGAGGACTTGGTAGCTTCTGCTGAAGAGGCTTCTTCTATTGCTTCTTTCAGCGTGATCTTAGGTTTCATTAATAACTTGCTCTGTAACACCTTGTCTTTAAGGCCCAGTACAAAACGATCGCGCATGGCCTCCTCTAAACTGTTGAATTCTCATGCACCCCCAATGTCTCTTAAACTTGCCACGAAGTCGTTTACATTTTCATTTTCCCCCTGATCACGATGGTAAAACTCGTGTCTCTTAATGAGGCACGATACTCGTGGCGTGTAATGGGCTCTTAACAGCCTTTCCAGATCAGGCCAAGCCATTACCTTCATGTCTGCTGCTCCTGCGAGTGCCTTCACCATCTTGAAAACTGCCAGACCGCAGTACGTAAGAAAGACCACCCTCTTCCACTGCTCAGAAATGGCAGCAAGATCGTTTCCCTCCAGATACATTTGGAAACAATCTGCATACGACTCCCAGTCTTCTGCCGTCGGATCAAACAGGGCTGTGGGGGTGTTCAGTGCAGCCATCTTCCTCTTCTTCTGTTCCACATTGCCTTCTTCTTCAGGAGAATCCCACCCTCGTCGCCAGTGTCATGTTTGCATGAAGAGGCAGACACGGAGTGCTTCAGCTCTTAAGTTTTATTGTGACTTCAGCTCAGAACGGACCCAATTTGGCTTAGCTGAGGCAGCTATATATAGCCGGCTGCCTCGGCTGACAGCCAATCAGAGTGCAGGGTTTTCCCGCACTTTTTAACCAATGATTTCAAACACTTTACAAGAACAACCAATCAATTCAAACTCTGCATACATAACAGTTATAGTTTTCCTTTCTGTGCTAAGATGTGATGCACACACACACAGACATACACCAAATAGTAAATTTATAGAAGGATTCCACTAACCTAACAGATCAAGTCTCAGTTCCATTATAATGGTATTTTCAGAACCATTTATATTTTTTGCAAGACCTAAAGCCAGTAATTTTATTTCTCCAAAAGACTAGATCCATACTGGCTATGGAATTCTGATGGAGGAAGTTCACAAAACTTGTTGAGAAACACTGGATTAAACCAGTCTTTTCCAGTCCAATGCCCTTCAGTTATATTGGATCTCAACTGCTGGCTGGTAATGATTGGAACTGTAGTTCAGCACTTCATTTTGAGTAGGCTTGATTAGAAAACTAGATTTACAATAAGAAAGTTCAATTTCCCATATGCCTTAAGCTGTGTTTAACAAATATAGGATGAAGAAGTGTACAAAAAGAATGTTCCCTGGTGTTGACAACCTGCAAGTGTTTTGTTATTTAAAGCATTTGTTATTCCTCCACTTATTGAAGCATTTGAATTAACTTGCAGGGCAATGTATTGTCAAGGAATCAGAATTCATTGGTATAATTACTTTGATTGAAAAAAATAATGCCCATGAATCATGAAAATATATTTTTAAAAAATTATACAAGTTTATTTTGGGGAAGTAGCGAAAATACATAGTTGGATATGTATGGACATTTTCCAAAGATTTATGATTGTAAAATTCCTAAAACAAGTTTTAAAAAAGCCTATTTCCCAAATAAATACTAATAAAGTTGGAGACACTAAATATGTAGTACATAGTAAAATGTGTATTCCAGAAAAACCTGCAAAAGTTTGATGGTGGATCACATCTGAAAATAAGACAGTATAGTAAGATAGTGGGTAAAAATGGAAATGATGGTCATTTACTACAACAGTTGGAAGCTATTAGATTTTAAAAATAAATGGGAGATGATAACATAGCTTTCTCTGCTTGCTCCAAAAAGAACTGATAATCTGATTTTTCACTGCCACATATTTTAACTATGTTTCATAACTCCAAGGAAATATAAAGTAAATAAATCTTGAACTCTTGAGCATTCACTGAAATATACCTACTAATGGCTCTAGAAGTGAGATTTTCAGCCAAAGGCTTCTATAATAATTGGTAAGTCTTTCTGACTATGCAAAATACATATTTTATCATTCGTCCCTTTAAAAAAATTTCTTAATTTTTAGAATGAAGAAGAACAACATAGGTAGTCCTTGATTTTTGACCACAGTCAGGACTACAATTTTTGTTGCTAAGCAAGGCAGTTTTAAGTGGGTCGTGCCCGATGTATGACCTTTTCTGCCATAGTTGTTAAGTGAATCACTGCAATTATTAAGTGAATCATACAGTTATTAAATGAATGTGATTTTGACTTTGATTTTGCTGGTTGGATGCCACCTAGGAAAGTAACAAATGGCAATCACATGACCCATTAACTGCATATTTACATAATTACAAACATGCCAGTTGCCAAGCAACTGAATTTTGTTTACTTGACTATGGGGATGGTCATAAGTGTGAGGACTGATTATAAGTTACTTTTTTCCATGCCATTGTAACTTTGAGTGGCCACTGAATGAATGTTGTAAATCATGGACTGCCTGTACCTGAAACAATTCCCAGTATATAAAGAAAAGCATTTGGGACCACATGTTAGCTGCTCAAAAGTAAACGAAGAAGAAAGCTAAAAGAAATGAAATGTCTGGAATGTAAAACTGCCTTCCATTGTTCTGCTTCTGCATTGCCAGAGATGGGGAAGGTATTTCCAATGATTTTTCCTGACAAAAAGAGAACATATTCCTTATGAGCTAAAGGTGGAAGTCAAATGGCTTTTTAAAAAAACTGCTGTACAACACTTTGTCAGTTTTTATCAAGGGCTACCTATATCAGTTGACTGTGTTGGGAAGAATTTTAGCTAAGACTGGGGAGAGAGAAATTTGTGGGTAAGGTAAAGTGCTTTTGTTCTAGTGACAAACATTTTCTTTCATTTCAATAATACTGCCCCAAAAATGGTAATAAAGCTACAGAAAAAAAATAGGCTTCTTGGGCATTTAGATACTTTGCTATCTTTTCTCATCCAAAGATGAAGAAGTGGGTTCTCCAGATATTCTAACAGAAGGAAATATCTCCAGATATTGCTGAACCATACTTCACAAAAGACTTTATCACTGGTCATGCTGGGTAGCATTAATGGGAGCTGTAATTCAATTATTGAAAGGATGGCAAATTTTCCTATCCTATCTATTGTTTAACCAAAGAAATTAACAAAATCAGTAGTGAGACCATTCCAGTCTCCTGGGTGGGAAGGAGGAAGGCAGGCAGGCAGGCAGGCAGGAAGGAAGGAAGGAAGGAAGGAACCCATTGTCTATGAAGATTCTCAGTCATCCAGGTCATGGTTGTCCCAAAGGTGTTTTTTCAAGAGAAAACTGGACTTTCTGTTTTTTTCCTTTGAAGATATGTCGCTTCTTATCCAACAAGCTTCTTCATCTCTGAAGAAGCTTGTTGGGTGAGAAGCAAAGCCTCTTCAAAGAAAAACAAGAAGGTCCAGTTGCCTCTTGAAAAAGCACCTTTGGAAGGAACCCGTTCTTAAATATACAGTTTTTATCAATGTTTTTAACAGCTGGGATAAAAGCAGTCCAGAAAGCCTGCTGAAACATCTGTTTCTAGGAAATTCTGTCTATTTCTATGAAATAGCTGAAGGAAGGCCAAAAAGATCTGGCTTCTCATACAGTAAAGGTAGTCAAAAATATCCCTTTCCTTCTCCTGAAACCTTCCCTCAGTACAGGTGGAGCCAAAGGTAGCAGCTCTTTCTGCAGAGGTAATGGAACATCCTTGCCAATACTAACCATGGCAAACAGTGATTATGCCAGCATGACACATGCTTGAAAACTTCATGCAAATTTCATTATTATCAGATATTCATTTCAAAGATGACACTATTATAAGGAATAACCCTGATGTATAGAAATCCATGGTGGCACAGTGGTTAGAGTGCAGTACTGCAGGCTACTTCTGCTGATTGCCGTCTGTCTGCAATTTGGCAGTTCAAATCTCACCAGGCTCAAGGTTGACTCAGCCTTCCATCCTTCTGAGGTGGGTAAAATGAGCACCCAAATTGTTGGGGGCAATATGCTGACTCTGTAAACTGCTTAGAGAGGGCTGTAAAGCACTGCAAAGCGGTATATGTCTAAGTGCTATTCCTATTGCTACTGCTAGAAAAGACAGGATTTGCATGAATTTAATTATTTATTGTATTTATATGTTTTAATCTGTGAGCCGCCCCGAGTCTTCGGAGATGGAGCGGCATATAAGTCCAATAAAATAAATAAATAAATAAATAAATAAATATTAATTCCAGATGGAACAAGAAAAAGTTGTAATCTTGCTTCCCAGACATTGCTCTTACAAGATAAAACAGCTAAGCTAAGAACTGAGGTCAGTAAGTCAAACTATTTTAGTCTACAAAGCAAATACTACTGATGAAAATATGAATATTGCAAAGTGTAGAAATCAATTTGATCTGAATGTATTATGGCATTATAAATATGAGCAGTAAAGCCATCGATCATACTTGAAAAACTACAAAAACTTATGGAGATCCATAATGCTAAAAAAATGTTTGGTCATATGTTGTATACTTGTCAATAACTCTCTGTCAATTTATACCAAATTTATGGCAAGGCAGAAATTAGATTATTCAATAAAGGCCATCAGGCTTGTGTTCTGCTATCACCAGGAGGTTCCAAAGTCCAATTTTATGCTGAAGGATCAATAAACATACTAAGAGAAGAAACCTAGAATAGGAAACAAAAAAGCAAACAAACTAAAGATAAGAAACAGCATGATCGCCATTCTATGTTAGAGGTGAAATGGAATCTATAAGAAGAGAATACAGGATGAACCTGCACATAAGATAGTGGGTGAATGGATCAAAAAGATTTATAAGCAGAATGGTCACCCTGAAACAGCTTGAAAAATAATCATTAGTTATTGCTATGCAAGTTAATCAGCCCATTTAATGAATAAAATGAATAAAAATATTCCTAAGGAGATATCCTATGCTTTTGAAATATGTGTGAATTATGGAACAATATTAGTGGAATTAATCATGTCAGTTTTTCCCCATCTGGTGCTTCCTTTCGTCTCCTAGGCAAGTACTCATTATGACATGCAACTGTTCTTGACCAAGCACTTCCTATATCTGAGTGCATATCAGAACAACAAAAATATAAATGATCATCTGGAAAAATAGTAATACAGATTGTGTCTTGATTCATTAACCCCAATAACTCAAATCCCCAGGTACTTTTCAGGAAACATATTTCATGTTATTTAATGGTATGTGGATACACAAATATAATGTGTAACATTTCAGTAGATTTGCCTTTTTATCAGCAGATTTTAAGGAATATAAATAGTATCTAAAGATGTAGTAATTTTAGAAAGTTAGCTAAGTATAGCTGGGTTTATTGATAGAAAACTTGTTATATTATATAACTCTAAACTGAAATTCTACATGCTCATCTTTGCCTTTGTTTTGGCCTTCTGGGTTCCAAGACTAGCAATGTTTCCAAAAGATTATGGTTTATCCCCAAGGCTCCACATAGCTTGTAATAATATTTTTCACTTTGGCAATGTAGCCATAAATCTGGATTTATTTAGATGAGGAACAATAATGCTGAATGAATTTAGACCACAGAATGAAATGGCATTATTGCACCATGGACTTTTTTAGCTCCATCTTTTTTTATCCCACCGAACTTCCAGGTCTTAGTACCAGTGTATCATAATGTGGATTAAAACAATAAAAATTGTTGTCACTTGTGGAAAATAAGAAATTCATCATTGATTTCAATATTCCTTGGGAATTTCAGTATATTGACTTTATCAGTTTGGAGATTCTTCTGAATTGCCTATCATGCTTGAATTTCAGGCTGCTAATAGTAACTGGGATTTTTCAAATTATCAATTGATCTGGAATAGCAATATAAATGCAATAGTTATACCATATTTATTATTGAACTTTGGATTTTGCTCTGTAATCTCTATCGCCCACAAGATTATTGGTTATTCCTTGAGTCTCAGCAGGAAGTTAACCCTGGGCTTTTTTTCAACTATTTTTTGTCTGATGTGCCAATGAATGCTAGAAGGCTGGAGGTGGGAACCATTTCCATTGAAACTTAAATTTAAATTAAGTTAAATTAATGCATAGATTTAGCCTTGCTCAAGGGCAATTTAGCTATTCCTTGATCCAGGCACTCTTTTTTTTGCAGGCATCTGTGTGAAAGGATTAATGGCAGAAGCAAAACCTAACATTACTTTCACTCTTTGCAGTAAGAAGTTATTTTTTCCCATTTCCTCATAACCCTATCATGAGATTTTCATGAGAAAGGGTTAGTCATAATTTACTGTCTGTGAAACGTAAATCAGCTGGGATAATTGTTTATAGATGTTTATACACATTTTAAATTAGCCTGCAGACATTTAATGCAGATTGTGCCTACTTGATCTATGCCCCAAATTCAGGAATCTAGCAATATGCAATGGGTAGATAATATTTCTTCAGAGAAAAAAATTCTAAAGAAAACATTGGGCTGTAGCCATTCATTAATTTTTTTAATGCCCCTGAGCCTAATAGTTATAGAATTTTTGAGAATAAATTTCATATTGCTACAGGCTGGCATTTTACTTTGCACCATGTCAGCATAATTAAATTATTATTAATTTTAAAATACTTTGTAGAAGCCAAATGTGGCACCAAGTATCAAGAGTGGTATTTGTGGGCATGATGATTCCAACTGGAATTACTCTTTGCCACCTCTGTTCTAGAAATATGCATTACTTCTCGATAATACAAAGGCTTTGATTTAATTAACTCTAAAGTCAAGAATTAAAAAAAGTCAAGGATTAAAAAAAAATCAAGAAAAACAAACTCTAAAGCATGCCCCTAAAGATGGCCGCTCATTCATAGCGTCCCAGGGTGGTGTGGTTTAAAGTGGTCCGTGAGGAGGTGTGGAGGCGTTTCTGCTCCCCCCGACCCCCAGGTTCGGATATTTGAAGTTGAGCCTGCCTGCTTCTGAGCGGCAGGCTCTGGCCGCAAGGCCGATCAGCTGGCAGGTGGGACAGCTGGCAGCCAGAGAGAGAGGAGGCGGCGAACGAGGTGAGCGTCGGGAGCGGCGGTGTTTCGGCCCTCGCCCTAGCGCCTGACTCTTGCTGCGGTCCCGCTTGCCCTGGGGAACCCACGGTCGCCGGTGGCGGTGGTGATGATGGGGGACAGCGGGGGATTAGCGGTGAGGTCGCCGGTGGCAGCGGCGACAGGGTTTAGGTGCTGGGGGCGTTGCCTTTGCCCCAGCGCCTGACTTTTGCCACGGTTTTGTTTACCCTGGGAAACCCACGGTCGCCGGTGGTGGCGGTGATGGTGGGGGATGGTGGGGGAGCAGCGGTGAGGTCACCAGTGGCAGCGGCGGCAGGATTTTGGTGCTGGGAGCGTTGCCAGGAAGAGGGCGGCGCAGGCACAGAGGAGGACATCAGCGCCAGCACCCATGACTCAGTTTTCACCCTGGCGCCCATTTCCCGCAGCGGTGCCGTTAATTCTGAGGGTCCACGAGGTCGCTGGTGGCAGCAGTGATGGCGGGGAGCAGCAGCAGCAGCAACAGCAGAGTCGCCGGTGGCAGTGGCGACTTGTCTGCGGCTGTGAGAGCACTATTAAGAACCGGGCGACCTGGGCATGGATGACAATGGCGCCATTGACCAAAATGGTGAGGATGGGGACGGCGGATCAGTGAATGGCCTCGTTGGGCCTAGAGGTGAAGGTGGTGTTGGCCCGAAGTTGCAGCCGGTCTTGGTCCCCTTGTACCAACAATTTTATCAGCTATCCCACCACCTGGTGTGTGAGCAGTCCCCCCTGGCATTTTTGGCAATGGGCTGGGGGCTCTGTACGACCTCCCTTCCCCCCCTGCTCCCTTATTCTTGCCTTGTTTTCTTTGGCCTGTTACATCTTTGCCTGGTCACGCACTGTGAACTGTGCCTCCCCTTCCTCCTCTTCACCTGATGGATGCTGGCCTGGGGTTTTTGGGTATCCCCTGCCGATTTGCTGTGGTGAGAGGGTAGTATGGTGGGGACGCCTTTTCCCCATTAATACGGCCTGGCTTGTGTCACCTGTCCTGATCGACTTCCCGGAGAGCCCTGTGGTGAGAGCGATAGGTGACATCTCGACCCAGTCAGGAGATTCCATCTTTGGTCATGGGGGGGAGAGGTGTTGCCCCCGTGGACAGGGCGTGGAATCTGGGGGTCCTCCTGGACTCACGGCTCAGGTTGGAGGAGCAGGTGGGAGCCGTGGCCAGGGGGGCCTTTGCCCAGGTCCGGCTAGTTCGCCAGTTACGCCCATATCTGGACCAAGATGCCCTGCGCATGGTCACTCAGGCACTTGTCACCTCACGGCTCGACTACTGCAACGCTCTCTATCTAGGACTGCCCTTGCATACCATCCGGAGGCTTCAGCTGGTGCAAAATGCTGCCACGCGGGTTGTGATGGGAGCTTCCCGGTTCTCCCATGATACGCCCCTCCTGCGTGGCCTGCATTGGTTGCCAGTTGCCCTCCGAATGAGATTCAAGGTTTTGGTATTGACATTCAAAGTCCTACGAGACATGGGTCTGGGCTATCTACGGGAACGTCTACTGCCAGCATTGAATACCAACTGCCCTGTACGAGCACACAGGCAGGGACTCCTTGGCGTGCCGTCTGCAACTCAATGTCGCTTGGCGGTGATGTGGGGGAGGGCCTACTCTGTGGCGGCTCCCACCCTATGGAATCGACTACCTCTGGGACTCCGCCTGGCCCCCGACCTCCGCACCTTCCGCCACAACCTGAAAACTTGGCTATTTGAGCAGGCTGCGCTGTGCTGACTCCTCTTGTGGGGGAGGGGGTTTGTTTTATAATTTGTTTTAGTAATTTGGCTTGTCGGGTTTAATTCTATTTTAGGTAATTATTTATTGTGTTGGTTTTAATTGTGAGCAGCCGAGTCCGTTCGGAGAGGGGCGCATACAAGTCAAATAAATAAATAAATAAATAAATAAATAAATAAATAAATAAATAAATTTCTTCCCCAGTTTCAGAGTCCTTTTTACTCCAAGTCTTCATTCCAGCCCAAGTAACTTATCTAAAAACCCTCATTGGAATAATACATTTTCTATATTCCAATATTCTATATTCTTTACAGAGAAAGCTGCTGTCTTATTTGGCAAAAAAAAAATCACCAAAGGTGGCTTAGTATTTAGATAAAGTGTTTGTCACACAAATGTGCCCTCTGAATGACGTCAACTCTGCAAGCTATCTGTCTAAAATGTTTTATAAACCCAATATAAGTCCTATTAATTGTTTTAAAATGTTTTTTTAGTCCTGTCTAAGTTATATAATTAACTTATATGTTATTATATATATTTAATCACACTAAATCTTATTATACATCCTAAAATATTCACTAAATAAATTGTTGAGAAATGTCTCCAGAATGGGAGGGGGAAAAGGTCAAGATGTTGACCAGAGCCATATGACTGAAGTTCCATCTTTTTATGTGTGCATCAGGGCACCCCTGAAACTGTTATAAATCTAAATATTAAGATTCGACAGCTTAGCTCTTGAATTTTTGTTGGCTTGGCTCTTATTTCGTTTAGAAGAAATACTTAGATCTAAAATACAGAAAATGGCTGAAAGAAAAAAATAGAAACATTTAAGAAAATATCCCACGTGGAGTCTCAGAATGTTGAAAAATCAAATTCTACTAAAGAATGTCATTATTTGAATAGCATTAAAAATAATTGTGGTACTTTACATAAAAAAAGTTTTAAATAAGAATGGGGTCATCAAAGCCAAAGAAATGACGGACCTGGAGCAGTGCTGCTGATTAAGAAGTGGCCAATTTAATTTCTCCAGGAATATAAAACTCCAGCATGAATTAATTTACTTCACGTAGAGACCTGCTGTTCACTCTTCTTTTTTCAAGCACTATTTACTTACTAAAATCACCACTTACCGATCTTTTTTTGATTATTTAATTTCAGGTAGATTTTCCTTGCTCAAAGCTCTTGGTACAGTTAAGCCTTACTTGGCACTTAATATAGAAAAATGGTACTTAGGGAATATTTTAAGTTTGAAATTTTGTTGTTTTAGGCCCTCGCAGAGATCACACACAGATCAGCTATTCTGATATCTTACAAGCTAATTTTTCTCTCTGTTCCCTTGTAGTGTGGGAACTCTCTCTTCATCTGTTAGAACTCTACATTCTCAGGCAAAATTCTTCCTAATTGCCTCTGGATTTGATCACTGATTCTCTTTGTTTTATTTGTCTAAACTGCTTCATCATATATACTTTTTTCCCCCTTGATATGCACTGTTGAATCCACAAGATCTAGGTTCTTAGGACTTGAGAAATGAGGTTCCCTCTACAGATAAACCTCATTTTATGACTGCCCTGTTTTAGTGACTATTAAAAGGTAATTTTACGACCAGTCCAGAATTGGCAATATACATATTGTATTTTCAGTTTGGGAAAGAAGATTGCACAATTTAAATATAAATAATAACACAATTATGATTCACTGTAATTTCTGAAAAAATAATCATGTATCGATAATAGCAATAGCATTTAGACTTGTATACCACTTCACAGTGTTTTCAGCCCTGTCTAAGCAGTTTAAGAGTCAGCATATTGCCCCCAACAATCTAGGTCCTCATTTTACTGACCTCAGAAGGATGGAAGGCTGAGTCAACCTTCAGCCTGGTGAGATTTGAACTGCCAAATTGCAGACAACCAGCAGTCAGCAGAAGTAGCCTGCAGTACTGAACTCTAACCACTGCACCACTGTGGCTCATGATGGGAGCATAGAGCAGATTAATATATTGAAGGACTTCCAAATATAGACTGATGAAGTCTTGACTCAATACACATCAGATATAGCAGTGATTAAAAAGAAAGAAAACGCAGATGTTTGATGTGACAATACCAAGAACAGTAGATAGGAGATAAAGAATTGGACAAATTCATAAAGTATCAAGATCTGAAAATTGAAGTTGAAAGATTACATCATAAACTGTCTATGATGCTCCCAGTGGTTATCAATGTGCTGGATGCTACATCAAAAAAATCTTGGATTGCATTGAGAAATCTGCACATTAATAAAATTTCCATTTGTCAATTACAAAAGGCCACATTGCTCAGATCCCCACATATACTACACTAGTATATTATGACATCCTAGGTTCTTGGAAAGAATTCAGTGCATATGAAGACTATTCTGTCTTTTGGTTCACTTGCTGAATATAAAACAGATAGAATAACTCTACAAATTCTTCCATACAAAGTTTCTTTTATTGGATTATATTGGGTATCCTCCAAGTAACTCACAGTTATGTCGAGATGCATCTAATGTCCAATTCTTTACATAGTTGAAATTGTAATGTAAAATGATAGTAATCTTTCTAACCCATATTTCATCCCATAGTAGTAGAGATGAGGCTGAGTTCAGGCAAGAGTGAAGAAACCTCCCCAACCCACCAAGGGTCAATTCAGTGACCAATCAGGGTTACAGATGTGGCCACATGACATAAACTACATTTCCCAGGATACCTTAACTACATTTACCATGATGCATTCCCTTAAGGGGACAGCTCTCAATTCCTAACTAACTATCCCAAATCCCATTAACTCTAAACTGTCTGGACACCACAAAGACTGAAATCAGCTAAGGAACTGGCAGCTACAAATAATAATAATAATAATAATAATAATAATAATAATAATAATAATAAACAATAATAACAATAGTAATAACCATCAGAGCCAGTTAATGATATTTGGGATACATTTGTAAATGTAAAGTCGACTGAGATTCATGTTTAATGAATAAAAGAGATGATGATGATGATAATGATGATGATGATGATGATGATAATAATAATAATAATAATAATAATAATAATAGCCTGTAGCAAAGAACTGGTGGGATCATAATCTGAAAAAGTGGTCAAAAATGAGCATGCAAAACTACTATGGGACTTCCGAATACAGACTGACAAAGTTTTGGAACACAATACCCCGGATATCACGATTGTGGAGAAGAAAAAAGTGTGGATCATCGACATTGCCATACCTGGTGACAGCAGAATCGATGAGAAACAATTTGAAAAAGTCACCACATATCAGGACTTGAAAATTGAACTGCAGAGACTCTGGCATAAACCAGTGCAGGTGGTTCCAGTGGTACTTGGCACACTGGGTGCTGTGCCTAAAGACCTAGGCAAGCACTTAAAAACAATTGGCGCTGACAAAATCACCATTGGTCAGCTGCAGAAGGCCACCTTACTGGGATCTGCTCGCATAATCCACCAATACATCACACAGTCCTAAACACTTGGGAAGTGTTCGACTAGTGATTTGTGATACAAAACCCAGCATAGTTATCTCATTTGCTGTGTACACTGTCATTTTTGTGTATAATAATAATAATAATAATAATAATAATAATAATAATAATTCTTTAAACAGACAAGCATCTGTCTCAAAAAAACCCAGACTTTACAACTGTCGATAAGAAAGACTAAAATGTCTGGATAGTGGGACATGATAGTATTTGGAGACAGCAAAGTAGAAGAGAAAGATCTGGAGAAGATAACAAAATACAAATGGAAATAGAATGACTGGCAAAAGAAAGTAAAGATAGTAGCACTAGTAATAGATGCCTTGGGTGCAATCCCAAAACAACTGGAACACCAATTGAACACCATCAGCATTGACAAAATCATTATCAGTCAATTGGAAAAAGCAACTTTACTTGGAACAGCTCACACTTTGTGATGATACCTTTAACATCAACAAACAATATTTGTCTATCCCAGAAAAGGACTCAATAGGTGAATAAAAATGACAAATCCAATCTAAATATCTGACTGTTGAACAAATCACAATAATAATAAATTAGTATGTTGTCCAATTTCTTTAAGTAGCTCATAACAAACAATAAAAGTTACAATAACATGAATAAAAGATAAATGATAAAAGATGGCAAGCATGATAGACCAGATCAAATTAAGCGAGGTGAAGAGCCAAGTCTCCACAGCTCTTCTAAACAGCAACACAGTGATGGCCATCTTACAGAACTGAGGATACCATCTGCACAATGTAGCAAAATATTAAGTTCCCAGTATTTTAGCCTTTGCCATTTTTAAACTGTTGGCACTAGGCATTTTGTGTTAGTGTATTAATTATTCCTTTAAATAGAAATAAAATGATGAAGGTTGGAAAATAGCTGCATAACAATGAGCTAGGAACTGCTGTCATTTTATTCTTCTATATGAATTACTTCTCTGAAATAATAAAAATTGTGCAGGGTTGGTGGAAAGATACAAAATTTTATTATAACTCTTGGGAAGCCAAGACTGCATCCAGAACTGAAACTTCAGGAAAATTTGGGGTCTCTAAATATCCATAGGTTTAGGTTACATGGCTTAGATAGGAGGTTTCTTGGAAAGCTATGAAGTTGTATAAAGAATTTAGGTGCTAAGATTATTAGAGATAGGTCATAGATGGTCTTTCAGACTATGATTTTTTAAAAATATATTTTTTTAATTCATATTTATATGCTGCCCTTCTCCGGAGACTCGGGGCAGCTTACAATGTTTGGAGCACAACCCTATGTGCTCAGCAATAGCCTTCATTCCATTGTATATGTCTGCTTATTACTAAGCGGCATTTTACAAAGTCAGCTTATTGCCCCCAACAATCTTGGGTCCTCACTTTACCTACCCCAAGAGGATGGAAGGCTGAGTCAACCTTGAGCCTGGTGGGATTCGAGCCTGCAGTAATTGCAGGCAGCTGGAACTAAGTGCTAGGCGCTTAATAGCCTGTACCACCAAGGCTCTTAAAATAAAATATTTATTTTAAAGAATGATGTCATTTTTAACTTGTCCCATAAAAATATGTATAAACATAAATAAGCTAATAAAACTTAAGATCAAAGTTTTCTTTTAACCCACAATGATGTTTATCTCATTCTTTTTGTTTGTTAAATAGCTGTTTTATGTGAAAACTCTCAGCATATTGATATATATTGGATAGGGTGTGTATACGTCAAACATGACTCAGATGTTCAATTATTTTAGAAGTCATAATATTTTTAATAAGTCAACTTGAGGCCTTGGTGGCTCAGGCTGTTAAATGCCTACACTTAAGATCCAGCTGTCTACAATTACTGTAGGCTCGAATCCCACCAGGCTCAAGGTTGACTCAGCCTTCCATCCTCTCGGGGTAGGTAAATTGAGGACCGAAGATTATTGGGGGCAATAAGCTGACTTTGTAAAAATGCCGCTTAGTAATAAGCAGGCATATACAATGGAATGAAGGCTATTGCTGAGCACACTGGGTTGTATCCTAAAAAATTGTGAGCCGCCCTGAGTCTTCGGAGAAGGGCGGCATATAAATGTAATTAAAAAAAAAACCCACTGAGGCAGCTGTACTTTTATAAATATGACATTTATATATGCTATGCCAAGTCTGAATAAATTATTTTGGGTGATTTTTGAAGTATAAAAATGATCTCTATTTTGATATATTGATGCAGAAGTATATGAAATCTGGCAGAGCCAGATCAAGAGGTTCTTAAGATATTTGGGTAAATTTGTGGTTTTACAATAGCCTGTTATACATTTTGATAATATTGCCATTTGTCAGATAAGATTGTGTTGGTTTGTAGTTCTTGATTGAATGAACAGGGATGATTTCATTCCAACGTTTAGTATTTGTGTCATTTAAAACCAAGATTCACTATGAATTAAAGCATATATTTCTATGCATATGTTTTTTTGCCCACTAAATGACCAAACTTTGCAGTCTTTGTCCATGGACAGATGTTGATTGCTGTAATGCTTAACATTCCACAGGGAATAAAAAGTCACATTTGCAATACCCATCCAGATGGTTAGATTTTACTTTAGCCCATTAGTCCTGTCTTGTTAGCCTATGGTGCCAAGAAAGCATTTCTCTCTTGATGAACCGCAGTTTCTACAACTCCTGTTCCTACTTTTAGTTCCAATTCCACATTAGTTTAATAATCAAGGGTAGACTAATTAATGCAGCCATATCTTGACTGGAATTAATCTTAATAAACAAAAAAGGAAGTGTGCACACCAATCTAATGCATGCCTTGCTCAGTCCTCTTTGTGATAAATAAGACTGAAAAATAAATCCCACCAAATTTAGTAAATTTTAAATGTTTAGAGTGTTAATGACTGAAATACATTCAATTGTCCTGCATTGCTAATTAAAACTACACTTTTTTTTAAAGAGAAGGGGGATGGAGAAAAAAATTGCCATGCTAAAGAATTACTGTAACTCATGTAGTATAAATTAGAATTGGTTGAAGCCAGGAGGCATCAAAATAAATAAATAAGACATGAATTAAAAATAAATAACCAATATTAAAAATATTATCTTGGCAAATTATTTATAAGTTCTAAAAACACTCACTACAAATTAAATTTTAGTGAGATAGGTAGGTAGGACACCAAGTACAAATAAATAAGACACAAGTTAAAAAAATCAGTATGTAAAATACTCTTCTCAACACATAATTGTACATTCTAGAAACAATTACTACTAATGATACTTTAGTGACATAAATAACTAGATACAGAGAGAGAAGGTATATCAAAAGTCAAACCCCACAAAGTCAGACAATTTATTATATGAATTACATTAAACATTCAAAATGGTAGCCATTTTCTTCTAAATGCTTTCAGTGCATGATCTTTGAATTACTAAGGACAGTAACAATTCCTCTGGAGGGAAAAAAACAATTTTGGCCTACAGCCCTGTCATCTGGTTGCCTGCCTGCCTGCCTGCCTGCCTGCCTGCCTGCCTTTTTCTTCTTTTTTTTTGTAAAAAGTTTTTTATTTTTTAAATTTTATACATCTTTTTATGTGAGCAACATGTTTCCAGATTATAACACTTATACAGTCATATTTTCATTTCCATTAATCTTATATAATATTAACTCATTATCCATTTCACTCATCTTTAAATAAATTTGCAATTCATATTTCAATTCATTGATTCAATATCAATATAATTTCATCCATACGTAAGTTTTCAATTCTTTATCCCCTATTATTTCCATTTTCAGCTTACCACCTATTTTATTTTACATTACACATCATTATTGTCCTTAATTTTCTCTAAGCCGATATATAATAAACAATCTAAAAAGAGTAAAAATATAATAAAACCAATATACTTAGGATCCACATGGTATTTTCTGTTTCCCTACTTTAATCATAATAAAATATTCTCATTGTACAATTCTAATATCCAGTAAATAATCAACTGTATATATAGTCAACTGCATATATCCCCTCCAGTAAATCACTAAAATAACTTCTTAATATCTCTCATTTTATCTTCACTTTTACTTGTAATCATTAATAATCATATTTTTAATTCATTTCCATTCCCTTATTTTAGTCCTCGAAGAAAGAAAAAGAAAGAAAAAACTGTATACATTTTGTATACAGTTCATATTTTCTTTCTCAATATTTCCAATAATTCCCTTCTTTCTTCAGCATTCCTGTGCTGTCCAGCCAGTATACAGTTAATGGGAAATGGGATAGTTAGTTAGCAATTGGGATCTATCCCCTTAAGGGAATGCATCATGGTAAATGTAGTTAAGGTATCCTGGGAAATGTAGTCCATGTCATGTGGCCATATCTGTAATCCTGATTGGTCACTGAATTGACCCTTGGTGGGTTGGGGGAGGTTTCTCCACTCTTGCCTGGAACCCAGCAACATGCTGTTGCCTCAACCCCTTGCTCCTTCATTTTGGGGATGAAAGATTACCATCCTTTTACACCAGAAAGTCAGCTATGCAAAGAGTTGGACATTGAGATGAATCTCGACGTAACTGTAAGTTATATTGAGGATGCTTGATGAACTAATAAAAAGACTTTGTATGGATGCTTTGTGGAGTTATCTATCTGCCTTTATACATTCAGCCAATAATTATAGAGGACAGAATAATTCCTCTTTTTGCAATTCCAACTTAAAGTCTTTGCTTATTTCTTCCATTTTTTATAATCAGTTAAGTTATTAATATTCAAAGTCTTTTACTGCAATCCTTACCAAAAGTCTCCTTTTATCTTTGTTTCCCTTGTTTATCCTTCTGTCTCTTTCACAATCAACACCCAACAGTCCCAGGAAATTGCATTTGTATATCCTCTTAGTAGAGTTTCTCCCTCTATTTAAAAAAAATTCTGGGGTTCTTATCATTTTATCTTTTTTTCATAACAGTTATGAGTCCAGTAAATTTTCATAGGATTTTGTAGGGAAAAAAGTCTTTGACCATTAGATGGCACTCTGTATCACTTTCCACTTTTCAAAGTTCTTTTCTTTTCTCTTTTAATTATGTTAAACATTAATTTCCAACCATTTCCATGATTAATTTTCTTAATAATAACCAATTCCAGGCAAGTCCAGCATTTTATCCAATGCCTAATTAATGCCAATTTATATTAATCAGAATTTAGTCTCTAATTTCGTTGTAACTTTTTATACTCCAATTTTGTTTATCTTGTATTTTCCTCTTATTTTCTGTTCACCGCTGTGATATTCTTGTGCAAGGGCACTTTCTTTCTACTTCTCGGGGTTGTTAAGAAAAAAGTCAGTTCTTTTATCTGGTTACACGTCGCTCACCACTTCACCGCTCCAGCACAAAACTTATGGTCCCAGCAGTTTTCCATCTTCAGGGCAGCCATTTTAGACTGCCGTTTCCCCCTGTCTTCCAGGGAGTAATTCCTAGCTAGGGAGGGGAAATGCGGCTCCCCTCGACCTAGCTGTTGATCTCCCCCTCTTTTCACACCCCTTCAAGGTGGGTCAGATGACTCCGGTCCTGTGGGGACCCTTCCAACAAGGGAAACATGTATCAAAGCCGTGCACAATCGCAGTCTCTGATCCGTCATTGATGGAAATGCCACCGGAAGCTGCCTGCCTGCCTTCTTATCTATCTATCTATCTATCTATCTATCTATCTATCTATCAGACGCGAAGAGCTTCAGTGAAGAGTTTATTTAGTGACTACAGCTCGAATGGACCCAACTTGGCTGGGCTACAGCTGCTACTTACAGCCTGCAGCCATAGTTGCCAGCCAATCAGAGTGCAGGGTTTTCCCGCACTTTTTAAACCAATCATATTTGACATTTTACAAGAACAATTCAAACTAAACCAATAACATTCAAACCTACATACATAACACCCCTCCCCACTAGGTTCAGTCCATACCAAATCCCAACCTATCTAATGTATTCTTTTAAATAGGTGGGGCTCTTACGTGCGTTGAGACCTCCGTGGTTCAGAAGTTTTAACATTCTCACCCAGTGAGAGAGGAATGTGTCTGCTGACATTTCCCCACTGGGACTTCCTGTGAAAGAAGACCCTGTTTGATTGTTAGAATCTGGTCTCTCCTCCCAACCCATCTCCAGCCCAATGTCAGCACCCAAGTCAGGTAGTGATGTACAATCTTCCACTTCTAAGGATGGAATTTGGCATTGTGACAGGTTTTGGAATGGTTCCTGTCGTAATGGCTCGTTACACACGGGGTGGATTCTTGCTTGCTGATTTTCCTCCTGTTCCTCCCCTTCCCCTAGAATTGACATCAGGTGAGGGAACTAGAGAGGAACAAGGCGATGTTCCTGAGAGAACCTGGATCTAAGTTGATCAATGTGCCTGCTCCAGAGGAGTCCATCCTCTGTTTGCACCCTGTAAGAACGAGGGCCTGTGATTTGAGTTATCTCAGCAGGAATCCACAAAGGTTCACCCATAAGGTTCTTAGCATAAACAGAATCACCCACACTGAATGTGCGAACTTTGGAAGTGGAATCTAGTGGTGCGTTGGGTGCGTAAGTGGGATGAAGGTGGTCAAGGGAAGACCTAAGTTTCCTACCCATCAACAACTCTGCTGGGGATAAGTTATTAGATGGGTTAGGAGTGATGTGCTGAACACTAAGAAGTTTTCAACTTTCTCAGTGATGTCCCCAGGACCCAGTTGCTGAAGCTTCTCCTTGGTAAAACGCACCATGCGTTCAGCCCGGCCGTTAGCCAAGGGTGCCCAGGGCAGTCAGGGCATGTCTGATACCCTGTTGTGCTAAATAGGATTCAAAAGGTTGGATGTAAATTGAGGGCCATTGTCAGAGACAAGAACATCAGGTAACCCGTGGGTTACAAAAGTTTTGAGCTGCTTGATGACAGCATCAGTTGTGGTGGATGCCATAGGATTACCTCTAGCCATTTGCAATATGCATCAACTATAATAAGAAAGGTGTGCCCTCTGGTAGGGCCTGCAAAATCAATGTGAATCCTAGACCATGGGCCCCTAGGACATTCCCATTCCTGTGTGGGGGTGAGAGGTGGGGCAGGCCTGGCTACCTGACAGTTGGGACAAGATGCAACCCAGTTTTCAACCATTTTGTCAATACCTGGCCACCATACATAACTCCTGGCCAATCCCTTCATCTGACAATACCAGGATGACCCTCATGTAACATTTCCAAAACCTCTTTTGCAGTTTTGCAGGAATAACCACCCTGTTACCCCACAAAATACATCCTCTTAATACAGATAATTCAGTTTGCCTGGACTTAAAAGGTTGAGCCAGGTGAGGTAGATCTTGAAGAGGCCAACCTTTCTTAATCCAGCCTATAACAGGAGCCAATAAAGTGTCTTTGGCAGTCTCTCTGGCAATTTCAGCAGCATGCACTGGAAGCTTGGCAACAGTTTCTAGGAAAAAGGTGTGTGTTTCAGGTTCAAAGTTCTCCTTGTGGCAAGGGAGTGGGCAACAGCTCAGTGCATCAGCATGTCCAATGTCCTTGCCAGGCTTGTGGATAAGTTTGTATGAATAAGCTGCAAGAAATTCAGTCCACCTCAGCATTCTTGGTGACAGGATAGTAGGCGTAGGGTTGTCTCCTGCCACAATGCCTAACAAGGTTTGTGATCTGTAACAATGGTAAATGTTCTTCCATACAAATATTCATGAAATTTCTTGACAGCTGCAACAATTGCCAATGCTTCCTTGTCCAATTGGCTGTAATTCCTCTCTGCTTTGGTCAAAGTGCAGAGTAAAATGCAATAGGGGCTTCTCTCCCACTGGGAAGCCTGTGGCTCAACCCCCCACTCCAAAGGGGATGCATCACAAGTCAGTACAACAGGCAAATTCTCAGAGAACTGTATCAGTACAGCATCAGACGTGATTAGTCTTTTAATACTGTTAAATGCTGATTGTTCCTTCCTCCCCAGACCCAAACAGACTTTTTATCAAGTAATCTGTGCAATGGTTCAGCAATGGTTGCCTTCTGAGGTAGGAACATGTGATAAAAGTTAATGAGTCCAAGGAAGGCTTGCAAATCTGTTTTGCATTTAGGTCTAGGGGCTTCTTTGATTGCTTGAACCTTGGCATCTGTAGGGTGGATGCCATGCTTGTCAATCATGTAGCCCAGGAACTCAACCTTGTCAGTTTTAAGAGTGCATTTTTCTTCCTTGACTTTTAACCCCGCTTTCCTGAATCTGGTAAGGACTTCTCTGAGTCTTTCTTGTAACTGAGTGTCATTTTCAGCAGAGATTAACACATCATCAAAGTAAGGCACTACCCTGGCAGTCCTTGGAGCATTCTTTCCATAAGGCTTTGAAAGATGCCTGGTGCCACGCTTACTCCAAATTGTAACCTTTTACATTTGAAGGCACCTCTATGAGTCACAATGGTTTGGGCCTCTGCAGTGGCATCATCAACTGTTAGTTGTTGATATG
This sequence comes from Naja naja, assembly GCA_009733165.1. Lineage (NCBI taxonomy): Eukaryota > Metazoa > Chordata > Lepidosauria > Squamata > Elapidae > Naja > Naja naja. Next base: position 260,115,763 of record CM019149.1, on the reverse strand, counting down.
CCTGGGCCAGATCCAATTTGGCAAAGACTGTACCCCTGCCAAGTGAATGTAACAGATGATGCACCACTGGAACTGGGTATGCGCTCTGCTGCAGCGCATGGTTCAGTGTCCCCTTATAGTCTCCACAGATTCTTACTGACCCATCAGTCTTGACTGGTGTGACTATGGGTGTCTCCCATCTGGAGTGGTCAGTGGGCTCTAAAACCCTTGAGCTATTAATTTGTCTAATTGTGCATCAATTTTTTCCTTTAAAGCAAATGGGACCCTTCTGGGCTTTAAATGAATTGGGGGCACCTGGGATCTAGGTTGAAAGTGATAGGGGTCCCCATATACTTGCCCAATCCTTTGCTGAAGACCTCTGGAAACTCAGACTTCAAGGCCTCCTCCCATTCAGAGTTGCTCACGTGATTGATGCCAGTCACCTCGATGCCTAGTGGATTGAACCACTCAAGTCCCAGCAAGCTTGGGCGATCCTTGTCCACGATGGTCAGGGGCAAACGTTTGGTGTGGCCTTTGAACTTCACGTTGAATTCTCTTGTTCCAACTACTGGAATCTTGTTCCCTTGGTAGTCTTTAAGAGTCAGTGCTTGCTTCTGGAAATGTTTCTTCTGAATGTTGGGAAGTAGCCTGTGAATAGTGTCCCATGACACCATAGATAAATAGGAGCCTGAGTCCACTTCCATTTGGCAAGGCCTTCCTTCAATGAGTACCTTCACATGTACTTTTCTGCTTCTTAAGGGTGAAGAATGACCAATGGTGACTGTCTGATGAGTTTCATTCTTCCCATTTGCTTCTGAGTTGCGCCCCGTTTTCTCACTGAAGTTGTTGGGCTTGAATTTTTCTCAGGAATTTCTTCCTACTAGGTGGAGTTCTGGATGATTTGCAGACTCTTGCTAAGTGACCTCTTTTCTCACAACATAGGCAGATGGTGTCTAAAAGCTTGTATTCAGTGCGGGGGTGCCCCCCCCCACAGCTTCTGCAATAAAAGTCTTGCCTCTTTCTTCCAAGCTCTTTCCTTTTCTTCTCCATTCTGAGTCTATAAATTCCTTCCTCCACCTCACTACAGTCTGAATCAGAATCTATTTGCTCGCAATGGGTTGTTGTGGACTTTTCCACGTCAGAATGGCTTGAGGCCTTGTTAATTTTCTTCATGGCTGCCACTGAGGACTTAGTGGCTTCTGCTGAGGAAGCCTCTTCTATGGCCTCCTTCAACGTGATCTTAGGTTTTAATAACAATTTGCTCTGAAGCACCTTGTCTTTGAGACCTAGGACAAACCGATCGTGCATGGCCTCCTCCAAGCTGTTAAACTCGCATGCACCCCCAATGTCTCTTAAGCCTGCCACAAAGTCGTTAACGTTTTCGCTTTCCCCTTGATCCTGATGGTAAAACTCGTGTCTCTTAATGAGGCACGATACTTGTGGGGCGTAATGGGCTCTTAAAAGCTTTTCTAAATCAGGCCATTCCATTACCTTCACGTCTGCAGCTCCCGCTAATGCCTTCGCCATCTTGAAGACTGCCGGACCGCAGTGCGTAAGAAAGACCGCCCTCTTCCGCTTCTCGGAAATGTCGGCGAGGTCGTTTCCTTCCAAATACATTTGGAAGCGATCCGCATACATTTCCCAGTCTTCTGCCGCCGGATCGAACGGGGCTGGGGGGGTGTTCAGCACAGCCATCTCGCTCTTCTGCTTGTCTTCCGCATCGTCTTCTCTTCAGGGGGATCCCACCCTCGTCGCCAGTGTTAAATTTGCATGAAGAGTCAGACACGAAGAGCTTCAGTGAAGAGTTTATTTATTATTTATTTATTATTTATTTATTAATTCGACTTATATGCCGCCCCCTCTCCAAAAGGACTCGGGCTTAAAAATAAAATCACACAACAATAAATTAGATAAAACCAAATTAAACAATCAAGCCGAATTAACACTAAAATGACAGCATTAAAACTCTAAAAAACCACCCCACCCCAGGGTCACAGCCCGGATTGGTTAAACAACCAGGTCTTCAGGTCGCGACGGAAAGTGCGGAGGTCAGGGGCCAGGCGAGCTCCAGGGAAGTTGATTCCAGAGGTCCGGGGCTGCAACAGAGTAGGCCCGTCGTTGGGGGACCGCCAGCCGGCACTGTCCGGCTGACGGGACCCCAAGGAGCCCCTGTCTGTGAGATCGTACAGGGCGGTTAGTGTTCGATGTCGGCAGCAGTCGCTCCCTTAAATAATAGGGACCCATGTCGTGAAGGACTTTGTATGTTAAAGTTAGAACCTTGAACCTCACTGAGCGCAACCGGCAACCAATGCAGGCCACGCAGGAGGGGGCAACATGGGAGAACTGGGGAACTCCCATCACCACCAGCGCCGCGCATTTTGCACCAGCTGCAATCTCCGGATGGTGTGCAAGGGCAGTCCTAGATAGAGAGCGTTGCAGTAGTCGAAGTCGCAGTAACAAGGGCATGAGTGACCATACGCAGGGCATCGCGGTCCAGAACGGCGAAGCTGGCGAACCAGCCGGATCTGGGCAAAGCCCCCTGGTGACGGCTCCCACCTGCTCCTCCAACCGGAGCCGTGCATCCAGGAGGACCCCAGATTCCTAGCCCTATCCACAGGGGCAGCACCACTCCCCTATGGTCAACGATGGACATTCCAAACTGGACCGCGATGCCGGTATGTACAGCCACTCAGTCTTGGCCGGGTTGAGTCGAAGCATATTTCCGTCCATCCAGATCCGCATCGCATCCAGACAGCGAGTCATCACGGAGAGGGCATCACTGATCTGGCCTGGGGTGGAGATATATAACTGTGTATCATCAGCATATTGATGATACCTCACCCCAAAACCACGAATGATCTCACCCAGCGGTTTCATGTAGATATTAAATAAAGGGGAGAGACCGACCCCTGAGGGACCCCACAAGTGAGTGCCCTCGGGCCGATCCCTGCCCCCTGCTAACACCGATTGCGACGCTGAGGTAGGAGAGCCACCAAAAACAGTGCCCCCACCCCAACCCAGGCCGCAAAAGGATATCATGGTCGATGGTATCGAAAGCCGCTGAGAGGTCTAACAGGACCAGGACAGAGGAAAAACCCCTGTCCCGCGCCCTCCAGAGATCATCCATCAGTGTGACCAATGCCGTCTCCGTGCTGAAACCAGGCCGGAAGCCCGATTGGCACGGATCTAGGATTTAATGGATTTAATGACTACAGCTCGAATGGACTCGACTTGGCTGGGCTACAGCTGCTACTTATAGCCAGCAGCCATAGTTGCCAGCCAATCAGAGTGCAGGGTTTTCCCGCACTTTTTAAACCAATCATATTTGACATTTTACAAGAACAATTCAAACTAAACCAATAACATTCAAACCTACATACATAACACTATCTATCTATCTATCTATCTATCTATCTATCTATCTATCTATCTAATGTTTGTCTCACACCGTAAAAAAGACTTTCATTTTCATACTTGCAGAAAATTGGGGAAGACATCACTGCTAATAAATTATCTTCTGTACTAATTGTTAATACTCTGTGAGAACATTTGTTCTTGAACTTTAGGGATGCTTTCCCAGCCAAAAAAAATCTACAACAATTATGATGGATGCATCTGCTTCTCTGAAAAGATGAGAGTTATGAATCAAATACCCACTAGCAAGTCATTAGATCTATGCAGAAATATTGTTATTGGCTGGTCAGTTTTCTTTTCTTTATTTTTTAAGTGGAAAAAGGAAGAAAGAAAGAAAGAAAGAAAGAAAGAAAGAAAGAAAGAAAGAAAGAAAGAAAGAAAGAAAGAAAGAAAGAAAGCTTGTGGGGGAATATTTAATATCTCTTAATGAAGTCCCAGCTTTAAAGCCCCTGCTTTAAAGAAACCCCAGACTGATATAGTAGAGCAGGGATCTCCACTTGGCAACTTCCCTAACCAGTCATACCAAACTTTGCATACCCTGGCTGGGGAATTCTGGAGGTTGAAGTCCACAAGTCTTAAAGTTGCCAAGTTTGGAGACCCCTACAACAGAGAATCACCAATACTGGCTGCAGTGTCTAGTGGGATACTCTTTTTTTTTGTCATTTCTTACTTCCACAAAAGAAAGTCCCTGAGGAAAATGTTAAAAAAATATGAGACGACTAAATGTTGGTGTGATTTAAATTAATTTTAGCTTTAAGGACTTAGGAAAACAACTAATATAATTTCTGATATGTTGTTGTATAAAAAAGTTGTCAGAGATTTCAGTGACCCATTTAACCTATCCTAAAAAGCTTTTCAATATAGAAAAACTCATATGTTAGGTAATTTTCCTTCTTTGTGTAATTTTTTTCAGTTATTGAAAACCAACCATATGTTCTTTCTTAATGCATGTTACAAAACAGGTGGTAAGCTAAAGCAACATTTAAAGGGAAGTGGCAAAGAGATCGTTAAACTTGATTCTACAATCATTTTTAGTCTATAGCATAATATAATTAGCGGATAGAGTTTTGTATCCTGTTTAATTTTATTTCACTGACAATGAATGTTGAATCTGTAGGTGTCTATATATTCAATGTCATGCCTTTATAAGTTTTTTTAATTTCCTGTCTTCTTTATATGACTTAAAGAATATTTTTTTTCTCATGAGGAACAGTCACATACATAGTTTTGCAATAATTTATATGCAAACTCTTTGTAAAGCTTTTTTAAGATTAGGAAAAGATAAATATCTCCAGAAGGGACAGCAGCTTTTAGATAAAACACCTGTGGGATCCAACATTTTTTAGGTGAAAGATTTATTTGAAACTTTTCAGAATTTATTATGAGTTCTCCCACAAAAAAACCCACCTATTACATAGATGTGATTAATCAAAACACCCAATTACTAGAAAAATTACATTTTATCAGTCTCCAGATCTGTCCTGTTGCTACCTGATATCTCTGTCTTTTTCATTTCTTCCTTCCTTGAACTTATAGAAAACCATAAATTATAGTACCATCCTTATTGTTTTAAAGAATGTATTTAATGGATTTAACCTTAGCTTTGTTTCTTATCCCACTTATTACCTGCCAGCATTAAAAACAACCACTGCTTTCTCATCTTAAGTCTGGGGAAGCGTGGTGAACAACTTAAGATGTCTCCTTTTAAAAAAAATTGGTACCTACACTGTCAAATTAGGATAGAAAAAAAACAATAGATTATTCATAATATGGTCTAAGGGCAAAGGTAGGGATATACCTATGGATTATACCTGTGGTTAGACCTTAGTTAAAGGGCTATCAATGCCGGGAACTGTAATTCATCAACTCATAGAGAGCCATTCATTCCCTTTGATTGTTTAAGATTATTACCTGTTATCTGTTACAATGCAGTTTTTGGTTTGTGACATGATTTTATCTATTTTCCTGTTTCACTCAGTTGTTTTGAATCATTTTCAGTGATCCCATGTTTTTATTGTGGTTTGCATTGATCTTCATATTTCTAGAAGAATTTATCAATTAGTAATCTAATGTATTGTTCATTATCATATTAGGCCAAGCACTTCCAATTTAAGACTTGAAAATACAGCTTCAGATTATTTACACACACACACACACACACACACACACATTCTTAATTGAATTTGATAGAATGATGGTTCACCTAGGGAAAATAATTCTGGCAACTAAAACTGCAGTGTATTCCTCTAGTTCTGATATGTTGGTGCATGCTCGTTTTTGTAAGTGTTATCATATGTGTCATCACTAAAATAAGAGTAGTTCTGAAACTGTTTACAACCAGACTAAATAACATATTTTTTATTTCTCTTCAATTTGTCTTTGTAAAATGGTAGATTAGCCTTAACTATTATTTGGGGTTTTAGTATATATATAAAAAACTTAAACTGCACATCCAGTTTATTTATTTGGATTAAACACATTGGCACAGGACATGTCTCCTATCATTCAATAGAGATTATCAAGTGTGTTGTCAATGTTTGAAATATGCTGAAATGAGAATAAATCAGATTCTGCCCATGGCATTATTTGATTGATGCATAAATGCAGAGCTGCATTTTTAGGTTTCTCCAGGGCATAAACCTAGGAATGAAATTATGTCCACACTTATTAATAATGTCTGGAAAGAATGACTCTTTGATATGTATTCATCTCTTTCAGGCTTAATAATGATTGTCAAAAAGATTTATAGGAAGGACCATTTCCCATGCCTTCTGTACCAGAGAAATGAATGACAGGGGAGACCTGCTCTTTCTTAAGCCTGCTCCTGGATGCTCCACCATCAGAGATGAGACTGGACAGCCTGAAATGGTATAGAGTCTCCTCTCCTGTTTGAGCAATAGGTTGGACTAAAAGACCTCCAAGGCCCTTTCCAACTATGTTATTCTGATAATCTCACCTGCCCTTGCAGGATAGGTGTAAAGCTGGTTTCATTTCCTCCCTTGGTTGTACAGAAACAAAAGAATTAGACAAGGAAGCCTGAGTAAGCCTATAAAAATCAAGTACATCTATGAAGCAGAAGTGTGTATGTGTTTCTTCAGGATGAAGACATGTCAATATTATGTTCTAGTAATGTTTTTCATTATCTCCAACTTTTGGCAATCCTGAGAGTAAAATATGAGCAGTAAAAGTGTAGAAAAGGAAATCAGAAAGCATCAGTAATGTGTTGGAAACTGTGACAAATGTTCATCTGTCTGCCTCAACATTAAAAGCTCAGCCAGTTTGGCCTAGTGATTGAAGCACCAGGCTAGAAACCAGGAGACAGTGAGTTCATATCCTGCCTTAGCCATAAAAGCCAGCTGGGTAACCTTGGGCCAGTCACACTCTCTCAGCCCAACTTCAGAGAGTTATTGTTGTGGGGAAAATAGGAGGAGGAAGGAGTATTAGCTTTGTTCGCAGCCTTGAGTTATTTGTAAAAATAATAAAGGTGGGATATGAATAAATAAATATAAACATTAGCTAAACAGCATTCAAGAATCATTCAAAAACCTGCATGAGAAATCAGCTTGTAATATAATATGGCATTCAATTCCAAATAATACCACAATAAAGAACCTGAATATCAGGACAATCCATTGGGGACAAAAGATAGTATCATGATCATGTGACCAAAACTCTGGTAATTTGTCTATATATGTGACAGTAATATACATACAAAAAGGTAGAGAGTTTTGATCACACTATCATAGCCAACATCTTAATTTTATTGACCCCTTCCTTCAAAAAAAAAGTCACCAAACTTTGTGCATCAGAGTATTACAACTGCCACAGCAAATTGCTATAAAGCTTCTTACGTCTAAACCCTTGTCTCTAAACATTTAAATAGGCAGGTGTGAGTAAATGAATTAACCTTGTCTATGTCTAAGCATTTGCCTTTTGACATTTGTAACCTGTACATAAAATGGTCACTGTCACATAAATACTTTGTAATATGTTTCTCTGTTCTCATATTATTCAGAAACACTATATTATGTTTTAGTTATTTACTATTTAAAGTGACCTCACTTTCAGTATAAGAAACAAAATGGGAATGTCAGGGTGGTTTGCATATTTGCAAATATTCAGACACTGATAGCATTTTGTAAATGCTATTTAACAGTAAGACAGAAAGGAGCAATTATATAAAAATGGGTCCCTTGGCATGAAACAAACTTTAAATATAACACTGAAATGGCATTTTATTTGCTTGCTTTTTCTTTCAAAACAACAAACGTTTCTGAAATTTGTTCTTTATTTACAAATGTGCAGGTAAAGTATACATCAATATTTAGATTAGTTATAAGCAAGGGTAAAACTGGCCATCAATCTCAAATCAGAAAAATGCCCACATTTGTGAAAGATCTTCCATCTTCTGTTCTTATGTGTATCCAAATGTTCATATAATTCAGAGGTGGTATTCAGCAAGTTCTGATCAGTTCTGGAGAACCGGTAAGCGAAAATTTTGAGTAGTTTGGAGAACTGGCAAATACCACCTCTGAGTGAAGATTTTACAGTATTCTTCTCCTGCCACGCCCACCAAGCCATGCCCACAGAACAGGTAGTAAAAAAAATTTGAATCCCACCACTGACACAACTCCATCTGTCTATGCTTTAATTTGTCCTGTAAATCCAGCAATCTGTTTCTTTCCTTGTCCATGATCATTTATTTATGCCAGGAATTGTCACTGCTCTTCTAAAGTATGATTTTAACCAAATTATGGAACATGCATTTTCCTTTAAAAGCACACAAAGCCCCTTCTTCATTTATTAAGATCCATGGATAGGATATCAGCAATAAGCAATTTAGAAATTGGGATTCCTGTAATGAGAAAAATTAGGGTTTTTTTTCTTTACCTTTTAAAGGTTGACTCAGCATTCCATCCTCTCAGGGTAGGTAAATTGAGGACCCAAGTTTGTTGGGGGCAATAAGCTGACTTTGTAAAAATGCTGCTTAGTAATAAGCAGGCATATACAATGGAATGAAGGCTATTGCTGAGCACACTGGGTTGTATCCCAAAAATTGTAAGCCGCCCTGAGTCTTCGGAGAAGGGCGGCATATAAATGTAATTAAAATAATAATAATAAGAGATGACTTCATGCCTGACTTACAATTAAACATGGGGTAATTCAGGCTTCATCTGATGGATGAGTTCTCAATTTGGTTTGAATTTGGAGTTTATGATTTCTGGATTCTTCACAATTGATTTAAATACAAAAAAACATCAAAAGCCTATAACTTTTTCATTAGCTGATTTTCAGGATAATCTCATTTCAAAATATTCAAAATATTTCAAAATATTTTGATTAGTTCTGAGAACTAGCAAATACCATCTCTGATTGGAGATTTTACAGTATCCTTCCCTGCCACCCCCATTAAGCCATGCCCACAGAAACAGTAGTAAAAAAAAATTGAATCCCACCACTGATATAGCCCCAATCTGTGTCTTCATTTTACCGACTTCGAAAGGATGGAAGGCTGAGTCAATTTTGAGCCAGTCAGGATTGAACTCCTGGCAGTGGGCAGACTCAGCCTGTAATATTGCATTTTATAATATTGCATTTATATAATTATATAATTTAATTATTTATATAATATTGCATTTGTTTGTTGTCATCATGTTTATTAGACTAAACGGGATGGCAGATATAGTCTCTTTTTTGGGCTGATGGGTATTAGAATGATGGCATAAATGTTATTTCTTCTCCCTCCAGGGACTATGTACCACATACATTTGGCATCTCAGACATTGGTTTGTCATGGCTGAGTGGCTCCAGACACATTCTATAAGGTGAAGCAGCGACTTATGTAACTGTTTCATTATCACTACAAGTGGTCCTTGACTCACAACAGTTCATTTAGTGACTGCTCAAAGTTACAACATCCCCATGGTCATGGGATCAAAATTTGGATACCTGGTTCACATTTATGATGGTTGCAGTGTTCCAGGGTCATGTGATTCCCCTTTTGCAACATTCTGACAAGCAAAGTCAATGGGGAAGCCAGAATCACTTAACAACTATGTGACTAAATTAACAATTGCAGTGATTCACTTAACAACTATGGCAAGAAAAGTCAGAAAATGGAGTAAAATTCACTTAGCAACGTAATTGTTAGGCTCAATTGTGATTGTAAGTCGAGGATTACCTGTAGTCACCTAGAGGATTCCTCCCATTTAGAAACAGCAGATAGCATTGGTTGCCAACTCCCTGATCAAGAAAATGAACTATTGCCAGAATCTGACCATGGAACATTCTTGATACCAACCATTTCATGCCTATATAATAGAGGTAGTCCTCGACTTACAACAGCTCTTTTAAGGACAGTTTGAACTTACAACACCACTGAAAACAGTGACTTCACACTTACGATTGCAACTTTCTGACAAGCGAAGTCCATGGGGGATCCAGATTCACTTAACAATCACGTTACTAACTTAACAACTACAATGATTCACTTAACAAATGTGGCAAGAAAGATTGTAAAATGGGGTAAAACTTCCACGGAAATTTTGGGCTCAATTGTGTTCATAGGTCAAGGACCATCTGTACAGGTAAATCTTTTAAATGAATGACTTAAGAGTTGATCGAGTATCAGTGTTATGTAGATAGATTATAAATGAAAAGAAGCATAGAAGTTACCTATGTTTAGCAGTGGAGTGAAGGGCTTTGTTCCCATAAGCCACTACCAGTATAACCAATGGCTATGGATCATAGAAAATAAAATCCAGTACCACCTGGAGGGCACAGGTTCCTCAGTCCTGAATTAAGGCACATATTGCCCCAATAAATAAGCAATAATGCTTCTGAATTATTGCTATGATGGTAGGTTTCTCCACTTCAACTTCATGAACCATTTGAAGGAATCCTTCTACTAGTAAGGCTTACAGATGAATCTCTTTCACACTTTTTTAGCTAGTATATATGACATACCATAGTAGCCATGTTTTCTTAACAGTAATTCGACTGGATTGCATATAGTGCCACACCGTACAGAATTTATTGGGCTCTTGTTTAATTCATATAGCCCATTGTGATTATTCAACAAATCATGGTGTAATGGCAGTTTTTTTGACTATTGTTTAACACAATATTCAACAAATCAGGGTGCAATAAACAATATCAGTTCATGAGCTCACAACTGCAGGCAGCTCTGGGAACATACTCTAAAAGTAGGTAAGGTCATAACCTAAAATGGGATTAATTTTGGAGGAGGGTTTAAGATGTTTAGATGGTGAAAATTAATCCTCTATAATGTTTAAAATTTAAAAGGAAAAAAATATCAAACAGTTTGACTAACAACTTTGGTAGCCCCAAGGTAGACCTGGTGAAGCAATGGTTAAAATACAGTATTGCAGGCTAACTCTGCCCACAGCCTGGAGTTTGATCCTGATGGGCCTCAAGGCTGATTCAGCTTTGCATCCTTCCGAGGTTGCTCCCAATATGCTAACATTGTAAACCACCCAGAGACTGCTGTGAAGCACTATGGGATGCTATATTAGTCTAAGTGCTATTGCTATTGCTACTGCTATTGTTGCTCAGGCATCTCTGGACTTTTGCACTCTTCCTTATTGCAATGTAGAATCCAGCTATGAGTTTTGCTATGTAGATTAATTGAGATACATTTTAACCTTCTGCATCTCCCATTTCATAGATATAAAGTACTTAGAAAAATCTCCTTCTTGTTCTCCTTCACAAGATATCTCAGATTATTTATGTTCAAAAATCTAAACAACAACAAAAAGTGGAGTCTCACCAAGGCTAGGGAACTGCAACCTTATAACTGGAACAGAGAATTTTACTGAGAAGAAATGTGAGAGAACCAAAGGACAACAGACTTACAGAATGACAACCAAAATCTACACATGGGCCCTCAGAAATAATTGATGTTGTTTTCTTGGAAATTGGCTGATGCAGTGTTTCTCAACCTCAACAATTTTAGGATATGTGGATTTCAACTTCCAGCAATCCCCAGTCAATATGCTGACTGACTTATTCTGGGAGTTGAAGTCCACACATCTTAATGTTGTTGAGGTTGAGTAAACCTGGTCTAATGAAATAATTGTCTGAAATATGGGTTGAAGAAAGCACATTTGCAGGAAATAGTTATTTCAAGCTAACACCAAATAGATTGCTGCAGGAAAGGGGCTTTCAGTTTTCTGAAACAGGAAACAAATGGTATACACATCTCTTATCTGGAGTTGAAGGCACATCTCTTATCTGGAGTTTCTCAATTTTGGCAGCCTCCAGATGAGTGGGATTTCAACTTCCAATTCTTAACCATGGCCAGTTCTGGGAGTCGAAGTCCACACATCTGGAACTTAGGAAGATATGGGAAACAAGGAATCCTTTCTTCCAGGGATAACTCTAAACCTGTAAGAAACATGTGCTGCTATTCTGTCCTTTCCTTCCTTAATCAATCCTGAAAAACAATGGGCAAATATATATCTGTTATAATTAGCATGTGATATGAATTGATGTGTCCCCTCCCTCACAAAAAATATACTATATGAAGAGGCATAGCAATTGCACATAAAAAGCTGTCTTCAGAATCACTGGCATTTGAACAAAACAGATTTTCTTCCCTTGTAATCTTTTTTGTTCAACGGTTTTGTTTTAATTGGGTAATATGGCTTTTATTTTGTTTTATTTTGCCTGGTTGATTTGGGAATATGTGTGTCAGTGCATATTTCTCTGTGGTTTTGTTTGTGAAGGATTTGATTGGCTGCTTCTGGACATAAAAGGTCTTTCTGAGCATTTAGAGACTGGCTCTTGTTGATAAATATTCACAGAGTTAGACAGTGACATTGGCACCTGGGACTTGACACAGATTGTGAGCAAAGAGGGAAAGAAGACTTTATATATGCTATTGAATGAATAATGGATGACATGAGGTTAACTTAAAGATGAAAATAAAGAAAAAGAAAAAGCAGTGGGTTGGAATTATGTTCCACAGCAAACAAGAAATCTGTTGTAAAAACACAGAAATATTAATGTCTGCTTGAAGAAATCAAAAGCAAAACATGATTGTCTGGATTTCTGCATAATTAGGAGAGATGGCCTATAATATAAAAATAAACTATGAATTTGGGCCAAAATGTGTCTTTATTCAAAGTTTCCCTTCAGCTGCAGACAGTGCAGCTATTAGAATTTATGCTAAAAAAAGGATAAGGGTCATGGCCATTTGAATGATCTGTCCCTCATACATGGCTATACGGAAAGACACTATTGCAAAATCCTCTAATATCCTGAATTTCCAGAATAAAAATAGCTTTGTAAAGTTGTCCAGAAATCTTTCAATGTTTAGAAAAGGCAAGTAAGCAACGCAATATTCTTGAAAAAAAAATGCATGGTCTTAAGCAGTTTATCAATAGGTGTTCTGAGGCTGTGACTGGGAAATCTGAAAATCTCAGCCTTCCTGATCCAAAAAGTCCTATTAAACTCAGGGTGATGTACTTTGGAGCAAATAGTCTTAAACTGAAATCATAATGTTGCTGAAACATGATTGATTTCCTTTTTCTTCATTTATAACTGCTAGGTAAAAGCTAGAATAAATGAAGTGGTGGATGTAGCTGAAGTCATTAACTGTAATATAAAGCCTACAGTGCACCAAACATTGTTTACTACAAAGAAAAAATTATCCCCTCCCTATCTCTAACAAGGAAAAAGCAGCCTTGCCCATGTACTTAATATAACCATACTGAATTGGCAGCATCGTCCTTTCCAACTTCTCGTGTTCTATAAAATTCCACCTTCCAGTGATTCCTGGCGTTATAATTCCTTTGTTTAAAATGTTTATAACAGCAGTTACCAACAAACTGCCTTTATGTGAATTGTTCTATTGTCAACATAAGCTTTTAAGAAGCATGCAAGTCACAGGTCAGCAATGAAGCATTCATGAAAACCAGAGGACAAATACTCAAATTAAATAAAAAGTTATTTATTTTTCCTAAAACAGGTGAGATGGTTTTTTGAGATCTCAAAATCTTACAAAATATGGTAACCTTGAAAGATCTGAACACTTTTATGAATCAATTGCTAATCTTTCTATTATTAGTGCTGCTCACACTAGGGACAATCTAATTGTATCACAGGTTGGGAATCACTGACACAGAGCAACTTATACTCCAGTAGTGCCCTTTTTTGTACCAGGAAAGGCCTTGCTCGTGGTCACTTATGCCATAGTTATCTCATAGCTGAATTATTTCAATGAATTTTACATGGCCTGCTCTCAGAAGTTATACATGGTTCAGAATGCAGTGGTGTGCACAGTATTAAATGCCCACAGGTTCACCCATGTTACACCTTTGTAGCACGGGCTGCATTGGCTTCCAGTTTTCTTCCAGGTGCAATTCAAGATGCTGGTTATCACCTTGAAAACCCTACATGGCACAAGACATGGTTATTTGTGGGATGACTTTTTTTCCCTAACAATATCTGCCTGTCCCATTAGATCAGTTAGCATGGGCATGCTCCAGGTCATCTCCTTGAAATCCTGTCATCCATTGAGACTTCAAAAGCATGCCTCTACCATGGTTGCCCTACTCTGTGGAACACCCTCCCACAAGAATTTCAGCAGGTTCCAGCTTCCGGTTTTGAGCCTCCCCAAAGACGGACCGCTGACCGCAATCGTGGGTGGCTTTGGTCCGTGCTTCGGCATCGGAGAGCCCCGATCTTTTAGATTTGGGGCAAGCTGCCTCATAGGGGTGGCGGAGGAAGGGGAGACCATCAGCCAGGTAGAGGGGAGCTGCAAATCCCCCCCTGGTTTGGCAAAGCTCCCTCCCAAAGACGCCTGAAGCGGTGGTCCAAAATGGCTACCCTGAAGGGGAAGATTAGACTGGAATAAGTATTGGGCAGGAGTGGAAGAAATGAACAGCAGGAGGAATGGGACGATATAATCAAATGGAAATTACCCTCTGGATTAACATTACAAAGTATCTTTAAGAAAGGACTCAAAGCAGCGAATTGAAAGAAGTTAAAAAAAAGGTGATGGAGCTTCAAGCCAAGAGAGGTAGAAGCTGTAGAAGGAATTACTTGGATGAGTATATCTTGATTTTATATAAGCACTAATTCAAGCTGAACTATAGATTGCTAAAGAGGAAATTTATATTAACTGGATCTTTTTGGAGTACTGTGGTTTGAAAAGCTCTGAATAATTGGGAAGGAAAAGAAAAGAGGAGGTGTGGACTTGTTAGAACAAAGAGTGCCATCTGAGTTAAATTCAACTTGACTTTCTTTTTTTTTAAGACTCTGTTTCCTAAAAATACAAGGAAAATAGATACAATAAAATAAGAGTTTTGGAAAATTGAAATATTGAAGTAAAGAAAGATATATGAAGATTCTGCCCTTGGATTAATTGTTAATTCTGTTATGGACTTGGTATTGGACTAGCTGAGGATTAAAAGTTGAGAGGAAGGAAACAAAAGCGGACTATTGGAAATTAACTTTCAAGACACCAACTGGATCAAATAGAAAATTATAAAGTGGCAATATCTCTTTAGGCACTAAAAATGGAACTTGGAAACATTAAGGAAACTTTACAGGAAAGAGGTGAAACTTTGGGCTTCGTTTTTAAATTTTTTGAAGAGGTGGTTGCAGAGTATGAACAACAAAGTACAGAAGAAGAGGTGGAGCAAATTTCAAAAGGGGCCATCTTTAATCACCATCGAGAACAAAGGAACACAGAAGCAAAGAGAAAAAGAATTGGGAATAAATATTGGAGGTCTGAGAAATTTATTAAAGAGAGAAATATCCAGAAAATAAAAAAGGGGGAAAGAATCAGCAGAAATTCGAAGGGCGGAAGATAGCTAAAAAGAGAGGGGGGTTAAAAACTGAAGTGAAATAATAAAGGGGGAAATGTTAGGGGAAAGAAGGGAGAAGAAACAGGATTTGGGAACAAAGGAATATGAGAATTTTTAAAAAATGGGGTAAATTTCTCACACAGAGATAATGGCTGAATGATACTGGGAGAGGGGATTCTGCAAGGTGCTGGGGAATAATATAGGTAAAATTTGTAGTTGTGAAATGGGGACATATAAGATGGATAATAGAATTGTTATTTTTTGGTAATGCTCTCTTCCTTTATGTTTAAGAGGTAAATACAATAAACGTATGGAATATGTTTATCAAATATATTGAAATACTTTGAGGATTGGAATGCTGATTTTCCTTTTCATTTCTTTTGGTTTAAGCATGAATCGAATAATTAATAGAATATGTGTAATAAATAGATTGAAATAAATGAAATGATATAGGAGGAGAGCTGAAAATGAAATTGGCATTAGGGTTTAGGATTAAGTGAGTAGATAAGAAGTAGGTAATAAAATACTAAATATTTGATGTGATTTAAAAGGGGAAATAATTAATGAATATGTAACTCTGAGATGGCACTCTTAAATTGATATTAAAGAGGGGAAACCAACTTATAGAAGAAGTGTTACTAATTAGAATTTAAGAGGATTATACAAATGTGACAATTAAAAGTACTACAGCACAATAATTATGAAGTCAATATATGTGAATTAAATTATGAGATAAGCACTTGGAATAATATAACAAAATGCATAAAATGCATAAAAATATTGTTAAGACTAGAAATTGAATATAAAAATTGAATATGTAACTATGGTCATATTTGTATGTATATGTGGAACCTGTAATCATGCTGTTCACTAAAAAGAGATGTTAAAATGTAGAAAACTGAACAAAACTTGTTTAAAAAAAAGAATTTCATCAGGTCCCATCCCCTTCTAGCCTTTCAGAAGGCTGTTCAGACTTCATTTTTTACCAAGGTGCTGGGATTGTATAAATGTGGAAGGAAAAGCCAGTGGGCATTGCCCTTAAGGGGGAAAATTACAATGCAGGATTTGTTTTTGTGTTTGTTTTATTTATTAGCTTAATGATTGTTGTAATCAGCCCTGAGTTGCTTAAGGTGGGTGGCCATATAAATCTTTTTAAAAAATAAACTTACATGGGGCTTTAATGATGTCCCATTATAAAAACTGATGATTAGTATATCCTTTTAACAGCAGCTTTAGCTATTTGTTGTGACAGTTCCACATTAGAGTGGGAGTGTCAATTTTATATTCCCTAATAATATTAATAATATGTTATATTCCAGTGTGTTATGTGTCATCTTTAATATTGTTCTTATGTATACAATAATATACCCACTTTTCCCAAAAACACGATCTACCCTGAAAGTAAGTCCTACCTTGATTTTTACATTATGCCCAATATAAGCCCTATCCCCCCCAAATAAGCCCTAATTAAGATCCCGCCCACTCCAGAGTGCTCAGGTAAAAATTAAGCTATGGGGGATGGGGGGTGGAGCTGTCCTACTATTTACTTTTGGACACTTGTAGACAGGCCTCGCACACCCCAACACCTGCCTTGCCGGCCCATTTCTTCTGCAGCTGGCAAGGCTGGCAAGACTTTCCTGAAGGTCTCTGTAGCTGATAACAAAGCTCAGGATCGATCCAGAGCTCTGTTATCGGCTGTGGAGGAAAGCCTTGCCAGCTGCAGAAGTTCCTGAAGGTCTCTGACAGCAAAAAGGAGGCCAAGGGTGACATGTGCCAGTGAGGTTAGTCAGTAGATGACTTCCCCTGAAAATAAGACCTAGTGCCTTTTTTGGTGGCCAAAAAAATAAGACAGTGTTATTTTCGGAAAAACACAGTATACAATTTGGAGCAGTGGCTCAAATAAAAATGGAATAACAATGGCACTCTGTCATTTGCAGGCTCAAAAAATGATATTGTGAAGGTTCTTATATGCATAATTGGAAGCGTCTCCTTTTAAAAGAGATAATTGTTTTGTCTCTTTTGTTTCTAATGAATTTCTGAATTGTCCCTTTGTTACTCTTTAATGTGTCATAGAAGGATTATTTGGATTTCTACTTTTATTTGTTAAATTATTTGATACATTGCTAATCTAAATAGTTAAATTGGGATGGGGAGAAACTTAATAGACCTATGCTAGTATTTTATTTATTTCATATTGCTTATATATATTACTAATTCTAGAAAAGATTATAATGCAAATTCAATCTCATTTTGTTACTACAACAATATTTGTTCTTTGTTGAAAACATAACTATAGAATCCTCTCATCCATGGATCATAAGCAGACAAAACTTTAAGACATTAAATTACCTCTGTGCTTCATTCCATCTTCCAAAACAGCTACATATCAAGCACAATGACTGAAAACTCTAGTAATTTAACATGATAAATGTTGTTTCTAGCTAAACATAGCCTGGCATATACTTTGAAATGTGACTGAAGCCAGGGTGTGTGAATACCTATTTTCTCTATAGTTTACCTATGGGGCTGTTCTGAGGTTAAAATGCTATGCCATGCTTGAGGAAAAATGAGACAGTTATGAATAATAACCTGCAGATCCTTTAGAGTTTAAATAAATCGAAAAGAAGTAGATAATAGCTGCTATCAAAATATAATAACCCTTTGTCCTCTAGCCATGTCACTAAATTTTATGCCTGGAAATTGGTGTGTGTGTGTGTGTGTAATATAGCAATAGAAATAACCCTGAAATGTAATGTGATGCTGTTGAACAGGGAGGCAGAGTGCATGCACATACAAAAGCAGGGAAATAATCAAGCACACTGGGAAAAAAATCCCCAACCTATGTTTTCTTATGCCCCTTCACCTCATTTGTCCCAGCAGTCCCATTCAAACAGATAAGCTCTGCACCACATATGGAAGCCCGACTGATTCAGGCTATTTGAGACCAAGAGAGAAAATTAAATTGAGTATTCAGGGCCGCTGCACATATTCTTGCTTTAATTGAACTCTATTCCATGGAAACTAATTATGGACCCCCAAAACTTTTGAGGAATTGTCAAACCTTTAGGTTGGATTATTGCTGAATCTTATCAAGAATTTATCTTAAAGAAAAAGCCTGTGAATAGCAACTTTCACCTAGTGCTCTCCAGATCCCTTTCTATGCAGCACATGATGAGAACTGATGAGAGCTGTAGTCCAACACAACTACAGGACATGAGTTAGGGGAAGGCTGCTGTAGCACTATTTAGCAGCTGTCCTAAATCATTCCTAGTCTACATCATGGAGCTACTGAGCTCAAGAATCACAATGCAGAAAACACAGTGCACTGCTCAGCTCTTAGCCCATGTAAGCTCTGATTGATTAGTTAGTTTATAAAAGTTTGTATCCCACTTTTGTTATCCAAGAACAAGAAGTGAACCGAAGTAGCTTACAATTAAAAAAATGTAAGTATCCATTGCTAAAAGACACATAACCAAAAGGAGCAGTATACATAGACACACAGATGAGTAAATGACAAATTAAATTGATTTTGATGTAAGTACCTCATTTTTAAAGATCTAGGAAACAAGGGCTTGCCTACATAGTCAGCCCAGAATTTACAAAAGTGCTCTCAACAGCTGTACACTCCAGCCAGGCTTCTGCATCTAAAAACTCAATCTATCTGTGTTATACATTTAAATTGGTTTCATTAAACTAGATTGACCATTATGGCTTAACACAAAGAATCCTGGGAACTCTCATTTAGTAGGATGCTGAGCCTTTCTGCTAGAGTTCACTCTTCTGAGATAAACAATCAGATGCTTTTCTAATATTTCAGACTACAACATGTTCCCATGGGACAGATACTGAAATCACTAGATCACCTTTTCTTTTTGGCCTATCCGCTGCCCAATATTTCCTGTGAAAATCGAATTTATCAATTATTCAGTTTAAGTCTGGGGTGCTCAGCTGCTATACAATGTTGCCTTTCTCCTCCTCTTTCATAATATAAATATATCTTTTCCAATATGGCAACTTATTTCATTTGTGACATTTTTAATTTCGGAGTTAAAAATATAGCACTTCAGAAGGATTTTGAGCTGGATAATGTTGATTCATGATGTTAGGAAAAATGGCAGCCTGCACAAGTGACTGTGATTATTATCAAAGTTATTATCATAGGAAGCTGTTAAGGCAGCCTTTTATTAATTAAGAAGGGGAAGAGAAAATACAGATAGTTCTCGAATTATGACCACATGAGTCCAAAATTTATGTTGCTAAGTGAAACATTTGTTAAGCAAGCTTTTCTGCAATGGTCGTAAGTGTAAAAAACAGTCATGACTCACTTTTTTCAGTGTCGTATCTTTGAGTGGTCACTAAATGAACTGTTGTAAGTCAAGGACTACTTGTTTACTCTATCTAAAAGAGATGGCAATGAGTCCTTCCTTGTTTCTGTTTCATTTGAGCTATTTGGTTTCATATCTTTCTACAGACTATTCCAGTCTCTTTCAAGGATCAAAATGAAGGTGATGATCCAGTTATTACTTATGTATCTAATGTT
Organism: Naja naja; assembly: GCA_009733165.1. NCBI lineage: Eukaryota > Metazoa > Chordata > Lepidosauria > Squamata > Elapidae > Naja > Naja naja. The sequence goes on along the minus strand of CM019149.1, from coordinate 260,095,996 downwards.
TATCATTATATGATACTGAACAGAAGATAACTTACATAGTACTAACGGTTCTTTGCTCTTAAGACTAGACAAACCATAATATTATTGCTCATGCACATAGATCTGCAGTCAAGTTCATCCTGGAAAATTAAGACAGACAACTTTTTTGAATTTGAAGCAGAACTTTGAATTTGAAATTTGAATTGAGGTTATCAAAACTTTGCTTTTGAGCTGATTTTCATTACCACAGTTCTGAACGTGAATTAAGCTTCTGTTTGGCGACATTACCTTGTACACATTTTTTTACTACACCCATCCATTCACTCACCCAAACATACACACTCAGTTTGTAAGCCAAGAAGCCACCTGAATTTTGCTGGAATAATGTTGCGTAGAAAATGAAAAAAAAATGGGGGGAATGGATTTTATGAAGTTCTGTTTAAATTGTAAGAAATATAGGTTTAGATTAATATGATAAATATTAAACCCAATTACTCTTAAATATTAATTAATCATCATTGGTTCAGAATAGTCTTTAAAATTAGGCATCAGGTATAGGATAAGAAATATCCAAGGACTAAGCTGTGTGTAGCCCAAGGCTAAGCCAATTCTTTTCTATGCAGCCACTGATCATTGATGCTTTCTGGTATAATCACTGAGTCGAGGGAGTCCTTCAAGTAACTCTCAGAAGAAGCTTCTGGCAATTCTAGCTACTTTTATTAACATAATGGGATTAGACATAGAAACAAAGCAGTTCCCAAGCAAAGTTTACATGCTGAATAGAAAATAGAAGGATGGGTGATACATGGCAAGTTCTGTTTTGGATGGTCTATGTTGTTGCTGGCTTTAACTTTAGCATCAGTTGTTGAGGAGGATCCATGCAGGAGAAGATGTCAGGATAACTACAATTCATTAAAAGTTTGTTAAAGATGTTATGTATGTAGGTTTGAATGTCATTGGTTTAGTTTGTTCTTGTAAAATGTCAAATAGGATTGGTTTAAAAAGTGCGGGAAAACCCTGCACTCTGATTGGCTGGCAACTATGGCTGCAGGCTATAAGTAGCAGCCGTAGCCCAGCCAAGTTGGGTCCATTCGAGCTGTAGTCGCTAAATAAACTCTTCACTGAAGCTCTTCGTGTCTGACTCTTCATGCAAACTTAACACTGGTGACGAAGGTGGGATTCCCCTGAAGAAGAGATGATGCGGAAGACAAGCAGAAGAGCGAGATGGCTGCGCTGAACAACCCCCCAGCCCCATTCGATCCGGCAGCAGAAGACTGGGAATCATATGCGGATCGCTTCCAAATGTATTTGGAAGGAAACGACCTCGCTGACATCTCCGAGAAGCAGAAAAGGGCGGTCTTCCTTATGCACTGTGGTCCGGCAGTCTTCAAGATGGCAAAGGTATTGGCGGGAGCTGCAGACGTGAAGGTAATGGAATGGCCTGATATAGAAAAGCTTTTAAGAGCCCATTACGCCCCACAATATCGTGCCTCATTAAGAGACACGAGTTTTACCATCGGGATCAAGGGGAAAGTAGGAAGAAATTTCCTGAGAAAGAATTCAAGCCCAACAACTTCAGTGAGAAAACGGGGCGCAACTCAGAAGCAAATGGGAAGAATGAAACTCATCAAACAGTCACCATTGGTCATTCTTCACCCTTAAGAAGCAGAAAAGTACATGTGAAGGTACTCATTGAAGGAAGGCCTTACCAAATGGAAGTGGACTCAGGCTCCTATTTATCTATGGTGTCATGGGACACTATTCACAGGCTACTTCCCAACATTCAGAAGAAGCATTTCCAGAAGCAAGCACTGACTCTTAAAGACTACCAAGGGAACAAAATTCCAGAAGTTGGAACAAGAGAATTCAACGTGAAGTTCAAAGGCCACACCAAAAGTTTGCCCCTGACCATCGTGGACAAGGATCACCCAAGTTTGCTGGGACTTGAGTGGTTCAATCCACTAGGCATCGAGGTGACTGGCATCAATCACGTGAGCAACTCTGAATGGGAGGAGGCCTTGAAGTCTGAGTTTCCAGAGGTCTTCAGCGAAGGATTGGGCAAGTATATGGGGAACCCTATCACTTTCAACCTAGATCCCAGGGTGCCCCCAATTCATTTAAAGCCCACAAGGGTCCCATTTGCTTTAAAGGAAAAAAATGATGCACAATTAGACAAATTAATAGCTCAAGGGTTTTTAGAGCCCACTGACCACTCCAGATGGGAGACACCCATAGTCACACCAGTCAAGACTGATGGGTCAGTAAGAATCTGTGGAGACTATAAGGGGACACTGAACCATGCTGCAGCAGAGTGCATACCCAGTTCCAGTGGTGCATCATCTGTTACATTCACTTGGCAGGGGTACAGTCTTTGCCAAATTGGATCTGGCCCAGGCATATCAACAATTAACAGTTGATGATGCCACTGCAGAGGCCCAAACTATTGTGACTCATAGAGGTGCTTTCAAATGTAAAAGGTTACAGTTTGGAGTAAGCGTGGCACCAGGCATCTTTCAAAGCCTTATGGAAAGAATGCTCCAAGGACTGCCAGGTGTAGTGCCTTACTTTGATGATATGTTAATCTCTGCTGAAAATGACACTCAGTTACAAGAAAGACTCAGAGAAGTCCTCACCAGATTCAGGAAAGCAGGGTTAAAAGTCAAGGAAGAAAAATGCACTCTTAAAACTGACAAGGTTGAGTTCCTGGGCTATATGATTGACAAGCATGGCATCCACCCTACAGATGCCAAGGTTCAAGCAATCAAAGAAGCCCCTAGACCTAAATGCAAAACAGATTTGCAAGCCTTCCTTGGACTCATTAACTTTTATCACATGTTCCTGCCTCAGAAGGCAACCATTGCTGAACCATTGCACAGATTACTTGATAAAAAGTCTGTTTGGGTCTGGGGAAGGAAGGAACAATCAGCATTTAACAGTATTAAAAGACTAATCACGTCTGATGCTGTACTGATACAGTTCTCTGAGAATTTGCCTGTTGTACTGACTTGTGATGCATCCCCTTTGGAGTGGGGGGGGGGTTGAGCCACAGGCTTCCCAGTGGGAGAGAAGCCCCTATTGCATTTTACTCTCGCACTTTGACCAAAGCAGAGAGGAATTACAGCCAATTGGACAAGGAAGCATTGGCAATTGTTGCAGCTGTTAAGAAATTTCATGAATATCTGTATGGGAGAACATTTACCATTGTTACAGATCACAAACCTTTGTTAGGCATTGTGGCAGGAGACAAACCCACACCTACTATCCTGTCACCAAGAATGCTGAGGTGGACTGAATTTCTTGCTGCTTATTCACACAAACTTATCCACAAGCCTGGCAAGGACATTGGACATGCTGATTCACTGAGTTGTTGCCCACTTCCTTGCCACAAGGAGGACTTTGAACCTGAAACACACACCTTTTTCCTAGAAACTGTTGCCAAGCTTCCAGTGCATGCTGTTGAAATTGCCAGAGAGACTGCCAAAGATACTTTATTGGCTCCTGTTATAGGCTGGATTAAGAAAGGTTGGCCTCTTCAAGATCTACCTCACCTGGCTCAACCTTTTAAGTCCAGGCAAACTGAATTATCTGTATTAAGAGGATGTATTTTGTGGGGTAACAGGGTGGTTATTCCTGCAAAACTGCAAAAAGAGGTTTTGGAAATGTTACATGAGGGTCATCCAGGTATTGTCAGAATGAAGGGATTGGCCAGGAGTTATGTATGGTGGCCAGGTATTGACAAAATGGTTGAAAACTGGGTTGCATCTTGTCCCAACTGTCAGGTAGTCAGGCCTGCCCCACCTCTCACCCCCACACAGGAATGCGAATGTCCTAGGGGCCCGTGGTCCAGGATTCACATTGATTTTGCTGGCCCTACCAGGGGGCACACCTTTCTTATTATAGTAGATGCATATTCCAAATGGCTAGAGGTAATCCCCATGGTATCCACCACAACTGATGCTGTCATCAAACAGCTCAAAAAACTTTTTGTAACCCACGGGTTACCTGATGTTCTTGTCTCTGACAATGGCCCTCAATTTACATCCAACCTCTTTGAATCCTATTTAGCACAACAGGGTATCAGACATGTTCTTACTGCCCCTGGGCACCCTTCAGCTAACAGCTGGGCTGAACGAATGGTACGTTTTACCAAGGAGAAGCTTCAGCAACTGGGTCCTGGGGACATCACTGAGAAAGTTGAAAAACTTCTTAGTGTTCAGCACATCACTCCTAACCCATTTAATAACTTATCCCCAGCAGAGTTGTTGATGGGTAGGAAACTTAGGTCTTCCCTTGACCACCTTCATCCCACCCAACGCACCACTAGATTCCACTTCCAAAGTTCGCACATTCAGTGTGGGTGATTCTGTTTATGCTAAGAAACTTATGGGTGAACCTTTGTGGATTCCTGCTGAGATAACTGAGATCACAGGCCCTCGTTCTTACAGGGTGCAAACAGAGGATGGACTCCTCTGGAGCAGGCACACTGATCAACTTAGATCCAGGTTCTCTCAGGAACATTGCACTTGTTCCTCTCTAGTTCCCTCACCTAATGTCAATTCTAGGGGAAGGGAGGAACAGGAGGAAAATCAGCAAGCAAGAATCCACCCCATGTGTAATGAGCCACTATGACAGGAACCATCCCAAAACCTGTCACAATGCCAAAATCCATCCTTAGAAGTGGAAGATTGTACATCACTACCTGACTTGGGTGCTGACATTGGGCTGGAGATGGGTTGGGAGGAGAGACCAGATTCTAACAATCAATCAGGGTCTTCTTTCACAGGAAGTCCCATTGGGAAATGTCAGCAGACACATTTCCTCTCTCACTGGGTGAGAATGTTAAAACTTCTGAACCATGAAGGTCTCACACGCAAGAGCCCCACCTATTTAAAAGAATACATTAGATAGGTTGGGGTTTGGTATGGACTGAACCCAGTGGGAGGGGTGTTATGTATGTAAGTTTGAATGTCATTGGTTTAGTTTGAATTGTTCTTGTAAAATGTCAAATAGGATTGGTTTAAAAAGTGCAGGAAAACCCTGCACTCTGATTGGCTGGCAACTACAGCTGCTGGCTATAAGTAGCAGCCGTAGCCCAGCCAAGTTGGGTCCATTCGAGCTGTAGTCACTAAATAAACTCTTCACTGAAATTCTTCGCGTCTGACTCTTCATGCAAACTTAACAAAAGAAATTCTAATATTTATAGCATTGGAGAAATTCTTCCTAGACCACCTGTTGTGAGTCAAAGTAGCAGCAAAGATAAAATTCCACTGATTCACTTACAAAAGGATTACTTTCACTGGGCAATTTTTATAGCCCTTCAAACTCTTTCCCTGTGACACCCTGGAGTTGCTTAGTTTAGGTACAAAAAATTAGTTTTATGTTAAGTGTCTAGCAGGTATTGGGTGGAAAATAATGATCTAACTGGGAAGTTTATGATCTTGTAGCTTGCAAAGCAAATAGGAAGAGCTTTCTCTTTTCATAGTGTTAAAAAATAGGTCACTTACAAGACATCTATTTAAGTCATTTTCCAGTTTTCTCCATTAGAGCCTATTGGTTTATAATGTGTACTTGGGAGACATATTTAGATGTAATGTCTTCCTGTGTCCAATTGTGTTGTTTCCTTTGGATCTATCCAAGCAGTGGTGGGATTCAAATTTTTTTACTACCGTTTTTGTGGGCGTGCTTGGTGGGTGTGGCGGGGGAAGTATACTGTAAAATCTCCAGTCAGAGGTGGTATTTGCCAATTCTCCAAACTACTCAAAATTTCCGCTACCAGTTTTCCAGAACTGGTCAGAATGCCACCTCTGTATTCAAGTGAATCTGAAATTCCAAAAGATCTCATCAGCCATTCTGTGAAAATGAAAGAAAAGGAAAATAAAAAATGGGGTGGGGAGGAAAGCTCACAATGAAAGATTATCCCCAATCCATCTTTCTCTGAGAGAAGTGACAGAATTCACAGCTCACCATGTTTTGCAGTTTTGACCCATCTACTGTAGGTATTTCAATCAAGCATTGCTCCTCATCCTCTGAATAAGAAAGACTGGCTAAGCTATTTTCTGGGTTTTTGTCTTTACACTGGTTAGTGGTTGTACAATTTATACTTTTTACCATTGACAAACTGATTCCTTATTATACCAATGTCCTGAAATGTGTTGGGTCTATCAAATTGTATTGAAAACCATCAGTTGTCTTCTATATCAGAATTCGAAATGGATGCAATCTAGAACTTCTAGTCATCCAGTAAAGCATAAAGAAAAACTTTACATTCCTTCCATGCAAGAAAATAAACACATTGATAATTGAACAAATCAACCCAGAGTTCTCACTTGAGGCAAAATGAACAGACTCAAATTATCCTTCTTTGGACATATTATGCAAAGACTCAGCTCCATGTCCTAGCTATGAAGCATTACATTAAGCCAGGCTCTCTAGAGAAGGCTCTAATGATATAGAAGACAAACGTAAAGAAGAGAAGAACAAAATAGCAAGCTGAATGGGCTCAGTTACAGTCATGATAGAATGTTGAAAATAGATTGTCATGGGGGAAAAATATATGTGGTTGCTAAGAGTTGACACTCACTTGATGGCACATAACCAATCAATTACTATACATTTCTTTTGTCTCAGAGCTTCCGCTATACACCTGCTAAGGTGTATATTTTAGTGGATTTTGGCATTCTTTTTAGCAGTTTCCCTTTCTCAAATGAGATGACATGTTGCCCATGATGATTTTTGATTTGCCAGAAGATAGTGTCACACCTTAGGAGGCTTCCTATCCAAAGCACAGATTATTTACAGGGCCCACTAAGACAGGGATTGCTTAAGTTACCCATGATTTCATAAGATCAATGTGTTCATGCTGTTAAGTGGACTTGTAATTGCAGAGCAGTTAAAGAAGAATTTCACTGGAATATGCATAGATTCAGCCACACGCTTGTTTCCGTTCCCAGGTTTGCTGACTCCCTTTAGGGCAGGGGTCTCCAACCTTGGCAACTTTAAGACTTGTAGACTTCAACTGCCAGAATTCCTCAGCCAGCAAGCTTAAAGTTGCCAAGGTTGGAGATCCTTGCTTTAGGGCACTGCACTGGGGTAGTCACATGCACACATTGTCAATCAGCAAATTCTTGAAATTTCATCGGGACATGAAATGTATTGTGAGATGTCTTCAAATAACTTGCCATTACTTATGCTTTACTTATTATTTAGGGGCATCCTCAAGGAACTTTTTTGTTTTGTAAGTGATTTCCACAGATAGCAATTTTAAGGTTCTGTTCTAGCTAAGGCAGGGAGTTGCAATCCGGATGTGACAAAAGAGGAAAGTAAATTCACTGCACTGTTTATTCTTTAAGGCAAGAGTCTTCAAACTTGGCAAGCTTGAGACTTATGGACTTCAACTCCCAGAATTCCTGAGCTAACATGACTGGAGGAGGAATTCTGGGAGTTGAAGTCCATAAGTCTTAAAGCTGTCAAGTTTGAAGACCCCTGCTTTAAGGCTTCACAGCATTACTTCACTAGATTATCACCCCTGATAATATTTATCTAGTCAACAGCATACTGGCTGCTATATTGGTTCTTGTGGTAAAATCTTAACAACTATGGAGTAGAAGATACTGTGTGAATCATCATGCATCTTCAAAGTCACCTTATTTTAAGAGCCCTGTTCTTCCTTATTATTACAAGATGTAGAAAGTGTCATTAGTAGTTTGTCAGGGAAGCTGAGCTGCTCTTTCAGCATGGATGTCATTGCTTGGTTAGCTCTATTTAAGGAGATTTTCTGGGCTGCTGAACCACAGAACATAACATCTATTTTGAGGAGCAGATGACATATTTTACTGAAGCAGTGTTTTGTATCTTTTGGGATGAAATATTTTACAAAGATATTCCTACATTCCTGATCAAGCTTAGAAAGCTAGTGAGTCTATTAGCCATGTGGAAGTCTATTAGAAATTACTGTCAAAGGTAGATTGTAAACAATTCTATAAATTAATACCTGATATGGAACAAAAAGAGGAAGGCTTATTAAGGATATCATCTTGTGGCCTTGTCTTTGTTAGTACAGTAGAATGCTTTGATGTCTAATGCTGTCCATGGGTCATACCAGCATCTGTGGTTCTTTGTTTCCTAACACTGTGGGAACAATGTGAAATATAGAAAAAACCAGGAATAGTTTGGTACTATGAACCTGCCTTTCACTCTAGTGGTCTAGTTTCCATAGAGAACTAAATACAGCTAAATTTGACATCATTTTTGTCTGTTAAACATGGCTCAACGCATCTCTCCCTGACCTAGAACTACGCCGCCTTCGGTCTGATCTAAGTATAGTATATAAAATCATACATTGCAATGTCCTTCCAGTCAATGAATACTTCAGCTTCAGCCATAACAATACAAGAGCACACAATAGATACAAACTCAAGGTTAACCGCACCAAACTAGATTGCAGGAAATACGACTTCAGCAACAGAGTGATCAATGTCTGGAATACTCTACCTGACTCTGTGGTTTCTTCCCCAAACCCCAAAAACTTTAACCTTAGACTGTCTACTATTGACCTCACCCCTTTCCTAAGAGGTTTGTAGGGGCGTGCATAAGCACACTAACGTGCCTACCGTCCCTGTCCTATTGTTTCTTTTATTTTTCTTATATGTATTCATTTCATGTATTCACAACTATGTTTATCCGTATACTTATTATCTTGTAAGTGATTGACAAAACAAACAAACAAATAAATAAATAAATAATAATCTTGAGGCAAAAAAATTGCTTGTTAGAACAGCAGTGGCATATATGGAATTCATATATATATATGTTTTCGTAGATTTTCACGGGTAAAGGTATGTAGGTCTTGGTGTATTCGGGTCTTGTCCCGTGTAAGATTGAGAATACCTTGGCAACGTTTCGACGAAATCTCATCCGTCATCTTCAGGCTGGTGTCTTCAGCTTCGTTCTCCTGGGAGAAGTGTGTGATCGTGGCTGTTTTTCCCTTTTAAACTCTAGAGTTGGATGTGTTGTTACTTTTGATTGGTTTGTGGAGTTGATGTATGCAGATTGGATGGCTTTTTCCTGAGACCCTGTGTGGCTGAGGTGCTGGCTGTGTGTCTCTCAGCCTTTTGTGTTGTAACGACCTGGGTAATGGGCTGTGTGATGACCTTCTGAGTTCTATTGTTGTGACGTCCTGGGTGTGGTGCTGTAATCTCCTGGGTCGTTGTCTGTATTGCAACCTCCTGATGTTTTGTGTTGTGATCTCCTGAGTTCTGTGATGTAGTATCCTGGGTGGAAGGCTGTGATGTGACATTCTGGGCCTTGGTTTGGCTCGAGTTTGAGGTCTGGCTATGTGTTTATAGCGTGTGTCAGTTTGCTTAGTTTGGGGGTTGGAGGGGGTGTAGCAGCTGGTGTTGCAGCCATGGTCTGGTTTCTGGATGGTGGTTGCCTTTCATCTGTGGCGTGGGCTTGGGTTTGAGTCTGGTGAAGGAGATTGGTGGTGGCATCCTGTGTTATTTTGGGTCCAGTGTTGGTTTTCGTGGCTGGGACTCGTTTGTTGACCAGGGCTAGTTTCCAGATGTCTGGTAGGTGGGAAGTATCATCCCGTTTATTCATGTTATGGGGGTGTTTCTCTATTTCGATGGCTTCCCTAATTATTCTTTTGTTGAAGTGTTCAGTATTGGAGATAAGTTTGGATCCCTCAAAATCAATTTCATGTCCTGTGGCTTTAAGGTGCTGGAAAAGGGAGGAAGTTTTTTCTTCTTTTCTGACTGCATTCTTGTGTTCTGTGATGCGTGCATTTATTCTCCTGTTGGTTTGTCCAATGTATGTGGCTGGGCAAATTTTGCATGGTATTTTGTAAACTCCTTGGTTTTCTAGCTGCATCTTGTCTTTGGGGTTTCGTCGAAATGTTGCCAAGGTATTCTCAATCTTACACGGGACAAGACCCGAATACACCAAGATATATATATATATATATATATATATATATATATATATATGTAGATCTTGGTGTATTTGGGTCTTGTCCGTAAGATTGAGAATACCTGCGACGTTCGACGAGATCCCACTCGCCATCTTCAGGCTGGTGTCTTCGCTTTGTGCTTGTGCCAGCAAAGCATGATCTGAGCTGCCTTCTCTATAAATACTGGAGGGGAGATGTGGTGTGCTGGCTCTGCTGTAGCGGGTTGGTTGCTGTGTTGTTGGCTTCTTGATTGGTTGATGGAGTTGATGTTTGCTGATTGGTTGGCTTTTTCGCCTGTGTGGCTGAGGTAGTGGCTGTGTGTCCTTCAGCCTTTTGTGTTATAGCTACCTGGGTAGTGGGCTGTGTGATGAGCTTCTGAGTTATCCAGGAGATAACAGCACAAGACCCAGGATGTCACAACAATAAAACTCAGAAGGTCATAACATAGCCCACTACCCAGGTAGCTACAACACAAAAGGCTGAAGGACACACAGCTACTACCTCAGCCACACAGACTCTTACGAAAAAGCCAACCAATCAGCAAACATCAACTCCATCAACCAATCAAGAAGCAACAACACAGCCAACAACACAGCCAACACCAATTCCATCAACCAATCAAGAAGCGACAACACAGCCAACAACACAGCCAACCAACCCGCTTACAGCAGAGCCAGCACACCACACCTCCCCTCCAGTATTTATAGAGAGAAGGCAGCTCAGATCACGCTTTGCTGGCACAAGCACAAAGCCGAAGACATCAGCCTGAAGATGGCAAGTGGGATCTCGTCGAAACGTCGCCAAGGTATTCTCAATCTTACACAAGACAAGACCCGAATACACCAAGACCTATATATCTATATCTATATCTATATCTATATCTATATCTATATCTATATCTATATCTATATCTATATCTATATCTATATCTATATGCAATGATAAACTGGATGATATGGCAGGAAACAATAATGGTAAAATGTGTTCAAGATAGGTGGCAGTTCCAATGAAAGGGATATAAAAGCACCTTTCCAAATAATTCCAAAGTGAAGAAAAAGTGGAGAACACTCGCACAATGAAAAGGGCAAAATGTTAACAGATAAGGAAGAAGGGGAAATTTATCCTACTACTATTCAGATCAAAGCCCTATGAGTTCTATATGGAAATTGAGAAAGGTAGAATGAACAGTCATGAAACTTACAAATGATAAAATCAAGGTCAGAGAATAGCTGTTTATTTTAAATTAGTGTAAATTTTTAGAACCAGCTGAATAGTGTATCCCAGTACTGAAGGAACCGTGATGGTGGCAAATATTTTTAGCATGGGTATAGGATGAGGGTAGAGGTTTGTTCTCCGAGCTTGTGGCTTGGTTTCCAAACATTTTATTACCAGGTTAAGTAACATCACCACATAAACTCCACTGAAGATATTACCTAGGCTGGTAAAGAAACATTCGAAAACCAATCCACAAGTTCATGGAACGAACCTCCGCCTCACTTAAGGAACTAACTGGCAGTCTTGGCAAATCCTTACCTTGAAGAAATTCTGGCCTCGAGATCTGGTAAAGTGTGAAAGGACTGAAGAAGAACAAATAATATTATTCAATAATCTTATTAAAAATAAGATTTAATAAAAATAAGATTTATTAAATAAAATTATTCAATAATCTTATTTTAAAAAAATAGGGGAAGGAAGTCCCAGCAAACTAAAAATGAATCAGTCTGATGATGATTCCAAAGACCATAGAAAATAGACTAAGATGTAAAATACAGGAAGGGACATTCTGATAGAATAAAATTCTCAGTAAATTTGAATGCTTGTCAGTTATTCACTGAGGACATTTGGCCTTGCTAGTTACTACATGTGTGCTGTTCTTATTTGACAAACAATGTTTCTCTTTCTCTGACAGCATCTTTTCATGAGGTACTTCTAGGGCAAATCCATGATTGTGGCCTAGAACTTGTTTTTTAAGGTGGTACCAAATGATGAAGTCTAGGGTGACTCTTTAGCAAATACTGGTTCTCATTTCTCTGGAACTTTATATATGGTATTTCTGCACAAAGCTTGTTAACTTGGTCTTCTCAGTTTCAGAAAAGATTTCCCAGAAAAACTTCTTGATCAATTTGATATGATGTTCATGAGGAGTTGGACATAAGGCCAAGTCTTACCACATGAGTGATAGGCTATATTTTACCTGTGAGCAAACTTTGGGCAAACCTAAATATATTATCTAAATTATGGAAATTCAGTTTTTCTAGCAGGAAACAAAAAGACAGAAGGAAAATCTATACAGAATGTCCAATGGCTTCCCCATAGCTTGACTTATAATGGTTTGGAATGATATTGTTTTAAGTACAGCACAATTGGAGACAACTAGGTTGGGGATTGCAGGTTTATATTTCATATGAAGATCTCTACACATAGTTTCTAATCCAAAAGGGAGAAAATTCTTCTTTATGATTTTTTTTCTATATATCTGCCATGACCCATCTTTCAGCAATGAACAAATATCAGGGAAATCTGCAATATAGCCCACAGACATACCTTGTTGTGAAAATTTATTTTCACCACTGGATGAAGTAGAATTAGTTATGTTGGAAAGCCATTCTACTGTGCTTAACAAATGCTAGATTCTTTTTATAATTGCAGAGCGATAATCTATTTTTATAGAGAGCCACACAATTTTAGTTCAAACAGAATTTTAACAATCTATGCCAATTGTTTTTACAATAAGAAAAGCAAAACTCACAAACTGAGAGGCACTGAAAAGGTCAAGATGGTGTTTCTTACTGGATTAGCTTCTTAGAAGAAGTAAAAGCAAGTTAATTGGATCACTATCTAAGCATCTCAAACTAACATTCTTTCTGTGTTTTCAGCTTTGAGATGCTAATGAAATAACCCTATGGCACAGTCTAACTCATCTCTTTTCAAGGTTTTGAATGTTTGATTGCAGAGGAGGAGGAAGAGGGGAAAGGTTTCCAGTTTTTCTGATATTCCAGTCTGTTTTATGCCTTACAGAAGCATCAAGGCAAAGATGATGTACAATACTTACATATTGATGAAGTAGATGATGATCAGCCTGAATCAATTCATTGCCATATGAAAGCCTATTTATTGAAGGTTATAGAAGGCAATCTACTATGCTGGTCCATTGTGGGTTGACAGGGTGTGTGTGTGTGTGTGTAAAATCACATAACATGCTTAAAAATCTACAATAAAATGCATTAATATATAGTGCAGAATTTCAACAGCATTAATTAAGATTGAGGACAAATGGAAGAAAAATAGAAAATAAAGAATATAAAGTCAATAAACTACAAGTTGACTTAAACGAACTGCGCAAGACAACATCTTGTGGACCGTTTGGTCTAGAGGCTTTCATAACGGACACTTCATGTTCATGAGACAATATTATTTCTGTCATTACAAGGTGGAGAAATCTTGGTTTCCTTGGTTTCCTTTCCTTTCAGGCTATTTGTTTTATTTAATTCAAAACTTGGGGGGGGGAACCTCAATGTGATGCTTTGATCTACACTGTGGTATTCATGGACACCAATATATCCAGGAATGCCTTTGGCTTCTATCAGGCTCTGCACACTATGCTTTATAATGCTATTGCAGCTACCCATCCTTTTTTTATTCGACAGTAGAATTCTGTGGAAGCTATACTACAAATTTCATTTGTTTCCACTGCCTCAAGAAGACCTAGATATAGTGAATAGGAAATAAAGGAGGGGAAATTCTTAGCATTCTTACCAACAACCAAGATAAATTTCCTTGGGACAGCTGTATCTGTGAAATTAGTCTTAAAAATCTAAAGAATCAAGCCTCTAGTTTCATCTGCAATAAAAATTGAGAATACAGAGTGGGCAGAAGCAGTGAAAAAATGGGGTTGAAGGCACATGAGGGCCAGGTTGATCTTGTCACAGATGCAGGCTACATAATGTCTTTATTCCAAATTTATACAAAGGTGTGTAAGTGGAAGTTGACTTAGAAGAATTGAAGAAGCTTAGCCCTGCCTTACCACCTGTGCTAATTTTCATCAAACCAACTGTTTCACCATACCTCTCCCAGGGGTATTGCTTAAGTGGATAGCAACTATGAGAAAAATTATGTGGAAAAACAATTATAACAGATAACACCCTGTCAGGTCCATACTTTAGCTTTAAAAGCCACCCATACCACCCTATTTATATAAAATAATCTAATACTTATACAATGAACAGCTAGTCTGATATCTCATTTGTTCTTCCATGCCTTATTTAAAGTTACAGTCACCATTTATTTATTTAGTCAATCGATTTATATGGACACCTGTTTCAAGTGCATCACTCTCAATACTGACAAGTTTAATATAAGATGCTTATAAACAAGTATAAAAATTAACAGAGAATAAAATACCCAACAATTGGAGATTGAAAAAAGCTCTGAAGATAATCAGGAGATGGACTCCCTGGAGTTCCAGGGAGAAATAGTTCTGTAAGTAACCTGATTCCAAAACCCAAAGGTAACCACCAGGACTTTGAATTGCACTCAGAAGCAAACTGGTTTGTGGACAAGGAGCAGGTAAGTCACTCTGCAAACTAACAAGAATAGCCAACTACAAAGATATTATGATTCAACCAGTTTTATACATGGCTCTGTAGACTTAAGAACAGGCTTGCAGCAGTGGTGGGATTCAAAAAATTTTACTACAGGTTCTGTGGGCATGGCTTGGTGGGGTTGGCAGGAGAGGGATACTGTAAAATCTCCATTCCCTTCCCACTCCTGGAGGAAGGTTCTCCAAACTACTCAAAATTTCGACTACCGGTTCTCCAGAACTGATTAGAACCTGCTGAATACCACCTCTGGTTTGCAGACATATCAAAGTACCTAAAATGTTGCATGTGGCAGTTCAAATTATTGCAAAAGGCAGGACACTACTTATACAATTAGAGCTTTTTTTAGTATGCAACAGAGGTGGAGATTGATATGAAGGCCCTGACCTTTTTATTATTTTTAGAAAGAAAACTTCTGGTCACATCAGTAGAAAGTTTTTTCCCTGTATAAAGCTTGGGATATCTGATCAAGTTTGGGGTTATAGCAGAGATCAATGATTAAAGCCTAAGAGGCAAGCTCTTGGCTCTCACAGTGTTATATGCTTGTTAAAGAAAGCCTTAATACAATTACTTACAGTGTGGAGTGAAAGGTGTTATGTCATCATATTATAAAGTTTAAGAGACTCTGAGATATTCCCCCAACATCAGAGTTTCAGGCTCAAACAAGATATGAGCAATTAAATCCTCTGATATCATGTGATTGAATTATTTGTTTATTAATTTAATTCAAAATCTAAGCAGTATGCAATAATTAAAATATAAGAAACAGCAATATAATATTAATACAGTAAAATGATAAGTAATATCTGCCCATTCATGCACCGTTCAACCACCAAAAGCTTCTTGGGAAAATGATGTCTTAAGAAGCCTCTGGGAAACCATGAGATTAGGAGCAAACCGTTCCAGAAGATCACCCACCAAGTATATTTGCCTCCAGACCCCCTTCTATTATTCCTCTTGATAAGTATAAATCAATCACCCCATACTGTAGATCCGTGATGGCGAACCTATGGCACATGTGCCCAAAGTGGCATGCAAAGCCATGTTGCCTGGCACACACAGCCTTGCCTGTTTGTCTTTTGGGTTTCTGATGTGCATGTGTGCATGATGATCAGCTGTCCTTCATGCATGCAACAGTACCAAAAACTGGTGTGCACATGCATACCAGTCAGCTAATTGTCAGGTGCGCATGCATACCACAACCCAGAAGTTTGGCTTTTCTGGAGCGCAATCCCTTTGTGTGCTGAAAAGTGGCCTGTGCATGCATGCCGGCCAGCTGATTGTCGGGTGCACATGTGCAGTAAAACCCAGAAGTTTGGCTTTTCTGGAGCATGGCCCCAACGAGCACATGTTTCCGCATGACCTTTTTGGCACTGAGTTCACCATCACTGCTGTAGATATTCTCTGTTTGCCTAGAATGTATGTGCAGTATCCAGTCTGGAATAGATTATTTTATGAATAAACCAGGCCCTGAGACCTATACGGTGATAAGAATCTTCCAAATTTTCTTGGAAATATACTTGAAGTCACTACAGCTACTGTAATAGCAGAGTCATGTGGCAGTATCACACCTGTCCAGTAACCATATGAGCTGCCATATTTTGCAATGGCCTAAAGTTTCTAGATAGAGTTGAAGAGTTATCCCATCTAGAGCAAATTACATTAAACCAGGCAAGAAGTGAAGAAGTGACAAGCCCAGGATCAAGCATCCTATTCTAGGAAATTCACACACACACATATACACAAATAAACCATGGCTTAGAACAATTGTATTTGAAAATAAAGATGTGAACTGAGTCAAAAACTAAACAAACTGTGTTATGAATTAATACAATGTATGATACCAATACTATCATGGTGCATATGTGTTTCTTCATTTGTGATGTGAATTTCCTTTACTTTTTCCCACAGACTGGATGCTGCTTTGTTTGTACTGAAGTAATTTAAGTTCCTAAGTTCTATAATCGGTATGTGGCTTAGTTTCTATCATCATTATCTGTAAACTAAGCCCTGATTCACAACAGTGTTTATTACATTATTCTGCACCAAGAGATAAAGGCAACAGTTGGGCCTCTCTCCTGCAATAGTATCACAAAGTATAAAACATCCTCTTTTACTTCAAATGGCCCAGTGAATTCTTTAATCTTTGATATAAATCCTTCAGGGATGAGATTTCAAAGGACAAAACACACCTGGTGGCATTCATGACAAACACATAAGAAGGAAGCCAGTTCTATTCATTTATAAATGAAGGTACAATATTTTTTCTTGATCAGCTTTTTTTGTCTTTTGCATGGGGATTCTAATGTCATCCCTTGTTTGTGGCTTGATGTTTAAAACTTAATCACTGAAACATAAAATATTTAGATAATAAGAAAGTCAGAAATCAGAAGATGAAAAGCAGAACTTTTGTTAAAGGAGGTGACAATAATAGAATTGATTGGCTGATTATGTGCCATGTCTTAGTGACCATATGGATAGGCCTTTTACAGAATGATGCCCCCAAAAAGTGAACCAATCTCTATTCATCTTGCTGCTGGTTGTCTTCTTTTTCTTTCCATCTTAGAATTATAGACTTCTCTAGAGAGCTTGGTCTTTCCATAATGCGTTTAAAGTATGTTTTTTTGAGTTTAAGCATTTCTGCCTCAAGTGAGAGCACTAGATAATTTGTTCTATGATCCTTTGATTTAAATTCTGCTATCCATGATATTCTCAGGAGTCTTCTCCAACAACTAAGTTCAAAAGCTTGAATACATCTTCTACATTTCTTCAGAGTTCAACTTTTGCTTTCAAAGAGTGTCACACAGAAAACTTTTGCCTGCATGTTTCTGATCTTTATAGGTATAGACACATTATAGCATCTGAATATCTTTTCCAAGGCCTTCGTTTGTATTCTACCATGTGCTAGGCCGCTGCATATTTCCTGACTAGTAATTCCTTTGTTGTTGATACTTTACTCTAAAAATCAGAAGCTATCCCACATTTCTATATCTTCATTTTCAAAGGCTGGTTGTTCTACCATTGCTATTAGTTTGGTCTTCTTTCTATTTTGTTAAGTTTGCATGAAGAGTCAGACGCGAGGAGTTCCAGCAAAAGACTTTATTAGTGACTACAGCTCGAATGGACCCGTCCCGGCTTGGCTACAGCTGCTTCTTATAGCCTGCAGCCGTAGCTGCCAGCCAATGGGAGTGCAGGGTTTCTTCCCGCACTATTCAAACCAATACCATTTGACATTTTACAAGAACAGTTCAAATAAACCAATAACATTCAAACCTACATACATAACACCCCTCCCCACTAGGTTCAGTCCATACCAAACCCCAACCTATCTAATGTATTCCCTTAAATAGGTGGGGCTCTTACGTGTACGTTGAGACCTTCGTGGTTCAGAAGTTTTAACATTCTCACCCAGTGAGAGGGGAAATGTGTCTGCTGACATTTCCCTGTTGGGACTTCCTGTGAAAGGAGACCCTGTTAGACTGTTAGAATCTGGTCTCTCCTCCCAACCCATCTCCATTCCAATATCAGCACCCAAGTCAGGTGGTGGTGTGCAATCTTCCACTTCTAAGGATGAATCTTGGCATTGTGACAGGGTTCGGGATGGTTCCTGTCGCAATGGCTCTACTTCTAAGGATGGATCTTGGCATTGTGACAGGGTTCGGGATGGTTCCTGTCGCAATGGCTCGTTACACATGGGGTTGATTCCTGTTTGCTGATTTTCCTCCTGTTCCCCCTTCCCCTAGAAGAAACATCAGGTGAGGGACCTAGAGGGAGACAGGGGCGATGTTGTTGGGGGAACCTGGATCTAAGTTGGTCAATGTGCCTGCTCCAGAGGAGGCCATCCTCTGTTTGTACCCTGTAAGAACGAGGGCCCGTGATGTGAGTTATTTCAGCAGGAATCCACAAAGGGTCACCTATAAGGTTCCTAGCATAGACAGAATCTCCCACACTAAAAGAATGAACTTTGGAAGTGGAATCCAGTGGTGCGTTGGGTGCGTAAGTGGGATGAAGGCGGTCAAGGGAAGACCTAAGTTTCCTGCCCATCAACAACTCTGCTGGGGACAAGTTAGTTGATGGGCTAGGAGTGATGTGTTGAACACTAAGAAGCTTTTCAAGCTTCTCAGTGATGTCCCCAGGACCCAGCTGCTGAAGCTTCTCTTTGGTAAAGCGTACCATGCGTTCAGCCCGGCCGTTGGCGAAGGGTGCCCAGGGCAGTGAGGGCATGTCTGATGCCCTGTTGGGCTAGAAAGGATTCAAAAATGTTAGATGTGAATTGAGGGCCATTGTCAGAGACAAGGATATCTGGTAACCCATGGGTTACAAACAATTTTCTGAGCTGCTTGATAACAGCCTCAGTAGTAGTGGATGTCATTGGAATTACCTCTAGCCATTTGGAGTATGCATCTACTATCACTAGAAAAGTGTGCCCTCTTGTAGGGCCTGCAAAATCAATGTGGATTCTAGACCATGGGCCCCTAGGACATTCCCATTCCTGTGTGGGGTGTGAGGTGGGGCAGGTCTGACTACCTGGCAATTGGGACAAGAGGCTACCCAGTTTTCAACCATTTTGTCAATACCTGGCCACCATACATAACTCCTGGCCAAACCTTTCATCCTTACAATCCCAGGATGACCCTCATGTAACATTTCCAAAACCTCCCTTTGCAGTTTTGCAGGAATAACCACCCTGTTACCCCACAAAATACATCCTCTTAATACAGATAATTCAGTTTGCCTGGACTTAAAAGGTTGGGCAAGGTGAGGTAGATCTTGAAAAGGCCAACCTTTCTTAATCCAGCCCATAACAGGTGCCAACACAGCATCTTTGGCAGTTTCTTTGGCAATTTCAGCAGCATGGACTGGAAGCTTAGCAACGGTCTCCAGGAAAAAGGTGTGAGTTTCAAGTTCAAAGTCCTCCTTGTGGCAAGGTAGTGGGCAACGACTCAGTGCATCAGCATGTCCAATGTCCTTGCCAGGCCTGTGAATCAGTTTGTAGGAATAGGCTGCAAGAAATTCAGTCCACCTCAGCATTCTTGGTGACAGGATATTAGGTGTAGGTTTGTCTCCTGCCACAATGCCTAGTAAAGGTTTGTGATCTGTAACAATGGTGAATGACCTGCCATACAGATATTCATGAAATTTCTTAACAGCTGCAACAACTGCTAAAGCCTCCTTGTCCAATTGGCTATAATTCCTCTCTGCTTTGGACAGCGTGAGAGTAAAATGCAATTGGGGCTTCCGTCCATTGGGAAGCCTGTGACTCAAACCCCCCACTCCAAAAGGGGATGCATCACAAGTCAGAACAACAGGTAAATTCTCAGAGAATTGTATCAACACAGCATCAGACGTGATTAGTCTCTTAATACTGTTAAATGCTGACTGTTCCTTCCGCCCCAGATCCAAACAGCATTCTTATCAAGTAGGCGATGTAAGGGCTCAGCAATAGATGCTTTGTGAGGTAGAAACATGTGGTAAAAGTTAATAAGGCCAAGGAAGGCCTGCAAATCTGCCTTGCATCGAGGTTTAGGGGCTTCATTGATTGCTTTAACCTTGGCATCAGTAGGATGGATGCCATGCTTGTCAATCATATACCCCAGGAACTCAACTCTGTCTGTTTTGAGTGTACATTTGTCTTCCTTGACTTTTAAACCCGCTTTTCTGAATCTGGTAAGGACTTCTCTGAGTCTTTCTTGAAGCTGAGTGTCATTTTCAGCAGAGATTAATACATCATCAAAATAAGGTACTACCCCTGGCAGTCCTTGCAACATTCTTTCCATAAGGCTCTGAAAAATGCCAGGTGCCACGCTTACTCCAAATTGTAGTCTTTTACATTTGAAGGCACCTCTATGGGTCACAATTGTTTGTGCCTCTGCAGTGGCATCATCAACTGTTAATTGTTGATATGCCTGAGCCAAATCCAGTTTAGCAAATACTGTACCCCTGCCAAGGGAATGGAGCAGATGATGCACAACTGGCACAGGATATGCGCTCTGTTGCAGCGCATGGTTAAGTGTCCCCTTGTAGTCACCACAGATTCTCACTGACCCATCAGACTTGACTGGTGTGACTATGGGTGTTTCCCATCTGGAGTGGTCAGTAGGCTCTAAAACCCCTTGAGCAATGAGTTTATCTAATTGTGCATCAATTTTTTCCTTTAAAGCAAATGGGACCCTCCTGGGCTTTAAACGAATTGGGGGCACCTTGGGGTCTAGGCTGAAAGCAATAGGGGTCCCCATATACTTGCCCAGTCCTTCGCTGAAGACCTCTGGAAACTCAGACTTCAAGGACTCTTCCCAGTCAGAACTGCTCACGTGATGGATGCCAGTCACCTCGATGCCAAGTGGCTTGAACCACTCAAGTCCCAGCAAACTTGGGCGATCCTTGTCCACGATGGTCAGGGGCAAACGTTTGGTGTGGCCTTTAAACTGCACGTTGAAATCTCTCGCTCCAACTACTGGAATCTTGTTCCCTTGGTAGTCTTTGAGAGTCAGTGCTTGCTTCTGGAAATGCTTTTTCTGAATTTTGGGAAAAGTCTGTGGATAGTGTCCCATGACACCATAGATAAATAAGAGCCTGAGTCCACTTCCATTTGGCAAGGTCTTCCTTCAATAAACACCTTCACATGTACTTTTCTGCTTTTAAGGGTGAAGAATGACCAATAGTGATTGTTTGGTGCGTTTCATTCTTGCCATTTGCTTCTAAATTTCGCCCCATTTTTTCAAGGAAATTGTTGGGCTTAAAGTCTCTATCAGGGAATTTCTTCCTAGCTGGTGGAGTTCTGGATGATTTGCAGACTCTGGCTATGTGACCCCGTTTCTCACAACGTAGGCAAATGGAGTCAAAGAATTTGCAATCAGTGCGTGCCCCCACAGCCTCTGCAATAGAACCCTTGCCTGTTCTTCCCAGAGTCTTTTCTTTTCTTCTCCATTCTGAGTTTAAAAATCCCCTCCTCTGCCTCACTGCCATCAGAATCAGAGTCTATTTGTTCGAGTAGATGTGGATTTATCCCCATCAGAATGGCTTGAGGCCTGGCTTGAGGCCTTGTTAATCTTTTTCATGGCCGCTGCTGAGGACTTGGTGGCTTCCGCTGAAACAGCTTCTTCAATGGCCTCTTTAAACGTGATCTTAGGTTTCATTAATAGTTTGCTTTGTAAAACCTTATCTTTAAGGCCTAAAACAAACCGATCACGCATGGCCTCTTCTAAGTTGGTAAAGTCACAAGCACCCCCAATGTCCTTAAACTTGCCACGAAGTCATTAACATTCTCGCTATCCCCTTGATCCCGACGGTAAAATTCGTGTCTCTTAATGAGGCACGATACTTGTGGGGCGAATGGGCTCTCAAAAGTTTTCAAATCGGGCCATTCCATTACCTTCAGCTCTGCTGCTCCCGCCAACGCCATTTTGAAGACTGCCGGACCGCAGTGCGTGAGAAAGACCGCCCTCTTCCGTCTTCGGGGATGCCGGCGAGATCGTTCCCCTCCAGGAACATGTGGAAACGATCCGCATACGATTCCCAGTCTTCCGTCGCCGGATCGAACGGTGCTGGGGGTGTTCAGCGCAGCCATCTCGCTCAGTTGCTTGTTCGTCGCGTCGTCTTCTCTTCAGGGAAATCCCACCCTCGTCGCCAGTGTTAAGTTTGCATGAAGAGTCAGACGCGAGGAGTTCCAGCAAAAGACTTTATTAGTGACTACAGCTCGAATGGACCTGTCCCGGCTTGGCTACGGCTGCTTCTTATAGCCTGCAGCCGTAGCTGCCAGCCAATGGGAGTGCAGGGTTTCTTCCCGCACTATTCAAACCAATACCATTTGACATTTTACAAGAACAGTTCAAATAAACCAATAACATTCAAACCTACATACATAACATATTTAATCTTAGTTCTATGTTTGTTTGTTTGTTTGTTACTGTGCTCCTTGATTTTCAGAATTAAAGATTCCAGATCATTTATGTTTTCAACTATCAAAGAAGTGTCACCAACATAGTGTTATTGATGTTTCTTTCCCCAATTTTAAAACCATGCTCATCTTCCAGTCAGCCTCCCTCCATATATATGCAGCATATGGGTTGAATAAATAAGAGAATATTCAGCCTTGTTTTACTCTTTTGCCAATATGGAGCTAGTCTGTTTTGCCATGTTTTGTTCAGACCTTCCTGTCCTGTGTAATGGTTTCATATAAGGAAAATGAGATTTGGGATTTCCATTTTTCTAAGCATATTCCATACCTAGATATAATCAACACAGTCAAAGATTTTCTATAATCACACCAATACAATGAAAGCTATGAGGATTTAGAAAGATTATTTATCAGGTCCTGTCGAATAATAAAGGCAGGATATAAGTAAATAAATAACAAAATTGATAGGCTTTCTATAATCAGTGAAATATACATTAAGCTCTTTTTGACATTCAAGTTGTCAACGATATGTAATGAAGTTGTTTAATATCAAAAGGATTGTGTGAGATGGATTTCTCACATGCTGGTGACAGAGAGGAGTTTCTGACAAGTTTCAAGAGTTGAAATTGTAACAACCAACAAAATGTCAGCTCATCATTATGAGCTAGAAACAGTCTCTGGACTGACAGAACTTTACCTGAAGGGGGCGGGGAATTCAAAATTCAGGCTTCAGTGAGGAAACTCATAGTAACACTCTGAGGGGATATGGATTAATCTTTTATGATGAATTATTCACATGGGTTTCCTTGAACCTGGCACAATTATCAACTCAGAGTGTTACAATGCAATATTCAAAACTTTGAAACAACAAGTAGAGTTTGGAAGCCTAAAAAGGAAATGTTGATGCAACATGACAATACTAGATCTATACCTCATGAGCCACCCAAAAGACAGTCACAGTTGTGAAGTTGGGTCTCACTATTTCATTTCATCAACCTTACAGAAAAGGCTTGATTCTGTGAAACTCTTTTTCCAAAATTGAAGGAATACTTTTATAAGCATTTATTTGACTTAATGAAGGGATGGGAAGGACTGTTGGGACCTGGTTAAAGATACAAAAGTGAGGAGTTCTTTTAAGAAAGCTTTAAAAGTCTTGGAAAAAATATATAGTAAAAGGTGATGGTTAAGAGAAGTAAATGCAATATTCATTTCATTTTCTTGTTTCATTTATTAAATATCTGTATCTGAACTATAGTTATTGAGGTGGAGGTATTCCTTTTCATTCAAGTTGTACAATAAATTATTAAAAATAACAAAATGAAGTGTGTTTCAGAAGCACAAAGAATTTCAATGTATATATTGCAGTATATATAAAAGAAGAAAATCAAGAGAAAGGAAGAAAGTAGAACGTACTAAGAAGAATCACATTATTATTAAAATGTGAATTTAATGACAAATTTGGTTTATTTATTGTTTATTATTAGTTTTCATTTCAATTTGTCCTCTAGGAATAAAATATAGAAAACAAAGGATTTCCCTTCAGTTTTCCTCACAACCAGTATCTGTGAAGTAGTATGATCGGATAGTGGCTTATCTAAAATTACCAAGTTCAAACTAGACTGTTGATTTTACTTCAAATATATCTTCTAAAAATCCAACTGATTCAGATACTTCTAAAACTCTTAAAACACATATGCATAATGGTAAAACCTAAATTTTTGCATCGTGTTCTGTATCCAGTGGAACTTAAAGCTAGCTCTCCTTTTTCATTGGGCCACAGTTTAAATATCATGCTACACTGGCTTCCAGACTTACCAACATTTTTTTTAAATTCACATTTATATGCTGCCCTTCTTCAGAGACTCAGGGCGGCTTACAATCTTTGGAGCACAACCCAATGTGCTCAGCAATAGCCTTCATTCCATTGTATATGCCTGCTTATTACTAGGGCTATTTTGGCCCCCTCCCAAGCAGCATTTTTACAAAGTCAGCTTATTGCCCCCAACAATCTTGGGTCCTCAATTTACCTACCCCGGGAGGATGGAAGGCTGAGTCAACCTTAACATTTGTAAATGTCTTTATAATTAGGACCAAAAAAAACCTCTTAAAATATATGGACATGAAAGAAAGCAAAGCTTATTGATTTGGGCATCCATGCAGAAATCCCAAGAGCATGGCTCTTTAGATTCAAATCCCTGTGCTCTCAGCTATATATGTGGTATGTGTCTCATTATTCTGACAAGGGGCTTCTGCTTTAACCTTTACATGGCAAGGAATACATCATGAGGAAAGACCATACTTACCTGCTAGAAGGACAAGCTTTCTCCCAAATAATTGGAAGTGCAGGGAGCTTTTGACATTGGCTGATAAGAAGACAAAGGAATGAAGAAGATGTACACATGGCTGAAAACTTCACTGCAGCAAACCAGGGATGCTTTCAAGATCAGTTTAAAGAATGGTCATTGCTTGTGCAGGGCTGTTTTCCTACTGAATGTAACCTTTCTTCTAATGCCTAAGCAGAACTCTTCTTTCTTAACATGACCCTTTCTTCTTTCTCTCCTTCTTTTTCTAGAGCAGTCACCTCATTCCCCAACAGCCCATTTCTGGGTGTGAGATTGACTGGAGAATGCTAACTGTATGAGATGAATTAATTTTGTAAATCCTATATCTTATTCTATGGACACTTATGTGCAAAATACCGCAAATCTATGCTTACCCTGCACATGTGTTTGTGATTTTTGGCAAGAATATATGCATTCATTATCATGTGTAGGTCTGCTGTTACATATAAGTGAGCATGACAGAAATCTTCACATATATTTTATTTTATTTTGGCAACTAGATACGTGAAGATTTCTGTCATACAAACCATACCACTATTCAAAAACAACAACCCAATCCACAAAAATCCTAAATAAAAAAAATAATGATATCCCAACCCTTGTCAGAGAAGCTGTTGAGTGCGAACGGAAGTGTCCAAATGCCATCTTATTCGTCTAGAGAACATCAATAACAATGTTGACATCACAATTGTGCGCAATATCATCAGTGACCACCAAGCATCAACCATCTCCCCTGATGAAATACTTGACATTTCCCACATCGGCCCAGAGTTCAAAAACAGAGATGGCTCTGTGGCCCCGTGCTCCTGCAGGGTCATTTGCAAAAATGAATCAAGCAAACGTAAATTCATTTATACTATTAATTCACTTGCCAAAAGCAACACCAACCATAAGAACCTTCGTTCTCACCCTGACCTAACCATACAGCAATGTGCCTGCTTCCACGAACACCGCACAGAACTAAAAAAAGGTCTAGACAACGAACAGAAGGACCTGTACATTGACTACTGTGCTGACTGTATCAAAAGTAAGTCACACAACCCACAACCCAGCATCCAACTGTACTTCAACCAATCCACCATCACCCAAGACTAGGCACGCACACCCCTAACTACCTCAGTTCAAACTACAAATGGCCTTAAATGCAAGCTACTCAATGCAAGAAGCCTTGTGAATAAAATACCTGAATTTCTCCTCTTACTAAATACAGCAAAATTCAACATCATATCTGTTAAGTTTCCATGAAGAGTCAGACGCGAAGAGCTTCAGTGAAGAGTTTATTAAGTGACTACAGCTCGAATGGACCCAACTTGGCTGGGCTATGGCTGCTTCTTATAGCCAGCAGCCGTAGTTGCCAGCCAATCAGAGTGCAGGGTTTTTCCTGCACTATTTAAACCAATCCCATTTGACATTTTACAAGAACAGTTCAAAATAAACCAATAACATTCAAACCTACATACATAACACCCCTCCCCACTAGGTTCAGTCCATACCAAACCCCAACCTATCTAATGTATTCTTTTAAATAGGTGGGGCTCTTATGCACGTTGAGACCTTCGTGGTTCAGAAGTTTTAACGTTCTCACCCAGTGAGAGGGGAAATGTGTCTGCTGACATTTCCCTGTTGGGACTTCCTGTGAAAGGAGACCCTGTTAGACTGTTAGAATCTGGTCTCTCCTCCCAACCCATCTCCATCCCAATGTCAGCACCCAAATCAGGTAGTGATGTGCAATCTTCCACTTCTAAGGATGGATTTTGGCATTGTGACAGGTTTTGGGATAGTTCCTGTCGTAATGGCTCATTGAAGCTTGCTTGCTGATTTTCCTCCTGTTCCTCCCCTTCCCCCCTAGAATTGACATCAGGTGAGGGAACTAGAGAGACAAGGGCGATGTTCCTGAGAGAACCTGGATCTAAGTTGATCAATGTGTCTGCTCCAGAGGAGTCCATCCTCTGTTTGCACCCTGTAAGAACGAGGGCCTGTGATCTGAGTTATCTCAGCAGGAATCCACAAAGGTTCACCTATGAGGTTCTTAGCATAAACAGAATCACCCACACTGAATGTGAGAACTTTGGAAGTGGAATCTAGTGGTGCGTTGGGTGTGTAAGTGGGATGAAGGCAGTCAAGGGAAGACCTAAGTTTCCTACCCATCAACAACTCTGCTGGGGATAAGTTTTAGATGGGTTAGGAGTGATGTGCTGAACACTAAGAAGTTTTTCAACTTTCTCAGTGATGTCCCCAGGACCCAGTTGCTGAAGCTTCTCCTTGGTAAAATGTACCATGCGTTCATCCCGGCCGTTAGCTGAAGGGTGCCCAGGGGCAGTAAGAGCATGTCTGATACCCTGTTGTGCTAAATAGGATTCAAAGAGGTTGGATGTAAATTGAGGGCCATTGTCAGAGACAAGAACATCAGGTAACCCGTGGGTTACAAAAAGGTTTTTGAGCTGTTTGATGACAGCATCAGTTGTGGTGGATACCATGGGGATTACCTCTAGCCATTTGGAATATGCATCTACTATAATAAGAAAGGTGTGCCCTCTGGTAGGGCCTGCGAAATCAATGTGAATCCTAGACCATGAGCCCCTAGGACATTCCCATTCCTGTGTGGGGTGTGGGGCAGGCCTGACTACCTGACAGTTGGGACAAGATGCAAGATCCAGCCTATAACAGGAGCCAACACAGTTTTCAACCATTTTGTCAATATGCGGCCACCATACATAACTCCTGGCCAATCCCTTCATCCTTACAATCCCAGGATGACCCTCATGTAACATTTCCAAAACCTCTCTTTGCAGTTTTGCAGGAATAACCACCCTGTTACCCCACAAAATACATCCTCTTAATACAGATAATTCAGTTTGCCTGGACTTAAAAGGTTGGGCAAGGTGAGGTAGATCTTGAAGAGGCCAACCTTTCTTAATCCAGCCTATAACAGGAGCCAACACAGTGTCTTTGGCAGTCTCTCTGGCAATTTCAGCAGCATGAACTGGAAGCTTGGCAACAGTTTCTAGGAAAAAGGTGTGTGTTTCAGGTTCAAAGTCCTCCTTGTGGCAAGGAAGTGGGCAACGACTTAGTGCATAGCATGTCCAATGTCATTGCCAGGCTTGTGGATAAGTTTGTATGAATAAGCTGCAAGAAATTCAGTCCACCTCAGCATTCTTAGTGACAGGATAGTAGGTGTAGGCTTGTCTCCTGCCACAATGCCTAACAAGGGTTTGTGATCTGTAACAATGGTAAATGTTCTGCCATACAGATATTCGTGAAATTTGTTAACAGCTGCAACAACTGCCAATGCCTCCTTGTCCAATTGGCTGTAATTCCTCTCTGCTTTGGTCAAAGTGCAGAGTAAAATGCAATAGGGCTTCTCTCCCACTGGGAAGCCTGTGGCTCAACCCCCCCCACTCCAAAAGGGGATGCATCCCAAGTCAGTACAACAGGCAAATTCTCAGAGAACTGTATCAGTACAGCATCAGACGTGATTAGTCTTTTAATACTGTTAAATGCCGATTGTTCCTTCCTGCCCCAGATCCAAACAGACTTCTTATCAAGTAATCTGTGCAATGGTTCAGCAATGGTTGCCTTTTGAGGTAGGAACATGTGATAAAAGTTAATGAGTCCAAGGAAGCCTTGCAAATCTGTTTTGCATTTAGGTCTAGGAGCTTCTTTGATTGCTTGAACCTTGGCATCGGTAGGGTGGATGCCATGCTTGTCAATCATATAGCCCAGGAACTCAACCTTGTCAGTTTTAAGAGTGCATTTTTCTTCCTTGACTTTTAACTCCGCTTCCCTGAATCTGGTAAGGACTTCTCTGAGTCTTTCTTGTAACTGAGTGTCATTTTCAGCAGAGATTAACACATCATCAAAGTAAGGCACTACCCTGGCAGTCCTTGGAGCATTCTTTCCATAAGGCTTTGAAAGATGCCTGGTGCCATGCTTACTCCAAATTGTAACCTTTTACATTTGAAGGCACCTCTATGAGTCACAATGGTTTGGGCCTCTGCAGTGGCATCATCAACTGTTAGTTGTTGATATGCCTGGGCCAGATCCAATTTGGCAAAGACTGTACCCCTGCCAAGTGATGCACCACTGGAACTGGGTATGCGCTCTGCTGCAGCGCATGGTTCAGTGTCCCCTTATAGTCTCCACAGATTCTTACTGACCCATCAATCTTGACTGGTGTGACTATGGGTGTCTCCCACCTGGAGTGGTCAGTGGACTCTAAAAACCCTTGAGCTATTAATTTGTCTAATTGTGCATCATTTTTTTTCCTTTAAAGCAAATGGGACCCTTGTGGGCTTTAAATGAATTGGGGGCACCCTGGGATCTAGGTTGAAAGTGATAGGGGTCCCCATATACTTGCCCAATCCTTCGCTGAAGACCTCTGGAAACTCAGACTTCAAGGCCTCCTCCCATTCAGAGTTGCTCATGTGATTGATGCCAGTCACCTCGATGCCTAGTGGATTGAACCACTCAAGTCCCAGCAAGCTTGGGCGATCCTTGTCCACGATGGTCATGGGCAAATGTTTGGTGTGGCCTTTGAACTTCACGTTGAATTCTCTTGTTCCAACTACTGGAATCTTGTTCCCTTGGTAGTCTTTAAGAGTCAGTGCTTGCTTCTGGAAATGCTTTTTCTGAATGTCGGGAAGTAGCCTGTGAATAGTGTCCCATGACACCATAGATAAATAAGAGCCCGAGTCCACTTCCATTTGGCAAGGCCTTCCTTCAATGAATACCTTCACATGTACTTTTTCTGCTTCTCAAGGGTGAAGAATGACCAATGGTGATTGTTTGATGAGTTTCATTCTTTCCATTTGCTTCTGAGTTGTGCCCCATCTTCTCAATGAAATTGTTGTGCTTGAATTCCTTCTCAGGGAATTTCTTCCCACTAGGTGGAGTTCTGGATGATTTGCAGACTCTTACTAGATGACCGCTTTTCTCACAACATAGGCAGATGGTGTCTAAAAACTTGCATTCAGTGCTGGGGGTGGCCCCCCCCACAGCCTCTGCAATAAAATTCTTGCCTCTTTTTTCCAAGGTCCTTCCTTTTCTTCTCCATTCTGAGTCTATAAATCCCTTCCTCCACCTCACTACAGTCTGAATCAAAGTCTATTTTCTCGCAATGGGTTGTTGTGGATTTTTCCACATCAGAATGGCTTGAGGCCTTGTTAATTTTCTTCATGGCTGCTGCTGAGGACTTGGTGGCTTCCACTGAAACAGCTTCCTCGATGGCCTCCTTAAACGTGATCTTAGGTTTCATTAGTAATTTGCTCTGTAAGACCTTATCTTTAAGGCCTAGAACCAACCGATCATGCATGGCCTCTTCTAAGTTGGTAAACTCACAAGCACCCCCAATATCCCTTAAACTTGCCACGAAGTCGTTAACATTTTCGCTTTCCCCTTGATCCCGATTTAAAACTCGTGTCTTAATGAGACACGATACTTGTGGGGCGTAATGGGCTCTTAAAAGCTTTTCTAAATCAGGCCTTTCCATTACCTTCAAGTCTGCAGCTCCCGCCAATGCCTTTGCCATCTTGAAGACTGCCGGACCGCAGTGCATGAGAAATACCACCCTCTTCCGCTTCTTGGGGATATCGGCGAGGTCGTTTCCTTCCAAGTACATCCGGAAGCGATCCGCATAGGATTCCCAGTCTTCCGCCGCTGGATCGAACGGGGCTGGGGGGTGTTCAGCACAGCCATCTCGCTCTTCTGTTCGCCTTCTGCATTGTCTCTTCTTCAGGGAAATCCCACCTTCATCACCAGTGTTAAGTTTGCATGAAGAGTCAGACGCAAAGAGCTTCAGTGAAGAGTTTATTAAGTGACTATAGCTCGAATATACCCAACTTGGCTGGGCTACGGCTGTTTCTTATAGCCAGCAGCCATAGTTGCCAGCCAATCAGAGTGCAGGGTTTTTCCGCACTATTTAAACCAATCCCATTTGACATTTTACAAGAACAGTTCAAAATAAACCAATAACATTCAAACCTACATACATAAGAATATCTGTCTGTGAAACATGGCTCAATGCATCTCTCCCTGACTCCATTACCTCAAAAAGAGACTACCATGTTTACCGATCAGATCGTGAAATCCGTAGAGGAGGTGGTGTTGCTATCTTCTATAAAAAGTTCTTACATCTAAAAAACATCCAAGTTACCCAGGAGCTTGCTCTTCCTGAAACCATCGTCTGTGAACTGTCCTTAAATATCACATTTCGATTCTTACTATGTTACAGAGCCCCTGATTATGACATCGAACATGTAAACAAGCTAAATTCACTACTAACATGGGCAACATCCTGCTCACATACTTTTATATTTCTTGGTGACTTCAATCTACCTCATATTAACTGGAGCCTAAACGAATGTAACACTGAACCCATACATGCAGCCTTCTACAATGCTGTAACAAATCTGGGACTGGAACAACTAGTAACCAACAATACTAAACTTAACAACTGCCTCGATCGCATCTTCTGCAATAGTTTGAATTCAATTTATGGAATACAAATTATAGAACCCTTTTCCAACAGTGACCACAACATGATTGACTTTTGTCTCAACATACGTCCACACAAAAATCATCATAATGATGGGATCCCCAATTATAACTTCAAAAAAGGCAACTGTGATCTTATAGACAATGATCTCTCATCCCTTGATTGGCAATTTCTATTCACTGGATGCAATATTGTTGAAGACCATTACAACATATTATTTACTTGAAGTCAAAAGAGTCATCAAACTATATGTACCAATGACAACTCCCAAAACCAGAAAAAACAGATTACCCATAACAATAAGGAAGCTTCAATCCAAAAAGAGATCACTTTGGTGGAAAAACAAATGTGGTCATGTTGCCAACTTCAAAAGCCGATAAAAAAATTTATGCCACCAGATAAAGACTGAATGCACCAATTACCACATTAAAGAAGAGGAAAACCTTCTACGCACCAATTCCACCCACGCTTTCTACAATTTTGTAAACAACAAACTAAAAGATTCAAGGTCCATCTCACCCCTGAAAGGACCTAATGGTAAAGACTGTAACTATGACACCATTAAAGCAAACCTCTTTAACACATTCTTTGACTCAGTATTTGTAAACAGCAATGGATCATGCCCAGTATTTCCTAGTCGAACCACAGACAACTACAATGATCTAATAAATATAGATTTTACAGAAGACAATGTTGAAAAAGCACTACACAATCTAAAACCCATCACTATCTATTGGACCGGACGGAATATGTGCCTACTTCTTTAAAAAGCTATATGCTGCTATAGCTGAACCTCTAAGTATAATCTTTAAAAATCTTTCAGGACCAGCTCCTTGCCAAACCCATGGTCACTAGCCACAGTCATCCCCATTTTCAAAAAGGTAGACCACAGCTTAGTTGAAAATTGCAGACCAATCTCCTTATGCTGTGTCATCTGTAAAGTCATGGAATCAATTATTAACCAATCCATTATCCTCCACTTAGAGACTCTCTAATAAACAATTTGGTTTCAGAAAAAAACTATCCTGTAATCTGCAATTCTTACACTGCAAAAACATATGGACTATACAAATCGATCAGGGCAAAACAATAGACACAATCTACATAGACCTCTGTAAAGCCTTTGATTCAGTGGTACATGACAAACTACTACTAAAACTAAAATCTTATGGTATCTCTGGACACCTGCATAACTGGATAGAAGCATTCCTGTCAAACAGACAACAAATTGTCAAAATTGGAAATGTCCTATCAAATTCTGTACCTGTCAACAGTGGTGTCCCTCAAGGCAGTGTTCTAGGTCCAACTCTCTTCATACTCTACATAAATGACCTCTGTGAACATATTAAGAGCAATTGCGTTCTCTTCGCTGATGATATAAAGCTATTCAACACCACAGATAGTTCTGCTACCCTTCAAAAAGACTTTCACTATATATCAGAATGGTCAAACAAATGGCAACTTCAAATCTCAATGAATAAATGCTCTGTCTTACATATTGGCAAAAAAAATCAGAAAATAAAATACAAGCTGATTAGTCAAGACCTTGTTGATGATCCAAACTCTGTCAAGGACCTTGGAGTACTCATCTCAAATGATCTAAGTGCTAGAGCCCACTGTAACTACATAGCCAAAAAGGTATTAAGAGTTGTTAACCTAATCCTACATAGCTTTTTCTCTGGTAATATCACACTACTAACTAGAGCATACAAAACATTTGCTAGACCAATACTTGAATACAGCTCACCAGTCTGGAACCCACATTACGTATCTGATATTAACACAGTAGAGAAAGTCAAGAAATATTTCACAAGAAGAGTTCTCCACTCCTTTACTCACTGCAGAATACCTTACACCACCAGACTTGAGGTTCTAGACCTAGAAAACCTAGAACTACGCCGTCTTTGGTCCAATCTAAGTATAGTATATAAAATTATACATTGCAATGTCCTACCTGTCAATGAATACTTCAGCTTCAGCCATAACAATACAAAAACACACAATAGATACAAACTCATGGTTAACCGCACCAAACTTGATTGCAGGAAATACGACTTCAGCAACAGAGTGGTCAATGTCTGGAATACTCTACCTGACTCTGTGGTTTCTTCCCAAAACCCCAAAAACTTTAACCTTAGACTGTCTACTATTGACCTCACCCCTTTCCTAAGAGGTCTGTAGGGGGCGTGCATAAGCGCACCAAAGTGCCTACTGTCCCTGTCCTATTGTTTCTTTTATTTTCTTATATTATCCATGTATTTATAACTATGTTTATATTTATACCTATTATCTTGTAAGCAATTGACTAATCAAACAAATAAAAAATAAATAAAATAAATATTTTTTTTTAAATTACATTTATATGCCACCCTTCTCCGGAGACTCAGGGCGGCTTACAATTTTTGGGATACAACCCAGTGTGCTTAGCAATAGCCTTCATTCCATTGTATATGCCTGCTTATTACTAAGCGGCATTTTTACAAAGTCAGCTAATTGCCCCCAACAATCTTGGGTCCTCAATTTACCTACCCCGAGAGGATGGAAGTCTGAGTCAACCTTGAGCCTGGTGGGATTTGAGCCTACAGCAGTTGTAGGCAGCTGGAACTTAAGTGCAGGCAATTAACAGCCTGAGCCACCAAGGCTCTTATTTCTCTGCCTACTCATTCTTTTTTGGAAAGACTGCATCAGGGTCATGTTGGATTGGGCACAGGTGCTCAGGATGCCAACGTTCTGATTCAGCTTTTTATTTCTCATAGGAACGAACAGAACTGAACTGAGGACGAAACCACAGCAGCCTTTATAGCTGGCTGCTCCCGGCTGTATCCAATGATGGCTCGTCAAATTTCCTGCTGCCCAGGACCCGCCAATCACCAGTAAGTATGCTAATATGTAACACCCCTCCCCACCTGGTCCAGTCCACCCAATCCCATCTTGCCTACTGTACATAATCACGGAAGTAGGCGGGGCTTCTATGTGTGCAACTGGACCTGCGCAGCTCAGTTCCAGTTTGGACTTCGAGCTGTTTGGGTGGATCTATCGCTGCTGTCGTCCTTTGTCTTGGAACCTCCTGGAAGGTTGAGCTGGCCATGCCACTCCCGCCAGGGGCCACTTCTTGGATTTGTTCTGGTCTGCTTCTACTGCCTTGTTCTTTGGTTACAGGTACATGTCTACACTTTCGGACTGGAGCTATACTTATTAGTGGGTTTTGTGTGTTAGTTGTCAGGGTTTGTTCTGGTTGTGTTCTTGTAAGTGGAGGGTCTCCCCCTCCCCCTCTACTTGTGTTGTATCCCTGTGATACCTCTGGGGCGACGCTGACTCCGAACTGTAATCTGTTGCATTTGAATACCCCTCTGTGTGTCATGATCGTTTGGGCTTCTGCTGTCTTGGGGTCTATTGGTAGTTGTTGGTAGGCCTGTGCGAGATCTAGTTTAGCGAAGATTTCCCCCCCCCAGGGAGTCCAATAGATTGTGTACTATGGGGACGGGATATGTGTTTTGTTGTAGCGCGTGATTCAGGGTTACCTTGTAGTCCCCACAGATTCGCACAGGCCCATCCAGTTTTATTGGTGTGTCAATGGGGGTTTCCCACTTTGCATGGTCAACTGGTTCTAAAACCCCTTGGGCGATGAGTTTATGTAGCTGTTCATCTATCTTAGGTTTGAGTGTGAAAGGAACCTGCCTCACTTTTTACCTTATAGGGGTTACGGTTGGGTCTAGATTAAAAGAGATTGGGGCCCCAAGTACTTGCCTAGTCTTCCGTTGAATACCTATTGGAATTCTTCCATCAGGGTCTCCTCCCAATCCGTCTCATTGATGCTGTTTATTCCGGTGACCTTGATTCCCAATGGCTCAAACCATTCAAATCTCAGCAAGCTGGGCCGGTCCTGGTCTACTATAGTCAGCGGTAGGACTTTGGAATGGTTTTTGAATGCTATTCTGAATTGTCCGATGCCTACTACAGGAATTTGGTTTCCTTGGTAGTCTTTCAATGTTAGAGTTTGTTTTTTAAGATGGTTCCTGCTTATGTTTGGAATTAGTCTTTTTATGGTGTCCCAGGATACCATCGACAAGTATGAACCTGAATCCACTTCCATCATGTTTGGCTCTCTGTTGTTACCTGGACATGTACTTTTCAGGCATTTGTTGTGTTGGAATATCCGACAGTCACCGTCTGGTGTGTCTCATCTCTTCTGCTTGCAGTCTCTCTCCCTCACCTGTTTCTCATGGCCTGGTTCCAACAGCTTCCAGTTTTATTCTCTCTGTCCCATGGGTTTGGGCTCCATCTTCTTCTCGGGGAATAATTCTTTGCTGCTCTGCACACCTGTGCAATGTGTCCCTGCCACTCACAACGTATGCAGATGGCATCTAGGAACTGGCATTAGGATCGTGGGTGGTTCCCTTCACATCCTGCACAATGAAATTTTTTTCTTTTTCCATTTCTGCCTCTTGTCTCTCGTTCTGAATGGAGCTGATTTATCCCCTCTTCACCTCTGTCATCTTCCAATTCAGACTTGACATCTTCGTGGTGTGTGGTGGTTGTGTCTTTGGTTATTCATTTTCCACATGGTGGCTGCCGATTTCTTGGTTGCTTCTGCCGCAGTCGCCTCCTTGATCACTTCCTTGAGTGTTATCTTAGTTTTCGTCAGTAGCCTGCTCTGCAACATTAAATCTCTCAGTCCCAGGCCTACTCGGTCTCTCATAGTCTCATCCATGCTGAGGAATTCACAAGCCCCAGCAATGTCCCTCAGGCTTGCAACAGTCACTTATACTCTTGCCTTCCTTTTGGTCTCGCTGGTAGAATTCATGTCATTTGATGAGGCAGGATACTGGTGGAGTGTAGTGATCCTGTAGGATTTGCTCTAAGTCGGGCCATGCCATCGTTTTTACATTGGTTGGCACCGACAACGCTTTGGCCATTTTAAAAATGGCGGGCCAGCAGTGTGTAAGGAAGACTGCTCTCTTCCTTTGTTCTGAGATTGTCGTGAGGTTGTTTCCTTCGAGGTACATGTGGAAACGATCGATGTACAATTCCCAATCTTCGGTCATTGGGTCGAACGGTGTGGACGGCGTGTTAGTCCCAGCCATCTCATCCCGGTTTGTTTCCAGACTTCCTCAGTCACCACGTGCTCATTGTGTTAAGTTTGCATGAAGAGGCAGACATGGAGTGCTTCAGCTCTTAAGTTTTATTGTGACTTCAGCTCAGAACGGACCCAATTTGGCTTAGCCGAGGCAGCTATATATAGCCAGCTGCCTCGGCTGACAGCCAATCAGAGTGCAGGGTTTTCCCACACTTTTTAACCAATCATTTCAAACACTTTACAAGAACAACCAATCAATTCAAACTCTGCATACATAACACATTGGTCAGTCCTCGTGTCTCAGTATCCCATCCTCATCGCCAGTGTTGGATTGCGCAGAGGTACTCAGGACGCCAACGTTTTGATTCAGCTTTTTATTTCTCATAGGAATGAACAGAACTGAACTGCGGAAGAAACCGTGGCAGCCTTTATAGCTGGCTGCTTGCGGCTGTGTCCAGTGATGGCTCATCAAATTTCCCACTGCCCAGGACCTGCCAATCACCAGTAAGTATGCTAATATGTAACAGGTCAGTTCCAATAAACATAGTGATAATGATACTTCATCCTATAGGAAGGGTAAAATGTTGTTAAACCCCTCCCTCCCCCCAAGAAAAAACAGCTAAAATTTAGCTTTTAGTTTTGAGTGGGCATATTTTGGCAACATGGAAATAGAAATGATTAGTTTCCTTCCACTATAATGCAAAAGACTCACAAAAAAGAACATAATGGAGATGTATTCAACATGACAGACAACATGAAACTTTTTGTAGGTAGTCAATACATATTAAAATACCACTGTTCTGTTCCATATATTAGGAAGGGAACTGGAACAACTGGAACTAACTCTACATTTTCTTTTTAGTGGTAATCAAATAAATATAAGAGTTTAATAGACAAAGGACAGGAAAGTCTAGAAAGGGAGAAAACTGAATCTCTATCACCTTTACAGGTTAAAAAAAAGCCCCAGATCATTGCTTTAATTGTATTGGAAGGCAAATTGGCACTACATAAGATCAGTGGGGGGGAAAAGGAAGGTAATGCCAGTTAACTGAAGAACATTTAGTTCTAAAGTTTTCAAATACTATAGTAAGAATATTGAAATTTTTTTAATGTAAAATTTGCTTGTGTTTGTGTTTGTTTATTTATTTAATAAAGAAAAACTTAAAAAAAAGAATATTGAAATATTAAATGGCAGGTGTATGCACAACTTTCCATGGATCAAACAATGAACCAGGTCATAGTGCCATACTGAAAACTCCAGAAATGGGCAGGAACAGATCCTATCTTAGGTATTTAAAGAGACCTTATCTGGACAATGTTTGATCTTGCTCTGAATAAAGGAGTCAGCTTCATGTCCTAGCTATGACTGAGAAAAAAGCATTGAGTGAAAAACTAATCTGACAACTGTAACTAATACTCAGCAGGC
The DNA here is from genome assembly GCA_009733165.1 of Naja naja. NCBI lineage: Eukaryota > Metazoa > Chordata > Lepidosauria > Squamata > Elapidae > Naja > Naja naja. Next base: position 260,058,238 of record CM019149.1, on the reverse strand, counting down.
CTGAAATGTAGTCTTGAAAGAACTCTCAGAAAACAACCTGATGCTGCTGTAGCTGAAACATAATGTAATGGCAACTTATATTATCTATTTACTCTATATAACCAAGGAAATAAATATTAATTCAAGAGCAAATGGCCAAAGTAGTATGGGAATGTCTGTGATATTTTGTTGTTGAAGACATGACAATATGCCATCCTGTCATTCTATGTATATAAGGAGTTCTGAGTGATAACTGAATCATTATTCAATATCCTTCCTGACACTGAAGACAGCAGGCTAGGTTAGGAGATGCAAGATAAGCATACATCCAGCAATGAACTTCATCATTTGGAGAGCATGTACAGGATAATGGGATGAATACAGCTGGTAGTGGGACTCAGGAGATAAAAAAACCCACACCCTTAGCAGAATGATGTTATAAAATCTCATCAGAGGTAACTTACTCAGCATAACAGCAGAGCTGGATCAGTTGAAGTGCCCTGGAAGGAGAAAGCAGGTCCCTGAAAGCAACTACAACTACCAGAGCAGTTGTTGGCAGAATGGAATGGAAGTCTCTTAGTTAAATCAGGACAAAATTGGCATGGTAAAGCCAAATGTTTGACCCTGACCAGCTTAAGCCAGCATGGTGTCAGGTTTTAGATGGTTGCACTTATGTTGGGTTTGTGGAGTCTGAATGCTTAGCTACTTAAATCTGTCTCCTGAATTTAGTCTCCTATATTGTGAATCATGGAATAGTAGAGTGCAATATGAGTTTCCATACCTTTACAAATGACAAAGGGAGGAGGAGGTTATGTGTTCTAGCAAGACTTCCCATCTTTTCTACTACATTGCACAATGCTCCTCCTCCCAGTCATGCCTGCCAGCACTTCTAAGTGTGATCCTAAACAAGATGAGAAGCCACATTGGCAGATTTACACATTGGCAGGGCCCTTAAGAATGTTAAATCCATATTTAAAAATAGACAACCTGACAGTGTCAGTGTTGCATTTCACCACATAGCGCATAAACACATACATCATGTGTTGTCAACTGTTTTTAAGTATGGATTTAGTGTTCTCAGGGCTGCTGGCCAGGCAAAGTGGATAAGTCTGACCTTTTTCCTTCTGAAGCCTGTTTATCATCACACCAATCTTTTTCCCTTTAATTTCCATTACCAATATGAAAATGTAGCTAAAGATAAAGCTGAAATCTTTAGACATTGTCTTACTTTCTCACTTTTTAAAATTGCTTTATATTTAGCATCATGTCCGTTACTATAATTTAAACTGTGAACCTTCTTGATGCATTGCAAGAAAGACAACACATCAGCATGTAGTCAAAATAAATAATGAACTCCTTCCTTGTTCCATGAATTATTGCATTAGATATTCAAATTATATGTTTAGGTTCACAATTCAGAAAGAATTTTTAAACTTTGGATACTCTGCTTCTGTAAAAAAATTAAATCAAAAATAGCATCTTATCCTCAGTATTGTAAATTATTCAGTACTTCAAAATTTAGTGCATGCTAGCCAAGTTTTGGAGAATTTTGGACTAATCAAATAGGCTGAGGAAAGGGGAAAGTTCTATTATTACAAATCCTCTGCAAGATACTAAACTAATCAGTAAGGATAGCAAGAAGCAAATAGTGCAACCCATTTTAATGGATATAGACCAAAAAGAATTTATTGAGTACTACAAAAAAAAAGATTCACAGGTTGGTGGTACCTTTGATTAAAGTAGGCTATGGAGCAGACAAGTGAAAGTTTTAAAGTCATGCCATTTCTGGAGAGTTTTACATTTATATGATACAAAAAGTATAGCAAAAGTATTTCTGAATTACAGTATTTGTTGCATTGGTGAATACCCAAATGGTAATGTAAAAGTATGCACACATGCATGCAAATGCATAAAATATAAAGAAAATACTAGTGCTCAATACATTAAGCACAATATAATAATTAGTATATTGAACATAAAGCAGTGAGAAGTATTACTTATTAAATCACAGGAAGAAACCTGATAAAAATGAAGTGTGTCTATAGAGAGAGCAAAGCTGTCAGATGCCTTCAAAATAATCTTAACTCAGTTTACTTGACTTGATCCACAATGGGTACATATTGTTGCTGCTCAGTTGCTGAGTCAGGTCTGACTCTTTGTGACTGTATGGACCATAGCACTCCAGCTCCCCCTGACCCCTACTGTCTCCTGGAGTTTGCCCAAAGTCATGTTTGTTGCATTGATGACATTTAACCATCTCATTCTCTGCCATCCCATTCTTCTTTTTCCTTCACTCTTCCCAACATCAGGATCTTGTCCAATGATTACATCATTTAATCAAGTCCCTGATAATGAATGCATTTGTATTTGTAAAAGTTTAGCAATAAAAGATGTAGCACATATATTATTTGACTGTTAGCTGTATAGGACAGAGAGAAAGACTGGTAGCTTGGACCACACATTAGACAAACAAATTATTGTAGCCCTTATATTAAAACAACATATTTCATGTATGGCCAGAATTCAAAAATCACATATAACATGGCCTTTTATTTGAATAAAATGGTTCAGTTGAGACCTATGTATGTGGGACTGATTAGGGTAAATTGAAAGGCTGACTCAGAAACATGATATTTTATTTCTTACTTTATTCCTTTCATTTAATGTTTTTTGTATTTCTTTTTGACATATAGTTCTAATGTGTAATGTTTTATTTTGTATTTTGGTATGGCTATGGGCTAATCAGAAACAATAAAGTGTATAGTATAGTATAGTATAGTATAGTATAGTATAGTATAGTATGAAAAATCTAGTTATCCAATTTTGTGTTTATCCCTCAAAATAAGCTAGCCTGTGATTTTTGCCTAGGACCTTCTAATTAAGCATATGGTTAAATGAAGATTAATGCCTAAGTTTCTCCAGTTCAAGTAGCTCAAACTGAGATCTGATTCAAAATACCTTTCTTATCTTATTTATTTCACAAAATTATATTTTGCCTACTTTTGTAACTTTTATATGCCAGTTTACTGGGCAAAGGTCTTGGCTGCAAATTTTGAATCCCATAACCCTATTTTGTAGCATATGATAAGTGCTGACCTTTACCTACCAGTCCCAAGAATTCTTCTCACTAATTCTCATAAGTTGGGAAAGGAATTGGGTCTATGGATTTCAGCCTGTACAGTTAACATTTTATGCAATTTCTGTTTATTGAACAATATTCAGAGAGAGGGTCACAAAGGTTAAGGAAAAGAAGATAAGAATGAACTTGTTCAGTGGTGTCAAATTCTGTTTCCCATATACTTACCAGTTGCTGCTTCTGATCTTGTTTCTCACTCCTTTTGAAACCAACATTGTTGTGGAATTCAGGGACCACTGAATAGAGTCCAATTCATAAAGAAAAAAATACTTATGCTATTGTAGGATTTGACCTGCAAAGCAGTTGACAAGGTTAAAATAGGTTCAAGGAAAGGATGATATAATGCATCTATTTCACTATTTCTATTTCCCATTGGACATATACAGTACATATAGATACAAATAACATATATTACCCATTTCTCTTGTATTACTCCAGCAAAATCTTACGTTTTAAAAAGGATTGCAAGATTCAGTGCTCTTGCACAAAATTTTACAAGACCTTACAAAAAAAATCATAGAAATGTCAGAGATATCAACTTTTTCTGAAATATTTCTTATTCTTCATATTTCTTATTCTTCAGAATTGCCTCTTGGCATTTACAATATAATCCAGGTTTTTGACCCTAGAATGTATTCAGATGTATTTGACTCTCTGGTTACTCCAATTGCCTAATGGTTGCCTATTGGGAGCTGATCAGAGTTTGCTATATGATGACCAGCTATATAAATGTTTAAATAAATAAAATAAAGGAATGCTATATGCTTTGAAAGAAAAGGGTAAAAAATATTTAATCTCTGATGCTAAGACAATATCTAGCTCAAAGAAACTCCCTACAAAACAGTTCCTATTGTACTGCCCTGCTCACACACATACACTCACCATAGGTGTTAGGAGTCTTTATGAAGGCTTCCAAGCCTGAATTAGTATTCCCCAGAAGTTCCCTTTGCCAAAGTCAGTGCATCCTCCATGAGTTCAACAAGCTACTCAAGACAAGCCAGCGCCAGTCCACAGCATAAAGGCAAGGCAAGTCCACAAGGCAAAGGCAAGACCACAGGGCAAAAAAGTTACAAGGCAAAGGCAGGATTCAAGAGGCACAGTCAAAGTTCAAGTTGCAGAATCCTGCCAAGAATCACAACAGCTGAAGGAACAACAAGGAAATGAACACATGGTTCCCAGCACTGTTTCACTTCACTTGCTGAGGTAAATAGCCACTTCCCAGTGCAGCCTATCAAGAGGGGCAAGGCTGTTGCCTTGCAAGTATCCTGGCTAACCTTTATTGTGCTTGCCTTCTCTCAGCCCTACGTGCTCTCGGATTAGGAGGAGGAGGCAGTACTTCATCATCTTCACTGACCAGCTGCATGCCATCTCCACCCAAAGCCTCTGGGCTTCCCAGCTACAGCTTTGCCTCTCATGACCCCAGCTCAGCCGGCTGCTCAGCTGGTTGTTCCACTATGCTCAACCCCTCCACTCCTGGCTCATAGCCTCTGGCAACCTCCTCCACATCTTTCTCCAAACTGCTCTTCCTCATCCAAACTAATCTCTGGAGAAGCATCAAGGGAAGTCATCCAGTGGTGGGATTCAATTTTTTTTACTACCAGTTCTGTGGGCGTGGCTTGGTGGGTGTGGCAGGGGAAGGATACTGTAAAATCTCCAGTCAGAGGTAGTATTTGCTGGTTCTCCAAACTACTCAAAATTTCCAGTACCGGTTCTCCAGAACTGGTCAGAACCTGCTGAATATCACCTCTGAAGTCAGCATACCCTATGTTCTACCTTATAACAATACTCCAGGCTACTATTTTCCAACTGAATAGCTTTGGCCAGGCTTGTGCCTTGAATCTGGACTAAGATTTTATCCTTCATTTAAAAATGAAGCAGGGAGCAACTCAAATTTTAACTAGTGAAGTTGGAGTTATTCTTTTCTGAAGTTAATAGATTTTTTTTTATCAAATTCATCGGCTGCTTTACTGTCACGAAAGGATCTTCCAGGGAATATAAAATACACAGCTTTTTCTTTAACCCAACATTTCTGAAGTCTTTTTTTAAGAAAAGATTTTAAAAATCATTATTTAAAAAAACAGCTGAATTTGCAAGCATTCAAAGAAATGCTTTAAGTGTAAAATAAACTGGGAGTCTAAATGCTTACTAAAAGTGGAAAGCCAATAGCAAGGAAATGGTAGCAATTAGAAACAAAGTAAAGCAAACAAAAGAAGACAGGTAGTGCAGCCTGCTGTCAACAATACCAAAGAGAAGTTGCCAGGTCATCCTGGGCTATGGTATTCACTAGTTTGAAAGTGTATCTCTGATCAGAATAGAGTTAGCATTAGTTTCAAGCTATGGATTTTTCCTCTAAACTCAGAAGGCAATTAGGTAAGAATTCGAAGACTTAGTAAACAGTTGTGCTGCTGTCTGCAAAACTGAAATCTGGGGGGAGGTGGTAGCATTCTTTCTGTAGCCTTAATAGCCAGTGGCATGGCTGGGTTAAGGTTCAGTTCATCAATTGATGTCAAGCCCATGTAACCAATTGCATGAAAACTGAATTAGAGGGGAAATGAATAAGGAGAGAAGCAACAGAAACCCACGGCAGATCAAGAGATGATTTAAGAGAATCAACCAGCCCAAAAGAGAAAAAGACTCCAGTATTTCTCCATCAGCACTCAGCACTTAGATCAGCATATATTAACTTCAAGGTCAATTTCAGACCAATAATCAAGTAAGCAATCCCCCAGTCAAGAAACTGCCAAGTAGCCATCAGTAAACAACCCAACCAAAGAATCTCTAAGACCATCCCCACCCACATAGACAGGCAAGACGCCAGACTATAAGGTGACAGCAAACAGCACTCCTTACTAGCACTGATGATGTTACCTAGTTAGGGTAATGAAACATCTACGAAAAATCAAGCATGCTCAGAAAGCACCAAGGACCATTCTGATTTAAGAGAATGAAATTCTGAATCAGAAAGAAGAAAACCTTCATAAAAAAGATATTGGAGTTGTAATAATGTTCTTCCTGCACCAACTTGGAAAGCTGAGATTGCCCAAAGAGCTGCTGATGCTGTTCAATACAGGAACTAATGAGCCTGTGATTTGTACTTCTATAACTGTCTAGTTTGGTATAGCAATCAACCAGGACAGACACAGACTTTGGGATAGGACTGCAGAAAAAACAATGGCAACCAGCCTCCTTTCCATTTAAGACCTTTTTGCTGCACAAGCCAGAAATAGGGCTGAGAAAATATCTACAAACCCCTCACATCTTGGACATAAACTGTTTCAACTCCTCCCTTCAGGACACTACTAGACAGCATTGCATTCCAAAACAACTAAACACAAAAACACCTTTTTCCCTCATGTCATCACTCTGCTGAACACCAAATTCCCACAGCACTGTCTTACACCTAAGGATATACCCCATGTAGTAAGGCTGTATTGTATTGTCCTTCTCATTTTTCCTATTACCTTCTCCTATTGGTATCTTATGATTTATCACTTCGTTGTTTATCTGATGATTTATGATTGTATCTTACTATTTATGATTCATCACTTTGTTGTTTGTATGTACTTTGGGAGCTTATGCATCAAAGGCAAATTCCTTGTGTGTCCAAACCCACTTGGCCAATAAAGAATATTCTATTCCAATAGCAGGAGAAGTAGGAAATGCTGGCATGGAGACAGCAATCTGAGCCAGAATCCTGAGGAAACGCTGCAGACAATTCTGTGAAGAAGAAAAAGAGAATTATTTGTGGGTTTGTTTTTTTTAAACTACGTTCCAAGCCTTTGGTGTGAATCCAATCTTTACGAACAACGTATTGGTGAGAATAAGCATCCCAAAGAATAGAGATCAGAAGGAAACAATATGGCTTTTGGAGAAGGAATTTTTCAGAATGTTTCAGAATTAGAAAAGAGAAATCAGGGATTTGGAAATGGATTAAACAACAACAACAAAAAGAGGTGGTATTTCAAAAATGGGAAATATCACTGTTTGTTTCTCTTTTCCAAGAATCCTACTTTCTTTCCAAACCATTTCTGCACCTAATGAGATTCTATTCTAGATGTATATGGATGAGCCCTGAATTTTGTGTGAGACAGGGTAACACAAGGCAAGTCTGGGACTCTAATCTCTCTTTCTTTTAATTTTTAACCATCTTGTCTGGTGAAGATGTCTCCTCAACCTGAATGTGAGCTTTATCAGCTGGGGAATGAGGTAATCAATATTTAAATCAGGGGTGGTTTTTTGTAGACAAGGCTGCACATTATTATTTTTTTTACTTGTCAGGGACCATTGCCATGGTATAGTAATATTCCCAAGAAAAGCAGATCAGTTCCATTTTTTTTCTTTTTATCTTTTCAGCATTTGTGTAAAAAGGATAGTTAAGCCTACCAGAGTTTTTAAACAGATATTTTACTTTCTTTGTTTAAAAGCTGGAAACTCACACTTGGGATGTAAGCACAAGGATAAAAAGGGGAATGAGAGCCCCAAGGCCTTGCCTCTTGCTGGAATAAATTAAAAAGTCAGAAAAGCTGTCCCAAGAAAAGGCAAGGCTATTTCAGCTCCTTTACAGCTACAGTTGCACATCTACCCTTTTGGCAATTGTATGTACACCTGCAATAAACAGCTTATTGTTTAGCTGTCATATGACACAGTCAGTAGTGGGATTCAAATTTTTTTACTACTGGTTCTGTGGGCGTGGCTTGGTGGGCGTGGCAGGGGAAGGATACTGTAAAATCTGCAGTCAGAGGTGGCATTTGCTGGTTCTCCGAACTACTCAAAATTTCCACTACCATTTCTCCAGAACTGGTCAAAACCTGCTGAATACCACCTCTGGACACAGTAAGTAGCAAAGATTCATTGAAAATGTGAAATATTTTTTCAAAAGAGTTTACTGAAAAAAATCCCATCCTCTCCCCTCCCCTCTTTTTTGGGAATGTCTGTTTTAGCTTTCTTTTATTTTTATAACAACTATTAATCTGTTTTGTACTGTTTGTATTGGTTTTAAAACATGTTGGAATATGTTTATTTTATATGCTAGATGTTTACATTGTGTGTGAATATAACTAGCACTGAAATATCATAAATGTAGCATAGTTTCTCCCAAAGCTTCTAAAGCATCAGTTTTCTGGTGCTAACTGATGAATATACTGTAGCAAAACAACAACAGAAATGAATGTCTAGAATGCTCAGCAGAATGCCACAATCATTAGCTCACTCAATTTCTATTTGCAACATCATTATCACATCAATTTTAGGAGAAAATGATACTATATAATGTGCCGCTGGGTCATTCCTTATGTTAAGTTTGCATGAAGAGACAGACACGGAGTGCTTCAAGCTCTTTGTTTATTAGTGACTACAGCTCAGAACGAACCCACTTTGGCTGCGGCTGCTACTTATAGCCAGTAGCCGCAGTTGCCAGCCAATCAGAGTGCAGGGTTTTCCCGCACTTTTTAAACCAATCATTTCTTACATTTTACAAGAACAGTTTGAACTAAACCAATGACTTTAAACCTGCATACATAACACCCCTCCCCACTAGGTTCAGTCCATACTCAAACCCCAGCCTATCTAATGTATTCTTTTAAATAGGTGGGGCTCTTACGTGTACGCTGAGACCTATGTGGTTCAGATGTTTTAAGGTTCTCACCTTGTGAGGGAGGAAATGTGTCTGCTGACATTTCCTTACTAGGACTTACAGTAATGGTAGAACCTGTTTGGTTACTACAACCTGGTCTCTCCTCCCAATCCATCTCCAACCCAATGTCAGCACCTAAATCAGGTAGTGATGTGCAATCTTCCATTTGTGAAAATGGTTGTTGGTATTGTGACAGATTTTGGGATGGTTCCTGTCGTGTTAGCTCATTACACATGGGGTTGATTCTTGCTTGCTGATTACACTCATGATCCTCCCCTTCCCCCCTAGAAGAGGCAGCAGGTATGGGAACCAGAGAAGAGCAAAAGCGATGCTCCTGAGGCAATCTGGATCTTAACTGATCAATGTGCCTGCTCCAGAGGACACCATCCTCCATTTGTACCCTGTAAGACCTGGGGCCTGTGATTTGGGTTATCTCAGGAGGAATTCCTAATGGTTCACCCATAAGGTTCTTAGCATAAACAGAATCACCCACAGTGAATGTGTGAATGTGCGTTGGGTGCGTAAGTGGGATGAAGGCAATCAAGGGGAGACCTGAGTCAACAATTCAGCTGGGGACAAATTAGTTGAGGGGTTGGGAGTGATATGCTGAACACTGAAAAGTTTTTCAACTCTCTCAGTGATATCCCCTGGACCCAATTGCTGAAGTTTTTCCTTGGTAAATCGTACCATACACTTCAGCCCGGCCATTAGCCGAAGGATGCCCAGAGGCTGTCAGGGCATGTCTGATACCCTGTTGTGCTAGATATGATTCAAAAGGTTGGATGTAAATTGAGGCCATTGTCAGAAACAAGCACATCAGGTGACCCGTGAGTTACAAAAAGCTTTTAAGCTGTTTGATGACAGCTTCAGTTGTGGTGGATGCCATAGGGATAACCTCTAGCCATTTGGAATATGCATCAACTATAATAAGGAAAGTGTGCCCTCTGGTAGGGCCAGCAAAATCAATGTGAATCCTGGACCATGGGCCCCTAGGACATTCCCATTCCTGTGTGGGGGCGAGAGGTGGGGCAGGCCTGACTACCTGACAGTTGGGACAAGATGCAACCCAGTTTTCAACCATTTTGTCAATACCTGGCCACCATACATAACTCCTGGCCAATCCCTTCATTCTGACAATTCCCAGATGACCCTCATGTAACATTTCCAAAACCTCTTTTTGTAGTTTTGCAGGAATAACCACCCTGTTACCCCACAAAATACATCCTCTTAATACAGATAATTCAGTTTACCTGGATTTGAAAGGTTGGGCGAGTTGAGGTAGATCTTGAAGTGGCCAACCCTTCTTAATCCAGCCTATAACAGGAGCCAATAAAGTGTCTTTGGCAGTCTCTCTGGCAATTTGAGCAGCATGTACTGGAAGCTTGGCAACAGTTTCTAGAAAAAAGGTATGAGTCTCAGGAACAGGGTCCTCAATGTGTAAAGGAAGTGGGCAGTGACTCAAAGCATCTGCATGCCCAATGTCTTTACCAGGTCTGTGAATCAGTTTGTATGAATAAGCAGCAAGAAATTCAGACCATCTCAGCATTCTTGGTGACCAGATCGTGGGCGTTGGTTTGTCCCCTGCCACAATACCTAAAAGAGGTTTGTGATCTGTGACAACAGTAAATGTTCTCCCATATAAATACTCATGGAATTTCTTGACAGCTGCTACAATTGCCAAGGCTTCCTTATCCAGTTAGCTGTAGTTCCTCTCTGCTTTAGTCAAGGTGCGAGAGTAAAATGCAATAGGAGCTTCCCTCCCACTGGGAAGCATATGGCTCAATACCCCCCACACACACTCCAAAAGGGGAGGCATCACAAGTCAGAACAACAGGAAGATTCTCAGAGAACTGTATCAGCACAGCATCAGATGTAATTTGTCTCTTGATATTGTTAAATGCAGCTTGTTCCTTCCTCCCCAAGACCCAAACAGATTTCTTGTCCAGCAACCTATGTAGGGGTTCTGCAAGGGTTGCCTTCTGAGGTAGAAACATATGATAAAAGTTAATGAGTCCCAAAAATGCTTGCAGATCTGTTTTGCATTTTGGCCTGGGGGTTTCTTTGATTGCCTGAACCTTTGCTTCTGTGGGGTGGATGCCATGTTTATCAATCATGTAACCCAAGAATTCCACTTTAGCTGTTCTAAGTGTGCATTTTTCTTCTTTGACTTTTAACCCGCTTTTTTGAATCTGGTTAAGACTTCCCTGAGTCTCTCATGTAACTGAGTGTCATTTTCAGCAGAAATTAAAATGTCATCAAAATAGGACACCACCCCTGGCAATCCTTGTAACATTCTTTCCATAAAGCTTTGGAGGATGCCTGGTGCCACGCTTACTCCAAATTGCAACCTTTTGCATTTGAAAGCACCTCTATGGGTTACAATGGTTTGGGCTTCAGCAGTGGCATCATCAACTGTTAATTGTTGATATGCCTGTGCCAGGTCCAACTTGGCAAAACTGTGCCCCTCCAAGGGAATGTAATAAATGATGCACTACTGGAACTGGATATGCGCTCTGTTGTAGCACATGTTCAATGTCCCCTTGTAGTCTCCACAGATTCTCACAGACCCATCAGCCTTGACTGGTGTGACTATGGGTGTCTCCCACCTGGAGTGATCAGTGGGCTCTAAAACCCCTTGGGCTATTAGTTTATCTCATTGTGCATCAATTTTTTTCCTTTAAGGCAAATGGGACCCTTCTGGATTTTAAATGGATTGTTTGTACCTTGGGATCTAGGTTAAAGGAGATAGGGGTCCCCAAGTACTTGCCTAATCCGTTGCTGAAGACCTCTGGAAACTCAGACTTCAAGGCCTCTTCTCACTCAGTGTTGCTCACGTGATTGATGCCAGTCACCTCGATGCCCAGCAGGTTGAACCACTCAAGGCCCAGCAGACTTGGCCGGTCCTTGTCCACGATGGTCAGTGGTAAGCATTTGGTGTGGCTCTTGAACTTCACGTTGAATTCTCTTGTTCCAACTACTGGAATCTTGTTCCCTTGGTAGTCTTTAAGAGTCAATGCTTCCTTCTTGAAGTTCTTCTTCTGGATGTTGGGAAGAAGACTGTGAATAGTGTCCCATGACACCATAGATAGGTATGAGCCTGAGTCAACTTCCATTTGGCAAGGCCTTCCTTCAATAAATACCTTGACATGCACTTTTCTACTTCTTAAGGGTGATGAATGACCAATGGTGACTGTTTGATGAGTTTCATTCTTCCCATTTGCTTCTGTGCTGCGCCCCATTTTCTCACAGAAATTGTTAGGCTTGAATTCTTTGTCTTTGCTTGTAGCAAACTTTCTTCTGATGGGTGGAGTTCTGGATGATTTGCAGACTCTTGCTAGGTATCCTCTTTTATCACAACGGAGGCAAATGGTGTCTAAAACTTGCATTCAGTGCGGGGTGGCTTCCCCACACCTCTGCAGTAGAAATCTTGCCTCTTTCTTCCTAGGTCTTTCTTTTCCTCTCCATTCTGAGTCTGTAAATTCCTTCCTCCACCTCACTACAGTCTGACTCAGAATCTATTTGCTCACAATGAGTTGTTGTGGACTTTTCCACATCAGGATGGCTTGTGGCCTTGTTGATTTTCTTCATGGCCGCTGCTGAGGACTTGGTAGCTTCTGCTGAAGAGGCCTCTTCTATTGCTTCCTTCAGCGTGATCTTTGGTCTTAGTAATAACTTGCTCTGAAGCACCTTGTCTTTAAGGCCCAGAACAAATCGATCGCGCATGGCCTCTTCTAAATTGTTAAATTGACATGCACCCCCAATGTCTCTTAAACCTGCCATGAAGTCATTTACGTTTTCGCTTTCCCCTTGATCCCGACGGTAAAACTCGTGTCTCTTAATGAGGCACAATACTTGTGACATGTAATGGGCTCTTAACAGTTTTTCTAAGTCAGGCCAGTCCATTACCTTCACGTCTGCAGCTCCTGCCAATGCCTTCGCCATCTTGAAAACTGCCAGACCGCAGTGCGTGAGAAAGACTGCCCTCTTCCGCTTCTCGGAAATGTTGGCAAGATCGTTTCCTTCCAGATACATTTGGAAACGATCTGCATACGACTCCCAGTCTTCTGCCGTCGGATCGAACGGGGCTGGGGGGGTGTTCAGCACAGCCATCTCTCTCTTCTTCTGTTCCGCGTTGCCTTCTTCTTCAGGGAGATCCCACCTTCGTCGCCAGTGTTAAGTTTGCATGAAGAGACAGATGCGGAGTGCTTCAAGCTCTTTGTTTATTAGTGACTACAGTTCAGAACGGACACACTTTGGCTGGGCTGCAGCTGCTACTTATAGCCAGCAGCTGCAGTTGCCAGCCAATCAGAGTGCAGGGTTTTCCCGAACTTTTAAAACCAATCATTTCTTACATTTTACAAGAACAGTTCAAACTAAACCAATGACTTTATACTTGCATACATAACACCTTATTAAACTGTTTGCCATAAAACAGTTCTTCTCTATGAGTGGATTTTAAAGACTTTCATCTTCGGGTGAAGGAATGTTTGCCCTGATCAGAAATTCTAGCCAGAAATACAAACCTCGAGCATCCTTGTAAATATTACTGCAGTTGTCTTTGGTAGTCTCAAAAGACTGGTTGCATCCGAAGACTGAGTAGATGTCAGAGCCAAGTTATGCACTGCTGTAGACAGAATTCCAGAGGATAAGAGAGGTGAAAATGTTCTTTCCTTTCCTTTTGATAAATATCCATGAGGCCTATTTGTCAGCTCTGGTGGGTTCAGCATTACATTTATCAGACAAAGCAGAGGTGATATTCAGCAAGTTCTGACCAGTTCTGGAGAACCAGTAGCAGAAATTTTGAGTAGCTCGGAGAACCTCTGATTGGCCCCACCCCCATCTATTCTTTGCCTCCCAAGCCCCAGCTGATCGGCTGGGTCTTCTTTTGTTGCCCTGCACAGGAGAACGTTGCTGGAAAGCAGGTTAGTGGGGTAGGGAGGGAATTGGATTGGGCAGTAACCTTCCCTCAGGAGTGGGGAAGGAATGAAGATTTTACAGTATCCTTCCCCTGCCACGCCCACCAAGCCATGCCCATGGAACCGATAGTAAAAAACAATTGAATCCCACCATTGAGACAAAGCATTGTTTTTCTGGAAGATTATAAATGCTTCAGAAGGGAAATGAACATTCAGAGTTCTAGAAAGTGGCCTTCAAGCAGCTTCCTCCTTCATTTCTTTTCTTTGTTGGAATCCTTGGATAAAAAATTGCACACAGAGAATAGAATCTTAACAATATATAATGCTTTTTTTACTTTTAAGTTAAGACAATTTTCTTTCTTTCTCATTCTCTAACATTGTCCTCCTGTTCTGCTGTCTTGAATTTTCCAAAATTCGAAGATTGGTCAAATTTTGTTCTACGCAATAGTTCTGATTATGCTAACATCTTTACATAAATGGGTGTTATCCTTACCCTGATAATTCGCCAGAGTATGTATCTTCTTTAATTATTTGTTCTAAATCCTAAAGCAATGCTATGTTTGGTTCATGCTTGCAAAATCTCATGGGAAGCATTATATAAGTGACTTTTTGTATTGCATTGTTTTCATGTTCATTTGCTTACTAGATAGGTACCAAAAGCAACTGCTTGAATGGAAAATATTGTATCATAATCAGCTCCATGTTTTCTTTTTTTCCTTGCCTGTATTTTCTGTTTGACATACATTGGCCATCCCTAAATCTGATACTTGCATTTCTGTTACCTTCCTGCCATTTTCTCTGTCTTTTCTATATTTTCCTGGTTGCAAATTTTCTGCTGATTATTGCTTCTTTTCATTCCAGAGGTCTGGTTAATGATAGATTTTTTAAACAGTTTCTTTTCATTCAAACTCTGATTAGAATTACCAATTGCCTCATTCATAGAATCCTAGGCAACTCTTGAGGGCTGCCTGCATCAGCCCTCTGAGATCCTGGGAGGGGCGGGGACATAACCTCTGAAATCATGTTCCATCAGAACTTGGACTTGTTGGAAGCAGGACAAAAGCGAAGTTGATTTAAATTAAATTAACTAAACTTATTCTCTGGATATTTAACAATTTATCCTTTTTGTTAGAAATGAGAATTTCATGGCCATTTTGAAAGAGCTGTGACTACAGCCAAAGATTACATGCACACCCTGAGGTTTCTGGGCCTCAGTTTCTGCCCCGTCAGTGTATGCTCAATTCATACTTACACTGTACATTGCAAAATAATCATTCTAGGTTCCTGTTTCTAAGGTTGGAGATGTTGGAAACTGCAATTGGAATCTCCCACATATGTAAGATACACTTTACTATTGAGATAGGTTTTTTTATAGTATATGCAAGCAGAGAAAAATACTAAAGCTTCTTACATAGCACAATAATATCAGCAGAAGAACCTTACAATATTTTCAACATATAGCTCTACTTCGTTATTGCTATTCTACATAGAAGTACTGGATGCAGTTATGCATCCAACTGGGAATATTCATGCATACTTATGGACATAAAATAAATCTATACATTATATCCACAAGAGGAGGGAAAAGAAGAACAAGTAACGAAGTATACATTACAATGTTGATTGGCAAATTCTGTTCTGTCTATATGCAATGTCATAGAAGAGGATGGAGTTTGTGACATAATATTATGTTTGTTTTGCCTTTTTAGTACCTTTATGGATGTGGATACCTCTAGGCATAACAGGATAAACCATTATAATTCAATAACATGGTGTAATCTGGTATTAAAGCTGATGTCCATCAGAAACTTACATGCAGGGTATGATAATTGTGACCTGAGTCACACAAACGGGAACAGGTGCAAGTATAGTGTTTCTTGTACCATTATACATAAATAAAGTAGTTCCCCAAAAGTCCCCTATGCTAATGGACAATCCACAAACTTTCTGAAGATGTGCTGTTAATTCCAGCACCAATTTTCCCAAGAGCAACCTCCTGGAGATTGAAAGCATCAAAGTCTACAAGACTGAGACAAGGTCTAAAATCCACAAGAGCAAGGTCCATAGGGCAAGAGCAAGATCCCAAGTTCACAAGGCAAGAGTGAGGTCCAAAGTCCATAATACAAGGGGAAGGTCTGAAGTCCATGAAAAAAAGGTCCAAAGTCCACAAAGCTGAAGAGGATGCAACAGAGAAGTGAATGGTTGCCTCCAACAATCACCACTTCTCCTGCACCTAACTTAATAAACCCAAGCCCAGTGTTTCTCATTGGGGGAAAGAGGCTGCTTCCTTATGAGTAGTCTCACTGACCTCCTCTGTACTTCCCTTCACTCTGCTCTTTGTCTCCATGGATTGGGCAGGAGTGGCAACTGTTCATTATTGAAGACAGCCTGTTGCCACTCATCCACACCAGTGGCAGCCAAGCCTCCCCTTCTTTTGCTTGTGCAATTGGCTGTCCATCTGGTCAACTGCTCCCCACAATGTCAGAAGGACTGGCACTGCATCTTCCTCAACCCCCTGGCTCTAGGGACATTCCTGGGGATCCATGACAATCCCTGTCTGATGGCCCTGGTTCTGGCTCATTTTCATCATCTGAACTGGCAGCCAACAGACCATTGTAATAGTTATCTTCTCTTCTTTTAAAGAAAGTAGTATTCAAAGATATATTTTATCTAACCTTGGAGATATCTAGTATAACCATTGTGAGTAATACTATTTGAAAGCCTTATATTCTGCAGTTTCTATAATCCTGCTACAAGTTATATAGATATGTGGCCATGAGTTCATTTAGTGGAGGCAAGAGACAGTTTGGATAGACATTGTATGAAGGAATATTTTTGTTTGCTCAAGTCTGTTTCATTAGATAACCTCAGGATTCAAAGAAGAAAACCTTCTCTGTTAACTATTTTCTTTTGATATAGAATGTTTTTCTCTCTCCACCCCCACCACAACCCAATATCTCTCTACTATTTTTCTGAACCAGAATCTCAATATTTGTTATCACATTTCTTCATGTTCCAGATTTCTATCATTTAGTTCATCTTTTATGTATATTTTTCAGATCCACAGTATGCCTTTTTAAATGAATTGGAACATAGCATTCTCTTTGGTACAGAAATGTCTCTCAGCAGCGTGCCCTACATAGGAATGCCAAAACTGAATTGGACTTATTTTTAATAGACTGCTATGGATTGTTATTAATTATTACACTTATTCAATTATTCTGCCCCTTGTTCTCTGAATATTTTAGAGTAGCTGATACTGCATAGAGCTCCATGCAGTTTTTACTGCTGGATCAGACTCTATTTGCTTTAAAATTATGTTCCTCATGTCCATTGTCTAATCCAGGGGTCCCAACACCTCTGGTCTGTGGCCCATTACCAGTCCATGGCCTATTCATTACCAGTCCGTGGGCCATGTGAATGGTGTGCTGGTACACGCACATGTGGGAATACACACAGCCCAACTCGTGAGAGCATTGCGGGGCTGCCAAGGACTAGTTAGGTCTGGCTGAAGACAAGAATTGCATAGAATAATGAACTCTAATAACTTGAAAACTCATTATAATGGTTAAAAAAACCACCTTTGAATATTCAATTAGTCATTAACAAGATCATGCTAAGAATATTATGGGATAGCATGAATTGATATGTAGTTTCTGAGCTCTCTGGACACTTTCTGACTTATAATTGTGCCAAACTCTGCCTTCTAGTTTCACAAAAGATTTCTTCCTCTGCAAATGGAACTCCTGTTTTAAGTATAAGATATTTTGTTCTAGAATTTTATAGATTCTGGCCTTGTCCTAGAACTGAATAGTATATTTCACATCAAAATAGACAGCACTAACCATTTGGAGGTTAAAATATTCCACAGTGAAATGTTTTTCCCAGCTTCAATCTGTTTATATTTTTTTTCAGCTAATTTTCAGGACTTTTATGATTCCTTTCATTTTTATTTATTCATGTTTTTCATTACAGGTATGTGTGTGTTGTTTCTTGTTTTCAAGTAGTAAAAGATTTTATTTTTATCACTGTTTTACATACTAAAATCTTCTTTATGCTGCAGTTTTTTAGCTGATTGTAATTCTAGAACTCAAAAAAGACCATGAGAACAGTTCCCTCTTAATGCATTGTTCCTTTGGGATTTAAGGGGCAGGGTGAAAAATCAAGGAAGCAGGAGACTATTGGAAAGATGATGTCAAACAGGAAATCAGAAGTTCATGCAGTTCAAATGACTATAGGTTTACTGTATGCTAATGCTCTCTACAAGAATCTGAACTACCTACGATCAAAACTAATAGGAGATAGATACGAGTCAACAAAATTCAAGGTGGGCTGGACCTGGATCTCTTATGGACACAAAGGGACTCAAGACTGATGACCCCTCCCTCGGGCTCAATCTGGTCATGTCCTACAGATGATTGTGCAATGAAAGACAGAAAACTTTCACATACCCTTACTTGCACTATGAAGATTTTATGGAAATTTATTTTTTTCTCCCTTGGAACTTTTTTTTTCTCCCTTGGAAAATAAAACTTGGTAGAGTGTATTTTTCACACCATTAAATGAGAATTACCGAAAAATTAAAGGCCTGGAACTAAAACATATGAAGAACAATTTCAAGAACTGGGTATGGCTAGTCTAGAAAAAAGAAAGACTAGGCATGACATGATAGAAGTAGTTCAGCCACAAAGAAGAGGGGATCAACTTTTTTTCCAAAGCAAGAGAAGAAACAATGGATGGAAACTAATCAAGGAGAAAAGCAACCTGGAATTAAGAAGAAACTTCCAACAGTGAGAACAATTAATGAGTGGAACAGCTTGCCTTCTGAAGTTCATCACTGGAGGTTTTTAAGAAGAGACTGGACAGCCACTTGTCACAAATTGTATAGTGTCTCCTGCAGTGAGTTGGATTAAAAGAACTCCAAGGTCCCTCCCAGCTCTATTCTGATTAGATAGGGAAACAATTTTAAGCACAGCACCATAAGTTACTTAAAAGCAGAGGTGCTATTCAGCAGGTTCTGACCAGTTCTGGAGAACTGGTAGTGGAAATTTTGAGTAGTTCGGAGAACCAGCTGGAGATTTACAGTATCCTTCCCCTGCCATGCCCATCAAGCCACACCCACATAACTGGTAGTAAAAAAAATTTGAATCCCACCACTGCTTACAAGTAATACAGTTGCATTTAAATTTTAAACATTCCCAGTCAAATTGTATATTTCAGTGAAATTCCATGTGAGCTAAACTACGTGGTACAAAGTTAAACATGACATTCTGCAGATTTAAATGTATCCTTGCTACTTCTATGCAGTTCTTTAGAGTCAAAATATAAAAAGAGTAAATGTAGCAAATACAAAATTCTTTCAGCTCATATTTTGTTAACACCTACTTTGGCAGGAATAACACTTCTGATAACTACCTAAGAGTATTTCTACATATATTTTGGATTTTTATCCCCTACTATTCCATGCAGAAGTCTTCTCTATCATAAATATTTTATTATTTATGTAATTCTATGTAGGTGCCACCTGTCTCCTACTGACTGTGGCAGTTAACATACAATTAACATAACAACCAATAGAAACTGAAACCAAATAGGATTCAGTCATAATATACAGAAAAAGCTAATTAACACACCTATCAAGAAGCCCATTCATCTCACCTAAAGGAGGAACAACCAAAACTTCAAGGTCTTCGGAAACACCAAGAAGATGAGAGCCACATGGATTTCATTGGAGGTGGGGAGTTTCTCATTTCAAAGAGAAGATGCCTTGATGAGATCTGTTACCTGCATTCTGTTAGATGTTATTTAACTGATTTTTAAATAACCTTGTATGCAGTGCCTGTCTGAGATTTCCCCACAGATTTTCAATAACATGCAAGTCTGGGGACCGTTAAACCTATTCCAAAGCCTTCATGTTTTCCTGTAAATTCTTCATAGCTAATTGTGGGGGGGAGGGTATTTCAGATTATCTTGCTGAAATATTCAATCTCCTTTCAGTTACTTCACTAACTGTGAGTCATTAAGTCCTAGGACATGTTGATATTTCTTTGAGCTGATTCTTCCATCCACCCACACAGTTTCCTGTGCTACTGACTGCCTCATAACACCAATACATAATAAAACCACCCCCATGCTTAATAGTGTTTCTTGACAATGTTTCTCCCACTTGAAATTGCTAGCTAGAAGAATTTAGATTTTTGTTGTTGTTGCTAAGATTTACCCCTGCTTTTTAACCGTCACTTATGTTTGTTTTCAATTGCTAAGATGGCTGTTTATCATGTTTATCCATGATTGTTGTAAAAGTAGACAGAATGATTGCAACCAGAGAAGTTAGAAGGGTCAGAATATTTGTTCAATTGTGAAATTGTCTTCACCTGACTAATTGTAGTCCTAACGAATCAATTGTCCTTTGGGTCTTGTTAACAACTATACAATTAAAAAAAACAAAGGGAAAAATAGTACTAAATTGTTTGGAAGTATGTTTAAATTTCTACATCTGCCATGTTCACTTTTTCTTTTGAACTGTTAACAACTCCATACAAAGAGTAAGTATGCATTCGATTTTGCAGCAAGACTTGGTGCTTAACCTTGCATTTTTGTAATGGTTATGCCATTTTTGTTCACCTAGAATTTCAATCATACTATTTGATTGAGGTGCCTAAACTTTGCATGCAATTATGCAATTATTGAACAGTTTAACATATATATTGAAGCTTATAGAACATAAGACCTAACTTGCCATGAGAAGTAGTTAATTGTTCCAGTACAGGTAGTCCTCACTTAATGACATTAAACGGGACCAAGAACTCTATCATTAAGCTACACAGTCATAAGTCAAAAAACCCACATGACTACTGCTTAGCAATGGCAGTACTGGCAGTCTTGGTTGCTGTGGTTAAGGAAGAATCATGTGAGACATTAAGTAAGGACTTCACATAACCCCAACTTAAAACTTCCTGCTGGTTTCCCCATTGACTTTGCTTGTCGGAAGCCATCAGGGAAAATCACAAATTGTGATTATCTGCCCATGGTCTTAAATTCAAGGACCAGCCACTTATTCTCCCCTGTATTAGTTCAATTGCTTTAAACAAGAACCATCTATATTGAGGTACATTGAACATTCAATATTCAACTTTCAATAATATTGCAAATAAAATTGTTGCAAATATTCAACAATTCTAAATAGTTTGAGAAGCAAGATAAAATTCTATAATAGGACACAACGTTATCTCTTTAGAACAATATTCAACAATATTCATGTAAACATAGCTATAGAGAGCAGTAAAGAATTAAAATTATAAAGCAATAGAATACATTCCTTCCCCCACAAAAAAATCCCAGATCTTGCCCTTGACGTATGAACATCAGATTAATTTACTAATTTAGTAGATAGTTTTAATTAAAAGATTGATTGATTAATTAATTAAAGTTTAAGAGACATTAATTCTATAAATATTTTAGATATTCTGCAAAATGGCTTGATTTCTATATTATTTCAATGTAAACGTTACATTAGTAGAATTACTTTTTTTTTTTTTTAAACAAATTTTATTCAATTTTTAACAATTTTTTAAAACAGCTCTTTTCAGTAGACAGCATGTTCCCGGGTCGTCACTTTTACATGCAAATATGACAGTAAATCTATATTCATTTTAAACATTTGACTTCACTTCTATTCCATTTTAGCAGACAAAGGATCAAAGAAATTAATCCTAATCTCAAATCTTAATCTCAATCTGTATAGCCCCCCAGTTCATTTCGAGTTAATTGCAAATATATATATATTTTAAAAAACTTCATTTATAAATCTTACAAATAACAATATATTTGCCCATCATATTAAAGATAAGGTTCATCCATATCTATCCTTTAATTATCTTCACATTGTTAATACTCTTTTATCATTTACAAAATTCTTTTGTCCGTCAGATTTGCCCTTTCATCACATATTCTCTCCATAATTCTAAATCCATACAAATTTTAACACTAAAAGAATGAAAGAAAAAAACCTAGACTTGCCCCCTTTTACTACTTTGAAAGTGGCACCTCAGTGGTTAATATAGTAGCATAATCATAATCATTCCCTTTAAAACGAAAGATAGAGAAAAAGAAAAAAAGAAAATAGGAAAAAAGCTCCCTTACAATATATCTCTAATCGATCGGGTTCTGCAACACATATCCCCCTAAGATTTATTTATGGTTCCAAGATAATAATAAAAATAACTAATCTTAGTTATTGACAAACCTCATTTTAGACATTTTCTAAAATCATTTCAATTAATTCAATTCATCTAATCATCATTTAGCTTTCTTTTGTAAATAAGAAATAAAATGTGACCTTTTACCAGTAAAATTGTCAGTAACCCCTATTGTTTTGTACTTTTATAATCAATATATTCTTATTACCATTTCTTCATGCAGAACCCCCCTTTTAAATACGTTAGCCATTATCTCTATGCAAACAAGTTTTCTTTATTATGTATCTCCCGTGTCTCTCTATCTTTTGTTCTTGTTTCTTGTTCCTTCTCCTCTCTTTTATCCCGCTATCCCCTTCTCAATCCAGTTTAAATCCCCTCTCTCTTTACCTTTCTGCTCTCTATCCTTCTGGACCTTTCTAACATGCCTAATTTCATAAATGTTCCCCTTTTTAATTACCTTCTTAAGTTTCATTTTTTTGACCATCCTCCCTTTCCCTTTTATTTGTATTAATCTTTGTGTTAGTTGTTTTCTTAAAATGGCTTTGCTTGTGCTGACTCCTTCTCCTCCCTATTATCCTGCTCTCCCCTTCTCTATCCAGTTTAAATCCTCTCTCTCTCTTTACCTTTCTGTTCCTTTCCTTCTGAACCTTTCTAACATGCTTAATTTCGTAAATGTTCCCCTTTTTAGATACTTTCTTAGGTTCCGTTTTTTAGCCACCCTTCCTTTCCCTTTTATTTGTATTAATCTTTGTATTAATTGTCTTTTTAAGATGGCTTTCTCTGTGCTGGCTCCACCCTTTCCAAGGCTCCTTCTTCTTTGTTCAGCATTTGAATGCCCATATTTTCTGCAACATGCCAAGTTAGTTCAGTCACTTCCTGTAACAGTTCTTTCATACTTTTAAACTCCATTTTGATTCTTTGGATGACCACCAAAATTTTAATTTTCCTTATTTCTTCTTCTTTAAATTTTCTATGATCCTAACCCAGGTCCAGAGTCTATATCAATATCACCAATTAGTCCGATAGTCCGTCTTTGTGTATTCAAGCTTTCACTTTCTATGAGTCTTGCGTCTCTTTAAAATGTAACAACTCCAATCCACAAAGGAACAAGATAGTTTCTTACTTCTTTAGCTTCCAATTTTTCTCCACAAAGTGGCACTTTCTGCACAGAGTCTTAACCCTTTCCTTTTATTTTGATATTCAAAGTTTTCCGAGCCCCAAACTTAAGTTCTTACGCTGGCTTCTTCCTTTCCGGTTCGAAGCCCCTTATAGCTGTCAAAAATATTTTACTTATTTTTTTCATCACTTGGAACTGCGCCGCTTCTGTTTCTCTTTTTTAAAACTCATCTTTATCTTAATCCGGGTGCCTTGATCTTACCATCCGATACTCCGGTTCCTCTGCTGTCGACTTCTCTCTTTCCTCCTGCACCAATCTTAATCCGTTGAGACCTTCTCTTCGAGGTGGCCATTTCTGACCACCACTTCTTGACGTCTTCGGAGGAAAAGACCAGACCCAAAAAGGGGGAGATGCGGCTCCCCTCACTCTGGCTGGCAGATTTCCCTTTCTCCGCCGCCCCTACGAGGCAGCTTCAGCCCCGAACCTTGCAGGATCAGGGCTCTCAGACGCAAGAGCCAGGCTGCGGTCGTGGACGATCACAAACCGCCCGTTCTTGAGAAGGCTCAACCCGGACTTCACATTAGTAGAATTACTAAAGTTCTATTCTAGATGTATAATTTAAATTCAGATTTTTTAATAAACATTTTTTTAAAATTACATTTATATGCCGCCCTTCTCCAAAGACTCAGGGCAGCTTACACTTTTTTGGGATACAACCCAGTGTGCTCAGCAATAGCCTTCATTCCATTGTATATGCCTGCTTATTACTAAGCGGCATTTTTACAAAGTCAGCTTATTGCCCCCAACAATCTTGGGTCCTCAATTTACCTACCCTGAGAGGATGGAAGGCTGAGTCAACCTTGAGCCTGGTGGGATTCGAGCCTACAGTAATTGTAGACAACTGGATCTTAAGTGCAGGCATTTAACAGTCTGAGCCACCA
The DNA here is from genome assembly GCA_009733165.1 of Naja naja. Lineage (NCBI taxonomy): Eukaryota > Metazoa > Chordata > Lepidosauria > Squamata > Elapidae > Naja > Naja naja. The sequence goes on along the minus strand of CM019149.1, from coordinate 260,034,319 downwards.
AGGCCCTTTTAACCCAGTTATTTTTGACAAATAACTGTAATGACAGTCTCAAAATCAGACCGCTTGCAACCCAATCAGAGTATTTAAAGCAGCACAGGAAATTGGCACTTGCCTTGCATTCTACTGAATAATCAAATAATCCAATAATCTTCCCCCCATTTTAGCTGTTTCCTATTATTTATTTGTTGGAGAAGGGGAGTTGCATCATCATCTGAAGGACAGAAAAGTACCACAATCACTATATATACAAATATGCTTGATCCTATTTTTTTATAACAATTTTATTTTATTTAAAAAAAGTTAAAATGCAAAAGTCCAAAAATTTAAAAGATGAAAACAAAAAACACAGAACATACAATACATTAAAAATGTATTTAAAAAAACTCTGTACATATGCACCTACTGTCCCTCCAGTTGAATACTGATCAATACATTGCTACAATATTCATTCCCAACCCTAGTGAAGCAGGCCATCCCAATTTTTTTAAAAACTAGTAAATCCATTTGCAAGCTATTGGCCTGCCATCTATAAGCTATTTTGACAACTTTTAAAAGACATATTTTACTAGTCCAATGTTGCAGTTCAGCAAACTTCTGTGTGCAATTTGTATTTTTCCAGATGTTTCCAATTTGCTCCAAAACAAATCATTAGTACCTGTTGTTTTTTTTGACATTTCAAGCCATAATGGACAATCACCTTTAAAGGATTAAGTGCTTAGCATTAAATAATGTATTGAGAGGATAAGGAACTACTAATATTTTTCCACTGACTACTCAAGTGAATTAGAGCTTTCCTTTCATACCTACTCAGGATCAACAATTATGTCACACTGTGGGGATTCAATAACCAGTCATTTCAGTGTCCAAAGATGTCTGACTGCCTGGGCAGTGTTTATTCTTTTTATACCATTTTTCCAAGCAAGGAAGAATAGCATAGATACAGCATTTGGATTGGAGAATAGACCCCACATGGGTGAAACCCCTCAACCACATTGGTAGAACCCCTCAACCAATCCTTAAGATTAGTGGTGATGTTAGTAAATGAGATCACCTATATACCTGGAAAATCAGGGACTTTCCAACCCAACAGATACAGGATGAAATCATGGGGTAGCAAAAGAGGCCCACTCCACCAGGCTGCAGTGTGCTGCTAGCTTCTAGTGTCATCCAGGGAATCTCAGTGGCTACCACATCACACTTGGTGCTCTGGACAGAATATAGTGAGATCAGCATCAGAAAAGGTTGCAAATATTCCTACTAGAGTCGGGAATGACTAGCATGTGCGAGGGGTACCTTTACCTTTATTCCTACTAATGCAGAGACAAGATTGAAATGGCATTTGTGTCTTACAGTATAGAAGGAATGGTTTATTTTTACTGGTAACTCAATGGAAACCTCAGCATATAATAATTTAAAAATGGATATCCACACAATTTTATTAAAAAGTGCTTGACCACTTAACTCATCATAACAAGAACACCCAACACAAGCTGCAAAAAGGATAACATTGCAATACATCAAAAAAATCTCAGAACCAGCAACAGGCTATTGTAACCATATGGCATCATTGTACACACAAACCTACTAACGCCCTCTGAAACATCCTAAGTAAACCAAAAAACACAGCAGCCCCAGAAGAAAAAAACAGGAGTCATCTACAACACACAGTGTAAGGACTGTAACAACCATTATGTAGGACAGGCAGAAGACTAGCAAAGCACATCCATGAACACCAACTATCAGTCAAAAGACATGATTAAAAAATTCCACAGCATATGGACAGACTCAACCATAGTTTTAACTGGAAAAATTAGCATTATAGATCAATAAAAAATGTCAGAGAATTCCTGAAAGTCTGGCACCCAGATAAATCAGCTATCAACAGGTATATAGTGATAAACGGCATCTGCATACCATTCAGAAAAGAAAATTGAAAAGGCCAAGAGGAAATAAAAAGATCAAAACACATCTTCACCAGTAATCAATACCAGTGGTGGGATTCAATTTTTTTTACTACCGGTTCTGTGGGCATGGCTTGCTGGGCATGGCTTGGCTTGCTGGGCATGATGTGGTTTGGTGGATGTGGCTGGCTCAGTGGGCGTGGCAGGGGAAGGATACTGTAAAATCTCCATTCCCTCCCCACTACTGGGGGAAGGTTACTGCAAAATCCCATTTCCTCCCCACCCTACTAACCTGCATTCCAGCTCTGTTCTCCTGTGCAGGGCAACAAAAGAAGACCCAGCCAATCAGCTGGGACTTGGATGGCAGACAATAGATGGGGGCAGGACCAGTTGGAGGTGATATTTGCCGGTTCTCCAAACTACTCAAAATTTCTGCTACCAGTTCTCCAGAACTGGTCAGAACCTGCTGAATACCACCTCTGATCAATACCCACAAGAACAGAGATTAAGTCCAAGATTAACACTAGACCAACAATCTAGTAAACAATACCTCAATCAAGGAACTACTAATGCAGACAAACAAGCTAATAGTAAACAACAGCCTAATCAAGGAACCTCCAAAACACTCCTACTAACATTGACAGGACAAGCCACTAGCTCAGGAATCTCCAAATTTGGCAACTTTGAGACTTGTGGACTTCAACTTATTGTAGGCTCGAATCCCACCAGGCTCAAGGTTGACTCAGCCTTCCATCCTCTCAGGGTAGGTAAATTGAGGACCCAAGATTGTTGGGGGCAATTAACTGACCTTGTAAAAATGCCGCTTAGTAATAAGCAGGCATATACAATGGAATGAAGGCTATTGCTGAGCACATTGGGTTGTATCCCAGAAATTGTAAGCCGCCCTGAGTCTTCGGAGAAGGGCGGTGTTGAATGTTGAAGTTCTCACTCAGGTCCGCATCTACAGCGGGAGCCGAAGCGAGCGCTGATTGGCTGAGCCGTTTGACAGCTCCCTATAAAAGGAGCTGTCAAACGGAGTCAGCTGGCTCTCTCTCAGCTGTTCCGCGGGCTGTCAGCCAGCCGCGGCTTGTGTTTCTGAAGAAAATAAAGCGTTCCCGTTTAAAGAGCTGCTCCGCCTCCGCCTCTTTCCTTCTCAGTGCGCCAATTACAAAACTGGCGACCAGGGTGGGATTCGAACCCACGTGTGCACAGCACAATGGATTAGCAATAATTACACACAGGGGCGCTTTCAAATGCAAAAGTTTACAATTTGGTGTCAGCGTGGCCCCTGGTATTTTCCAATCTATTATGGAACGTTTGCTTTACAATATCAAAGGTGTCGTTCCTTACTTCGATGACATCCTTATTGCTGCTGACAACCCTCAGCAGCACTTAACAAGACTTCGCCAAGTTCTCAAGTGTTTTCAGAAAGCTGGGCTGAAACTCAACAGAGACAAATGCATTTTTGCTGCCCCTCACGTTGATTTTTTGGGCTACCACATAGACTCCAAAGGAATCCACCCTATAGAGTCCAAAATCCATGCAATTCAAGATGCCCCTGTGCCTCATAACAAAACTGAGTTACAAGCCTTTTTGGGACTTTTGAACTTTTATAGCTCTTTTCTCCCCCACAAAGCCACTGTTGCTGAACCTTTGCACAGACTGTTGGACTCCAAAGCCACTTGGAAGTGGGGGCCTCAGGAACAGGCCTCTTTCAAGGCTGTCAAATCCTTGCTCACCTCATCTAATGTCCTTATGCAATTCAGTGAATCACTCCCTCTTGTTTTGGTTTGTGATGCTTCTCCTTATGGGATTGGGGCAGTACTGGGTCACAGGTTGCCTAATGGCCAAGAGGCTCCAATCGCTTATTTTTCCAGGACTCTTTCGAAATCTGAGTGCAACTACAGCCAGATTGATAAAGAGGCTTTGGCAGCAGTGGCCTCTGTTAAAAAATTTCACGAGTATCTCTGTGGGCACCATTTTGAACTAGTCACTGATCACCAGCCCTTACTTGGTATCCTAGCAGGTGACAAGCCTAGCCCTCAAATACTTTCCCCCAGAATGACTCGCTGGTCTCTTTTTTTGGCTGCATACTCCTACAAACTTTCTTATAGGCCGGGTAAAGATGTTGCCCATGCTGATGCCTTAAGCAGATGCCCTTGCCTGTTTTGTTTCTGACCCTGCCCCTTCTCTGTCTGTGTTCCTCCTTGAAGACCTGCAATTGCCTCTTACTGCTCATGACATTGCCTATGCTTCCTCTAAAGATACCCAGGTTTCTCAAGTTATGGATTGGGTGCAAAGAGGGTGGCCTGGGGTTGTTATCCCTTCTGAGTTTCGCCCCTACAAGTCACGCCAGTCTGAGTTAAGTGTGCTTAAGGGATGTTTACTGTGGGGTCCTCGTGTAGTTGTCCCTCGCCTATTACGTACTAGAATCATTGACCTGCTCCATGAAGGGCATCCTGGCATCAACAGAATGAAGGCTCTGGCCGGAGTTACGTCTGGTGGCCAGGACTGGACGAGGCTGTCACCAATAAGGTGCAACACTGCTCCACCTGTCAGCTCTCCAGACCCTCTCCTCCAACCTCCTGCCTGGGGGAGTGGGAGGACACCAATACCCCATGGGCCAGGCTGCATGTAGATCTGGCAGGCCCTTTCAGGGAAAAACTTCTTAGTGCTAGTTGATTCCTTCTCTAAATGGGTGGAACTGGTGCTCCTTAAGAACACCACTTTGGAGTCTGTCTGTTTGGCTCTAGACTCCATTTTTTCCTCCCACGGGTTCCCTGACACTTTGGTCTCTGACAACGGGCCTCAGTTTACCTCTTCCCCTTTCGAACTCTTCCTTGCCCACAGGGGTATCAGGCACGCTTTAATCTCACCTTTTCACCCTTCTTCTAATGGCCTGGCTGAAAGGGCTGTGAGATCTGCCAAGGAAGCTTTGGGTAGGTTAGGGGAAGGGGACTGGCATACCAAGATAGCCAGGTATCTGTTGGCACAGCATACCACCCCTAGCACCACTACCAACCTTTCTCCAGCTGAACTCCTTATGGGGAGGAAGCTACGCATAACTCTAGACCGCCTGCACCCCATGTATACCCCCAGGGCACCCCTAGACTCTTCCAGCAAAACAAGGGCTTTTTGTCCTGGTGATCCAGTCTATGCCCGAAATTATGCAGGGGCTCCCTTGTGGCTCCCTGGGTGGGTAGAGCAGCAGACAGGCCCTAAATCATACAGAATAAGGCTAGGGGATGGGAGACTATGGCGCAGGCATGTGGACCAACTAAGAAGTCGTTGGAGTACTCCTACAGGTCCTGCCCAGTTGGAACCAGAAACAGCAGAAAGGGGGGAAGATGGACTTACTGACTTACAAAAAGCGACTCCCGAACAGTGGTCTCTCGCGGAAAACTCACCTGACTCAGCAACAACTGAAGCACCCTCTCCAGCCTCCAGCCAACTACCGCAGCCCACGAGAGTGAAAAGAAGGCAGCGACGTCCCAGGAAGAAGCCACCGAGCCAAGTGCTGCTCCTGCCTTGCCAAGACGATCGGCTCGGAATAAGCGGCGACCTGCCTATCTCGACGACTACGCCTGCGCGGTCTAGGGGGAAGGAGTGTTGAATGTTGAAGTTCTCACTCAGGTCCGCATCTACAGCGGGAAGCGGCTGATTGGCTGAGCCGTTTGACAGCTCCCTATAAAAGGAGCTGTCAAACGGAGTCAGCTGGCTCTCTCTCAGCTGTTCCGCGGGCTGTCAGCCAGCCGCGGCTTGTGTTTCTGAAGAAAATAAAGCGTTCCCGTTTAAAGAGCTGCTCCGCCTCCGCCTCTTTCCTTCTCAGAGCGCCAATTACAAAAGGCGGCATATAAATGCAATTAAAAAAACAACTCCCAGAATTCCCCAGCCAGGCTGGCTGAGGAATTCTGGGAGTTGAAGTCCACAACTCTTAAAGTTACCAAGTTTGAAAACTCTGCACTAGCCTATAAAAACCTCACTCCCTTCTAGCACTGATGATGTTACCTAGTTTGGTAATGAAAAGTCTGCAAGAAAACCACCAAGCTCAGAGAGCATCAAGGACCCATAGTTCAATCCTGATTTACAAATATTCTCTTCGATCAATAACTTTAAATGATAACACATCAAACCAAATACATTTTTGAGTTTTTGATGTTAAGCCTGTATCGTATTTATGAACAAATAACATTTTATCCCCAATCCAAAATTAAATCATTGCATTAACAATACAGCATTCACTTGCAAATATCCAAAGCCCATTAGGCCAGACTAAATGGAAAACAATCTGCCCTTTTACAGTATTTCAAACACTGTTGATATTCTACTCTGCGTGTGTGCAATATTGATTGCCTGAATAATGAAGAGCCTTTCCTTTGGAAAATTCACCAAGGATCATACCAGTACTTTGCTTCCAGGGATAGTACTAAACTATACACTACTAAAGAACAAAGCAAATATATTACCCTGGGACAGGAAGAAAGAAACATATTAAATATTAAATTAAATATACAAGAGGGAACAAAAAGTCATAATGTATGCAAAAATAATGTACTGCTTCTTTCAAAACAATTTGAAACAACTGGCAGAACTTTCCTGGCATAAATACTGGGACAGACAGATAAATAGCCTGTGCTCAACAGTTGAACTTAAATATATTTCATTTTTAAAGGTGTATTATTTGGGGTTATGTCTGAACTAGGGGATTATGTTACAGTTGCCAAGTGACACTACCCTCAGGCAGCCTGTCTGCTTTTAAACCTTTAATAACAGGGTTATCTGCACAAAACCTGAAACTGAAACTTTTTCTGTATCATTTGCTAAAGATACGCTATAATGCATATCTGGAAAAAAATGTAACTCTACTCAGGTTTTGTCTTGCATTGCATCATTTTATACATTTTACTTGAGCAGATGCTCACCCTGTAGTCAGGATCCAGAGTACTGGGTGTTATCCCAAAGGTATATAATTGCTATGACTACTATAAACTATTATGTCTAGATTGCAAAAATCCAGATGATCACTAGATGACAGCAAAGAAGCACAAAAAAACATTTTCGCTGCCCAAACATGGCACTGTGATAGTTTTATTTTCCCATAAGGAATGTAGGTATGAACTCATGGCTTGACAGTGTCTGGCTTTGCCCTTTTGTTGATGGATTGCTACAGAATAGATGTCTTCTCTGTAAATATTGCCATGCGACAAATCATCATCTGACAGTGATTCTTCTCAAAAAATGAAAAGAAAAAAAACCAGAAGAGCAAAATCATGTGGGCCAGGATATAGTAGGATAAGCAGGAAAAAAGCATTCTTGCTACTGGGATTCAGGATGGAGCACTGGCTCCTGATTGGGGAATTCTCCAAATGCCTTCAAAGTTTGTAAGAGCAATGGTGGTAGAGAGTCAAGAATCAGAGGGTGAAGAACAGAGAATTTTTTAAAATTGCAGGGAATGGTTCCTTTCAGGAAACAGTCCTACTGAGGGAGAAGTTGCTACTCTAAACAGGGCTGTTTTAACAACATTATGGGTCCCGGACAAAGCAATGTACTGGGGCCCCTATGACAACTATCACAAGAATAAAAATGTAAATGGTCGATAAAACTAAACATATAGTTGCATGTTACATGTTACATTAACAATGCAGTAAAATGTAATGTGTTGCTGTATTTATATGATACAAGGTGTACTGAAGAGTTGTATGGGGCCCTTATACTCGTGGGGCCCAAGGGAAGTGCCCATCAGGCCTATGCGTTAAGACAGCCTTGACTCTAAACTAAACCAGTGCAATCCAAGTGGTCTATTTGTTTATTCATCTGTTACATTTATATGCCATTTTTTATTCAGGAGTACAAGGTAGCATATTTTGTGTTCATTCTTCCTATTGTTACCCACCACAACAACCCACAGAGATCAGCTGGGCTGAGAGAAGGTGCCTGGCTCAAAGTCTCCTTTTGCTGAGGCTGGATTTGGTCTCCATGCTCCTAATCCAGAAGTTTAATCATCTACCATTCTAGAGGCTTCAAACCTGGGATATAATGGCTAGGCTGAAATGATTCAATACTGGACACAATTTCTTTCTTCCTCATTTATTTATTTATTTTATTGGACTTGTATGCCGCCCACTCTCCGCGAGGACTCGGGGCGGCTCACAATAAAAACACCACACAATAAATATATAAAAAACAATTAAATTTGACAAGCCCAATCAATAAAATAGTTAAAAATATGTTAAACCCCCCAGGAGGTCAGTCCAGCCCAGCCTGTTCAAATAGCCAAGTCTTCAGACCGCAGCAGAAGGAGGAAAGATCAAGGGCCAAACGGAGCTCCAAAGGAAGTTGATTCCACAAGACGGGGGCCGCAACAGAGTAGGCCCTCCCCCGAGGCACTGCTAGCCGACATTGTCTAGCTGACGGTACCCTGAGGAGTCCCCATCTGTGCGCACGCACAGGGTGATTGGTATTTGATGTTGGCAGAAGACGCTCCCGCAAGTACCCCGGACCCAAATCGTAAAGGACTTTGAATGTTAAAACCAACACCTTGAATCTCACCTGGACCTGCTGTTGGAACATTTGCCACAATCTCTTGTTCTTTTATTGAATCCTTTTGTTTTGCTTTTTTGGCAGTTTCTTGAACTATTGATAGATTTTGCCTGTGCTTAGCTGCTGCTTGATAGTTTAGAAGAAAATTTTAGCAAGCTCAGTCTTCCCTCCAAGTACAGTGACTCTCTCTGTGGGAACAAGCCATGAAAGCATTCAAACTCTATTAAATATTTAAATCCCAGACTGTGAGCTGAGTTTCTTTAAAGCAAAAGCCATAGTGAAGCTATAATAATCAGACAGCAATACTGGGATGCTTGGTAAACTCATTAAGAACCTGAAGTTACACCTTAGGCTAATAATGGAAAGTTTTGGTAGAACCTAATAAAAGAATATGGTCCCCCAAAGTCCTAATATGTTGTTGCAAAACAAATCAAGGCTCTGTTTAGTTTCTGTATTTGCCATGATTCTCCTTTGCTTCACAGATGCAAAATTTCCAGCTGTGTGATCTCACTTCAGTCACATTCATTTAACATCTTTTCCTAAGTGATTTTCTCATCAATGATAATGATACTTCTAGGTGAATATGATGCTATTATTCTTAAAGTTGCCTTTACTTTTCTAAGAATGATAAAAGTAAAAGAAAACTTTATGATCATTCAAAATCCGAGTCGGTACAGAATTTGACAGCCTAAGCACCTACATGGGAAACAGGTACAAGAAAGCAAAAAAAAAAAGCCTTTGTTTTGGTATAGAAATTTTTTAAAAAGAATAAAAACATTCAGAAAGGCAACATCACAAAATTTCACTATCACATCCTAGGCTATTAATGTCAGTTGAAATTTAATCTGTTATGCAAATTTCATGTATTCTGTTTCAATTGCCCTCTGATTTTGGCTCTGCTAAATGTTGATTAATAAGCTCGGAAGGATGACTTGAAATACAGGTCCTTTGAAAACTTCTGTTTGATCTTCTTCCTCTTAAAAACTTCATAAGGTAATTCAATGCATCTCTATCCAAATATAAGTGGCTCTTTCTTCAAACTACTTCAGCTACTGTTTTGGGAGGCTTGTGTGGAATTTGGAAACATGTAATCAATATTTTTACCAAATGGTACTGTGCTGTCCAGCCAGTATATAGTTAATGGGAATTGGTATAGTTAGTTAGGAATTGGGAGCTGTCCCCTTAAGGGAATGCATCATGGTAAATGCTCCTGCAATATGGGATGAAAGGGATAAAAGATTACCATCCTTTTACACCGGAAAGTCAGCTATGCAAAGAGTTGGACATTGAAATGAATCTCAACGTAACTGTGAGTTATCTTGAGGATGCCTGATGTACCAATAAAAGGACTTTGTATGGATGCTTTGTGGAGTCATCTATCTGCCTCTATACTTTCAGTCAGTAATTATAGAGGACAGAATAGTAAAAGTATGATGTAAATCTGAATTCTTGAAGCCCAATAGTAAAAGGATTAATCTGGATTCCCATAAGTAAAAGGATGATGTAAATCTGAATTCCTGAAATCCCTGAGTAAAGGGAAGAAAGCTAATCTGGAATCCCTCAGTAGAATGATGAATTGTTTGTCTGTATTCCCCTGCTAAAAGAAAAGTAAAGAATATTGTTGTGTTTGAATTCCTGTGACAAGAGCAGAAGTATGTTGAAAACAGAGCTTTCAAAGTAACACTTTCTCTGCATCTTTCTCTTTCTGTGCCACAAAGTTGCCAAACCAGTTTGAATTACAGAGAGGGCCAGGAACCAGGGAGAGGGTTCAAATTTTTTAACAACCGGTTCTGTGGGTGTGCCTTAGTTGGTGGGTGTGGCTTGGTGGTCATGTGACTGGGTGGACATGGCTTGGTGGTCATGTTATTGGCTGGGTGTGGCCAACTCAATATCACTCACATCGAGGCATGCATCTCCTCGCCTGGCCTCTCATGACTGTGGGGATGCTGTAACATTTGTAAGTGTGAAAAATGGTCATAAGTCACTTTTTTAGTGCCATTGTAACTTTGAATGGTCACTCCACACAAGCAAAGGAGCAGCAAAGGAGGGGGAAAAAACTCCAGAGATGTTCCAGAGACAGGAAGTTTAGTCCTGCCAAGAATGTAATAAGGGTTAACGGAGAGGCAGTTTCTGTAAGCAACATCAGAATGTTTCCTTCCTGCCTTCCTTACAGGATGAGGCTAGTAATTTCTTCTAACAACTGGTTCTCCGAACTGCTTAGAATGTTAACAATCAGTTCTAGCGAATAGGTGTGAACTGGTAGAACCCACCCCCCTCTCTTCAGCGAGAGAATTTACTAGCTACTTCCTTTCTGCTCAATCCGCATCTCTGTTGTCTTCTGCTGTCCCAAAGACTCAATTAGCAAAACAAGAGAGAGGAGCCAGAAAGTCCCCATCTCTCAAGGGAAAATCAAACTTCTGCCTTAAGATGCTTTACAAATGTAGTAGAAGAGTCTGAGGAATCTTGCTTGTGTCCTTAAATGGTGGCTCAGGCTGTTAAATGCCTGCTCTTAAGATCCAGCTGTCTACAATTACTGTAGGCTCGAATCCCACCAGGCTCAAGGTTGACTCAGCCTTCCATCCTCTCGGGGTAGGTAAATTGAGGACCCAAAATTGTTGGGGGCAGTAAGCTGACTTTGTAAAAATGCTGCTTAGTAATAAGCAGGCATATACAATGGAATGAAGGCTATTGCTGAGCGCATTGGGTTGTGCTCCAAAAATTGTAAGCCGCCCTGAGTCTTCGGAGAAGGGCAGCATATAAATGTAATTAAAAAAAAAAAAGACAAAAGCTGATTCTCCTCTGCTCATCAACAAGGAGGCAAAGCAATAAAGAGGCCCCTTTTAATTATTTTACGACAGGGTCTCTAAGCAACAAGGTCGTAAAAATTCCTGGATTCGGCCATCTCCAGAGCAATGGGGCACATTCCTCCCCTCTTAAGAGAGAAATTTAATGCCAGCAAGCATTTTAAACACAGAATTGCAGTTTGGTTTGTACTCTGCTAAGATTTTTCCCTTCTATTTTCCTTTACTGCAAATTGAAGAATAACAGCCTACTCTGTTCAGCAAAGATAAATTATTTAACCACAGTGTTCATGCAATGTACTAAAGTATTGCATTTCTCTAATGACTTTCCTTCCAGCCTAATTGGCTGCCATTTAACTACTAGCCTACAGCACCATCTGGTGGCAAGTAGAAAATTTCACAGGAAATTCTAAACAAAACAGGGCCTTGGTGGCTCAGGCTAATTGCCTGCACTTAAGTTCCAGCTGCCTACAACTGCTGTAGGCTCGAATCCCACCAGGCTCAAGGTTGACTCAGCCTTCCATCCTCTCGGGGTAGGTAAATTGAGGACCCAAGATTGTTGGGGGCAATTAGCTGACTTTGTAAAAATGCCGCTTAATAATAAGCAGGCATATACAATGGAATGAAGGCTATTGCTGAGCACACTGGGTTGTATCCCAAAAATTGTAAGCCGCCTTGAGTCTTCGGAGAAGGGCGGCATATAAATGTAATTAAAAAAAAATTTTTTTTTAAACTTACACCAACCCTAGTCACCCATCTTGTGGCAACCAATGAATTTCACAGAAATTTCTAACTTAATTCATTAGCTTATACCAACCCCTGGTAATTTAACCCAAGGGTCCAGCATCACTGAGAGACCAATTTGCACATCGCATCCGTGTTTTTCAGGCTTGACAAGCACCACTAACAGGCCATTTTGTGTACTGTGCCAACATCTTCCAGACCTCACAATGCACCCACTAGTGGCCAACCAGTGTACTTTGTCAGTGTCTCCCACACCTTGCAACGCACACCTCTAGTGGTCAACCACTGAAATTTGCAGAATTTGCTCAATTCAGCCACATGCCTGCACGCCATCTACATGGTCAAGTACTGAATTTTGCAGAAGTTGCTACGTTCAGTTACCTGCTTGCAGCACACCCTAGTGGGAAAAGGGAATTGCATGGAAAACCACTAAATTTTCCAAATTCACCTTTTGCCAATTTGAAGCATGGCAACTTCTTCAGCCATGACAGATGTCTCTGATGCACCAGAGGACTCGAACCCTCCACCCACCCTTGATGTAAACATGGAGCCTGGTTCCCAAAACCCAGTTTTGGATGTCCCAACCTCCGAAGAAGCAATGATACCTCAGAAAGCCTATGACCTCAGACAACATAAGAAGCTTACCGAACCCATACGCTCATTATTGAGGGAGAATTGGGACAAGCAGTATCGTCATCATGTAGAATCATGGACGGAACTGGAGAAGATCTGTGAAACTCCCAAACGCAGGCTGTCCCTTGGGAGATTCCGCCAATTGCAGGAAGACTTACAGGACCTTCTTGAATGGTGGAGAGACAGCGAAAGTAAACTCAAGACCATCCAGTCGAGTCTGGGTGACCCAAACCTCAAAGAACACATTCAATGCTTCAAGGAAGTAAACAAAGAACACAAAGAATGCATTAGGGAAGGCAAAAATGCCCTCCAGGCAGCGCTCAATGACACACTACAGCTGGAAGAAATGTCGGGGGAGAGGGCCACATCCGACATAGCCCCCTGATCATGCGTGGCCTCCTCCCACTATTCTAAGACAGCCTCCTCCCTGCATCCCAAACTGACTAGATCTCCAGCAGGTTCCAGCATCTCATGGCAAATCTCTGCTGCTGGTTCTCACCATCCTTCCAGAGCATCCTCCCATCACAACAATGCATCTAAGGCCTCCAAAGCAGCAAGTTATGCTGACCGAGCTGCAGAAGCTGAAGTAGAAACTGCAGTAGCAGACACAGATCTACATGCAACAGAGGAGGTAACATGGCAGAAGGCAGCAGTAGCAGCTAAAGCAGCAGAAATGGCCAAAGCCCAGGCTGACCAACAAGCAGAAATGGCCAAAGCCCAGGCCAACCAACAGGCAGAAATGGCCAAAGTTCAGGCCCAATTGGAGTTAGCTGAACAACAAAGGGAGTTGGCAACAAAAACAGCACGGGCTGGAGCATTGAGGAAGGTGGCTGACAATGCCTCCTCAACTTCGACCTCGAAGAGTTGGGAGCAGAGAGTCCAGAAGCACGGGTCAAGGCCTACGTGGATGAGCAGCACTCACTATGAAACAAGCAGATAGAACTGGCACGGTTAGTTAGCAGTCTCCCAGAACCAAGGGATCGAAAGGGAGAATCTCAACCACAAGATCTAACCACCGGTCAAAAAATTGACATCGTAAGACCTAAGACTTGAGACTCCATCCCCAAAAACAGCAAACCTGCCCCAATGTCTCACAGCCTGCTGGACAAGCAACTTTCCCCTCCTAAAAACAGCAAACCTAACCCTACACCTCCAGAACTACAGAGCAAGTGAATTAACCCACCAGTTGCTATGCAAATCTCTCAGCAGAGAGACATACCTCAAGCGACAACTGCCACACTCAATCCACAGGCAGTGGCATTCCTGCCACAACCTCAACACTACTCGAGCTCACAGGTACAACAAGATAACTGCGGCCAGCCTACACAGCAACGTGAAGCTCCACCATTGTCTACGGAATGGCAGAACAACCTCCTGGGAGGAAGACTACGACCCATCATTGAGATACCACTGGACCTACTCTACGAGAATCCAAGGGGAGACCCCTCTGTGTCAATGCCCCTCACCCACAACCCCTACTCCACCTCAGCAGATGATCCAGCATACTGGAGAGCATTGGCACTAAGGAGAGGAAAGCTAGATTTGGCCGCCAACGATGTATACAAATTCTCTGACGAGCCAGGCAGAGGATATCTGCTATGGAAGAGAATTTTCATGCGCAACATTCAAGTAGCACGCCTGAAGCCCAATGAAGTACTCGTACACTTGATAGCATGGCTGGGGCCACAGTCTGCAAGAGCAGCGCAGGAACTTTATGCATCCCACTTGAACGATCCAGACGCTGCCCTTCAGTTGATGTGGAAAAGACTCGATGAAGAGTATGGTGCTCCCACAGAGGTGGGATCATCGCTCTTGGATCACCTCAATAGATTTCCTAAAATTACTCTCGATAAGCCTCATCAGCTCAGGGACTTATCCAATATACTTATACAGCTGAGAGTGGCACAACAGGATCCCGACTTACCGGGACTCGCTTGTATTGAACACTTCCAAATGCAAAGCAAAATTATTCGAAAATTACCACAGGCGCTAATTGAACAGTGGATCTAGTTGTCTGAGGCCTTCAGGGCCAAGGGTCACCACAAAGGAACTCCCTTTACCCTTTTTGAAGAATTTGTGGCCCACCAGGCAACATCATGCAAAACCCCCAGTCCCACATACTCAGAGCTGTTAGTTCTTCAACTGACAAAAGAGCTGGCAACAACTCTGCACTGTCCACGGGTCCCACACAAAATGCTAAAGGAAAACCCTTCATGTCTGTACACAAAACGGAGATCGCTACCTCACCTGTTCAGAGTGTGGCCGAAGAAATGTTAGAGACACACCAAAATGGACTCCCGAGGTCAAAGGGAGTCCAGTTTTGTCCATTACACCACACTCCACACCTGCTGAATATAGATTGGATGCTATAATGGGTGGGGCCAGTCTAAAGCATCTATTTACAAGAAGAAATTAGACTTCAAAGATGTTCCTCAGCTTATTAGAGTTCTAAATTCAGAGAATCTAAGAAAAAGTCATGTACTTCATGGAAAGAGCTTACTTTCCCATTCTTGCTTTAACATATTACAAGACCTCGTGGCATTTTTCAGCCTTTGTTTTCATGGAAACAGAATAAATTATCCTCTGAGGGCCTGGCCATTGGACTGTATAGTTCAATAATGTCTACCATTCTAACTAAAATAACTTGTATTAGACAAGAAATGTTTAGTATTGAACTGGGAATAGCCTGCAAACAGTATTTGTGCTCTATCCCTGTTCTAGAGTCTTTTCCCTTGAAAATACCAGGTCAGGTTATATCTGTAGCTTTGCTGTCACTCACAGAAAAAAAATAGTGGTAGTTAGAAGAAAAGGTACTTAGATACACTAAAAAAGCCTTACATGGAGAAAAGCTGTCAAAGAAAAGATTAGTGTCCATTGTACATGTCATCATCCATTTTGCAATAATAGTTGCACTGCATTTTAAATTATGGGGTGTACCTTACTATTTGATGTGCAACCAACTCACTCATAACATAACACAGTACAAAGATGCTCACATACCCATTTAGTGTAAGGATGACATATTGGTAAATATACCTGAACAAATGTTCTATGGAAAATAATGAAATAAAATTAATACAACTGTTGAATGAATGGTAACGTCTTCATCTCCATAACTTTAGTTTAGTGATATTTTTATATATATACGAAATCCTTGAAGTGAGCTTTGTTGGTTTTTTGTATTTCTCCATATAAACACCATCATTCACTACATATGTCTGCCAAACAATGTACAAGCTTCTTAAATCTATTATTCAAGAACCCAACCTTTTATTTCTTCAACCCAGTTCTGACAGTCCTTTCCACTGCTTCATTTGAGTCAAAAGGATACTCACAGAAGTACTTCTTGAATTTTGAGAAAAAATGGAAGTCTCATGGCACCAACTCTGGACTTTATGGTTGATGGGAAAAGACAATGACATCCAACTTTATAATTTCCTCTTGGATGCTACATGAGATGTGAAGCCCAGCATTATTATGCTTCAGCAAAATTTCCTTCTGCTTCTGAATGCTGCTTAGCCATTCTATCAAAGTTTTGATTGCTGCAATATAGTGCTTTGATAGTTCATAGTGATGCCAGGTTTTTAAAAATCCATGTGAATAACACCATCTGCATCCCCAAAAATGTAGCCATCCATCTTCCTGCCAAATCCTGACTTTTGATTCCGCCCAGTTAAGTTTTGGATGATATTTGAGGAATTTGCTTGTAATGTTGAATCCATGTTTCACTGGCAGTTGTGCTGCAATACAAAAATCCATCACCTTTACTCTATTAGCATGACAGCAGTTGTTGGCAAATATCAACCTTTGAAACTTTTATATCTTCCCATGAGTATTTGAGCAACCCATTTTGCACAAACCTTTTAGTATTGAAGAACATCAACACAGTGACCCACACAATCCTGTGAAATGCCAAGCTGACAGCAATTTCCCTTTGAGTGATCTTTGATTGTCTTTAATCAGTTAATCAAAGTTTCTCATGTGTAACTCAGTTGCTACCATAGATCATTCCTGAACACACAAATCAGCTCTTCCTGGTTCACTGTCTTTTATGTATTTTGGTTCCACTGTGCCCATTTATCATGTCAACACAGTCAACATAATAAGCAACCTGGATTTTAGTGGAGGTTCTCCTTTGGCAGTCAAAACTTAAATCATGGTATATTGCCTAAATTGCATTGTTGAGTAGTCACTGCAGACTTCCATTTAACAAACAATGGCAATTACATTTTCTGACAGCAATTTATTTCTGTTTAGCTTTATCCCTTTTTCCAAGGAAATCAGGGCCAAATATACAATCAGGTACATAACCCTAAAATGGAATAACCTGGGATTACTCTGTAGGATTTAAGGCATTTAAACCTTATTTGCCCTAAGTAGTCCAAGTATAAATCAACATCTATTGTTTACTCTGAAATAGGGAACCAAATGTTTTCTGTACTAGCATTCACTTTATCCATCAGATTGGCTATAATAGAGGACCATATGCTCCCACCTTTATTCCTAAGTGAATTAAATTCTGGAACAGCTTGAGGCTTTGTTATCACAAGGACAAAGTGTTCTAAGGGGCCTTTCTTCTATCATCCTACAGTGACAGGTGTGGAAGTTTGCTGGATCACTTTGAGCTAATCAACTTCTCTCACTCCAACTTTCATCACAGAGTTGCAGTGGAAAGAAAATGAGAAGAAGGAACACTACATACACTGGCTTGAGCTTCTGAATGTAAAGTGAGATGGAAACCTAACAAATAATATAGGGGTTTTTTTCAATCAAAAGCATAGATAGGGGCAATATCACACTGACAGCAAAAACAGTTGATAATACACCTTCAATCTGTGTTATGACTCATTGGCAACATCGTTCTGATGGCTATGCTCTTTCACAGCTCCTATTCATTTCAGAACATTTTAGAAAGGGGTGTAGATTGTGCCTCTTTTCTCTGATGGAATGATCATTATTCAACAGCCTTAAGGCCAGAATGAAGAAGACATCTTTTATGCAATACTATCATGCTAGATACCATCTTTGCCCCTGGTTAATTACTTAAACAAATTCAAAGGACCTGCTGACTGGCCATTCAAACAATATAGCATGCAATTCTCCACTGCTCTTCCCAGAGGCAAATGCAAGAATATATTTCTCTCTGATCATCATCTTTTCTTTCCTGAGTAAATTGAGGGAGGAAGACAAAGATTATTTCAGTATTGAACAATATGCTACAGGCCACAGTGCTATTGATCCCAGTCCAAGCCTGACGGTGATTGAATAAACCAATTTACTACATACTACATTTCTCTCAAACTATATTATCTGCTACTTCCCCCAATTTTATTTTTTATTGTCTATAGTGAACAAGTTGTTTACCTGCGACTGGATTTTTTTTAGTAATCTTCTCTATATTCACACATATGGATCAATCCTTGTGCAAGCTTTTTTACCAAAATCTTCTATAACTAAGGCCGATTTTTAATAGACAACCATTGGTCTTTGTAGATAAAGTTCCTATCTTTCCTTTCAGCAGTCTGTGCCAAGTACCAAGAAAACCCCATAATGCATACCAAGGCAGGCATGATCAGGAATCATGGACTAATTGAAGAAGAAGCATCACACAAACAGCTGAGTACCAACTATATCTTTGGGTACTGTGTAAGTATACTAACAATTTTTATTTTATTTATTAAATTTCTACACTGTTCATCTCACCTAAGTGACCCTCAAGAAGAAGAGTAGACAGTACTGATTGCCTAAAACAGGGGTGTCAAACTCATGTCGTCATGCCGTCATCACATGATGTATCTGGACTTTTTTTCTCCTTGCTAAACTGAGCATGCATGTGGCCAGCGCATGATGCATCTGGCCTGTAGGCCATGAGTTTGACAGCCCTGGCCTAAAGGAAGCACCTGTACTCAAGGAGTATATTCTGATCACTATGGAATGTTGAGATAGTAGTTTTATACATATCCTGGAATGACAGTCCCCAGTAAAGAACTAGGGAAACTGACACTACCATGGTACAAGACAATTTATACCCATTTGGCATTGGAAATATCAGGTCTTGTAAGGAATGACAGTAACTGTTATTGTTCATTTCACTATTCAATGACAATGTCAAATTTCTCCTTGCATTTATATGACAAAAAAAGGTATTGGGTATGGCTAACATTGGAACTAATACTCAACATGTGAGAAGTAGAAAGTCAAGGAAAAAGTACAGGTAGTCCCCAATTTATGACCACAATTGAGCTTAAAATTTCTGTTGCTAAATGAGACATTGGTTAAGTGAGTTTTGCCCCATTTTAGATCTTTCTTGCTACAGTTGTTAAGTGAATCACTGCAATTGTTAAGTCAGTAACATGGTTGTTAAGTAAATCTGGCTTCCCCATTGACTTTGCTTGTCAGAAGATTGCAGAAAGTGGCCTCATGTTCCACTGCAACCATCATAAATACATGTCAGTTGCCAAGTGTCTGAATTTTAATCATGTGACCATGAGGATGCAACAATCATAAGTGTAAAAAATGGTCATAAGTCACCTTTTTCAGTGTTGTTGTAACTTAGAATATTCACTAAATAAACTGTTGTAAGTTAAGAACTATCTGTACAGTGAGAAAGTTAAGGCTGACTTAAATAGAACATTACCTTCGATAAACATAAAATATGCCAGAAAGTATGGGAGAGAAGCTAGAGAAATTCAATGTAGAAGACACCTAAGTCACTGATACTGAAATCTTTGCTACCAGTACTAAAATAGCTAGATTTAAGAGACAAAAGCTTCCTTGTAGACTGATCAACAAGAAGTACCAATGGATGGGACTTGATCAGGGGTGTCAAACTCATGTCGTCATGATACATCATGTGATGTATCAGGACTTTTCCCCCCTTCGTTAAACCAGGCATACATGTGGCCAGCACATGACGCATTTGGCCTGTGGGCTGGGAGTTTGAAAGCCTTGTACTAGATCAATCAGAAGCAGTAGTCTTTTGAGGGCATGGCCTCTTTAAGAAAAAAACTTGGTAGGTAGATGTTGTAGGAGGAATCTTGAACAACTAAGAGGAATGTGCTTGGAGGAATAGTCTCTAATTTTATCTCAGGTGAATTCACAACCTTTCACTTTAAATTAAGATGGAATTGAAAAATATCTTGAAGTGGGCACTTAACAGAATCCCCAATCATTAGAGAGACTGCAGCTGGAAAAAAATGCCACTTGAGGGTATATAATTTTCAAGCTGGGTTTATGCTATCTCTAGTACACCTGTAATTTCCATCAGACATAGGTTTCCAGGTTTGGCTGAGGGAATATGTCATTTCAGAAAGGCAGTTAAAATTCATTAGAGTCAGAAAAACTGTAGACAACCCAAGGTGTCTTAAGCATTATAGGAATGAACAACATTCCTAACTGAAACAACATTTCAAAACTGTTGAAAAGTTTGACAATCAATATGAGTGGTAGACAGGTATATAGGATGATTTAATCCATTAATGCCTTTGAAATGCCACATGGGGACCCTGTGGAAACCGCTTTCAAAATACTAAATTTTAGGCAATTGCCTCCAACCCAAATAATTCATTCAAATAAGATTCTCACAGCAACTTTATCAATAAGATTTATTGAACTGAAAAGAATAGAATTACAAGAATTTTCACAACTGGTTACTACTTTTATGTTACTAATTTATTTCCTGAAATAATGTAGGATGGGCATCTACTCTGTGTTGAGGAGACATACCTCTTTACAGATAAGAGATAACTGTTTACTAAACCATCTTCTAAATCTTATTCAGGCAGCAAACTAACTTTTCTATCTAACTGAGGTCAGTCCTAGTCATTGGAAAAACTAAAGTGTAGCCTCGGGACAGTGCATGGATAGAAGATACATTTATGAGAAGTTGTAGACCTATTGAAGTTAGGAACCAGTAGGATGAACCAATACAAGAAAAACATTCTAAAGAGCACATGAGTTCCAGAGATCAATGATAAAATGTGTAAGGGTTTGTTATATGTTTTTCCTGTTTGTTTATAGAGAGTACTATTACTGTAGTATCTGAACAGTAAAGTCTCATAAGACAGGTTTCAAATTCTGAAGAGTTGAAAGCAGTGAAAAGCTTTGATACACAAGTCAGCTTCCTCAAAGTGAGCCTCCAAGCCAATTTATGATTCATCTACTGTAACCTTGCACGAAGGTTTAAAGCCTGGAAGAACAGCAGCTGCAATCCACAGTGGTGGAAGCCATACTATAGGTAACACTATATCTCTGGAGAATGCAGTTCTGGGTTTGGGTTGGATTTAAGTCTGGAGAAAAGATTTTGAGAAGTACATTCTGGACCCTGTCATCTGAAATCTAATAAGGAACATAAGTTAAAGGTAGCTTTCACTATAAAGATAGAAAACTACTTGGAGGATCTCCTTGTAAACTTCCATAAGCATAAAGTAAAAGTACTGTAAATCTTATTCAAGCTAATTGACTCCAAGCAATCCTCTATTCATACATCTTCCATCTTTCTTTTGGATGGAATAAATATCGAGCCAGGAATAAAAACATTGCATCATTGAGTTTGGAAAAACTATTTCGAACCTTTAGAGAAACTTTTTCACTGGCTTCCAAAGCAAGTAAGGAACATAAATGCCTGACCGATCTAATAAGGACTTCAGAACAACCTCAAGGTATATCATGTCTGCATCATTGCAAGGAACCTAGAATCATTGGATATTTGCTAAATGATGTAAAAGCTGGAAATGAAATATCATACTCCTGAAGTCAAAGATACTACATCCTTCTGCTCAAGCATCATTATGAGACAGGCTCTGGAAACATCTAGGAGAATATTATAAATATTGTATCCTGGTATAATAAAGATAAACAAGAAAGTTGATGCTGAACCTTAGGACCAAGGGCAATTACTGGGGAAAATTTTTGACATGTCTTTTGACATATACCCAAGAGACAGACTGCAGTTTTTACCTTTTGCTTTCTATTAAATATGTCAGCTGAACAACCTGTAAACTTCCAGACTGTTACAGCTACAACCTGCAGCATATTTAACCTTGCTAATTTGCTACTTGGAGAAAGCTTCCTACTTACTTTTTAATACAATTGTATGAGTGGTGTCACTTTCTTCCAGAGTAAGTTCTGGTATTAGGTTCATATACTTAAAGGTTCACTATGAACAATAAGAATGCAGAGCTGAATACAATCTGCATGCCAATATATCCAATTTACATCCTTTTTCATCAATTAAAGTAGTATGATACCAAGCACTGTCTCTTCTGCACTACCTCTGCAACTCTGCTCCATTCATGAGAACATTCTTTGTATTATACACACCTCTATCGATAAAATAGCAGCAAAGAAAAAGGAAACATTAAGGCTGGTATAGCCTTAGACAAAGTGAGGCAGTTGTACCAGATGGCAGAAGACACTGGAAGTTGGCAACAAGAAATAGACCACCGAGTGGCTCATAGTGTTGCTGTGTAAGCTCTTAAATTAGCCAGCTGATTTGGGATATGGTTGATTCTGCCAGACAAATGGCCTTGCTGAAGAAGTATCCAGCTGCCTATTCAGTCAGCTTTCTTTCTCCTGAAATAGGAGCGTGCCCTCTTGTTCTTTGTCTTACATAGCAAAATTGCTTCAGCAAGTTCTACAAGGCTTCTTTGCATATGGGTTCCAGGGTGTAAATGTTGCATTAATTTTTCCAGGAATTTGCTGTATACTTCAACCTATGAGTAATGAAAATGAAGTTGTCTTACATACGGTAGCTGTAGTGAATATCATTCTCCTGATAAATGTACTTCTGCTTTGGAAATATATATGAAAATCATAAAAGTAAGATATGCTTTAATAAATAATCCACACAAACCTACAAAGAACAGTTTGCTTATGCAGTCTTGAGTGCATTCATAAGCCTGGCAAAATTGCTGAAACAAAAAAAACCTGCCTATTTTAGTATTGTATCTAAAAAAAACCCTTTGTTTTCAGCAACCCTGGATTTCTAATCCTTTATTTACGAAGGAAGGAACCAGATAACCAAATAGGGTTGATGTATAGCCCTGCATTCATTAAACCATTGTTTCATAATTTCAGTAACTGTATGGACTTCATCTCCCAGAATTCCCCACCCAGCAAGCTGGGAATCAAACTTTTGTAAGAGATGCAAGTGCATATCTTAAGTAGATGTCTGAATAGAACTAGCAAATTATTAAATCCTGTCACATTTTAACATTTGTAATCAGAATAGAGCTGGAAGGGACCTTGGAGGTCTTCTAGTGCAGCCCCCTGCTCAAGCAGGAGACCCTGTACAATTTGAGACAAATGGTTCTTATCAAGTCTGTTCTTAAAAACCTCCAGTGATGAAGCGCCTACAACTACTGAAGGCAAGTTGGAACTTTGCGTGAGAATAACAAGTCCAGTTTTGTATTATTTTGCTTTTCTTGTACATGAAACTAAATAGCTATTTCTTTTTAAATGTTCTGATGAGGAATTTAGCTATCTCACTTCTGATCTTTGGCACTACGGATGTACAGTTTGGTCTTACAGATTTACTTTCCATTGTTGCTACATATTTTTAAAATTATAAATATATTAAAAAAAATCCATTTGCTGTCCTAAAAATCATCCTTTATTTTTTATTATAATTATTGGGAAAATAGGGGGAAATTACAGCACTATCATCACCACCAGAAAAGATAAATTTTATTTTCATTTTAACTTTTATAAACAGAAAAAATGTAGATTATTAATGTGGATTTGGAAAGTACAAATGTGAAACAGTTACCAAAAATCTAAATGTCTGTTTCACATTAGAAATGGATAAATTGACACCAAAGTTGGACTTAGCCAGTCTAGGAACTCTTAATGAGCAGATATGCCCCTCCTGAAGAAGCCTGCCTTGGACCCGACCGTGTTAGACAACTTTCGTCCGGTCTCCAACCTTCGCTTTTTGGCGAAGGTTGTTGAGAGTGTGGTGGCTCAGCAGGTTCTGCTTTTCCTGGATGAAGCGGACTACCTGGATCTGTACCAATCGGGCTTCCGACCCGGTTACAGCACGGAGACGGCATTGGTCGCTGATGGAT
The DNA here is from genome assembly GCA_009733165.1 of Naja naja. Classification (NCBI taxonomy): domain Eukaryota; kingdom Metazoa; phylum Chordata; class Lepidosauria; order Squamata; family Elapidae; genus Naja; species Naja naja. The sequence continues at coordinate 260,010,634 of CM019149.1, read as the reverse complement.
GATCTCTGGAGGGCCCGGACAGGGGTTTTCCTCTGTCCTGGTCCTATTGGACCTCTCAGCGGCTTTCGATACCATCGACCATGGTATCCTTTTGCGCGCCTCCGGGGTTGGGAGTGGGGGGCACTGTTCTTCAGTGGTTCTCCTCCTACCTCTCAGGGTGGTCGCAATCGGTGTTAGTGGGAGGGGTTCGGTCGACCCCGAGGGCTCCCTCTTATGGGGTCCCGCAGGGGTCAGTCCTTTCCCCTCTCTTATTTAATATCTACATGAAACCGCTGGGTGAGATCATCCGTGGTTTTGGGGTGAAATTCCATCAGTACGCTGATGATACTCAGCTGTACCTTTCCACCCCAGGCCAGATCAGTGATGCCCTCTCCCTGATGTCCCGGTGTTTGGATGCGTACGGATCTGGATGAGTAGGAACATGCTCCGACTCAACCCGGCCAAGACTGAGTGGCTTTGCGTGCGGCGTCTCGGCCCAGCCAGGATTGTCTATCCTGGCCATGGGGGAGGTGTTACCCCTGTGGATAGGGCGCGGAATCTGGGGGTCCTCCTGGCTCCAGTTGGAGGAGCATGTGGGGGCCGTCGCCAGCGGGGCCTTTGCCCAGCTCCGTCTTGTTTGACAACTTCACCCTTTTCTGGACCGGGATGCCCTACGCACAGTTACTCATGCTCTTGTCACCTCGAGACTCGACTACTGCAATGCTCTCTATCTAGGACTGCCCTTGCATACCATCCGGAGATTGCAGTTGGTGCAGAATGCGGCCACGCAGGTGGTGATGGGAGTTACCTGGTTCTCCCATGTTACCCCCCTCCGCGTGGCCTGCATTGGTTGCCGATGCGCTCGGGTGAGATTCAAGGTTTTAGTTTTGACATTCAAAGTCCTACACGACATGGGTCCCCAATATCTGAGGGAGCGTCTTCTTCCAATAGCTAGTGCCGGCTGCCCTGTGCGGGCTCATAGGCAAGGACTCCTCGGGGTTCCATCGGCGGTCAATGCCGGTTGGTACTTCCCGACGACGAGCCTTCTCTGTTGTGGCCCCCGACCTCTGGAATCAAATGCCTCTGGAGCTCTGTCTGGCCTGATCTCCGCACCTTCTGCCGAATTAAAGACCTGGTTGTTTGACCAACCTGGGCTGTGACCCTTCCTTGGGGGGAGGAATGGGGTTTTAATGTATTTTATTGTTGTGTTTTATATTTGGGCTTGTTGGTTTAATGTCTTTTTAAATATTTATTGTCCTGTGTTTTTAGTTGTGAGCCGCCCCGAGTCTTCGGAGATGGGGCAGCATACAAGTTCAAATATAAATAAATAAATAAATAAATTCAAAATGCACTTTGTATATTCTTTGATTAGAGAAAAAAATATCTATATTTATGTCTGACTGGAAACCTCTTACAGACTTTTTGCATGATATAGAATGCACTTATGACTTAGGCTTTTGATGATTAGTGAAAAAATGGATAATAGAAAAAAGTGAACTTTTTGTTACCCTACAGTAAGAGACATCTTTGTAATCATATTTGTATTTGCTGCAAAGGAAATCAGAAGCTTCTTTCTTCTATTTTGTTTCATCTTTTCTTTCTGCACCTTTGCTTTTTCTTTCTCTCTTTGTTCTCCTTATGGTATATTGGTTTGTATTCTTATGTTCTCTTTAAAACTTAGAATGAATTTATATAAAAATGTGGTTTGCTTGAATTTAGCTTGCTATGCAACTCAACCAATTATGGCTAACTTGGTAAACCATAGTTTTGCATATGAATCTCTGTAAATGGATTCACTAATTTTATCATTTATTACTTACTCTTATCTATCACTTTTGTTCTTAGACTACCAAACCAATTGCAAGAAGTCTATAATAATGAATCTCAAACATCAATAAACCCAAGTCAGATTATAGAATGTTCTACCTGGTACGTCTGACCCCCAAAACTGTGAACAACTTCCATCATTCCTCACTATCTGTCCCTTAATCCCCTGTGATAGAAATAAATAACTTAAGTGAAATAATAAGTGTGAGGGCCATCCTTGCCTCCAGCTGTTCTAGAGGAGGATGGTCACAGCTGAGAAAGCTCACCTCTCAGCCCTTACATTTTAATTAATTAATTTTTTTGAGTGTACCTATGAAGTGGCATTTGGAAGAGGCGGTTAGCTGGATTCATCTAGGTTCACTGATAGCATTAAGCCATGGTTTACTGAATGAATCTGAAATGAGACGCTGCAGCATCAAAGGGAGAAAATGCATCTTCTCCTGAGAAGGCTTGCATAAAATTTGCATATACTGATTTATATTTATAAATCCACATTTATAAATAATGACTGCACCTTCAGTGGAATACAATGTATCTTAGCCTGCATGGAAATCTGTGGGAAGTCAGCTCAAGGTCCGTGCAGATGTTAATTGCTGATGCCCAGTGTCAGGGCTCCTGCTCTTTTGATTTATTATTTTAATTGATTTGGGATTCAACAGATCTTCAAACAGAGGAATGCCCTCCCTAGAATGGGGCACACAGAAACTCAAGATCCAAGCCACTGCTAGTTTAGAAACCAGTTCTGTCTTGCATAGTGTAAGAAAATGTGACATTTTAATCCTTGATTTCATTTTTTCTGCATTGTTTCAGCTGATTTATTTTGGCATATGTAGCCACTGCCTAGTATTTCTTTTTAGCTGCTTAAGAATCTTTGATGGGATCCATATTTTTACCTCTTTAAAGTATGTATTATTCAGATAATATGAAACAGGGATGCTTATCGCTAGAAGTGAAGCTAGGCATTTCTTTTCTCCCTCCTACACCCCCTCCACTTTTCATAAGTTTATTGGACTAATTGATTACGATGAATAATACATCTATAACAATATCTCCCACTGCCCCTCCCCTGCTGTTAAAATTGAAGCTTTAATGAAAGTTTGCTTTAATTATATCATCCTACCCCTGCTGTTAACAGACTGTATAATATCTAACTGCAGCCCTCAAAATGCTCTGTATAAGCAACTCCCGGGGAACATTCTAGAGCAGCAGTTGGAAATCAGCTCCCCTGCGTTAGAGAGCTTTATAGCATAGACAGACAGCTAGAGAACACTTGTTGTAGTCTAGCTTTGCTGAAATGAATGAAAACCATAAGAGACACAATTCTGAGTGCTGGATGAATCACAGACTGTGTGAATCTAGCCCCCTGCCCACCTCCAACAGAATGGCACAACTTGTCACAGCCAACATGCCATGGTCAGCTCACCATGGCCAATTCACCATGGCCAATTCACCACAGTCAACTCACCGTAGAACAAGTCAAGATGGCCAACTTGCTACAGGACAACTCACTGTGGGACAATTCAACAATGCAATTATTTAAAATATTTTTTAAAAAATTGTCATTCACATTTCATTTGGTATACTTTAATTATTCTATTTGTTAACTCTGAAGTGAATCTGGCTGAAGCCATGTTGTGCTGCCTCATAGTTGCCACAAAGCCAAAAAGGGGAAGGGAGGCGGGTAGTTGATACCAGGCTCCAGTCAAAACAAAGTACTTTCTTGTGGTAATCAATGTCATTGAAACAGGTGGTTGTTGAAAGTGGAGAAGAGGCTGATTTCCATCTTCATTGGACAATGAAGTGATGCTTGGGAAGGGGATGTTTGATTCTTTTAATTAGGTGAAAACCATGGAAACTGTCAGAGTTGGTTTTCACCAGTGGTGCCGATATGATGTATCCAATAAACTTATCTTTTGAGGAATCTACCTGTCTCAGAGTTATGCTTTCAATAGGTGCATTACTCGGAACACTGACACTATGCCTTCAATATTAGTATAACTCTTGTTCTGCAGCAAGTTGGCCATGGTGAGTTGTTATAGACCCAACCTCCAAGACACATATATAGTATTTATTATAAAATATACACATGTTTTCAGGCATATTGCCGATATGTTTACTGGTTTATTTGTATGTGGCAACCAAATTCCCTGCACTATGCTTCATACATATTTTCTTCTATCAAAAGACAACCCTCAGTATTCACAAACATTTCAGAAAGGAAAAACACTTAAAAGCTAAAAGCAAGGCAGCTGAAACATAACGGCCTTTTGTCCAGGCAGTGGGTAATTGCAATGGAAACCATCTTTAAAGAACTGGAGAGCAATTATGCCCACCCTTCCAAATTAACCTGGTCTTAATTACACAGATTATTGTTTGCTTGCTTGTAACTATAAGCATCCCTCTATATATTTTTCACACATGTGCTTATTATTTTTTAGCCATTGAAAATGTCTCAATTAAAATTCAACCTTTTATTGTTAATAACAGAGATTGAAAAAAAATGATGTGCTTTATTAAAACATACCGCACATCAACTTGGTCTGACAGAGGAAGGACTTTTGATCATGAAAATCAGGCTCACTTTTAGTTGAGTACCATTTGGAGCTTATATCAGAATTTTTTCTCTTCCTTTGCAAAACACGAAAACAACAGCTGGTTTACAAAATAGTCAGACCTGTTTATAAGTACAGTATGAAAACGTGTTGAAAATAATTTGGAAAAACCTTCAAAACTCAAGTTTTCATGTGAAAAAAGTTGCTGATTTAAAGAATCGAACTATGAAATCATCACCGGTTCATGTAAAAATCGGGAGGAAATGCGGGGGGGGGGGGCTTTACACTTGCAGCTATTTTTTGAAGCACAGAGAGCCCCGATGTAGGTACAGATAGTCCTTGACTTACAACAGTTCATTTAGTGACCATTCAAATTTATAACAGTACTGAAAAAGAGACTTATGACCATTGCAGCATCCCCATGGTTATATGATCAAAATTCAGACTTTTGGCAATAGACTCATATTCATGATGGTTGCAGAGTCCCAGGGCCATGTGATCCCCTTTTGTGACCTTCTGACAAGCAAAGTCAGGGGGGAAACCAGATTTACCTGTGCCAGTATCTTAACAACTGCAGTTATTCACTTAATAACTGTGGCAAGAAAATGGGGCAAAATTCATTAAATGTGCCAAAATTCACTTAACAACATAAATTTTGGGCTCATTTGTGCTTGTAATTCAAGGACTACCTGTATACTACCCTTATTCCATAATATTGGGCAATGCACCTTGTCTTATATTACAAAAAGGGCTTCAGAGCAAAGCACAATGTTATCTTTATTCAATGTCTCCATAACATAAATGCAAAATGCATCTTAGCCAGATCTTTACTGAAATTCCTCTCTTTGATTTATTTTATGACATTTTGAGGCCACCTATCTTCAGATGACTCTGGGAAGCAGACAATTAAAATGAAGGAAAAAACATGCAAAAAAAACCCCATGCACACAATTTATGCTATGTTATAAAGACATTGAATTTAAAAAAAACCCTCTAAAGCCATTAAGCCCATTTTGTGATATTGTATATGTTACTCTTTTGGAGCCAATTGTTATGGGCTAATTTGTGCATGAGTCCTTCTCAGCCTGTTTGAATACTCTGATTGGAAAGATAGAATTCAAAAATATGATAAAGTTTGTAGGCTCTTAAGGCAGTAGAATCTAGCACATTCAGAACCTCTAATTAATATTTCATTACTTCAGTTTATGCATATCCATACTAATCTGTGTTTTTTATAATTACCTTAGGGACATTCCAGAAAAAGTTGGACTTGGTAAAATTAGCATTGTGATATGATAGTCATTTACCTACTTTGCAGTGTTGGTGTCCCATTTAATTAATCAAAGTTGACTCATTGGTTAATACCCTATATACAGTGATGGGATTCAGCCAGTTCACACTGGTTCAAGCGAACTGGTTGTTAAATCCCCCCTGCTATCAAAGCAGATCCTGGATTCTACACTATGGTGCAATGGAAAAATGTCCAATGGAATGGCCGGTGTGAGGAAAGGAGAAGGCTGATTTCCCTCTTTCTTCTCCCTATTCCTCATCTTTCCCTCATGCTGGCCACTTGGTTGTCCTTTTCTCCATTGCAATGCAGTGTAGCACGCAGGATCCACTTTGATAGTGGGGAGGGTAATTTAACAACCAGTTCGCCCAGGGTCAGGCTGGTCATGTGCAGCAGAGCTGGAGGATGGGGATAGGCCACCCCTCCCACAACAGCCAACCTGACCCTGGGCAAACTGGTTGTTAAATTATTTGAATCCCACTACTGCTTATATACCATCTAAACTAAACACTAAGCTCCTTTGTCCTTTGACATAGCTACTAATGTTATTCTTTGTACATTTTTAATTGTGTTTATATTTGAGTGCAAAGAGTATTTAATTTCCAGGACCTCAGTACATATGAGCTATGTTTATTAAAGCTATGTTTTAAGCACTGGATAAACAAATGAAAAGTGCAGGTCTTCCAGTGCTGAAGATAATTAATTTACACAAATTAAACAAAACAGCTCATATAAGCGGTGGACAACATAGATATGATGAACTAAGCCCTAGAGAAGTCATTGCAAGGAGAAAAGTGGTATCATCTGTGAAACTTTTTTAACAACTTGCAATTTCTTCATGGTCTCCTAATTCTAACTAGCTCTGACTGTGTCACATATTCAAATTCAGATGTTAGGTGTTAAGCATAGAATTAACTTTAAATAATATCTTTAAATGGTTATAAGCCAGCAGGCTAACTTTTTAGCTATTTAGCTATTGAGATTGAAAATATACAATATAATACTGCTGTTACACAAGCTGCACTCTAATTTCATCTTGTGGGGTCCAGATTGTGTTGAAGTTCCTGCCCTGTAGATTCAGAAAGCATTAAGAATCTAGTAGTTCCTTTGAAGTGTTTGGGCCAGGATATTATGTTTTGCCTGACTATTGTTTTGTTATTATTATAAATAGAAAGTGATTTGGTGCTATCTGAGCTTGCTTGCTTGTTTGCAGACATTTCATTACTCTACTAGGTAATATCATCAAGGTTAGTGAGTGTGGGGTTGGCTTCCTGTTTATATATAGTGGCTTGGCCTGTCAGTGTTGATATAGGCATGGTTTTCTCCTTGGTAATTCCTTGATTAAATATTGTTTCCTACTTGATTATTTGTCTGGTATTAATTCTTGCTTATCCAAGCATAGGCTGCTCTGATATTTTTGTTTCTTTTTAGCTTTTTATTGTTTCTTTTAAATGGTGTGTAAATGTGGTTTATCTCTAAAATCTATTAATGGCGGATTTGTTGAATGCCAATCTTCCAGGAATTTCCTAACATTTTTGGATTAAGTTTGGTCTAGGATTGTCAATTTCCCACAATTTCAATTTGGGAAATTTCTCTTCTACAATTTAACAAGTTTTTACAGATTCCCAGGATCTTATAGTTTCTCTTCTATTGGAACAAATTGATTCTTAGGCCTTGGACATGGATTATAGTGATTATTATTGGCTGTTTATTTTGTTGATAAGTGTTTGCCACCCTGAGTCTCTGATGTAAGCCAGGACACCATATAAAACACCTAAATGAACAAATTACAGATAACAGTGATTTGATAGCAGTGATTTAGCCATATTTATCAATATTGCAGAATTTGGACTTGGTGAAGGTTTTTTGTTCCAAGTTGGAAAAAAAACCCATGAACAACATTCTGGAAGACAAAGATATTTAAATTTATTGCTATCCCTGACTAATAGAAAGGGTTTCATTTTAAGATTATTAACATTGTCAATCTTTAATTTGTTGCAACTTTGATATTCCACATACATTTAAGAATCTTTTTGTATCAGAAGGTGATGCCAATCATGGCTTCTTTTCTTATTTTCCATCTTATTGTTTTGCGTTCAATTTGCTCTTTTGAACATCTGGAGCTTTGTTCATTATTACTATCATCAGAAGGGAGTGATTGGCAGGAGTCATGAGAGGGACTTAGGCAGGAAATTCTCCTAACTCTGTAATAGATTGAAAAGTTATGCTTTTCTCCAGACTGCAAACTGGAAAGCCTCAAAGCTGTTTATATTGACAAGAGAAACCAGTTATACTGCTTGTAGGTTACTTCTGATAAGATGTTCAGTTACAAAAGAGAAAATGTTTCCTGTTCTTTTCATGTCATTGTAGAAAATCTATACATTCCTTTCCTTTTTCTAGGAAGTAAAAGCAGATTTTCACCTTGCATTTGGTTGCTCTGAAGATTGTTAATAAGGAGTATTTGAGTTATTACATTTGCATTTGTTTGGATGCGATATTTTGTATCTTAATAATTAAGTGGAAAAAATAAGGCATTGGAAATAGCTGTGAATAACAGTTCAGCCTGAATGAACTCAGAGTTAGCCTTCTCTCCCAAAGTGTTTGCTGCCAACATGTTTTCACCTTTTTACAAACTGAAACCTCCCCAGTGTTGCCTTATGCAGATGAATTGTTCAATACAAACTGAATAAAAAGATGAGGCTGGCAGTGCTACGTTTGCATGGAGAGACGAGACGCAGAGTGCTTCAGCTCTTGTTTATTGTGACTTCAGCTCACAATATTGCCTGGACTTTGGCTTCTGTGGGGTGGATGCCCTGTTTATCAATCATATAGCCCAAGAATTCTACTTTGTCAGTTCTTAGTGTACACTTTTCTTTTTTTACTTTCAACCCTGCTTTTCTGAACCTGGTCAGGACTTCTCTGAGTTTCTCTTGTAATTGAGTGTCATTTTCAGCAGAAATTAAAACGTCATCAAAATAGGGCACCACCCCAGGTAACCCTTGTAGCATCCTTTCCATAAGGCTTTGAAATATGCCTGGTGCCACACTTACTCCAAATTGTAACCTTTTGCATTTGAATGCACCCGATGGGTTACAATGGTTTGGGCTTCTGCAGTTAAATCATCTACTGTTAACTGTTGGTATGCTTGGGCCAGGTCCAGTTTGGCGAAGACTGTGCCCCCGCCCAGAGAATGTAATAAATGATGAACCACTGGAACCAGATATGCGCTCTGTTGAAGCGCATGGTTCAATGTCCCCTTGTAATCCCCGCAGATTCTCACAGAACCATCAGCCTTGACTGGCGTGACTATGGGTGTCTCCCACCTGGAGTGGTCTGTGGGCTCTAGTACCCCTTGGGCTATTAGCTTATCTAATTGTTCATCTATTTTTTCCCTCAAAGCAAATTGTACCCTCCTGGGTTTTAAACGGATTGGTTGTACCTTGGGATCTAGGTTAAAAGTGATAGGGGTCCCCAAGTACTTGCCTAATCCGTCGCTGAAGAACTCTGGAAACTCAGACTTCAATGATCCTTCCCAATCAGTGTTGCTCACATGATTGATGCCAGTTACTTCGATGCCCAGCAGGTTGAACCACTCCAGTCCCAGCAAACTTGGGCAATCTTTACCTACGATGGTCAGTGGCAGGCGCTTGGTGTGGCCTTTGAATTTCACGTTGAATTCTCTTGTTCCAACTACTGGAATCTTGTTCCCTTGGTAGTCTTTAAGAGTTAGTGCTTGTTTTTTGAAGTGAGTCTTCTGAATGTCTGGTATCAGTCTTTGAATTGTGTCCCATGACACCATGGATAGGTATGAACCTGAGTCCACTTCCATTTGGCAAGGCCTTCCTTCAATAAATACCTTGACATGCACTATTCTGTTATTTAGTGAAGAGGAATGACCAATAGTTACTGTTTGATGAGTTTCATTTTTCCATTTACTTCTGTGCTGTGCCTCATTTTCTCACTGGTGTTGTTTGGCTTGTCTTTTCTGTCTTCGTTGTTTGCAACAAACTTCCTTCTGTTTGGTGGAGTTCTGGATGATTTGCAGACTCTTGCAATGTGCCCTCTTTTGTCACAATGGAGGCAAATGGCATCCAGGAATTTGCATTCAGTGCGGGGGTGGGTTCCCCACAACCTATGCAGTGGAAATCTCGCCTCTTTCTTCCCAGGTCATTTTGTTTCCGCTCCATTCTGAGTCTGTTAATTCCTTCTTCTTCTCCACTATATTCTGACTTGGATTCAAGTTCATCAAAATGAGTTGTGGTGGTCTTTTCACCATCAGAATGGCCCATAGTCTTGTTCATTTTCCTCATGGCTGCTGCTGAGGTTTTGGTGGCTTCTGTGGAAGATGCTTCCTCTATGGCTTCTTTCAGCGTAATTTTGGTTTCATCAGTAATTTGCTCTGCCAAACCTTGTCTTTAAGGCCCAATACAAAATGATCGCGCATGGCCTCCTCTAGACTGCTGAATTCGCACGCCCCCCCAATGCTCCTTAAACTTGCCACAAAGTCATTGACGCTTTCGTCTTCTCCCTGATCATGGCTATAAAACTCGTGTCTCCTAATGAGGCACGATACTTGGGGTGTGTAGTGTGCTCTTAAAAGTCTCTCCAGATCAGACCATGCCATTACCTTCACGTCTGCTGTGCCAGCCAATGCCTTCGCCATCTTGAAGACTGCAGGGCCGCAATAAGTGAGAAAAACCGCTCTCTTCTGCTGCTCAGAAATGGTGGCCAGATCGTTTCCTTCTAAATACATCTGAAACCGATCTGCATACGACTCCCAGTCTTCATTCTTCGGGTCGAATGGGGCTGGGGGGGTGTTCAGCGCAGCCATCTCACTCTTCTTCGTTCCGCGTTGTCTTCTCCTTGGGGAAATCCCACCTTCGTCGCCAGTGTTATGTTTGCATGGAGAGAGGAGACACGGAGTGCTTCAGCTCTTGTTTATTGTGACTTCAGCTCAGAACGGACCCAAATGGCTCAGCCGCGGTGGCCACTTATAGCCGGCTGCCGTGGCTGCCAGCCAATCAGAGTGCAGGGTTTTCCCACACTTTTACAACCAATGATTTCAAACACTTTACAACAACAACCAATCATTTTAAACTCTGCATACATAACAGGCAGCATATTTAATCTTAAGAAGAAGCAATAACTTTCAGAAATACTATAGCATAAAATGCCCCTCATCTCATACATGGAAGTAGCCTGTGGCTTGGTACTTAACTGCTGTCAGTCATGCCATAATTTTTAACACAACAGCAAGTTGGATCCCCTTCTGTGGGATGCAAGCTCTTTTGAAAATCCAAACTCTAGATATATCAATAGCAATTAATCTAGACCAGGGGTGGAAACTTCTTCCTAGTTAAGAGCTGGATTCCATTGCTCGAAATTTTTGAGCAATGATTTTTAATGTCTTTTACCACTTCACTCAGTGGGAATGATTGCCCATTATTCAATAATATCAGCTGAATTTAAGAGTGGGGTATACTGGGGTTTACCATATTTGCATGATGATGTCAACACACATATTTTATTTGTATTGTATGTTATTATGCAAATAATGTAAATCAGAGAGGAAATTTGTTCCATTCCATGGATGCTGTAATAGTCCATTATATTGAGGTCTGGTAAATTAACATTTCACCATATAGAGAAAATACTTAAATAGAAATTAGAATTAAATGCAGTAATTAGCTGTGCTATCATAGTCAAAATAATCTTAATGTTGTCATAGTTTTAACTTCCATAGTATAATAACTTTAATTAGTACTCAACATTTAATCTCATTCTAAAGACAAAGACACTAAGTATATTTCTAAATTGATAGAGGATAATTGGGAAGCTCCAGCTATGAAAGATAATCACTTGTATCTTCTGGTTCAAAGACAATTTAATGCTCTGTTTATCCATGCATATGGTCCACTCTCCATCAGAAGTATCCCTGCAAAAAAGAGGGAGGTCTTGCTAGTCAGGAACCAGAAATAAGATACCATAAATTAGAAAATTCAGATTTGTTGTGCAAAAACCTAGAAGATCACTAGATGATGACAAAGAGCTACAGAACATTTAACAAAAGCATGCTATCTAGTGGTGATCCAGATTTTTGCAGTCTAAATTTAGTAACCCTTCTCTATATGTCATTTGACCATTTTGTAATGCCTTTGTGTATATATTTGTGTATGAGGTGGATTCTGGTGCAGATTTGGTTCTCATCAGCTAAAATAGCTGGAATTCCTGCAGCTGAAATGGCATCTGGGAAGCAGTACAATAATGGAGTTTTGAGGACCCCATAAAGTAATCTCTCTGTCTCCAGTAATTCATATGCCACGTTCATCTGCTTATAGTACTGAGAAATAAATTCTGCTCTGTAGCACTGATATGTGAGTTTGGAACTTCATAACTGTTCTTGGTTTTATGGCCCAGCACAAGGATAAGTGTAGTATCTATTATAGTCTATTGGAACTGGATCCTGAATTGAAATATCTACATGACATTCTGAATACACTCATGCCTTATTGTATATCCAGAACTATATTGTCTATTGAAATAATTATTTTTTGTTTTCCCATACAACAACCTTTTTACAAGACATTTCCAAATAAAGCTTTAATTATGCAATATTCATTCAAAATTTTATTAGAGGGTTAGATAACAGTCTTCCCACATTTCCAATCATTTTCTGGCTGCATAAAATCTGCAGAATGGAAATAATAACATTCTTTTTTGAAGTTGGGTGGGGAAAAAACCTACTGGAAACTCAAACACTGTGAGAGTATATAAAAGATGCTTGCTAACATCAGCTGCCCAAATTCACAATGAACTAAGCAAAGCATGGTTAAATGTTGTTCCTGCTGTAATAATGCTGTCTTAAGATAATCATTCTTATTTCTGACATTTGATGGCACATCAAACCCATGACTAACTTTTCAGTACATGCTTTTATGCTTTTTACTAAGTAGAAAATTATTCTAGGACATGTGCTGATATTTGTGCATTGGTATGAGGAAAGAATCTCTAGATTACATAAAGATCAACTCTGAATTGTTTATACCTCTATCTCTATCGCTTTATCTATCTCTATCCATGAAGAAAGAGACATATATTTAGATCAAGCAAAAATTCAAAACTAAGACCAGGTGTTTTTATTTATAAAGTCAGCATCTTTGCAGAAACGGCAGATTGAAAAAAATAATTCTCATGGCTAAAACATTTGACAGTTTTGGGATTTATTCATTTAGCTTCTTCTTTAATCATGATTTTTGTATCACCACACCCAATGAAATATTTTGGGAGATTTTAAAAGCTGTATGTTTTTTAAATGGCATTTTATGTGACAAAGTAATAAAAACATTATTACTATAGAACTGAGGTACTGTTTTCTGCCTTTATTTACTTATTTTCTATTTTAAAATCAATTCATTCTCATAAATTGCCAAGGTACAATAACAAGGAGTCAAGTTTGAATCAAGGCTGTTGCCTTTTTAACTGACAACAATAGTCTAAGAATCTGTAATGTTTATTTATCTGCCAATCATTGCTGATAAAGCTCTTCCAATTTTTGAAGTAAAATTTTGCAGCTATATAGCTCTTTCTGGAAATATTCTTGAGGCTTATTTTACCTAGCTGAAATGTTATTTTCCTTAACCAGAGCTTTCTTCAAAGTACTATTTCTTAAAATAATTTCAAATGCCCCCTGAGGAACTAGTTCTCATTAGCAGAACCTAAATATTTTTAGACTAAGCATTACATCTCTATTTACTGGACCTGCATTCATTCAATGCATTTGGAAAATACATCAAAATGGTTTCAGAATCTCATTCGGTATGTAAAAGCCATTACAATAATGATACAATGAATTGTGTCAACAACTTTCTAACTGCTCCTGGGTTGTTGAGCATTTTTTGGAAGATCAATGTACTTAGTTAGGAAGTGAAATATGTATTTAACGGTTCAGATATTTTCATTTTTAAAAAAGAAAGCATTTTAAAGAAGCATTTAAGTGCCTTAACTAAGCTGCCTTTGCTATGAAGGATGTATGTATGTGTATGTATGAATACATATATGTATTGTAATGGCTTGCTAGTGAGACAGGTGCATATAACTTTAATAAATAAAATGTATCTCTTAGTTGGTGGAATGCAGAAACTAGTATGTTTAGATTAGATCTCTAGATTAAAGATTCTTGCCTCCATAAAGTAACATAAATATGCAAAACTGATATTTGGTTGCATTTGATATCTTGTCTTTATTATTAAAAAGCAATGATGCTTAAGGAATGGTATGGCTAATATTCTAACCTAATCTATATCTTCTCGGTATTACTAAAAAGCCTCAAAAGGTGGGTTTCAGTCCTCAAGACTTATGTACGCATGAGAAAAATTTGCAAAAATAGAGATGGGAAATTTTAGTGTGTAGAGATAGAAAAAAGGATAATAAAAACTGTTTAAAGTGAAAGGCAGAAGTATTTTGACAGAAAAAAACCAGGCCTTGGCTGTGGGTGGAAAAGGTTGAATAAGGGTCCTTAACCAGTATGAATGGAATTAAAAGTAAAACCAGGGGTGGGATTCTACCAGTTCGCACCTATTCTCTAGAACTGGTTGTTAACATTCTAAGCACTTCGGAGAACCGGTTGTTAGAACCGGCTGTGAGGAAGGCAGGAAGGAAACATTTTGGTGTTGCTTACAGAAACTGCCTCTCTGTTAACCCTTATTACGTTCTTGGCAGGACTAGACTTCCTGCCTCAGGAACTTCTCTGGAGTTTTTTTCCCCTCCTTTGCTGGTACTTTGCTTGTGTGAAGTGACCATTCAAAGTTACAATGGCACTGAAAAAAGTGACTTATGACCATTTTTCACATTTACAACTGTTGCAGCATCCCCACAGTCATGAGAGGCCAGGCGAGGAGATGTGTGCCTCAATGTGAGTGATATTGAGTTGGCCATGCCCAGCCAATAACATGACCACCAAGCCACACCCATCAACTTAGCCATGCCCATAGAACCGGTTGTTAAAAAATTTGAATCCCACCCCTGAGTAAAACTAATAAATAATTTGGAGTACAATTGAAATGAAAGAATGCTGGAAGGACAGTTTAGAAATTTGAATGGGAATGGTATTTAGGAGTAGAACTCAAATGAATGAATGCCATAAATGTATCTATTTATTTATTGCAATGATGTTTATGATGCTTCATTCCGGCCACATCTAAACAGCTTACAAGGTCAACAGTCATTAGCAGAAGTGAAATAACACATATAGAAAAATCAACATAAATACATCAGTACAACACTTGCAATTCCACATCTTAGTCAGGACAACTAAATATTGAACCAATTGTTCCCAGTAGTTTCTTCAAATTAGCAAGGATAAATGGAATAATTGGTTCAGTCTTGAATACTGAATAAGATGATGTGTGATGTCCACTAGGTTGTTTAATGTTATTTATGGACAAATTAAAAAGATTTGTTTGTGGTGTCTGGCTCCCTACCTAGACTCTGACAGTAAAACATTAATGTTCTGACACTTCATGGCTTATGTTGGCTCCTTATTCAGGCTCTAAACTTAGCAAGAGAAAATGAAACCATATAAACCATTGATTGTCTATTGCCACTAAGAATATATGAATGATTCCTGGGGTGCCATTTCCATAAATTAATGAAATCTTGGCATAATCGTTGGTCATGGGGGGAGAGGATATTGAGTCACATCCATCTGCCAAACTTCATTTGCCTTCAGACCTCGGGGTTAACTCCTATAGAGGGGGCTGCAGCGACCCGAGAGCATTGCGGGCACTGCTGTATGATTGCTCTTGCCTGCTCTATAGGGAGGTTAAAGGCTTTTGAGAGAGATTTTGTGTTTTGATGAAACATAGCATGGCTATCCCAGGGTGTAACCATAAGGGCTTGTGGTTTAGTAGCCTGATCAGCTACGGAATTGCCTTCACTAATGTAGCCGGGAAAGGATTGATGGCTTCTAATATGGCCAATAAAAAGAGAATGTGTTCACTGCTGTAGGATTGTCTGTAAGGTTAGAAATAAAGAAAGCAGCGCTTCATCTAGCGTGGGTGTTATATATGCTCCAGGCAGATTCTGGACTATGTTACAAACATATTGACTATCTGAAATAATATTGAGTGACTGCTGACCAAAATGTTGCAGAGCGAGAATGACTGTAGCCAATACCTCATGCTGCGCGGAAATCTACAGCGGGGTGATCTTAGTCACCCAGTTTCCATTGTCTTTCCAGGCAACTGCACCCCATTTGGGGCCGCCATCTGTAAAGACTGTAATAGCTTCAGGAAGCGGAGTGGGAGACAAGACAGAGTACATGGACATAGGAATGTGATTAAAAGCTAAAATTCTTTGATCTGCCGGAATGTGATAGGAAACTTTTCCCACATATTCCGTCAATGCTAGCTGCAGAGAGGATGATAAATGGAGCATACGCTCCCAGTCTTTCAGTGGAAGGGGAAGAATTATATTAACAATATCTAAATCAAGAAGAACTAAACTACGCTCCCTAGCTTTTAGAATTAATTCTGAATACATCGTATCTGGGGAGCTAATGGTGTGTCCAGGGCTATGGCTAAGATAGATCCATTCCAGGATATTCATGGAGCTTTTACCTGCAGTAGTCAGTTCTTGTGTTAAAACTGCAGTAGGCTGTTTTGCAGTGGGAATCAACACTAACGTTAGTGGAATGTTCTCTACACACCTATCAACCCAAACCTTTTTTTAGAGCATCATTTATTAGCTGTAAAACCTGCATTTGATCAGAAGTTAGGGTGATCAGATCCGCAGGATTGTCATGATTTTTCAATGCTTTAAATAATGGGCTAAGTGTGTGGGTTGGCAATCCGACATATGGTCTAAGCCAATTGATCGCACCTAGAAGTTGTTGTAAATTAACATAGGTTAATGGATTTTTGTTCTCAATCTGAGGAATCCGAGGTGTGGAATAGGTCTGAAGCAATTATGTCCTAAGTAGAGGAAAGGTGGGCATATTTGGACTTTTCTGGGGCTATCTGAAGTCCATATAACTGAAGAAAGTGCCGTAATTGAGGCAACCAGGTGGGCGGAATTTCAGGAGCGGCCACTAGAATGTCATCCATGTAATGATAGATCATTGCATTTGGGTATTGATTCTGAAATGGTTGTAGGGCTTGATTAACAAATAACTGACACAAGGTGGGGCTATTAAACATACCTTGCGGTAGCACTGTCCACTGAGTTGGTTTTTCTGAATTAATCACTGGGACAGTGAAAGCAAAAAATGGCTTATCTTTAGGACATAAAGGAATAGAGAAAACATTTTCTATCTGTCTCTGTATTGCTTCCTGCAATCTATCAATAAATTCTGCATAGGGTTCGTTGGGACCCTGTTTGATGGTAGAGAATGATTTTGATGGTTTCCCTGTAACTGGTACTTTTTTAAAGGCATGTAAAACACAATGGCCAATATCAGGATAGGCAGCTGCTGGAATGCCTGTAGCTTGTTGTTGTAAATTGCTAAAACCCCTGCCCCATACAATTGGTCTGGGATATATGCCCCCCCGGAGTTGTTTCCTGCCTGAATTGCATACCTCTGATATTCTGAATCCCATACCACATATTGCGCTGGGGTAAGAAGCATACGCATCATATCTTTCCAATCTTGTGGTATTAGGTGATATGCATTAGATATGCCTTCTAAAATGCCCTGTGTGAAAGTTGACCTGAACCCTGTTTCACTAATACTTTTCCTTAATTCCCTTAAAACCGTATAAGGTAGGGGTGTCCATTCATATTGAATTTGCCCCTGAGCGTCTACTTGTTCCTGTACTGGAAAGGCATTGAGTCCTTCCGTCAATTCTTCTGCTGTTAATTCCCCTTTTTCTTGCGCTTCTTTAAATCCAGCTTGGATTGCGCTACTCCCTTTACTGGAGATTTTTGGTGGGGTTCGAGAGGTCTCTGGCAGCATTGATGTTGGTGCTGGCAGAGTCAATTGTACATAGGGAGGAGGTGCAGACGCCTCCTGGGGAAGCAGAGAAGCTGGTGTCTTGAGTGAGTGAAAACCTACAGTTTCTACTGCTTCCTTACATTTCTGCCATAATAACAGATGTTGAATTGGAGCTCTAGGTTCTGAATGTAAATGTACTCGATTTTATCTAATCTCCCAAGTCCAGGCTTCCTTTTCCGGATACCATGGACATTGGTAACCTATTTCTGTTATAAGCTCTTCTATATCACGTAAACTTATCCCTCCTGTCTTACTTTGCTGCTTAAGAATTTTATGCAACTCTTTTGCATGAACTTTCTGCTGAGTTGATAATTCCCCCCATACTCACCTGAAATTGGGAGCGTTGTACGCTGAGGTGCACCTTGGCTATTCCAGGCAGATGAGTGGAGGGTTCTTAAGCTGAATCACGTCGGGGTCACCAGATGTTGAGACGGCGTGGAAGGAAGACAAGACACGTAAACATAGTTCATGAGGGAAGGCACCCTGAGGTCATGCCTCGAGCCTCTTTTATTAGGAAAGATCGGATCAAGCAGACCCCTGTGTCCCAAACTGATTGGGTCTTTGATGGCTTGAGAAGGAGCATGCTTACCCAAGTCAGGAGATTATCATTGGCTGTCACGTAGGCATCTTAGCCGGAACAGAGAGGTTGATTATTTACCAAGACTGAGAGGAAAACT
Source organism: Naja naja (assembly GCA_009733165.1). Taxonomy (NCBI): domain Eukaryota; kingdom Metazoa; phylum Chordata; class Lepidosauria; order Squamata; family Elapidae; genus Naja; species Naja naja. The sequence goes on along the minus strand of CM019149.1, from coordinate 259,992,322 downwards.
TACTCGAATGTGGGGGTTCATGGGTCATCCCAGCCATGGGTGGTTTGCCAGCTCCAGGCTAGTTTCCCCCACATTTCCAGGCCTTTTATAAACCTGAGCTGGCAGGGAAGGAATGATCATTGAATGAAAGAAAGGGAAGTTAAAGCTTTCCATATGTAATATTTAATTTATTATTTATCAAATCAATTTATATAACAGTCCATCTCACAAACAATTGATTCTAGACAGTGTACAACAGAGCTAAAACAGTTAACAAAGTCAGTAAAAAAGAAAAAAAATATATCTTTCTATGTGCTACTTTTTGGAAGTTATGGGCATGGAGACTTAAGTATGAAGTTCTTGTGAAAATGATTTGCAACAGCTTACTTGCTTACAAACGGTATTGCTTAAGGTATTACATAACTTGTATAAAGGTACTTTACCAATATTTTGCAAGTGGTTTAGTCAGTTAAACTGTCTTCACCCTCAAAATCCAAAGCAAATGCAACATTAGTATTCGTTCAGAATTTTGGAGATACAATGCTAGTGTTGGGTCAGAGTACTTGAATTCTTGTTAATTTAATTCTTTAGCTGCTCAACAAATTATATTTGAGAACCTTATTTTTTATTTAATATCAAAAATATATCAAATGAGTGACAGAATGAGTTCTTCAAATTGTTCTATTTTTAAAGTAGCAGTTTATTAATATGTATCACTTATTTTGGGTTGGGCAATGGTTTAAGCAATCAGACATATGATTTTGCTTTTATATCATTTTATTGTTTGAAATTCAGCTCCTTTTTTTACAGAGGAACTGTAAAAAAGAACTATCCAGACATTGTCTTTTTGATCAAAACCTGACATTATGATCAATAATTAGGAAAATAGTTGTTGCTTCTGAGTACCAGGACAGTTTGTATTAAAGCCTTCCTCAACAGGGAATGAGAGGAATGACTCAGCATGTATAAAAAAGAACTGGTTAGGCATGGGGGCGGAGTCCCTTTTTGGGTTTTGCACCAGATGCAATCCCATGCAGGAGTGACTACAGAAATTCAGGGCAGTTGCAACATTAGCTTGGGGTTCTTCCTATGAGAAGCATCAGTCAGATAACATGAGTTGGACCTTCTGAGGTGGTGTCTAGTTGACCTGAAAGTGCAGCTACCTGTGTGTTAAATCCATGTAACTCCTGAGTAGTCAAGGCCCTCATGATTGTTCAAGATGTGTGGTAAGGTAAAGGCAATGCTGAATTCAACTTTAAGGAGGTGGCCCCACCTGTACTTAAGAGGGCTGTGATCTGCCTTTCATCAAAAAATATAATTACATCCCAAAACAATGGGCAATTTTCACTTGACTCTAGACTTTCCTTGTTGAAAAGATGATTGTTTGAAGCTTCATAAAGTCCTGGAGGAAGTTTTACTCCAGTTTCAGATATTGGTCTAATATTGAAATGAATGCACTAGTGGATGAACTCTACAGGATAAGGATGGTAGTGCACCAACCATTCTGGCTCTTCTTGTGGATGAACCCTGCAGGATAATGATGGTGGTACATTTTGGCTCTGCTTGATTTTGGGGGGGGCTTTTATACTCTCAATCATGGTATTCTTCTGGGTCACCTCAGGAGCTTAGGAATTGGGGGCCACTACAGGATTTATTCCAGGTGGCATTGAGAAGGTGTAATGTCTAGGCTTAGGCCCCTCTTTTGCAGACTTTCACATGCTTTTAATGTCTTCTCACTTCTGTTATGATTTACATGATGCTGATGGATAAGGTAAATTGTCAGCATTGAACAGGTATCATCAGTATGCTGATTTCACTTTGGATCAACCAAATGATACTGTTCAGGTTCTTTCTCAGTTTTAAGAGCCCGGATGGGGAAAAACTGGATTGGACTCAATTTTAGCAAGACTCAATTACTATGGTTTTAGGGTCCCTGGCTCTTGACCCTACAACATTGGTTCTTACAGAGTAGAGTTGTCTCAGATGGAATTGGAACATAAATTGAAGTCCTCTTAGACCCCTGCTCCTTGAAGAGTAGGTGGCAGTTGTTGCAAGAAAGGCCTTTGCATAAAGACATCTTATTTGGCAATTATTCCTGTTCCTCAATTGGGATGGCTCTGCTCCAAGTCACTCACACCATGGTTATTTTGCACCTGAATCTATCATACTGATCTTAATATAAATGTCTTTAGAAACTGAAACCCATCCAAGAAGTCTTTGCTAAATCATAAAATCTAACACAAATAGAGTATAATGCAAGCAGCCAGACAGAAATATAAAATCACACTATCTTTCTTCACCTGGACTTAATACATAGGCTTTCTGCAATACAAAATGCAATTTTCAGATAGATAATGCATACCAGCATTATTTCATATTCAAAATACTATAACCTAGTCTCACTCATGCTTTGTATTTACTCTCAGATGTGGCTTTACTCTCAGATACCAGTTTTATGCATAACACAAATCTATAATGTGACTTGTGTAGTGTAATGTGTAAACTCAGCATATGGGACATTCTGGGTCTAGTCCTTATAATACTGTGTAACTGAACAAAACATCAGAAATAGGCACTAATAGTTTAGTTTAGTTTATTGATTAGCCCATAGGCCATATCAAAAAATCAGAGTTCCAAATACAAAATCTATAAAAACAATTTAAAATGAATTTGGAGTAAAATACAATAATTTAGTATATGGATAAGTGAAATAAGATAAAATTATATTTCAGTATCACCCCTACAATTTACCTCAATCAGTCCCACATATGTTATTTCAGCCTAACCATTTTATTCAAGTACTGTCCCGAATTAAATATTTTCAGATTCTGGCCACACATAAGGTTTTAATATGAGACTCCCAATGAGTAATTCACATGAACCAAGGTACCTGTCTCTCACCTCTTGTACAAATAACTATCAAATAATATTTGAGCCAAGTCTTCTACACCTACCGCTCCGCAAATACAGATACGTCCATTATATGATATAGAATGGAACCTCCCATATTTAAGCATTGTATCAGACCGTTTGAATGTCATTCGCATAAATATCTCCCTAAGATGTTTTCAGGCACTAATAGCTCACTTTTCTTGCTGCTTCGTGAACAGAGCAATCCTACAGTGAGAGGAGGAGCATTTTTGCAGTCTATTAAATGTGCTAAATCTTCAGCTGAATTTTCACAATATGCTAACCACAAGCCTAATTTTGGGGTAGCATGATGTGTGAAATAAGGTAATGTTTAAAACTGTTTTACATTCTAATTGTTTGTTAATTTTTTATTTTCTTTTTCTGCAGCAGCTCAAAGCTGTATTTGTGCACCATGTTTCAGCTGCAATCATTTCTTTACTTGTTGATAAAAATAAAGCTTTATCCTTTTTAAAAAGTAAAAAGCACAGAATACACAGAATTAATGTTATTTCAAGGGCAGCAACCCTGAGTTAACATCTAGAGCAGTTTGAGCTTTTCTTTCCTTCATGTTGTCATAACAAATCTTCTGCCAGTGATTGATGTTGTTGGCTGCCAAGGAGGCTTTTCCACTGAGAGCCATGTTTCTACCATGCCTCTGGTGGAGTTCATCGCCCTTCCTGGAAGCTCAATGAAGTTGCATGGTTCCTCAAAAATAATCTTGCTTAGTGACGCATGCACTAAACTCACATGTGTTTGTTTTGAGTCCCTTTTTGGTGGCAAATATTTCTATCCCCTAAATTATTTAGCTTTCGTTTCTCATTATCCAAAAAAATTCAGCAACACCCTAAGGGATATGACATCTATAACATGAGATTCAGTTATATTAGCTTGGAATATAAACATTGCTTTGTAACTTTCCTCAAAAGGCTATACTGCATTTGTCTCAATCCTCAGGGCCTGTTCTGCAATAACCACTGTAAAGCACACTCGTTAGCCTTTCACTTCTACTGCTATAGAATAACAGAGTCAGAAGGAACCTTAGAGTCTTCTAGAATTTAGTCCAACTCCTTGCTCAAACTGGAAACCCTATACCATTTCAGAGAAATGGTTGTTCAGCCTCTTCTTAAAAACCTCCAGTGTTGGAGCACCTACAACTTCCGGAGGCAAGCTGATTAATTGTTCTAACTGCCAGGGAATTTATGCTTTGTTCTAGGTTGGTTTTCTCCTTGATCAGTTTCCACCTGTTGCTTCTTGATCTGCCTTCAGGCGCTCTGAAGAACAGAAGAGCTCATGGAAGAAGAGACCTCTCTTCTTCCATGACCTTCTTTATTTCTTACTACCCTGGAATCCATCAAGCAAGTCATGATATGAAATTGAAATTCATATTGGTTCATCTATTTTAAAAAGCCACATCAAATCTAAAGTTTGTTGGCTTTACACACAGCTTGATAATGTATTTGAAACAACCTAAACTAAGCCAGTTTGGTATAGGGATTTAAGACAACAGGCTAGATGCCAGGAGACCATGAATCTAAACAACTAAAGTGATACAGGAGATTTGTCAGGTGTTTGTGGTGCCTTCGAATCAGTAATGACTGCTGGTTATTGCCTGGTCATTGCTTGGTCATTGCCTGGATTAGTCTTTGCAGTTTTCTTAGCAAGATTTCAAAATGTAGTTTTTATTATTGTCTGCTTCCGAGGCCTGAGAGTGAGTGAGTAGCCACTGACATGCAGCTGACTTTGTAAATAAGGCAAAACTAGAATTCACGATCTCCTGCTTTCTAGCCTAATGCCTTAACCATTACACCAAACTGACTTAGTTTATGTTCTTTCAAGTATGTTATCAAGCTGTATGTTACAAAAACAAAGAGTATTAAAGAAGCAATAAAATCCAAAAGATGATAGGTAGGTAGGAGTAATCACAAGTTTTATCTAGCATTTACAAAAGAGGGGAAAAACAGTTAGTTTGATAGTGGTAAGTTCATCGCTTAATTCTGGGAAAATATACTAGTTAAACAATGGCTCAGAAAGGGAGAGAATAGCCTAGATTATTATTATAATAATAAATATTAGTGATTTAGTAATTCATTTATTTAAACAATTTACATAGTGGCCTTCACAAAGGTTATTTGAAAACTAAATTGTGGCTTGTTAGTTTCTGGCTTAGTATGTTATGCCGACCCAACCAACTCTGATTTATTTAATAAATCATAAATTAACTAAGGCTTAGTGCATTTAGCAAATCAACCAGTGAATGAAGGAATCAAGTAATTCATGTATGTGCTTAAATCTAAATTTTATTGTTAAGGACAACATTAGACCAATGCTATAAATCCTATCTTTAGTTTAGCAGCTTCATTTAGGAAAGGAAAAGATATTTTGATGTTGTTGCAATATAAACTATTGGGTTTGTGCATTGCTTTGGACATGCATATAGCACCTATCAGAAATGCCTTAAAAACAGCTATGTATGGGAGTGGGAGGCTAGTGGAAATCCAAATTACATTTCTCTCTTCAAATGTGAAAATCTATACTGTCCTAAACAAAATGGGGGAAAGCATATTATTCTAAAAGAAGTTATCTAAATATCTACCAATAAACACCAACCAGCCTTCTTACTGCCAATGTTCTAATTTCATAAGCAAACCAGAAAGTCAGTTGCCTTTTTGTTTTTCACAACTTCCTGTTGTTTTATTTTCATAATTTCACTTTTTTCATATTTCTTTGCCATTGAATTTTACTGGCAGATTTGGGATTTCTCTGATTTTATTTATTTAAACAGGTTTTTATACACTATCCACTTAAGCAAGGATTGAAGGTAATTTAGTCATATTTTATACAATTAGCACAAAATCATACCTCATCTAATTAATCCAGCCAACCTTTATTCCATTGGTGTTCCAATGCCCCATGGAACAATAACATTTTTAAAGGGTGGGAGCATTCCTAATCTTGGGAAGAGTATGGCAGCTCTTGAGAAGCCAATGTCAGTTCTCACCTCTCCTCAGGTAGGACCCTCAGCTTACTTTTCTTAGTGCCTGTATACTACAGGCTGAGTTTGAGTGAGAAATTGAGTTAGAAACCCCAAAAATCCTAAGTACCAAGCCTTGAAGCGCTTTGAAAGTGATTACCAAGTCTTTGAACTGGACTGGAAGCAAACTTAAAGCCGATATAGGGCCCACAGAATAAGAGTGTTGAATTGACTAGTTCCAGTTAGCAGATAGATGATTTGAAACTTGTAAATAATTTTTAAAGGCAGCCTATTGAATTAGGCTGATTAGTGATTAGATTAGTGTAGTCTATATGCTAAGTGCCAAGACATGAGTCACTGTTGCCAGAGCACCTTGATCTCCAAAAGCCCTGGAATTAGTATACCAGAGGGAGCTAAGTAAAGATCTCCCTTTCTAAGGCTTCCATATGCTGCACTCCAGAAGGATACCCAAATTATAGAGCTACTTCTTCAGATGAAGAGAACCCTATTCAATGTTAGAATTGGGATCAAACCAGAACAGTCACTGACAAAGAGCAACTATGTCTTGCAGGAATCTAATAGCAATAGCACTTGGACTTATACACCTCTTCATAATGTTTTACAGCACTCTCTACATAGTTTACAAAGTCAGCATATTGCATCACAATCTGGGTCTTCATTTTACCCCAGAAGGATGGAAGGCTGAGTCAACCTTTGACTCTGCTTATTTTGAACCCCATGGGACCAGGTACCATCAGAAGTGGACTTCTACAGTTTGGCCTGATATGACCCAATTGAGTACCAAACTGATGAATGACCTCTCCAGTAACTTCATGCAGATGTTAAAAAACAACAACACTGAAGCAAGGGCTGAGTATATAGAATCCCACCATGGTTCAAGGAAGCACTGTATTACCATGTCAACATAGGACATTTGTACTGCTTCACATTCAGAGCAACTGCTTGAGCTAAAAACATTTCAAATTCAAAATACATTGTGTGGCTCTACAAAATGCCCTGCATAGTCAAAATTGCTAATTTTCATACCACTTCATTTTCTGTGCACAATTTTAGTAACTCCATTCTGACAGCGAATCATTATGGAGGCATTGTTTGAAATGAAAGCCACACAGTTCTCTAGATTAAGTCCCGAATTAGACATTTTCAATGGTTTCTTTTTCAGCAGCTGCATAGCATACAGCTATGGGCACATTTGGAAAAGGAATCTTAATAGAACCTTGAAAATTTCCAAAGCAGAAGTATTAGGAGGAACACATCTTTACCAGAACTACTACTATTGAATATATAGATTACCAACAGTTTGTTCTTGCCAGTGCAGTATATAAAGTGGCTCACTTGAGTATTGGCCGCATTGTCTATTTCTTGGCTATGGGAATGCCTGGAAACACTCTGCCTACCAGTTTACTGAAACTGTCATTCACAGAAAAATGGCAAATTACACTGCGGTAAAATACTCTCGTACTTACCCAGCAAGTTGAAAGCTAGGCTTCTCAGAGGTCCTATCTAAATGCCTGTGTAAAAAAGCGCGGGCGGGGGGGGGAGATTTATCAGAACAGGCTAGTGGGGTTGGGAAGAGGGGGTGATATTCCCTTCCCCTCGTGGAAAACGTCTGAATTTGGCAAATAGATGTTCAAAGAATGTGGTTTTCGCTATAACTTCAACATGGGAAGAAGGAATGAAAATAATTCACCATAGGGTCTGACCTAGTTTAGTCTTATTCATTCAGTTTTATTCTTTAGATAAAACTCGCTTTGTAGCTGTACCGGCAAGAGCTACTGCCACCTGGCCACGTTGACTCATAGAGACACAACGACTCCTACAGACACCAATCGCTCTAAGGAGTCAGTAGCACCTACGTGCGTGCCAAGTGCCTGCGTGTGTACACGAAGCCACAATCAAGTGTACTTTCAGAGCAGTTTCCCTCTTGCTGCCCCTGACATGCTACCCACTCGTCCCGGAGTGCACATCTGTCAGCGGCTTCAGCGGCTCGCCGTTTCCTTCCCTTTCTCCCGCTGTCATCGAGAGCGTGTGGGAGCCGCTTTCTTTGCCCTGCAAGGCGAGGAGATTCCCCTTAGCTGCCGACGCCGCGGCCCGCCTTTCAGACCTAGCCTTGGCCTCCCAATGGCACTCGAAGCCTCTTCGCAAAGACGGCGGAAGCTGAGCAAAAACAAATATCCCTCTCCCAGTAGGCAGGGAAATCAGGGCCGCCGCCGGTGTACATATTTGGGTTTGGGAGAGGCGGAGCGGCGAGTTGGCAGTGGGAGGGCTCGGGGCGGGCCTCGGCAGCTCGGGGGTGGGACCTGGTTCTTGGCTCACCGTCAGAAAGGCAGCAATCGCGGCCGTCTACTCCAATCCGGGGGGGAAAAGCCCCGGAGGTGGTCGTCGAGCAGTTGGAGAAGGCGGCGGAGAGGCAGCGGCGGGTCGGGCGGTGAGTAGCTGGACAAGAGCGTCCCCCCCGCGAGCTCAGCGGAGGACAAGTTGCGCCCAGGGCTTTGGCTCCGCGCCGGGGCCAAGCAGGCGGCGCACTCTTCCCCTTTGGTCCGCGGGCCATCTCGCAGCTCCTTTCCGGACTCCGGACTCCTGGTCGACTCCCGTGTTTTTCGCCCGCTTCCTGCTGGTGGGGCTTGGTTGTTCTCTACATTCCCCCCCACCCTTCGCTCCATGAAGCTCTCCGGGCAGCTTCTTGCTCGTCTTTCGTTTCCTCTTCTGTCCCCTCCCGGTGCCTTTTCTTTCTGTCAGGACCGCTCCGCGTCCAGGCTTTCCGCCGGGCACTTGCCTCTTCTTACCTCCTCCGCTTTGTCTTCTTGGGAACGTGCGTCTTTTCTCGTCGGCTCCTTCCCCGGCCGAGAGAGATTCCGGCGCTGCAGCTTTTCGGCTTTTTACTGTTGAACAACTTCTTTTTGTCCCCTTACATCTTTGAACGGTGCCCGGAGCTGGATTGCAAGAGCAAAACTTGGGCATTGCCCTGTTTGGGGCGACGGATACGAGGGACGGTCTTCTTTGCGCGGCATCCTCGGGCTGGAAGCGGTTGAGTTATTTTGGTTGTCTTCTCCCCCCGTCCCATCCCCCTCTCTTCTGAGCTGGCGATTAGGAGGCTTTTAGAGGTTGCTTGGTCCCAAAGAGCCTGGGCGAGGCGGAGATCGGCGACCGCGATGGGCCTTGGGGGCTGCGGCTACTGAGTGAGTGAAAGATTCCGCCGGTAGATAATCCCGCTTTTGAGGGGATTTATCCCTTGCCGACTTTCCCTTTCCGCTTTTCTTTTGGCCTCTTTCTATTTACGATTCTACTAAGGGTGTAAAGAAAGCAGGTTTTGTCACAGCACCCCCCAGCTTAGATTTAGTGAGCAAAAGTGACGAGTTGTGTTTTTCTCCTTCAAGTTTCCTATCCCGTCTTCTCTTAATTGACGCTGGGTTGTGCAGAAACGCTCCTTGGCGCTTTTGGTGTGCACGTCATTCGATGTTTTGTACTTGCTGGGCTTTGCGAAGGAGCATGTAAATGAGACTGAGATTCAAGAGGACCTCTGATGTAAAGAGGTTCTGTTAACAGTCATTGTCTAATTAGGGGAAAGCGATGCTTGTGGCTTTTAAGTAATGTCTGCATTGTTCTGACGTTATTAACTGTTCTTGTAGTAACAATAAGGGTAAGAGTGGATGGATCGCAGAGTGCCAAAGGAGCCAACTCTGGACATGGAGTGAGCTTGTCTGAAAGTTTTAGGAAGGAATACAGAAAATAGAACTTTGAAAAATGGGGGGAAAGTTCATGATTTCTGTTATCTATGATGCACTTATTCTCCAACTGCTTGCTCACTTTGTTCCTATCTCTCATTTTTAAAATTCTACTTAGTGCGGAACACAGGCGAGCCAATAGTGATGCTGAGCTATGTTTATTAGAGATATGGCTCGGTTTATAACTTTATGATAATCTACCTTTAAACATATCACTTTTTGTTTGTTAGAACCATGGTGTTTTTGGTTTCAGACTACGGAGGAAAATACACTATTACAGTAGTGCTTTCTGAGACTTTCGCAGGCATGGCATTATTAGAATAATACTTTTATTGTTGTAATGCTTGACTTCAAGATGAACGTGCAGCATCTTTTTTAAGTATTTACAGAATTTTACACATAAATAGAGATTGGATGTGCTGGTTTTATTACATATTGTATCAAGAACCATATAATGAGAATTTTTTTTTCAAATGAGAGAAGATTCCCTAAAATGCTAGAAATATAATACTTTGAATTACATTTTTAGATTACAGGGCAAGCCGGATTAGCTTTTCTAGAATTCTATATTATAAGTATTATTGAGTTTTAGAATAATTTATTTTGATAATGTCTTTGAATGGGATAAGGGGAGCTAAAATATTATAATCCACAAAATGTATTGCTGCTTCCTGTGCATGTTTGATTTTTACAGTATTTTAACAGGTAAGGAAATGGTGAATATAAGCACAAGGTTGGCATAATTTACTTAAGACAGAGCATTGTTGGTTATATGCCGTTTTGGATGAGTTGCAGCTGTACAAATTTGATAAATAAATAAATATGTGATACAGATGTTGCTTCATAAACTTCATTGCACTGTTGAGACTATAACTTTTCAGTAGAACTAATGGTTTCAAGAACATTGAATTTGTGGTTGCTATTTGATTTCCAGATAAGTACTACTCATAAATATTGAACTATGTATTTAGTGTTCAACTTGACCTTTTGGAGCATGTAATGATTATATGTAATTTGCTTGTGAAAGGTGGTCTTACATGATCCATTTTTATTTATTCATCCATTCATTGAATCTCTTTGGATCAAAATCACACTTTAAAAGCCTCTGTAAACTGAAGCTAGGCATTCAATTAAAAAAATGCTGTTGGATCAATGGCGCTGACATATGCATTATACTATTCTGTTTATCTTATAACCATTTTCACGTTATTATATAATGGACATACAGATAACATTTTAGAAGTAGAGATGCCACTAATTCTCTCACAGAATTGGAGTAGCTTAGAAAACCCAAATATGGATGCTATTCTGCATTGGGAAACTTTTGTATATAAAGCATATCTCCAAATAGCTTCCTTATTTTAATCATAGTTAGCCTCTAGGAAGTAGATTTCATGGCACATTAATGCAACTTTGCAGCTACTATTTGAATAGTATTGTGAAGTTTATCAGCATTCATTTAAGAAATTTAAAGCACCAGCTAATTTTAAAGGATTAGTCAAAAAGAGAAAAAGAAAGGCAACAGGGTAGCTGATACTGTTTCAGAGGTTGTATGAACCAGTTATTACTAACCTATTAGGAATGTTAACTCTTCTAGGAATATTATCTCTTGCTGGAGTCAGTTGGATATTTAGAAAGGAATATATTGTATCATGACCAATGCATATGCAGCATGTTTAGTTTGCTTGTTTTGCTTTATGGTAGGGCATTGAAGAGAACAACTTTGACATAGTAACTAAGATACCAGGTTAGAAACCAGAAGACTTATGACTTCTAGCCCTGCTTCAGGCATAAAACCAGGATGACTTTGGGCCAGTCACTCTTTCCCAGCTCCAGGAAGAAGGCAGAAGTGAACTGCTTCTGAAAATTTTGCCAAGAAAAGGGGGGGGGGAATAACGGCAGTGACTGAAAGGCACAAAATAAATATTGCTAAAGAAAAGGGATTCATTGCTCACTTGTACTCCATGATGAACAAGCTGGAATAAAATTTAGCTTCTTAATCTTGCAATCAACTCTGGTTAATTTTGCAACTTTTTTAAAAAAATACAAAGCTATTTATTATTATTTATTCATGCCTATTTTCTTCAAATTGTTGTCTGTGTCAAGCAGAATTTTCCTTAGAAAGTCAAACCTGTTTTATGACCGAGGGCTTCTTTCTGGATGCTTTATTATAGAATATGTTAAATGACTTCTATACTTCTTTTGTTGACATTGACCAACTTTATTAGCATTTTTCCTAATCATATCAAGATGAATTTAACCTTCTGACTAACTAGGCCACCTTGTATATAAGCAGATGTTCTTTCACTGTATGGGTAATTTTGTAAGTAGGCCCATGTTATGTGTTAATAGGTCTGTAAGGCACACTTACAGCAGTATAATTCTAGTTCTGAATGCCACAAAATTATGAATTCTGTATTCTATAATGTACATTTTAAAGTTGCTCATGTTAAAGAATCTGAATTAAAGAGGTTTTAACAATTACTTTCTCCCAAAGTGGATTTTCTACATCTATAAGATGTACAGAAAAGGGCAACGGATCAATTCCTTGAAGAAATGTATCATTTAAGTCTTCTTAGCATAGAAAAATGGTAAATGAGGGCATGATAGAACTGTATAAAATAGAAATAGTGAAGAGGAAAATGTTCCTTTTGTTCACTTTCTCCCGGTCCCCATAATACCAAAAGTTTTTCAGGTGTATGCTGGGAGCTTCTAGGAATTAAAAAGAATTACTAGTTCACATGGAATATGTTTGAACAATAGGAATTTGATACCTTCAGTTATAATCATAAGCACCAATCTGTTATAACTGAAATTGAAATTAGACAAATTCATGAAAAATTAAATTATTACTATTGATTGATGATCACTAACCATAGAAGTGTTTTTCAAATTTGAAAATGTTAAGATGTGTGGATATTAACTCCCAGAATTTTCCTAGAAGCTTGCTGGCTAGGGAGGTAAAGTCCATGTATCTTGAAGTTGCTTAGTTTACAAAACACCAATCATAGGCAGGATGCTTTCCAGTACTGCTTGCTGGGAAGCACTGGTAAGAAAGCATTGTTAACCTCATGTCCTTCTTCTGCATTTCTCTTGACATCTGTTGGACAATGCTGACGTAAATCATCCTTAAATGAGATGCTTTCTTTGCAAGTTCTCACCCAGCAAAGAAACTGAAAAAGGAGAAAGATCCCATTTTTAAATAATTTTAAATAATTAAATTCAAATAATTAAAAAAAAATGTCTCAAAGAAATTTGTGTGCAGTCATAATACAATTTCACTTAGCTTAGTTCACTAGCCCATTTCTGTGAATATGTCTTTCAAAAATCTATAAAGCATTGAGTGATCTTTGCATACTTTGAGGTATTTCTATGGGCCTTTCATGTTGCAAAGAGGGAAAGAGGGAGGTAAATGGGCAGTGAAAAGTGGGTCCTTCCCTTGCCTGCTATTGTCTGCCTCTTAAAATTATCCTACCTATTATGCCAGAAAATACAAGGAAAGAAAACAGAATGAAGGGAATGGCATATGTTTTCACAAATGATAATTGTGGGTTAAAAAAAACGTTCTGAATCATTTGCAAACATATAATTAATTGTCTAAGCCTTGGGTTGCAGTCGTCTGTCTGCTATCTTCCCTCCCTTCTTCCATTTCTTCCCCAATGTCAGTTTGGGAGAAAAGGGGGGAGGTTTAACAAATTGACAAAATATTATTCATTGGTCAATACAAGAGTGATCAGGAACAATCTTTGAAATGTTTTTCAAACTTGGCCACTTTTAAGATGTGTGGACCTCAATTCTCAGAATACCCCAGCAACCATGAATTCTGAGAATTGAAACCCACACACCTTAAAAGTTGCCAAATTTGAAAAATACTGGCCTAGTGATCCCTATATTCATCATCTATAACCCCAAATTACTGTAGTATGAAACTCCTACTTTAATCTGTTTGAGCCTAATGTTAAGAGCTACAAATTCAATCACCCAGCATATAGGCAGTTTTATTTATCTTAACATTTAGGGCATTTCACAAAAATAAAATAGTCATGGGTTTGTTTTACTTGAAGGATACTTTATAGGGGAGAATAGCTGCATATAAAGCCTGTCAGCAAACTGTGCTCTAATATGTTGTCTTTTTTCTATACCTGCTTCTCAGTGCAAACATCTGAGGTCCAGTTTTGATCTAATAACTGATTGCCAGACATACAGGCCTAATCAAGATTTTTTTAATTACATTTTTGTACCTTCATGCACATAAAATGCAGCTTCTACATTTGTAGTGTTGACAAACAATGTATTTTTTTAAGAATTGTTAATTTCTTTCTCATCTTTTTAATTTTAAAATATAATAGCAAACTGGTAATTGGGGGGATGGGTTTATAGTCAGCTGTGTATGTAGGCTTTTGACCTCACATTGTTGCTATCTTCCCTTGCCCTAGGATAGCATTCTTGCTTCTGATGTGTAAGAATGTACTACTTCAGTCAGCTGTCAACCTTGCAGCTTCTGATTAGTTCTGTCAATCTGATGTCAGTTTTAGGCCCAGGAAAGTACTTACAAGAAGAAATGCTGTGACTTAAATATTACATGCTTCAGACAGGTGAAAAGGCAGTTATCTTCTAAACCCTGAAGCTCTTGTCAAGTTTCATTTTATATGGCTAAGAGAGTTTCTCATAATGGAACCAGTACCTTAAAATATGCATAGGGTAGTATGTACAACGTGATGCTGGCTTATATAACAAAGAAATTGTCCTGTATCTCACATGGTTTAATTAATTAAAATGGTCTTTTGCAACCTTGTTATGTTTATTAGCGCCTACCGACTCCAGCTCCAAAACCTATAGTCAGGGTAGAATTAAAAAGTGAGAATTGTGTTAAGAACAACAAGCTGATAAATACAATGCATAAAGAATTAGTACTGGCCACCTTAGATTATTGAGGCATTAAAATAAAGTTAAGTATATTGCAAATCTGAAGTTTTTGTAGTTACATATTATTTATTGAGTTGCTTGTACATCTATGCATAGACCTATTGTATATAGAGCTCATCAGTTTTTTTTCTTTAGGTCTGAATATTAGTATTAATTTTTATTTTTTAGCCTTAGACTTTTCTACCATCCTTTTATCTTGATTCCTAGCCTAACAGTCATAATAAATTTTGATATGTGCTCTTTATAACAATAGATCTGTGAGATAGGATTGACTGAGAGAGAATAATTTGATTCCACCTAACATCCTAAGATATACATTTAAGAAAATGTATTTCTTTCACTTGTATGAGTGCTTAGTTTATAGCAACAATGGGTAGCACACAAATTAAAATCAAGCATAAAATCAAAACAAAAGGACAACCAAGGCTGTTAATTGATCTACAATGTCTCCTAGACATGGACCATTCAATAGTCTAACCCAATATCAAATTTTGGCTTACCATGTTGTGCGAATCTGGCCATTTAGTTTCTCGGTCATAACATATATAATTTTGCATGTTGTGGGACATAATGCTTGAGAATGTAACAATCTCGTCCATGTAACAGTAGGTAAGTGTTCCATATCTTCCCATTTTCTTGTTTCAGTATGCTCCCCATTTACGTTTTTTACCTGATTCACAAATACATGCATGAATACCTTCACTTGCTTTTGAAAAATGTTGTTTAGTTTCTAACCATGTGTGTCCACAGAAAAATGTGAAAGTGACAAAACACGCATAGAAAGATGGCCCCTTTCTTATATTGTGATGTTATGTGCAATAAGTAAAGAGCAGGTCTTGTATTATGATGCTGTGATACACATTTTCTCTTAACAAAATCCCCTGTTAGTGTGAATGCTCATGTTTCTAACATTGCTTTACGGAAGATTTCAGTACAGTAGTTGTTTATATTCTCTTTGTTTTGTTTTAGGTAGTTTTAAAAAGAAAATCTGCTCTTCCTCTCTGCTGAGCTCTTAGAACAGTGTTTCTCAACCTTGACAACTTGAAGATGTGTAGCTTTCAACTCCCAGAATTCCCCAGCCAGCATATATATTAGATGTATGGCAAAATTGTACAGTATAGATCTGTAATTTGAACTATTTTTCTGCAATGTTATAAACAGAATACTTTGTGATAGTCTGTTAAATGAGCTATTAAGGGACTGGGATGAATTCATGCTTCTCTTACTCCTGAATGAATGGCATTTATTTCTTTATAATTAAGGAAAATGTGAATTTTCTTTTGTCTTAGTATTCAGAATTAAATCTAATTTTGCTAAAGTTAAACAGGTATTTTTTGTTTATTCTGGTAATATTTTTTTTCTATTCAGTGTAATAAAAGTAAGCTGGTGGTTCTTGACAAAAAAATCTTAAATAGTCTAAGATCAATATTTAGCAATAGCACTTAGACTTATATACCACTTTATAGTACTTTATAGCCCTCTCTAAGCAGTTTACAGAGTCAGCATATTTTCCCCACCTTGGAAGGATGGAAGGCTGAGTCAACCTTGAGCCTGGTGGGATTTGAACTGCTAAATTGTAGGCAGCTGGCTGCAGAAGTAGCTTGCAGTACTGCACTCTAACCACTGCGCCACGGAGGCTCCTAGCTACTATAGTATAGTATATATAGTTATATACCATTTAGCTATATACTACAAAAGTTTTCTTGTTGTATACTTTGTAACCTCCAATTGAGTGAAATGCTGCAAAAAAAATTCAACAGAGATACCTCAAGTAGGCTAATGTTTAGACCTATTACTCTCAAGGGAATTAAATGTTGGTGTTTTGTTTTGTTTTTGCTGCCTTAGCAGCACTGCTGCTGTTCAGGGCTGCTGGCACATAATCCCAACTTTCAAATTCCTTGACAGTTTTGCATAAATTGATGGGAGAATCCGGAAGGAGCCAATATGATTTCTGATGCTCCTACACTCCTTGCCATTTTACCCACTAATGAAGTTTTGCTCATGGGAAGCTTTCAGGGAGAAAGTCAGTGGAAAAATGGTCCATTCTCATCGATGCTGCAACAAGAGTTAAGGAATGGGTTAAGGTCCTCCTTCTGATGTCATCAAGCTGAGTCTGCCACTATAAAAACACCAGCCCCTGGCTGGCCCGCCCATCTTTTTGCTCAGCTTCTTGTCGAAGAGCTAGTCTCTGGAAAGATTGCTTTAACAGAGCTAAGAGAAAGTTTGAAAAATCGATTAGGAGACAGGTTCTGATTGAAAAATCCAGCTCCTGGGGATCCGGTAGAGCTCCGTCTCCAGGAGAGCGGGGATCCAGTCTCCTGCAGCGTTGAGTTTCGTGCTGCCTCACAAAGGGCTGTGGACCCAGGAAGCCTTCTTAGAAGTCTCCCACACAGCTCCATTGATCGTGCAGCTTGCTGCTGCCACCACCGCCACCCGAACCGCTCCACAGCTGACTCGAGCCTCATTCTACCGCTTCTCAGCTGTTTCGCTGCAATTTGATCGCTCGGGACCTGGTAAGAGGCTATTGAGCGAAGGAGGTAAAGCAGCCATTCCAGAGCCTCTCCACGTGGCGGCCGGCCATTCTGAATCAGCCGGGTGGCCATTTTGTTGAGGGTAAAAGAAAAGCTTCCTCAGGATCTCTCAGTTTTAACTTGCCTGACCCAAAGCATCAGACAGCACCTCACGAGGGAAGCTCACAGCACCCTTGGTGTCTGTGCTGTTTGCAATATGGAAAGGGAAGCACCCCAACTTGCTACCAAAGAATTGGAAGAGCCCCAAGAGGCACAAGCCCCTTTGAGGGAGAAAAAAAGACAGAGAGTCCCTTCTGCCAACAGAGCGGTTGCTGCAAAAACAAGGCCAAAGCCCTAGCTCCTGAAAGACTTCAAATCTGAGCTTAGGGCTGAAAAGAGGAGGCATGCTGCTCTTGAAAAGCATTTAAAAAAAAACCTTGGCACAAATGCAAGCCCAGATTCATCAAGTCTCTCATTCTGGGGAGGTGCATATTAGCCCTGAGTTTCTTCCGGGGTGGGCACTGAATCTGCTTCCAGTCACCTGTTAGCATGGTCCCCAGAGAGAGTGGAGGAAGATCAATTTCCCCAGGATTTAAGCAGGTCAGGGCTTTCCTTTAGACAAGCTACATGGGGACCTGGACCTTCCTTCCTTGGGTGGTCAGGGGGTTCAGGAGGTTTTAGGCCTAGGCCTGAAGCAACCTACACCCCCACTGCTGCGGGCCTACGCTCGAAGGAGAATAGTCCTGAGGATCTCAGGGAGATGGTTACTGGAGATAGTCCTGAGGATCTCAGGGAGATGGTTACTGAAGGCAGGGCCTTCACCATCAAGGGGGGGGGGTGCAGCCTTGTTAACCCAAAAGTTTACACAAGAGGTCCCCGATTCTCAGAAGGGTGTGCCCAGACATCAGTTCTGTTCTCAGCCCTCTCACTCAGAGTGGAGGGAGGAAGGGGAGGAGAATTACTCCAAATCCTCTGACCATAGCCATTTTGGTCATTCTGAGGAAGAGGAAGGGAAACTTATAGATCCCAATATGTCTGAGGACGAGGACCTCAGAGTTTCTGTTACAGGAGTTTTTAGGCCTTCATTATTCAAGCCCTTGTTACACAAGACATTGGTCACTGCACAACTCAGCCCTGAGGAGGTGGGCCCGGAACCACAAGCATCCACTTCTGCCCACTCCGATTCGTTGTTCTCTAAGCCAGTGGTGCATGCAGAGGTTCTCCCCTCCCCCTTCTATTCCTTGATTTAGTAAAGGAACAGTGCAGCTCCCCAGGGGCGGGACCTCGCCCGTCTGCTCATGACAGACATTTCTACAATGTGGGCACCCCCACCGAACCAGAGGACGTGCTCAAGGCAGAGGACAGGTAATCCGAGAAAACTCTCAAGCTCACTCACCAGGCTGCAGCTTGAGCAATTAGAGCATCCACAGCAGCCTCGTTTTTTTTATGAGATCCTCTTTGCGCTGGCTTCACCAGCTTCAGAAGAGGCTTCCAGCCACTGAATTCAGGGCACACCAGTACATCAATAAAATAATTGCAGCAGCGGAGTTTACAGCAGACGCCACCCTGAACTCAGCCAAATTCGCTTCCAGGGCCACGGCATCTTCTGTGACAGCCAGATGACTGCTTTGGCTGCGCAACTGGCTGAAAATGGAAGTTGGAGTCGGCTCCATGTGCAGGCAAGAAGCTGTTTGGTGATGTCCTTGACCTTTATTTGATGGAAACCAAGGACAAGAGAAAGGTCCTCTCCTTGGCGGGGAAGAAGTCCAAGTATCATCCCGGGCCTTACTACTGCCCCTCGTCCTTCAGATCCAATACCAGCCCTCAATGTCCCTGCTCGTCAGGAACAGCAGCCTGACACTTCTGGCAGGCAGCAACAGCCCCTGGTAAATGGCTTTTTCAAGGGGGAGGTGGTCATTCATTCAGACGCTCAAGGTGAATGCATCCCCCCCCATCGGAGGCCGTTTGGCTTTCTTCGCCTCCAGATGGGAGGAATCTACACCTGACGCCTGGGTTCGTGAGAAGGTGAGGTACGGTCTCCAACTGGAGTTTCTCTCCCCACCTCCACGATGGTTTGTCCACTGCCCCACGTCAAGGGACAGCTCTAGATGGGCCCTTATGGAATCGGCAATCCAACAGCTTGTTAACATATGAGCGGTTCAACTGGTTCCTGAGGATCAACAAGGGCAAGGCTTCTACTCTCACCTCTTCGTGATTCCAAAGGCCCCTGGGGGGAGGTGAGCCATATTGGATCTGAAATTATTAAACAAATTTAATCCATACAGGCGGTTTAAGATGCAGACTTTGCATTCTCATCCTGTCGCAGTCGATCCACTGGGCCCATCGCGACATTCACAACACAGACTCTATGAGACCACAGGTTCTTGATCAACCTGTGGAAAAGTCACCTTTCCCCGACATCCAGGTTGCTCCACGTTGTGGCGATTATAGACATGTCACTCTGCGAGGTGTTCCTCTCCCTGGATCGAGGGGAGAGCCTTCACAGCTGTATCTTTCAGATTTAGCGGCTGCCCACTGTTCCGTTGTCTCTACTGTCCCAAAACCTGGGGAAGATGATCTCTTGCATTGTCCCATGGGCTCATCTCCATGCCAGGGAACTCCAATGGTTCTTGCTCCCCTTTCTAAGGGCAGGAACCAGCCATTCGGCCACAAAGGTTCAGGTTCCTTCCCAGGTCATACCGTCCTTCACATTGTGGCAGTCCTGGGCCCTAGAGAACGGTCTCCCCTTCAAAGAGCCAGACAGGATATGTCTCACTGCAGATGCCAGTCTTCATGGTTGGGGAGCCTATCTGGAGGGAGAAATAGCCCAGGGGTGTTGGTCTCCAGCAGAAAGGACATGCCCCATCAACTGGCTGGAGCTCAGGGCTATCTTCCTAGCCCTAAAACACTTTTGGAACAGGGTGGCAGGTCAAGAAGTGTTGTTCATGACTGACAATGTGGCCGCAAATGCCCATGTCAACAGGCGGGGGGGACCAGGTCCAGGGCTTTGATGAGGGAGGCAGAGTGTCTGGGGAGGTGGACAGAGAGACACCTCCCTTCAATCTAAGCGGACCATATCTCGGGGGTTGACATTGTCCAGGCCAACTGGTTGCGTTGGTCTGTGGTCAACCAAGCAGAGTGTAGCCTCCCTCATTCCCTGTTTCGGGACTTGTCTCGCTGATTCAGTCTCCCGACCATAGATCTCTTTGCCTCCCCTCAGAATGCACAGGTGAGCAGTTTCTTCGCCAGGTTTCTGGCTCAGGGAGCAGTGGGTACCAATGCGCTTCTGAGCGCCTGGCCTCCAGGTCTCCACTACGTCTTTTCCCCACTTCCCATCATTCCGGCTGCCATTAGAAAGTTGTTGGAGAAGGCGGAGCTAATTCTACTGGCGCCCCATTGGCCCAGGAGACCCTGGATTGCAGACCTGGTGAACCTGTCGGTGGTTCCTCCATGGAGGATCCCTGCTTCCAGGATCTCCCTACATCAGGGGGCATTATCACACCCGAACCCCCAGTGGTTCAATTAACTGCTTGGCGTTTGGCAATCTATGAGGGCTTCCTACTTTCCGGAAAGTGTAATTGACACCATCCAAGCTTCCTGGAAACTGTCTACAACATGCATCTATGATGTGACGTGGAGGACTTTCTGTACTTGGTGCATGCCTTTGGCCATAGACCCCTCTTTGGCTTCTGTGGCGGAGATGATCAGGTTTTTATAGGATGGCTTGGATAAAGGCCTGGCCCCAAACATGCTTTGTCACCAAGTCGCGGCTCTTTCCTCTGTGTTTTCCTGGGAGAAGTAGGATTCCTTATCCCACCACCCTTCGGTTTCTAAGGGGAGCATCTAACCTCTGACCTCTTGTTGTTGATAGGTTTCCTTCTTGGGATTTACAGAAGGTTTTACAGGCTCTTACGAGACCTCCCTTTGAACCCCTCAGGTCTGTATCCCTACATATGTTGTCCCTCAAAGTAGTATTTTTAGTGGCCATTACCTTGGCCAGGAGCATGTCTGAATTAGCGGCATTTCCATATGACAAGGCCTGTGTCTTTTTCATCAGAACAGGGTTCTTAGGTTAGACCTCACGTTTGTCCGCATGATAACCTCTTGGTTTCACCAGTTTCAAGATGTTGTGCTTCCAGACTTCTGTCCCAGACCACAACATGAACTGGAACACAGATGGCACATACTAGATGTGAGGCAGGCCCTCCGAATTTACATCAAGCAGACAATGGCCTTTCGAAAATCTGGAGCCATGTTTGTGTCATTTCATCCCTCTACCCTGGGGAACAAAGTGACTTCAGCGACTATTGGTAGGTGAATTAGAGCTTGTATTGCCTAGGCGTACCAAACTTTGTCCGTGCCAGTTCCTAGACATATTATGTCTCACTCCATGAGGAGTGCGACTGCATCTGCTGCCTGGTCTACTCAAGCGTCACTGGAGGAGTTCTGCAGGGTGGCTACCTGGGCTTCACCATCGCCATTTATGTGGCACTACCACCTGGGCTCCTTTACTTCAGCCCAGGTGTCGCTTGGACGGAGGGTACTTCAGTGGGTGGTTCCACAGTCGGAGTGACTGACCAGCCATGAGCCCTCCCGTGGACATACAGGCTTTGGTATGTCCCATTCCTGGACTCTCGTCGCAGTGTCGATGAGAATGGGCATTGGTATAATTACCTGAGAATGCCCTTTCTATCTACACTGCAAGAGAATCCAGCACCACCCTGTACATCTGGTCATGATAGTCGGGGAAGGGGGTATGTTAATTTCTTCTTTATCTTCCAGAGACACATTACGTCTGTCAAGTATCTTCGCCTAAAAGATGGGCAGGCCAGCCAGGGGCTGGCATTTTTATAGTGGCAGACTCAGCTTGATGATATCAGAAGGAGGACCTTAACCCATTCCTGGACTCTCTTGCAGCGTAGATAGAAAGGGTGTTCTCAGGTAATTATACCAATGCCCAATCCCTGTGTTTGCTTGCCAGCCACTTGTGTTCTCTCTCAGTTCCTCTCCCACCCATGAGCAACCACTTATTTGCCTACTAGGAACAGGAGGGAGGGATGAGAAAAGAGGAGGAAGCAAGTTACATACTTGTTACTGGCAAGGGGAGGGAGGAAAGGAGGGAAAGAAGGAAGGAAGAATGAGAAAGAGGCAGAGAGTGGAGGAAGGCCGAAAGGAGCAGGCAGGAACAAAGAGAGGGAAGGAGAAAGGAAGGTGGAAGAGAGAAAAGAAGGGAGGGAGGGAGAAAGAAATGGAAAAAGGAGGGGAGGAAGGAAGATTTCTAACCGTCACTGCCAACTTCCCATAAAAAAAATATAAGGAAGCTGACAGGAAGTTAGAAATTATTCCCATTGATTTTTGGCCATCCATGGTCATTCTGTTTCTTTGATTAGGTAAGGAAATATTTCTGCAATGATGACTCAGTACAGAATTTTGCTGTAAACTATAGTATTTCTCTTTTGAGTTTTATTTCTCTTTTGTTGGATTATTTTAAACAGAAAACCATTGTTTACATTACGGGATCAATGTTTCTGTAATGTTTCCTGATGGAGATGGTGTGGGTGATGATGATGATATCCATTTAGTTTTTATGCTCCCTGGCTAGTGCCAGCTTTTATGATGTCCAGCCACAGTGTTGTTTGATGGCCTGGTTTCCTTTTACTGCTCACTCTTCCAAACGTAATTCCCCCACATGACATGGCCAAAATAAGTGAGACACAGTTTTGTGATTCCCCCCCACCTTCTAGTAACATGTTTTGGTCACCTTTGCTGTTCAAGGAATATGCAGGAGCCTTCTCTAGCACCACAGCTCAAACAAGTTGATTTTCTTCCTGTCTTGCTTTTTTAAGGCCCAACTTTCACTATAGGTAGCTATGAGGAACAAAATAGAGCGGGCTAACTTACATTTGATTGCCAGACTGATATCCTTGCTTTTCCATATTTGGCTCGTAATCATCATTGCTGTGCAACCTTATTGTGGCTGAATAAGAGCTCAATGTGAGAATGCATTCTATCTATCTAGATATCTTATATAGATAGTCCTCATTTAGTGACTGCCTCATTTAGTTATCATTTGCAGTTATAACTATAATGAAAATAACATTACAAGCAATCCTTTAAGGGTCTACAAAGCAAAGGATAGCTGAAGTAAGATCCTAAGCACAGTCACAGTTCTACTTGACAACCATTTCACTTAACAACTAAGTTGCGAGTCCCAATTGCAGCAACTAAATAAGAACAGACTTTTGCACATGAAGTGGGAGCGGAAGAAAGTGATGGAACTGCTTGAGCTAGTTGCTTAAACATCACATCACACTTCAGTTAGGAACCATGATCTTCCGAAAAGTAGTAAAGCCAAAGATCATTTAATATTATTTTTAGTTCTGTTAACCTAGGGAGAATAACATTTTAAAGTGTATCTGGTAGAATAATTAGTTTTCCCTGGTAAAGGCCATTTGAAGAACAAAAAAATAATTGGAAACCATATCATTTAAGCACTATACCATTAAATTTGATTTGAGGTTAATTTGGGGATTCCTGTTCCTGAACTGTATCCATTTGTCTATTCCATTCTTATTATTCATGGTTGCTTGGGCGGCTTACAGTTGAGTCAGCATGTGAAGGATCCCAATTTCTCCATCCATAGTTTAGAGAAATAATAGCAAAGCATATATGTGTTCTTCATTTATGAGGACTTAATGTTACAAGTGGAGAACTGATTGTGTTTATTAAGGTCAGCTTGGATTCAATTCTGACCTGGAAAAAGAAGGAACTTAACAGATTGCATGGAACATTCCATTACTTGCCTTAATGTGGGTAAGGTTCAACTTCCTTACATCCCTTTCTTTCATTGTTTCTTTGAAAACAAAATAGCTTATTCACACAGCACTACTTGATACTTTTCTATCAGCCAGCCTGGGGAGCCTACAGTGATAATGGAGCCAACGAAGTGCTGGGAGGGATTGTGTGGTTGCTGCCATGAGGATATGTGTCCTTACACTGTAAAAATTTAATTTTCTAAACCCAGGGCGTGAGTTGGGCAACCTTTTGTTTAACAAATAAAGTCTGTTAAACTGCTTAGCTTCTTAGGCACTCAGAGACAGGGGTGGGATTCAAATTTCTCAACAACCGGTTCTGTGGGCGTGACCTAATTTGTGGGTGTGGCTTGGTGATCACGTGACTGGGTGGGCATGGCTTGTATGTAAATGTTGTAAATATGTAAATATTGAATTTTTATATAAAAAAGAGCAAAATCAAGCAAAGCAGGCAGGCAGATTAAATTGCTCACAAAATCATAGAGTCACTCACAAATCTACCTTTCTGAAATCTGCTGCCTGAGTCTGTCACATAAAATTTGCTAGCAAGCAAACTCACAAAATTAACTCACAACACACCATGTATGTAAATATTGAATTTTTTATTAAAAAAGGAGCAACTTTTATCCAAAATCAGGCAAAGCAGACAGGCAGATTGAATTGCTTGCAGAAGCACAGAGTCACTCACAGATCTATATTCTGCAAACTGCTACCTGAGTCTGCACTGAAAAATAGAAGCTTCAATCCTAAGGAAGGTTCAGCTCTGCTTTTAGATTAGCTAGAAAGCAAGAAATCCCATGATTTTCTTATTTCTTATTCTTATATTTCTTATTCAATCATCCTTTGGATTATGGATTTCCTGTCTGGCTATTCACAGAGGGTCAGATTAGGTAATCATACCTCTTCAGCCCTTATTCTTAACACTGGTACACCACAGGGTTGCGTGTTGAGTCCCTTACTCTATACTCTTTATGTGCATGACTGCATTCTTACTCATGCTAGTAATACTATTACTAAATTTGCAGGTGATACAACAGTGGTGGGACTCATCTCCAAGGGGGATGAGTCTGCCTACCAAGATGAGGTGGACTGGTTGATTTTGTGGTGTGGAGACAATAACTTGGTCCTCAACACCAATAAGACCAAGGAGCTTATAGTGGACTATAGAAGGAACATATCAGACATGCAGCCCCTGCTTATCAATGGAGACCGAGTGGAGCAAGTGACCAGTTTTAAGTTTCTGGGTGTTACCATAAAAGAGGACCTGACCTGGGATGCTCACATTGCAGCACTGGTCAAAAGGGCCCAGCAGAGATTATACTACCTGAGACTTCTTAGAAAACAACAACTGAATGGGAAACTGCTGGTGACCTTCTACCGCTGCACCATAGAGAGCATTTTAACTTACTGCACCTCTGTATGGTTTGCCAATTGCACAGTGGCAGATAAGAAAGCACTCCAGAGGGTTAACGTCATTGCCCAGAAGATCATTGGTTGCCCTCTCCCCTCTTTGGAAGAGCTTTATAGCTCCTGCTGCCTTAAGAAAGTTTAAAACAATCTCAAAGATCCATCTCATCCTGGCAACCCTTTTTTTGAACTATTACCATCTGGCAGATGGTACAGAATAATAAAAGCAAGCACAAATAGGCTGAAAAACAGCTTCTATCCTAGGGCAGTAACTCTTTTGAATACTACTGTATAGTGCAGTGTTGGTGTGGTGTTGGGGGTTTTCGGTTCAATGTGTGGAGTGTGAAGGATGTGTGTTTGTGTTTATTTTCATGGTCATGATGTGCACTGAAGATGGTGTTTGATTTCATTGTACGAGGTGAAATGACAATAAACTAAACTAAACTAATCTAAATCGCGCAGCACAGCTGATAGTTGGAACACCTGATCATCGGGGGAAAAAAGGAAAAATAGCAAAAATTAGGTGAAGGCACAACGCAGGCAAGTTGGATGGCGTGCATGCGAGATAGGAGTGACTGGGTGGGGAGAGGAGGGGCATGATTTGCCGGTTCTCCGAACTGTGCAGAATTGTAACAACCGGTTCTATAGAACTGGTCCGAACCAGTAGAATCCCACCCCTGCTCAGAGACACAGATTTAAAACAAATGCAGTCCTCTTTGAAGCTTCAGTCTATCTAATTATTAAATCAAATTATCCAATTAGAAGCTGTCTTGGTGGTAGAACTATCATTTTGCTCATTCCTTCCCCTACAGGCAGTTCTGGAATGGCAGCCCCAGCTGATGACTTTAGGCATTACTTTCCCTTTATATGATAACCAGCTCATTTATTTCCTACCTGGGTTTTTTATGTGGGTGAACAGCTCCGTTCTCCATCATGGATGTGAACTATTTGAAGGCCAGGTCTCTGAAGAATTGAGGGAATATAGAAGTCCAGCAGCAGTTTCTTTTGCTTTCTCTCAGCTGTCACCTTGACTTCAGGGTCTCCCTCATCCTTCCTTTTCCTCCCTGAAAGGCAAGCTTTCTTTTCTTAGCACTCACTGACTCTGAAAATTCTCACTATCTAATGATGAGGTATGCTCCCAAGGAGATGGTATTTCTCTTCACTACATGCCAATTTAATGTTTGAAGACTTGCCTTTTTCTGTTTCCAGTTTTAATTGTCATATTTTTTCTTTCATAGTGTCCATTCCAAGAATGCCATCCATACAGTGTATAACTTGGCTCCTCATATGTGTTTCATTGGTTGGTGCATGGTTGGATGACATGCTTTAGATGCTGAACATAACCAAAGGGCATGTGTTTAAAATTGCATTGACCATGTATATGTGCCTTTGGGTTAGTTTGTTTTACTTCTGCACAAGTTTTCTTGGTAGGCTTTTTCACAAGTGGCTTGTCATTGCTTACTTCCTAGGGATGATATAGTAATTGGTCCAAGATCACTCAATTGGCTTTGTGCCTAAGGTTGGACTCAGTTGGTCTCCTAGTTCGTAGCCTAGTGCTTTACTCTCTACGCCAAATTGACATTGAGCATATTGCATATTAAATATACATAAATGTTGCTTTCTTAATTTAGTGATTATGGGCCCAAATTTGCCTTCCATTTCTATAGAGCCCTGTTAATGTTGGGATGTCATAATCATCTCTGTGAATACACTTATTTAATTTTGGGGTGGGGTGGGAAGCAAATGCTTAGACATTCATGTCTCTTTTGAACTATAACCATGCAATGAACTCATGTAGTTCAATCTTTAGTACTACAAATAATTCCTTTTTTTCCTGTTCAACCCAGGTCTGCTTTCAGTTTATTCTCAATGTTTCTGGTAGATATCTCATAATACCTGCTACTGGTTATGCATTTTTATTAAGTGCAGTGTGAATATGATTTACTGGTTGTAACATTTCAGATGTTTCTAGGTTCAGGATGGTTCTTCAGGGATTTGGTACTACTGCTGTTTTTATAATATATAGAGTGGCTTCCTATTTGAAGTGAGTTCACAATCACCCAGTGTGACTGTATGATTTTTGATACATGATTAAAGGATATGGGTCTCATTTATTTCAATTTGTTGTAATCACTTTCAACTATTAGAATAGTGTGCAATCAGCATTATTATTATAAACAGTAAGCATTGTTTCATCTCAACCTTCATTCTGATGTGTCACCTGTCCATGTCAGAGAAATAAGTATACCATTCTTCCTGAGATCAGTCTTCTTTTCCTTTGGAAGCATTGTTCCACTCTCTTCTTATGGTTAAAAATTATCTTTGGTCAGACATTCACTTATTACTAAAGTCAAAAGCCTTACTTTTAAAGTTTCAGATCTGTTACAAATTACTTCAACTACGAATGTCCTTCATTAGGCACAATTTGAAAAGAAATCTTGCATACATTTAATGGGTGCAGAGTGGTACTTCATATGCTTTAGATTTCTACACTGTAGTTTTAAAACTACTTTTTTCATGCACTAATGCAAGTGATGGTGAACCTTTTTAGTGTGGTGTGCCGAAAGCACGATGGCACCCATGGCGCATGCCGGCACCCACAATGCAATGTGCTCCGCCCCCCCTGCACATGCACCTGCAACATCCCCCACCCCCTTACCTGCACTGCACATGTGCGTGCCTCCCAGCTGATTTTTGGCCTGTTTGAGGCATTTTTTGGCCTCCCTGAGGGTTGAGGGAAGCCTCTGCAGCCTTGGGAGGCTGAAATACCGTAAGTGATGAAACGGTCCCATTTTCTGGCCTCCAAAGGCTCCAGTGGCTTCCCTAGAGCCCCCAGGAGGGTGAAAACGGCCTCCCCCGGGCTGCAGCGGTCCTCCAGAGGCTGAAAATGGGCACTTCTGGTATTTCCGGAAGGCCTGTTTTTCAGCCTCCTGAGACTGCAGAGGCTTCTCTCGAGCTTCAGGGAGGCTGAAAAAGGCCTCAAACAGGCCGAAAGTCAGCTGGGAGGCGCACACATGTGTAGTGTGGGTAAGTTTGTCTGGAGCTCATGTGCCCGCACAAATGGCTTCACGTGCCACCTGTGGCACACGTTCCATAGGTTTGCTATCATGGCACTAATGTATTGTATGCATCTAGTCACTATTAAGATTACTGTTTTATGTTAGTCTTTGTGGCTGTCAGTTGCTGTCATGCATTACCAAAATCTTAATTGCTGGCATTATTGACTTTCCATGTTGCTAGTAAGTTTTAGCTCAAGTGGTGGTCAGAGTCTCCATATACATAAAATAATCAAATGTTTGAATATGTCATTACTTAACTAACTCCCAAAAGAGTGTTATTCTAATGTCTGCCGTGTAATGTGATTCGCCTTCTAGTCCAGGGCTGACTTTCTGTGATTTTTGCAATAATATTCACATTTTTTTGTCTTTTTAATAAGCTAGTGTAAGAGTGAGGGTGGGCCATGTGTTTTACCACATACTTATTGCTGCACAGAAGCAAGCTGCACTTCTGACATCATGTGCTATTCAGCTATAAGAAGGTAATAAATGTAGTTCTCCACAATGGCACAAAAGGTGACTTAAGAGCAGTTTATTAAGTTTGACTCTTGGCATATTACAAGGAATATACCATTGCTTCCATAATGTGCCTAGGTTCAATTTTTGGTAAATACTTACTTCTTCACAGTAACCCCTTTTAACTGATGATCCTGACATGTTTGAATTAAGGTGTGATAAATATGTTCACCATTTCATTGGTAAGGGAAAAAGTGACACCTCTCTCTCTCTCTCTTTGTATTGAGCTTGAGCATCTGATGCTTTTACATTTTCTATTCAGTCAAGCTTAGCTTTTATTATTTGTTTGCATTGTAAAATCAATTATGGAAGAATCATATAGAATTTTTTTACATTAATATAATTATAGTATACCTTATAGACTGGTGAGGTGAACTAGTGGTGAAGATGCTTGTCTCCCACTCAGAAGATTGAGAGTTCAGTCCTAGGTAGTGGCTGATGTTTTTCTTTCAGGGCACAAAGAGAAAAATCTGCAAACTCTGCATAGGCATGAGGAAGGACATCCAGCCAGTATATGCTCAGCTCCATCCAGTTACCTTGACTCTACCCCAAATTAAGGAATTACAGGGTCATAAAAAGGGAGGGTTTTTAAAATTATAATATAACTTATAGTAAGCTTTTTACTGTAGGGTATATTACAATTGTATTAATATATAAAATTTCTATATTCTTCTTTAATAATTGGTTTTACAAACCATATCAAATTAAGAGATTACAGTGTCATTTTATTTTTATATTAAGATTAAAGAATACTACAATAATCTCAATTTTTAGAAGCATTATTTCATAGCAATATTTGTTCCTTGTTCTCACATACACATTAGTTTAATTGAGTGGTAGTGGTTTATTCCTTCAAAGCCTTGTTTGTTTGGTGAGCCAACACAAATAACCCTTCTCATTCATGAATAAGATGTTATTTTTCTTAAATTTATTTTAAGAACAGTGTTCTCTGAAAATACAAAGTTATCTTTTCTCTGAAGATCTTTTAAAAAATGCTTCCTATTCACACACTTGTTACCTAAAGAAAGAACTCTAGACTATATTTTTAACTTGTTGAAAAGGGAAAATTTATTTTGAGTCAAGTTCTACTCCTAATGATTTTATAATTTTCTTAACAAAAGCAAGGTTCTGGTTTGGAATTATATTCTTTTTGAGTTGTATTTTAATTTTCCAATCTAAGCCTTGGTATTTCTTATAATCACCCACCCAAGTATTGACTAGGTCCAGCCCTCCATAATTTTCTGAGATTGCTTCAGATCACTTTATTCTGCCACCTATCCAGCCATTAGGAACTCATTACACTTCTCTTTATCTCTGATCTCTGTTATGTACATATGTATGCAACCAGGGGTGGGATTCAAATTTTTTAACAACTGGTTCTGTGGGTGTGGCTTAGTTGGTGAGTGTGGCTTAGTTGGTGGATGTGGCTTGGCGGTCATGTGACTGGGTGGACATGGCTTGGTGATCATGTTACTGGCTGGGCGTGGCCAACTCAACATCACTCACATCAAGGCACGCATCTCCTCGCATGGCCTCTCATGACTGTGGGGATGCTGCAACAGTCATAAGTGTGAAAAAGGGCCATAAGTCACTTTTTTCAGTGTCATTGTAACTTTGAATGATCACTCCACACAAGCAAAGTACCAGCAAAGGAGATTAAAAAAAACTCCAGAAAAGTTCCAGAGACAGGAAGTCTAGTCCTGCCAAGAATGTAATAATGGTTAATGGAGCGGCAGTTTCTGTGAGCAACACCAGAATGTTTCCTTCCTCCCTCCCTCACAGGATTAGGCCAGTAATTTCTTCTAACAACCGGTTCTCCGAACTGCTTAGACTTTAACAACCGGTTCTAGCAAATAGGTGCGAACTGGTAGAATCCCACCCCTGTATGCAACCATTATTACATTAAGCACTGGCTTACTGTATTCCATCGTGCTCCTTTCTTTAGCACCAAAAAGTAAGAAATCATGCTGCTTAAACACAGTACTCTGCTGAATATGAGGGGGCACAATATAGTGTTAGAGGTCATGACTCTGCAAATTTTGGAGATTTTAACAAGATGTTGCATCTGATCAACCACTATTATACTATTTCTGACTGGAAAATCTCTACCCTTTTAGCATTCCAGAAGGTTTTGAAGACCTGGTTTTTGGAAGAAAACTAGATAACTGCATATTAGAACTGATTTGACAGGAGATTTTTGTTGTTTTTTATTTTGTAATGTTTTGATCAACTGAATTTTGAAACGTTGATATGATTTTATATGTCTTTTAATTTTTGATTGGGAGTTGGTTGAAAGATGGCAGCTATATAAATGTACAGTAAAAGTAAGTAAGTAAGTAAATACATAAAATGAGTTTTAATGAATTCTATCTTGGAACTGGAAAGAAAGGTGGTCTTTGTTTTTAGTTTTTTGTATATTAAACTATGAATTAATTTTCTTGTGGTTAAGTGAGCACCTCGTCACCCTTAAAGAAGTAAAACTTAAAATATTTCTTTAGTAAACTGGATGTATATTTGAACAATAATGTTCCCAGCAAGCTTTTGCTTGAAATGGTCATAATATTATTGAGGCCAAAATATATCTTCTAAAATATATATGATAAAGTTTGAAAAATGAAATACAGTTTTTCTAAGATAGGAATAACTGTCATCCTTAGGGATATCATACATTCATATATTTTAAGTGTCTTACAGTACAATAATTTTGAGAGAATTTAGTTACCAGCATTATCACTTAGTTTGTTTCTTAGTTGGTTCCTTTTGTTTGGCAGAGTTTTATTAGCTTCCTCAGTCTAATGTTCTTCAGATTGTTCCTACGGTTACTTATTACTACTTGGTGTGTAGTAATAAGTTGGGAATTTGCAAAGGCTATATGTATTCCTCTTTATATAATTTCACACTAGTTTGATATGCATAAATATATTATGAAGAGTGATCTATCCAGTACAGCAGATCCAGCTGACTTTAGGATGTGGTACTGTGTGTGCCCTCTCCACACAGTCTGGGTCTTGACCTTTCTAGCACAGATCAGTTTCCTTTCATTAGAATACATTTCCTTGCCATGTAAAAAAGAAATCAAAAATGCAAAAAATAAAGATCTCCAATAATATTTACTTGCAACATGCTAATTCACTTGCTTAAACAATGAGCTTGAATATATTCATTTGTGTGTATTGAATGTTGCCCTTTTAATACCCATGTAGCTAGTAAAAGAGAAATATATGAGAATCTCTTCGAGGAAGATGGGTGGTCCAGAAATTAATTAATTAATTAATTAAACACACACACACACATTTTCTCTTTTTAAAATAATATTGCATTAAATATCTATGTCCTGTTTTAAAACCATACCTCCATTTAAGTGGGAAATGGAAACACCTATGTTATATTAATATGAAGTACTATAACCTGGACCTTCTATAAGAGTAAAGTTTGCTGTTATGCCATCAAATAATTAAATAATCATTTGAAGTGCCTGAAATCTTATATGAAATTTTTCATGACTTTAGCACTTAACAATTTTCTTAACAACTTTTTTATTTATCGCAGGAAAAGAATTTTGTATGATACTATTGCCATATTCTTACTCTTTTTAGTTTAACAATCAGATACTCTTCTTTTTATATTTTATTAACTATTTTATTATGTGAAACCTATTAACTAAAGAAAAAATATATACGTATGGTACATATTGAACTATGCAGGTTGTTGTTGATGGTGGTAGAAATGAACATAGCACTTCCCTGCAACCATTTAAACCTATCAGCAGTTCCTTAAATCAAATCCAGCTTTTCCTGGGATTGTGCCATAGCTGTGGAAGGCAAATTGTGAATTAAACAGCTTGCACACTTAGGGATTTCACCTGGTTACACATTTCTAATTAAAAACATTTCTTTGTCTTGCAAGTACAAAATGTAAAATCTCTGCCACCTCCATGCATATCTATCACATTCCCTTAGCTCTACTAGCATAAGCCTGTTAACAGACAAGGTACTCCATAATCTTGTCCTATATCTCTCATTAAGGAGTGCCACATTATCGCTAATTGACTTCAGTCTACAACTCAGCTTCCAAACAGTATTGCTGTTCATGTATTCATTCAGCCGTTCTTTAAAACTGTCTTGGGGATATGTGTATGTTCTTTTTTCAGCCTATGTCAAACAATTGCCAGGTGACTAAAATTCTTGAGCTCTATACCCACAAAAAATGTTAAGCATCGCAGATCAGATACTTGGTATGTTTTTTATGCTTTCTACCGAGAAATAATGATGAAGTTAAATCACTATTTGTACACACACACGCACACACACACACGAACCATCATAACACAGAACAACTCCATATCAATGGAATGATACTGAAAATAAATTAAATATTTAGTCTGGGCTTTGGATGTCTGGAGTCTGCAAATTAAAATGTTTCTTACAAGTATTTTCCAAAGTAATATTCCTTTCTTAAACAAAACATGTGAAGATCTCCTTATGAGAGTCTCAAAATTCTATGTCCTTTAGCAGATGATTTAACAAAGGACTGGAAAATCTCACATTCTTTATTGAAATGCATGCTGCAAAAATAGATCTATAAATCATATATATATATATATATATATATATATATATATATATATATATATATATATTGATTAGTTGCTATTTTGTTATACATTTTCCCCTCATTATTTTCAGTTTAGGTGTCAGACACTCAGGAAACAATTGTAGACCTGTAACATTTAAGTCACCAGAAAGATTAAAATAGTAATAATAATGAACAGTACATAAACTTTTTGAACATTTTATACATAAGGTGATTTTTTACTCTTTAAGTGTAACCAATATCCAAGTTTAGTAAAAAATTAAAAGCCAAAACAAGAAAATAATATTTGTTGTTTTAGTGACAGCCTTGACAGTATTAGTAACTTGATAAATACTGAAGCTTTGGGATTCCTAAGGAAATTCTACCTGACAACATTGTTATTTTGCCTCTAAGTTATACAGAGTTGGCAGATACCAGGAGGCTGTCAGTAATTGATACAGGTGATGACACTTGTTAAAAATTATGTCTGAATTAATAGACCCTGGATTCATTGAATTCTTTGGAATTGGTGCTGCAAATTGCTATATTTCTGACAACCTTCATTTCCTACTAGGCAAATTGAGATCCAGTATCCATAGCCCTGGGAAGTTGTTAAAGCAATTAAAGGCTTCTGTCCCTCAGCACATTGCTTGGTTACCATGGTATCCCCTGCCTCCAAGCCTTTACTGATGATGTCAGTATGCATAACAGGGGTTATTCACAGCATCTACGTGAAGATGATTCACCCTTCCTGAAAAATCATAAGTCCATGCAAATCCTTCTCTACTTAGCATTATGTAAGACAACTAGATGAACAAGGTAAGTACTTACTGCATATAATACATATGATAACCTAAAACTAACAGTGCTATGGTCAAAACTGTTATTCTTTCAAAAGTGTTATGTAAAGAAATCCCTTCAACTTCATTTAAAATAGCATTAATATTGATATTGAATATCTTCAGTCAGACTTTGGATGGTATACTGTAAAGACACTTTATAGATAGTATGAATCATGATTGTATGAAAATATAAGAAGACTCTTTGTGTATAGTTTTAGACTGTAATTTTGAGAAAGAATTAATAGAAGTCTTGAATTATATATGAAGCTAATAGCATTTTCTGTAATGATATTTTAAAAAGTATCATTTCTTTTTACTAAACAGTATATGCACTGAAGAAGCAACTAGTTTAGCATAGAAGCTAAGAGTATAAGTTATATCCCATAAAGTCAGTTGCTAGGTAAGATTTTTCATGTTACTCCTTCACTGGATGTAGGGATTGGTAGAACATGGCTTGTGGGTAGTATCTAGAACTTATCGGGTATAAATCCTTCCTTACCATGTTTAGTTAGAATACTATACGGTAAGGAATAATAGAAGTTACAATTGAGTAATAACTGAAAGATCACACATGGTCCACCCCTTCTTTAAATAATGACTTCCTTAAAACTCTTCAAAGCACTTTGAAAACTTTCAATATGCCATGTATAATTCTTCTGGTGATTAATGACCAATGATTAATTTTTGTTCATTTTTATTATAGAATAACTTGTAATATATATTTGTTTTATATGTTAATATTGAACACAGTCACTTGTATGAAAACTAGACGTATTCTGTCTGTCAGTAACTTGTGCACATTTTCAAGGCTGAATTATATGTGTTAACATTTTTCAGCATCAAACAGCAGCCCAATTGCATTCTCTGATTCCACTTAACAATGCAACTGGTACAGTAATTATGTGGAACATCAGCCACATTTTTTCACCTCCTTTCTCTTGTGCTTTAACTATTTAGTCTGATGGATAAAAGCTAATTTAAAAGAGTATATCAAAAGCAAATATGGGCACAGAGAGCAAAGATCTGAAAATGAGAAACAGCATATATAAGGAGAGGGAAGATGGCCATGTTATTAAAGAACAATGCAAAGAGGTATTCCAGAACTATAGAGATCATGTTAAGAAAGGGAAAATTTGATTGAGCTTATAAAAGGTTGTTAGAATAACATCAAGCGCTTCTTTAGGTATGCTCAAAATAAACAGAAATGGGAAAAGTTGTATGTTCATTTAAGACAGAGAAACACTAGCAAAACTATTTAAACTCCTCTTTTATTCAGCCTTCTTGAACAAGAATTTTGTTTTTCTCCAAGAAGTGGTAGTAAGCAAGAGGAAAAGGCAGAGATTACTACCAGTAGAAACATGATTGCTAAAATTACTTTGAATAAATTTAATTTTTCAGGGCCTGATAATCTGCATCCTAAGCATTGAAGGAACTAGATAATGGTCTGACTAAACTCTTATTGTAGAACAGATAAGTGCTAGATGAACAGATGGTAACATCAGGTATTTGAAGAAAACTATCATATGTTTCCACAGCCATTTTTTTGAGACTTAAAATTTTTCAGAATTTTAGGACATTCAAATACATTTACTAAAATAATAATCTAATAAATCTAGTAAAGTTATTGTATGCATTTTGAGTTAATATTTTTTTCATGGTCAGTATGGTATCTATGGTGTGTTATGTCTAACAATGTTTAACTGCAGCTAGCTTTAGGCATAACAAAAAAAAGGAAGACATCCCTTCTGCTCTGTTAGCTTTTCCAGAAGGAAGGAAAAAACAAGAACATAAAGCTTTCTGTGATTTCTTGTTGTCATAAGAAGTCATCCTAACTTGTTTAAAAATTGGATTACATAATAGCCAAGTTAATGACATAAGAACACAATCCTTGGATAGCTTATCAAAAGTATAAGACTGGATATACCTATGGAGACATCTTTGCTCAGATCCAAAAATTGATTCTTCTCTCTTTCTCTTGTGTATTTGTATCTCACATTCTCACACCTGACAAATATATAATTATTGATATGTTCTGGGAAAAAAAATTGCCCTCAAAAATAAGATAAGTCCTTGTTAGGGTTAGGGTTAGGGTTAGGTTAGACATAGCAATTTTTTGTTATGTTTACATCCCACCTTTCATTTCAAGAGCTTGGAGCAGGACACAACACAACGTTTCCCATTTTTTGCAATAGCAACTCTGTGAAAAAGGTGGACGTACACACACACACATACACACATAATTTGCAGGGAAAAGCAGAGAGACAAATGATGAAAGCAGGATCATGCAATGCAATACAGGCTCTATTCCTTTTATATACACATAACTTTTCATGTTTTGAATCACAACAGTGTTTTCATTTTGACAAAAACAGTGGAGCCTGTGAATGTCTGGGATCTGAATGACTGATTATGTGCCATCAAGTTTCTGCTGCTCTTAGTGTTCATATAGATTTGTTCCATGATGATCTGTCGCTGACCTGGTCTTTTAGGTTTCCTAATGGCATATTCATCACCACTGAGTATATACACTTTGCTGCTGCTTATCCTCTTTTTCTTTTTCCCTTTCTACCTTTCCCCTTTCTATCTTTCTACCTTTCCTAGCGAGATAGGTCTATGCATAATGCATTCTAAGTATAACCATTTGAGCCTGGTCATTTGTATAGTTGGTGGGTTGACTAGGAAACTGAACAGAAGCAAAATAAAACTTTGTTTTTTCAATCTTGAGCAGGAGAGAATTGGCATGAAGAGTCTTTCTTTTTGTGGTTCCAACTTGCAGTAACTACTGAACTTGAGTTTCTTTCAGTAGTATACCAACTCACAAAGATTGTTCTTAGAAGCAAAAATAGATAGAGTGCTATATATGTTGCCTTGATCTCCTGCATGCAAGATGGGATATAAATCTAGTAGCTAAGTAATAAAATATAATAGATACCTATCATTATACTTCACAAAAATATTTAATGTTTTTTTATCCTACTTTTCATAAAGTAGCGTCAAGAGAGCTATAGCTTGTTATATCATACAATTTAAACACCTGCTTTTAAATCACCTTTCCTTTCTTATTGTATTTAAAGAATGGATATTTTTTATATTCCTTTATAGTATGTTTGAAAAATTGTCTTCATATGCAAATGGCCTTGGACAAATAATATCCTTTAATTCTGTTTGCAAAATCATCTAGATTATACTAAAATTGGATTTGGGTTTCTATGTGTTGTAGTAATGTAGGCTTGTCTTAGCAAATTATGTGAATCATACCATCATGTTAACCTATGGTAGCAGTGGTGGCATTCAGCCGGTTCGCACCAGTTCAGGCGAACTGGTAGCAAGGATTTGGCATGGGTCGCCAAACTGGTAGTAAGTTTTGGCTGACCACGCCCCCAACCCAGTCACCTGGTCGTTGCTCACTCGCTCACTTGCCCCACCCGATGCCTGATGCTCATTCATCCCGTCTGCCTGATGCTCACCTGACCAATCACTCCTTAAGATATTTCTTTCTTTCTTTTTACCTCCCGACAATCCTGGAATTCTCCTTGTTTCTTACTGCTTTGCCCAGGAAGCCCCAAAATGGAGTGTGGACCGATTCTGCATGCCCCTTCTCTGCTCCATTTTTTTTCTGCAGTCCCAGGGGGGCCTTCTGGGAGCAAAAATGCTCCTCCCAGAGGCTCCCCTGAGGCCAGGAAGGCCCCAAAACAGAGTGTGGAGGGGTGCTGCATGCCTCTCCTATGCTCTGTTTTTTTCCTTCCTGAGTCCCAGGGGAGCATTCTGGGAGCAAAAATGTTCTCCCAGGAGGCTCCCCTGAGGCCAGGAAGGCCTAAAAAACAGGATGGGGGGTGGGGGTGGTGCTGCAAAAAAGCCACACCCACCCAATCACCTGGTCATGCCCACCTAGCCATGCCGACCTAGCCACACCCACAGAACCGGTAGTAAAAATTTTTGAATCCCACCACTGTATTGTAGGGTTATTTGTTGTTTAGACATCATATTACATGAACACAGAAGTAGTATTTTGTTAACTTGAATTTGAATTGCTGTCTATTCCCAACCCCATTCAGAGTATATTTCCTATTTTTTGGCCTATTTATTTATATGGGATTTATATGCCACCCAATCTCCCGAAGGAGTCAGGGCAGCTCACAACAGTAAAAATATATAATACAAAAAATTTAAAATTAAAAAAAAAATATTAAATAGAAATCCCAAAAATACTAATTAAAACTGACAACAGCCAATATACACCAATAAAAACAAAACCTCCCCCTCAGTCCAGGTCGGCCTGTTGAAAGAGCCATGTCTTCAGGTCGCGACAGAAGGATCGAAGGTCAGGAGCCATTCGCAGCTCCAAGGGCAGCTGATTCCACAGGGTGGGTGCTCCCACAGAGAAGGCTCTCCCCCTGGGGGTTGCCAGCCGACACTGGCCGACGGCACCCCGAGGAGGCCCTGTCTGTGGGAGCGCACGGGATGCTGGGCAGTCATTGCTGGCAGTAGATGTTCCCGCAAATACCCCGGCCCTAAGCCATGTAGGGCTTTATAGGGGATTACCAGCACCTTGAATCTCACCCGTAGGGCAACCGGCAACCAATGCAGCTCACGCAGGAGGGGTGTAATATGGGAGTATTGGGATACTCCCATCACAACCCGCGCAGCTGCATTCTGCACCAGCTGAATTTGGCTCTTTAATGCCTTTCTTGAAACTGTTTATTAAACAAACCAGTAAGTCCTAGTTTTCAAGTGATCATGGCTTACAGCGATGAATGAAAATGCATGAGAGAACTATTTGTGGTGAGTATTATTGAAGAAAACAAGGTCTAGTTTTAGGATTGCAACTATTAAAAAACACAGAAAGTGCTAGGTAATTTGAGAAGATTACTGAACCATGTAAATCCCAGAAATTTAGAAAGCAATGCCGAACTAATTCTGTTAGTTCTATTTATAATCTCCAAAAATACTGCTATTCTAATGAAAATTGTTTTTGCTTCATAGTAAAGTTTCTTACCTAAAAAGGATAGCCTTCCCCATTTTCTGTTTGTCCTTTTGTCATTGTATTGAGGGAGACAATGGGGATCAAACTGTAAGGCTATATGTGTTTGTATTGAACATATGAAGCAGGACATATTTCTATTTCTGTAGGTTCTCTGAAAAATTGTGTTGTATATTATAAAAATACTGTCCAGGTATAAAGGAATCTTGGATTGAAGTTCATAGGTTGCCATGCGGATTAGAAATGGCTAAGAGGATTGAAATCTACACTTTAATGAGTGCAGTCTTGTTTCATCTGGTGATAGAAAACACCTCTGTATAGCTTACATATATTTAACATTAACATTTAACTTTTGAGCTGTTTAGCATTTGAAAGGGACAGTTTGCAAAGTGTGTGACATGGAGCATCCTTCTTAAACTGTTAGAGAAGCACTAGGAAATGGTAAATTATCACAAATTGTCAAAATACTTCAGAAACCTGTACTTCATCATGGTTCTAAAACTATCCAAGTTTCTTTCAAATAAATAATTGTAACGTATAGATGGCAGACATTTTATATTTAAAATTTCTGATACCTCAGTAGGTTTTTTTTAATCATGTTATATGGTATTAGAAAATTCAGAATTGGGGTTAGCTTGCTAGATTAAATACTTCAGCTTTATCTT
Source organism: Naja naja (assembly GCA_009733165.1). Taxonomy (NCBI): domain Eukaryota; kingdom Metazoa; phylum Chordata; class Lepidosauria; order Squamata; family Elapidae; genus Naja; species Naja naja. Next base: position 259,952,429 of record CM019149.1, on the reverse strand, counting down.
CATTTTAAGGTGTTTCATGCTTTGAAGTGACATGCATAAATGAGCTAGGGTTGTTTTTTATTCTAGAGCTTGTTAGTGCAAACATAGATTAAAACTTCTACTGGCTCATTAAAAAAAACCCTTCACAGCATCTGTCTTATTTCCTATAGATTTATTACTTAGAAGTAGAGGCTTAGTCTTTGAAATCAATTGAAATTCTTTTCTTACTCACCTGCTGATTTTTAACTCTTGTGGAAACAGACCTTTATAAGATTATCCTAGAAAGAAGGAATTAATTTCTTCAAAAACTGTAAACATTGAATGTATATGGAGAATTGTATTCATTTAAAAGGGATGCTGTGGCCAAATATTTTGCACTTTATTTATTGAAATGTAGATGTTGCTCTTTCGTATCTGAGTGCAGTTCACAACATACACACACACATCCCTTTTTAAATATTAAATTTCCACAATTCTGGCTCTTACAGTGCTGCTGAAGTGTGGTATTGCAGGTGTTTAGAATGAGGTATGGAAACTCTGAAAATGGGTCAGATTAGTACAGGTAGTCCTCAATTTACAACCACAATTGAGTCTAAAATTTATGTTGCCAAGGAAAACATTTATTACGTGAGTTTTGCCTTATTTTACGACTTTTCTTACTACTCTTGTTAAATGAATCATTGCGATTGTTAAGTTAGTAACACGGTTGTTGAATCTGGCTTTCCAGTTGACTTTACTTGTCAGAAGTTTGCAAAAGGGATCACATGACCCTAGAACATTACAACAGTCATAAATATGAAGCAGTTGTCAAGCATCTGAATTTTGATTATATGATCACAGGGATACTGCAATGGTTGTAAGTGTGAAACATGGTCATAAGTCACTTTTTCCAGTGCCATTGTAACTTTGAACGGTCACTGTGAACTGTTGTAAGTCAAGGATTACCTGTAAAGGCTGGCCTCTAGATAGAAAAATCTTATGTTTATCATTTATTTATTTGTATTATTTTTACAAATAACTCAAGATGATGAATATACCTAGTACACCTTCCTCTGCCTATTATTTAGGCATACAGGAAATGAATGCCGCTTCTTTCATTTGTCATATCTTTATTCAGTGCTAAACAGTTTTGGCTACACTGTAATGGCATTGAAAGCATAATGCTTTACCATTTAAATTTTCTGTTATATAAACCAGAGATCCAGACTCTGAGATTCCAGGCTGCATACAGTCCTCAAGCTCTTCCAGGTATTGCTATCAAATTGTAATTTATAATGTGACAAAGAGAAAAATAGTGATCATATTAGCTCCATTTGAGCAGTTATATACAATACATTTGTCAATTACATGAAATTACTTCTCTTACATTTTTTTTTGTCCTGACCTCCATGATTTTGGAATGTGGCTCCTGGCTTGCTACTGTAAGATCAAATACGGTTCTCGTTCTGAAATAAAGTTGTATGTCCCTGATACCAAATTATACACTTCTAAAGCTCTGCTTCCAAAACCAGAAAGAAGTCACTTAATAGATTAGCTGTTCAGAATGGCATTTCATATTCGTATTGGGCAGAACTGCCCCAGATGGAGCCCGTGTGTAGTTTGGGATCTTCTTAGCACTGCTCCTGCTGAAGAGCAGTTCACAGCCATGTCAGGTTGGGTGTCAGTTGCACTAATTCTTGGATATGGAGGATTGATTGTATTCACACATGCCCTTGTGACCTCTCATATGGATTACTTCAACATGCTCCACATGGGTCTGTGCTTGAAGAGCATTCAGAAGCTTCAACTGATGCAAAATGCAGCTGCATGTGTAGTAAAGGGTTTGAATATTCAACATATAAAACCACTACTGTGTGAATTGCACTGGCTGCCAGTGTTCTTCTGGGTGCAATTCAAGGTTCTGGTCATGACCTTTAAAGCCCTTCATGGCTTGGGGATAGGTTACATAAGGGACCAGGGGAGGGATTCCACCGGTTCTAACCAGTTCTATAGAACCCCTTGTTACCTTTCTAAGCAGTTAGAAGCAATCTCCTTTTGTTTTTTCCACCCTTATTACATTCTTGCCAGTACACCTAGACCTCCTGTCTCTGGAGCTTCTGGGTCTTGACTTTCTTAAAGGGGAAGGGTTGTTTTAAGATTTGTACACTGCTGTTGGGAGGAAATACATCCCTGGACAATCAGCACTTTGAAGAAATAATTGAATAATGAAGCAGAGCTGTCAGAAAGAAGCTTTTAATGACAGGGAACCAAGGTGAGTGACATTCAGCAAGGCTTCTTGGCTAGCTAGAAAGATTGACATTCAAATGTGAGTTTACATACCCTTTCTGAGTTTTGGTCTAAAACTGGTTTTTGGTGAAGGTGAATTCTGTGCTTGGTGACATTTAATCCTCTGTTTATTGATGGGATAATTTTCCCTATTCAGCTTCAACAAGCAACAGCTACTGTTGTGATTTAATTATTTGTATTGTGTTTGAATTTTTTCCTGCCTCATGGTTTCTTTTTCTATCTGGGGAGGGGGTCTGCTTTAGTGGTATCTGGCACTGCCCTTTTGGGGTGTACTTCCAAAAGGCAGGATGCATGCTTGACACTGATTTTTTTAATGCCTTTCTGGGGGGCATGTGATCTTTGCTTAAATCTGGATGATTTCCTTAGGTTATCTTGTGAGGTGAGTGAGACCAGCTGGTATCTTTAAGTGGTGCAAATTGATCTAAGGATTGCTTTCCTGGGTGTGCTCTTTCTGGACAGCTTAAATGACCTCTTTGCTAAAGGGTTTCACTATATGAGCAAGAGTTGGCTGCTGATAGTTATCACTGCATTTTAAACATTTTAATTCCTCAAGGTGCTCTGGCATCCTGCCTGATTTGTAACTCTGGCTTGCAGGTATTTTCAGTCTAATGATTAGGGCAGCTTTTTGTAAGCAAAGAGGCTTTTTGTACCTTTGTACAGATAATCCTTGATTTACAACAGTTCATTTAGTGACCATTCAAAGTTACAATGGCACTGAAAAAAGTGACTTATGACCATTTTTCACACTTATGACCATTGCAGCATCTCTACAGTCACGAGAGGTCAGGCGAGGAGAAGCACCCCTTGACATGAATGATGTCGAGTTGCCCATGCCCACCTAGTCACATGACTACCAAGCCACACCCACCAACTAAGCCACACCCACAGAACCGGTTGTTAAAAAATTGAATCCCACCCCTGTAAAGGGGCCATCGTCTTCCAGTTATTTCTACTCATTCAGTTTTATCCCACAGGTTGGGCATGTTATGGGTCCTGTCTGTGAAAGAATGTTGATGGCACAAACCAGGAGTTGTGCCTTCTCTTCCATAGTCTTTGCCCTCTGGAATATTCTCCTTTTAAAGATTAGGATAACCATGATCCTGTTGCTTTTTGTGTAAGACCATGAAGACTTGGCTATATGCCTAAACCCCATTTCTTGGATGTATTAATATTCATGGCAATAGTTCCATATATGTTTATTTTGTATTGTTTTACTTGTTTTAAATTTGTTTTTACTGTTTTATGATATACGCCACTTGTTGAGATAAGAAATTATAGAAATCAAATAAATACAAGTATACTAGCAAAATAAGTGTAGTCTCTTCTATATAGTATAGTGAGATGAGCTTTGTTTAGCCTTTCTGGCCTGTTAACATACCCTGTAAATTCTGCCTAACCAATGTGTACAAGGTGTTCATGGAGGATCCAGCCCATGTGATTGAGAATCTCATACCCCATTTAGGTAAACTCTATGCTTACCTTTGTATGGTCCAGCTATTGGATGAATAGCTGTTCGTTTTCTTTGTTCACTGATCATGCAGGCTAAATCCCTGAAAGAGCTTTTGACTGTAATTGAATGCAGCAAAATTTATCTGCATGTGGTTTACTTGTTTGGCCTCTAGTTGAAAAAGTAGATTTTGTTGGAAATGGGGTTTTTCTTAAAGGAAAAAGTACCACAATGTTATTATGTATGTGTTACATGAAAATTATATTCTGTCCCTTTCCTATTTCTGAAATATGATGAAAGTATCATGACATACTTATTGTTTTTCTAGCTCTAATATTACGCAGCACATACACATTTTTAAAGAACTTGAGTGACCATTTTTTTTCCAGGCATGTAGAATATCAGAATCTATCAGAATTATTTGCCCTTTATTTTCTGGATCCATTTTTAGTTGAACATACTATACTTATATATTTGTAAAAGCCTCCTGTTTCATTAAAATGTATGTATTCACTTCACAGTGAAGTTTAGAAGAAGAACCGGGCATAATTCTACAACTGTATTTAAATAGTTATTGGACATAATACTTGCCCTCTCTTTCCCTCTCTGTCTCTTTCTCTTTTGCTAATATGCAGGCATTGTTATCATTTCTTTTGTAAAAGACAAAACCAAAAGCAAGCACCCTTGACTTTTTTTTAAAGACTAAATATTACGAATTGCAAAACATTTTATCTGGCTTTTTTAATGTTTAAAAGACAGATAGCTCTATGGAAGATTTGGAGGAGGAGCACTACTGACAGCTGAGACACTGTCAATTTTTTGATCTGCACATCTGTCATTTTAGTTGCAAAGCCTGCTCCCGGTGTAGTCGAAGAAATTTTTGCTGTGAACTCCACATCATGTTAACCTTTATGAATGTTGGTATATTTGTTTTTCTTATATTTATAACATACTGTGTTGAATAAATATGGTTTAATTTATTAATATAGTTAATATATTATATAACTATATATATATATATATAACTATATAACTATATATATAACTATATATATAACTATATATATAACTATATATATATATATTTCTGTCACCTTTCATATATAAAGAAAAATAGCCGAGCATTGAAAATAAGTACTTTGCAATACACACGCATGTAAACAAAGTATTTCATTTTAAGTAGTTAAAGCAGCTGTGTCTTTTGCAAAGAAGGGCATCAAAGCAATTATGCTAGTCTTGCCAAAAATGCAGTTGCTTTAATTATTTAAAGGGGGATGTTTTGTTTGTGTCAATGCATGTTTCAAAGCACATCTGTTACATTCTTGTACATCCCACTTTGCATTATTTTTCATATAAAATACTATACGTTTTCTGTTGAGAATTAAATTGCTTAACTGTTTTTTATTAGCATTGTTTTAGTTGCTGCATATACCACTGTCCAAATACTTTTATTTGCACTCGGTACGTATAAGACATAGAAATATGTATTATGTTGTCTCAGATGAAATATTTAATTTAATGAAATCATAATGCTAGATAGTTTACAGAATAAGATGACAGCCTCTTCCATTGTTGCTTCTATTTAAAATTTGCTTTGATTTATCTGTGTGTTTTGAAGCAAATAGCACTTAAGGCTCACAAATATATGCATCAGTTTAATAAGACACATATTCTAAGAGATGGGAAACTTTCTATCAATTTAGAAACATGTGAAGCAATGGTAGCTAATCTAAATGTAATTAAATGTAGAAGAAACCTATTACTCCATGTATTTGATTGAGAGAGATATTGAGGATAGCGTTGCCAAATACACAGGAAGTATTAATTTCATTTTGGTTTTAAAAAGTGATCTTGGAAGTATGATTATTGCATTACTTAACGTTAGTCTTCCATCTGACCTTGGTCTTCTCAGGCAGAAGCATACTTGATTCAGACAAAAATAGAGATGTCAAGATTTGCACATTAAAAAATTGCAGTGTTAAGGGATGTCACCAACATGAATTGTGGCCACTCTCTTAAACATGATCAAATAGATTTCTATGGTTAGAGTCTCCTTTATGAGACACATAATTGGCTCTGTGAAATAGTAAGCATAGGAAGACAAAAAGAATAAAGGAAAAAAGACATATTAGATATACCACATATACTATTTGGCAGAATAGAGATATAGAGAAAGGAACAATAGTAAATTCACTGAGGATTTTTTGGTCAGAATAGTAAAATACATCTTGCTTAACAATTTTGCAAGCATTCCACCATATCAAAATGTAGAGTCTGAATCAAAGCTGATTTCTCTCTAAAGAGAAGATAATTACTGTACCTTATTAAAATAGTAATTTCATTGGCCACATTTTTAAAAAAATTACTTGGATAAAATCCAGAGTCCTGGGATGCTTTCTGAGTCTTTTTAACCATGCTGCTCTAATTAGATCTTCCAAAAAAGTGGAAGATGAGTACAACTACAAAAAATCGTGATGATGTATATCAAGGTCTATTTCTGTCTGCCGCTTTTATAGCTTTTTTTTTGTTTAAAATGTTGAAGCTGGACACATTAGTAACCTTTTTTTCCAGCACTTAATATTTATCTCTAGAAGATGGTTGTTAAAGGATTAGCAACAAATGTATATATAGAAATATATTTAGAAGCAGAGCCCAGTTTTAGGTGTCTTTTAGAAGTTTATTTAAGAACAGTTCAAAGTTTACAGTAATTCAAGCTTTACATTAAAAGCATCTTAAACTGAGTACAATACAATGTTCAGCAAGGCTACTAGAAATACAGAAGTTATGATTTTTTTTCACTGAAGTTTTCTTGGCAAGGGTTTTCATAAGTGGTTTGTCATTGCTCTTTCCTAGAGCTGGCTCAAGGTAACCCATCTGACTTTATGCCCAAGGTGAACTGGAACTCATAGTGTCCCAGCATCTTGCCTGATTCATTAACCACTACATGAAACAGGTTCTCTGTATGTTTTAAAGGGGGTCTAAATATTTATAAACACTGTAAATTGATCAGAGTATAAAGAAGGGGTACGTTAAAAATTAAATACCGAACAGCTCCTTTTACCCCTTTTTCCTTTTTCCCTCTGTTCTAACGTTTATAAAGAAATAACAGCAAATGACAATACAGTAGAGGCTATTAATCTCAAAGATCAAAATCTTTCTCATAAAACAGTTCAATATATTTTGCAACTATTTATCAGTGTAATACAAAGTATTAATTGTACAGCTTAAGCAGGGGTGGGATTCTACCGGTTCAGACCGGATTGGTAGAACCAGTTGTTATGATTCTGCATAGTTTGGCGAACCATAAATCGGGCCTTTGGCTGGTCCCGCCCCTCTCTGCCTGCTTCTCCGCTGCCTGCCCGCCAGTCCTTATCACGCATGCGCGACATTGCATGCATGCACAACACTGCTGTTTGCAGCCTATTCTTGCGTGCCCGCCAGGCCAGCCATTGCTGCCTCCTTCTGCTGCGGCCCTGCCTTTACTGATCTCCTTGGATGAGTGAGTCTCTGCAAGCCCCAGTCGCCTTTTCCCCCCACTTGCCTTTTGCTGCCGCTGCCGGTCACCTCCCCTCCCACTTGCCTTTTGCCGCCACCAGTCGCCTTTCCCCCACCACTTGCCTTCCACCGTGGAACACATGGAGAGGCTAGTATAGGCTATGGACAGGTCAGCAGCTGCTTCTCTCACCTGCTGCTGCACAGCGGAAAGCTTCCAAGTCCCCCTCCCATTAGAAAAGGCTCCTGGGCAAGCAGAGAAACAAGCCAGGTTGAATCCTGCTTCTCTCTGCTTGCCTGGGAGCTATTTCCGATGGGGGGGATTTGGAAGCTTTCTGCTGTTTTGGGAAACTCTTACTCTCCCAAAAACAGCAGCAGGTGATAGAAGCAGCCGATAAACTGGCTGGAGTCTACACAAGCCTCTCCACGTGTTCCTTCCTGCTGCTGTTGATGGGAGAAGAGTTTCCCAGCACAGCGGAAAGCTTTCAAGTTCCCACCTCCCATTAGAAATGGCTCCTGGGCAAGCAGAGAAGCAAGCCAGGTTGAATCCTGCTTCTCTCTGCTTGCCCAGGAACCATTTCCGATGGAGAGGGATTCAGAAGCTTTCCGCTGTGCTGGGAAACTTGCTCTCCCAAAAACAGCAGCAGGAAAGAACACATGGAGACGCTTGTGTCAGCAAGGCACCCCTTGATCAAGTCCGGGACAGCTGATGGTGGCTGCGGGAAGCAGAGCCTGGAAGCCCCAATACCACCAGAATCACCATTGCTGCCTCGCTGCTGCTGTATCACCCACCCCCTGCAGGTATGGTGAGCATGAGCCCTGGAATGGGTGACTGACCACCTCAACTGCTGCTCCCACTGGCTGTTTTTTGTGCCAAGAATGGAGGTGGGAGAGAGAGAGAACAGAAAAGTCGCGCGTCTCCCCATATTCCTCTCGCCATGAGCAGTACCTTTAAACTTAGTGTGCTTCACAAATGAGAAGGAGGGGACGAGGCTTTTCTTGGAGAAAGGAATATGGGGAGATGCACAACTTTTTTCTGTGCTGAGCTGCTCTTGCCAGTGACTCCAGACTGTTTTGCCCAGCTAAGACTAGATCAGGGGTCCTCAAATTTGGCAACTGCCTAGCAAAATTTAGTAATACTGCAAATTGGCTGTTTACATTGAAAGCAGGTGCAAGATAGTGATGGTAGGTAAATTATTGGACAGCTTAGTTTGGTATTTATTTCAGTAGGCTGATTTTAGAAAGCTAAACAGGATCAGACCTGGTAAGTACTTAGCTGGGAAGCCAACACAAAATAGGGTGTGGGGAGGAATGGGGTTGGGAAGGAAAGAAGGAAGATAGGGTGATAACTTTTATTGCCATTTTTTTACTGTAAGTACACTGGCACACATTAAAAGTGAAATATATATAGATATCCATACACATACATAACACACATATACACATGCTACACACATAAAATCATTGCCCATTTTGAATACATAGCGGAAAGGAAGAAAGAATATTGGATACATATACATAAATGTGTGCAAAAAAACCTGCAAAGAAATAGGATTATAAAAAAAACAGCTTCCAATCTTAGCAGTTGTAGATGAGAGAGAGAAAAAGAAATGAGAAACAGAAGAGAGGGAGAAAGAAAAAGAGAGATGAGGAAGAAAGAGAAAGAGATGAGAGAGAGAGACATATGAGAAAGAGAGAGGGAGAGAGAGAAAAAAAGAAAAGACAGACAGACAGAGACAGAGATACTGTACCTGTTTAAAAGAAAATAGAAAAATGGCTCTTTGAGTGTTTAAGGTTGCAGACCCCTAGATTATGCAAACACCATGGTCATTAAGTGAACCTTGTGGTCATTAAGCAAACACTGGTGATTAAACAAGTCCATTTTCCCCAATGGGCATTTTTAACCGGAAACCAGAAGAAATTGTTGGAAACTGGCAAAAAACATAGAAAATCTCAGTCACAAGGCTGTGTGGGATGTTGTAACTGGTCATAAGTGTGTGTGTGTGTGTGTATGGCTGTCAAAACACCAAAAACAGGTCAAGTAGCTCTGGGGAGATCAGTCATAAATTAGAACACTTGCTAAGCAACTGGCCATTAAGTGAGGACCACTTATATTTGGTTTGCCAGTCACATGGCCACCTAGCTATGCCCACCCTAGTCACATGACCACATAGCCACACCTACCCAGTCACATGACCAAGCCACACCCACAAATTAGGCCACGCCCACAGAACTGGTTGTTAAGAAATTTGAATCCCATCCCTGAGCTTAAGCAACTTTATGCTCATTAACATTTCAGAAGTCATATTTAACATTGATGTAAGCTTTTCTCCCCTCATCTGTAAAGTTCAATTTACTTAATCATTACAGCATTAACAATTCTTACTTTCTGTTGCATAAACACCACTGCACTCAGCTATCATCTGTATTCAATAATACATGATTCACAGTTTAATGATTCACATGTAATAAAACAATTAAATGAGAAAGGGAATTGTGAACTTTTGCCTTATTTTAAAAAGCCCTTAACACATTAGTGATTTAAATAGTGGAATACCTTAGAGCAGGGGTGTCAAATTCACGTCATTATGGCAGCATCACGTGACATATTGGGACTTTTTCTCCCTTCACTGAACTGGGCATGGGCATAGCCAGCGTGTGATGCATCCAGCCCGGAGTTTGACAGCCATGACTTAGAGTGTTCTTGTTTAGGTGGAGGTAGTTTGCTTCTTTTGTGTCATTATCAGTTTACATCAATAGTTGTTTTTATTTGCTTTTAATGTTATACAATGCTCTGCCCAGAATTAGGTGGCATTCCAAATTGGATATACATTGTACTTAAAAGAAAAAAGAAAAACTATGAATCTGGCTAGCCAATCTCAGTTTTGGAGCACTTAGTGTAGTCCTTTACAGATTAAATTATGAATATAGTTAGATATCTGTAGAACGTGAAATAATTTTCTAAAAACATTAAAGGTAATGACCAAATATATTTTTAAAATTTTAAAAATCTTTATGTTTCTCAATTTTCATTTTTTAATCCCTCAATTCCTTCTCTCATGTTTTCAACTAGAAAAATAGTAAATGACCACTAATCCTCAAGTGGAGTTTATAACATGCTTCCAGTTGGCTTGGAAGTGACACTAGTATAAAAATAAACAAATGAAAGAAATCAGGGTAAGCAATAATTTGAAGGTTCATCTGATTTTATTGGAAATGTTTGTTGTTCAGTTAATATCAAGTCCCCCCCCAAGTATTTTCATTTTAAGATGCTTGCTTTTGGTTTGGTTTGTAAGCTTTCTTTTGAGAAAAAACAGCAATCTTACCTAATATTTTTCTAGATTAAACAATATATCTAAAACAATATTTGACAGTCATTTTTCAGTTACCTTGTTAGCTTCAAACTCAATGTTATTCATTCCATAATGCATTGAAAATGAAGCTAATAGGGTTCTTTAGCATAAGGACCCATTGCTATTCTAAGGCACCAGTATTCAGCTGCTTTATTACAGGTGACAATCTTCTAATTGAAGCTACTCCATAATAAGTAGTTAAAAATCAATACTTTAGAGTACTAGCTGCTTGTCTCATTGGCATTCTAGATGGTAAAGTCTAGGATCAGATATACATTTGTACTGCTGGATTTATATTACTAGATAAGAGATTAAATAAACTCATTTAAAGTGGCTTAAATTTACAATTGTTCCTTTCTGAAATAGCTTCAACTTAGCATCTAAACAAACAGATGCTAGAACAAAATGAGGTCTGGGTCCAAGCCAGGGTTGCATAAGAATGACACTGGGTAGATACACTGCTTGAAAATGTGACAGGGAGGAAAGAGGTGAAGAGAGATGCACTCACACTCACTTTCTGGGCACAAACACAAAAATTCTATAACTTACTATCCTCCTGTTCAAGTAACTATTTGGTTCAAAGCCCAAAACTCCCTTTACTCCCTGTGCCAAACTGGGCAGAGTCCAGGTGGAACAGCACTCTCCAAACAAATGGTCTGGTGGCAACTGATTGAAGTGTTACCTGGGTGGGGTCGGCTGTCCAGGTTAGTCTGAGTCCCACAAGAGTCAACAAATTGTTAGGGAAAAAAAGAGTTCTGGTTCCGATCCAGGGTTATGTGAATGACACTGGACATGCTGCTTGAAAAGGAGGCAGTTTATTTGAGAGCATAGCAACAGCACTTAAGGTTGCTACAATTTGGGATTTTGAGCTGGTGATGTTTATAGGAAAAGTGGTTCTTTGAGAGGTGTTTGAATGTGCCCTTTGAAATGTTTATTCTGGTGGATACACAGTCCCAGTGGAAATGTCCTGCTCTTACTTTGCTGAGTGTGTAGATCATTTCCTTTTGGTGAGTGCCTGTGTGCTGACTTTAGGTGTCGCATTTGTGTGTTTAGGAAAACTCTGTATCTTGAAGGGATTTTACCTGTTTTCTTATTCTTTTGAGAGACATACAGCTTTATTAGTTTCAGCCTAAACTGCTGAACAGCTTTAGCTGTTTTTTGCAACATTGCATTATCTGTGTTTGCAACATAGTTTCTTTTGGTTATGGGTAGGTCATGTTGATGATTAAAGGAGTTCACAGAGAGTTCATGAATAAAATTATTCTTGAATCTAAAATTCTTCCAACACATCTTTGAAGTAAAAATGTTATAAATAAATTTGTAAATGGTGAATCGTTTTTCCCATTATTTTGCATGTTAGGCATGCCAAGGATAATTCTATAATCCCACACATTAATTATTTTATTATGTATAGTTTATTGTGTAAATCTTTTATTATGCATGTGTATTCTCTACCACTTAATTGTCAGTTTCCAAATTTCTCTGAATAGTTTCCGATGTGTGTGAAGAAGTATTACTTCCATCATTCCTATTTGATTTAATTCAAACTAGAAAGGGGAAAAATGTTACCTCTTTTTCTCACTATTTTGTACCTCATCCCCACCAATTTTATTTTTCTTTCTTTTTCCACTTTCAGAATTAATAGAATTTCAGCTATAATGGGCACTCCTCCCCACTCCTTCCCACCCAACCCAAGACTTTTAAACCATGATTTCCTTGTATTTTCAAAAAAATAGTAAACAGCATCCTTTTTGAAAATAATAATTGTAATAATAGTAATATTTTTTAAAAAAATACCAGCAGTTTTATTTCAAAGTTTCCCAATCTTTTTGCTTGAAGGCATATTTCAAATTTTGGGAGAATAATGACAGCAATTCCCATAGTGAATGAATGGGTTTGCCCATTCACAAATTGGCTGCTTTTCTTCCTCCCAAAATTCAAAGGAGCAAAAGATTTTTGACTGCCAAGAAATTGCATATTGAAACTCATAAGCACTATGTTGGGAACTATCATTTTTCAGCTTCATAATGGATTATTGCATACAGTAATCATATAGTCCTGGATCAATTTTGGATGTCGTACATTACAGCCATCTTGCAGAAACAAAACATGCTGTATTTTTTGAGTATCAGTAAATCAGTCAGATCTCATTGGGAAACATCATGAAGTATTTTATTCTATTCTATGTCTTAAGCTAAAGTGAGGTACAACTATATAAAATAAAATAAATTGGTTCCCATAACAGTGGTCAATCCTTTCCAACTTATTTTCCTTTTTTAAATTTATGTTCTTGCTTTCTTATTGTAAATGCCAATGACATATTATGTATTATTTATAAACCAATATCTTTGTGGTTAATGAAGATTACAGAGCAGGAAGTTTATGTATTTTGGAGTGTGTGGATGCAAAACAATTGCTGCTGCGAGAAATAACTCTTCCAGTAGACAGGATGCACATACAACTATTGACTTTCATAAATGGTTGCCTTTCAGTTATCAGATGAGGATGTTGACTAGCTGCATCACTTGATAAGGATTGAAAATAACATGTTTGTAATATCTCAGTCCAAAATGTTGCACTACACTGATGAATGAAAGTATTTCTGGGCTCATGTTGCTTAGTTTCTTGATTTACATTTTGCTTTGTTCCTTCTTTGGTCCCAGAATGAATTACAGCCATCATTCCTGCAGAAGTTGTTAATAATTCTGTCCTCAAGATTTACTTAATGTAAGAAAATTAAATAATTTTATTTGGGGAATAAGAATGACAAAGTTAAACAGACCTTACATGAACACGTTTATTCTAACAAATAAACTGAAGGCAATTTAATGGTTAAAACTATCACAACTTTTTTCAGACTTACACAGCAGCTTTGAAAGTTGCTTCTCCATATGGGTGCATGAAGATGTAAGAAAAGACAGCTGGAAGCAGCTTCTGAAGCATCTAAAAGAAAAGATTGGCTCCTTTAACAATTTGAAAAGAAGTGCTTTGTTCTTACACCTCCACATTATGAAGGATTTGCACAGCCCTTAAGGACAGTCCTTTCTGCAGACAAACTCTTTTAAAATGTTTTGTTGGAAATACATGTTGCCAAATGAACTGTATTGTTTAACCGATTTCCAGCATTTATAGATGGATATCAACAAGAATATTATATGTAATGTTAAATGCAATGTTGTAGACATGAGTGTTCCAGGTTGATGTTCTGTTGTAAAAAAGTTTGAGAGCAGTGCCTTTGTACTCCATTTGTATTTTAAATTGACACTATTTTATTGCTGAAAACAGGAAGAAAGCAGATTTTGTTTTGCTATTGATCGAGAAGATGGGATTTTCAGGAATCTAAAAACCAAAAAGCATTTGTTTCTCAGCTCACTCAAAAACCTGCCTGTTAAATACAGGCAATGTTTATATATTGTTGACTGAGAGAGATTTTGTGACCTGGAGAACCCACAGGGATTAGAATTTAAATGCAGAGATCCTGCTTCTTTGAATAAAAGTTTGATAGCTGACCCTAACAAAGATCTGAACAAAGCCTTCCAATGAACTGCATCCCTAGGTATATAGCTCTGTTTTTGGAGATACAACTATAGCTGCATCCCATATTGTTTTAACTGTACATATAGTTAGTGCAAAACAACAGAGAAGGCATAAACAGATTATTAAGGAGATTTATGAACACATATTTTGCTTTTGTTCCTGAAAGTTCAGAATTCAGATTTGTGCTGCCATTAAAATTAAAACTCCAGAGTGGTAGCACTATGTATTTTCAGTTTGATAGGCTTTTAAGGTATAAAGCTTAGCTTTATTTAATATCTTTCACTCTTGCTGTTATTTGGCTGGTTGTGTTATTTGCTACTTACTATTGCTTATATAAGTGTGTTTGTTTATCACATTTCTGAACTGCCCATTTTGCTCAGAGAGTTGTTGTCTGGGTATATTTATGTTATATTCTATATGATTCTTGATATATTTTATAAAATGAATGGAATTCACATATTTTTATGAAACTTAATTAAATGTATTTGTTGGCAGTGAGCAAAATTAATGCACCTTATGCAATTTAGAGAAGCAACCTCTTTTCTGAAAATGTTGATAGTACAACGCAGGGTTGATAACACTAGAATAGCAGTTTCTCCTTTCTATTGTAAGATTTTATGTGAGCACCTGGATGCTTAATGCTTTTAGATGCCCATTGGGACATCATTTCTCAATCACTGAGCAGGATAGATATCAGTTACTTATTCCCTTTTCCGCTATGAACTTGAAGCTTCTGAGAAGATGCCAACTGTTTCAATACACTTTCAATAACATGCTTTGTTTCCTATTTCTTTTCTTAGTTTTTATTGTGGGGTGCTAGCAACCTGAAAGGGGGGGAATGGCTGACTCTGCATCAGACAAGTTGGTTTCTTAGAATAATGTACATTGATCTTGTTGTGGTGACCACATTAGATTTGGAACTGTGTTAAGGAGTGGTTCCTCCCCACATAAAAAGCATACAGTTCAGTGAAGCCACTTCAAGTAAATAGCTTTGTGCTCATTCTTCCCTGAAGCTAAAGACTGTTCAATATTTTAGTAGTTACCTATAGAGATGAATCTTGAGGAGAACATATGTAGTGCACATTTTTGTTTTACTCTTTTTCTAAAGCTGTTTTCAGGCATTTTTAAAAGAACAAATGGAAGATGATGGGCTTTCTGTGCTCCCAGCCTATTCGAAGATCTATGTTTGGGTAGAATTATATATAGCAAGAACATTAACCTTGGTTGGCTGCATATGCCAGCAGCTTTCTAAAGATCTGATAGTTTGGTAAAGAATAACTTGCAAGGCTGACACATTTCATTTTTTAACAATCCAGGCTGGGTGCTTCTAAGTGTACCACAAAGAGTGATTGGCCCAAAGTCACCCAGAGCTTTATTCATGGTACGAAAATAAATTTGATTTGTTTTCTCTTGGGAGTCTTATCTAATGGAAGGGGAAGGGTGGCTTGTTTTATTTTGTTTTTCAGTAAGGTGGGTTCAGAAAAGCATTGGCCAGGAAGTCACAAATTACAAATGTGGCAAAAATGATAAATATAGATGATCATTTATCAAGTAGCCATGATGCATTTTACTGCATTTTCTGGTTTTCTGAGCTCATTTAACATTGAAGTAAACTGCTTAGCACAAAATTATGCAAATGATTGGCTTTCCAAATAGTGCCATGGTACCATATGCTACCTATCGCTTGTTAAATTGTTCTTTGAATTCACTTTTTGCGTGAGTAGTGAATGAGAGAAAAAGACTGCAAAGCTTTCATGCCTTGTGAAGATGTGTAACTTTACTTTGAGAGAGCTAAAATGTTATTGTGCTTAAATGTCTATAAAGCATACTTGCCAATACATTATTTCTGTATGAATGCTTAGCTGTTTAGTTGACCCTGAAGTCCATAATCTTTGGGGAGAAGTTGACCCATTGGAATTCTGAATCTGTCCTGAGTGCAATCAATCGTTAAAACGTTCATTTCCCAGGTGGCAACTGATGAGAGTAAAAGACTTCGCTACACAAACTGAGCATACTGCAGACAGAGGATTTCATACCCATAATCTCTAGCTTCCAGCCACATTTAACCCTGCAGTGTGACCAGTCACCTTCTAGCTGGCTTACCTTTTAAGTTTTCAAGGTATTGTGGCAAATGCCACGATGAAGCATAGGGCTACCGGTGTACACGGCAGCCTGTTTTATTTTATAGCTGAGAGGTGTTGTGATATAGTGTAAAATATACTTACATACAATAAATATATAATATATAATGAATTTCTGGGTTATGTAGCTTCTAAGAAAAATCAGGGATTCTGCCTCTGATAAATAGAAAAGAATGTCTGTGGGTACAACAGGACTCCATTGATGCTATACTGGAAACCACAGGCCAATATTTTGTAGACTCCAATGCAATGAAACACTTTACTTATATTAGAGCACTTGGTTAAGTGGCTTGGCTGGTATAAATTATTTCTTTTAGAAAGGAGTATTATTGAAAATTACTCAGCACTGGTCTTTTATATGTTTTGGTTAAAAAAATGAAAGTGCTACAAAACTTTATAATGGGATTCAGCTGTACAGTATCCATCTTCCCATTGTTTCAGACACTCTGTTCATGTCTGCATGAAAGTCTATGCAAAAATAAAGCCCTTAGTGATTCTTCATTTACAACCATGAAAAATGTTTTTCTCTTTGCTTCAGGTGTTAAATGGGTTGAATGCGAATGGCGATACAAATGGAACTCCTACTGCTCTGGCTGTAGTGTAAATAGCATTCTTCTCTCAGATTTTGATGTTTAGACTCTGTGGACTTTTAGTAGTTCCTAGAAGAATTATGAACATGCTATCTTAGAAAAAGCAGCTTGAGTTCTCTGTTTAACTGGACACTGCACACTGTCCAGTTTAGTCAATCAAATATATAGCATGCTTTCCTCCCTTTCCCTTTGAAAATCTTCTTAAAAGTATTCTAGAAATTAGCAATAAAGACCTCAAGAAGAAAAAATGCAACTACTAGATACAGTGCTTAATCATTTGCTGTGACAAAGGCTACACAGTCTTTTTCCCCTGATGCAAATACTTCCATTTAACAATAATATGATAACTGCTGATCTCTCCGTGAGTTGGATTCACAGTCTAAGAGATTGCAGAAGAAGCAGTTAGAAATAACAACAATGCATTGCAAACCCCAAATGTATCAGATTCATTTTAATAAATTGCTTTTAATAGTCTTTAACACTCTTCTGTTCAGGATTTTGTACAGATTTGCTGTCCCATAGCAATTTACTTCATTGGCCTAGGATACCTGATTTATTGATTTTATTGGTTACATATTGTTGCTATTGTTGCTAATTCTTAGAAATATTCTTGTATGTCTGAATGATAGCCATGGATTTCATTTATACCATATTTATGCTTGTATAAAAGCATTGTCTTAGAAGTAAAATATATTAATTGTACCAGAAGCCTGAAACATGGTATAAAATAGCTTTACTGATTACTAAGCATGCTGAGGAAACCACTTTGTTTAATAAAAATATAAATAACATGCATGAACTGCAAAGTAAGTCTGTGTCTGTCTTATAGTTGAATCGGAGGCATAAATACTCAGAAAGAAGTCTCACTGAGTTTAATAGGATTTATTCCCATTTCAGAATACAGAGGATTGGGATCTAAGAGACGGTTCTAGATTAAGAAATACAATAATTTTGTAGTTCTTCAATTCATTTAAGATCACCTTTAACATCTTGCAAAGGCTTATAATATGTATTATGCTGTATTATATAGCCTCCTTCCCTAGCTTGAATGTCAATTAGTTTAAAAGTTAAACACACTGGATAGAATTCCAGGAAACCATGAGTTCCAGTTCTGCCTTTGGCATGGAGCCAACTAGACGATTTTGGGCCAGACATTTTCTCTCATCTCATAGAAGAGAGCAATGGTGAAGCACTCTTGAAAAATGATCCCAAGAAAACTACATGCATTTGTCTGTGTAAATGCAAGGACTCAAGGGTTTTTTCCCCAAGTTGATATCCTCCAAATGTGTGGGGCTACATTATTTCTGAATGCTAGTTGTTTGGGAAATAATGAAGTCATGCATGTCTGTAAGACATCAGATTTGGGAAAGGTTTCTTGATGTGAACATTTAGGTAATGGAAGGATTAGAAATGAAGTGTGGATAAAGCAGTGATACTCAGTAGACCGTGCCTTCTCATTTCTGCTTGTTTCTATTGGCAAAACCATGTGTACCAGGTCATCTATGCAGATGTTTTCTTTAAGCAAGGCCTTGCATGAATTATTAACTATTCATCAAACTATGTGAATTGCAGTCTTGTTACATCGTTTTAGTGATCATCTAGAAAAAGGTATTATTTATTACAAAATGTAGGGCAGCATACAAGTTTAACAAATTATTAAATTATTAATATTGTGAATCAGATGTATGCTCTTTACGTTACTGAAATATGACAGCTTGAATGAAAAATTCATGGGTAACATAGTTTTGCAGAACCCAATAATTAAAGATAATAAAATTAATATGACATTAAGCTATTCTAATTTCTAAAAAGTTATATTATGATTTTTAAAATTAGCAACATAAAGAATCCATTGGAAGAGCAAGAAAATATTTGTTTGTTAAATACATATTCCATATTTCCTCTAGAACATAAGACAATATGCATACCCTCTGCTAGTTTTTCAGAACAAATGACTTGCATAAAGTTCCAAATCACTCTGGGAGTTTACTAGCAGACTTAGTAGCTGCCTGATATTAACATTACTGATTCTTTTTTTTTTTGTTATAAATATGAAAAATGACCAAGTCCTAAATTAGTTTGTTTCTTCCTTCTTGCCTTCCTCCTTTCTTCTTTATAGGAAAAACACTCACAATATTATGAATGAGAAGAGCACTATCCGTACTGTTTTGTGCTCCTTGGAATCTGGGTTTTTGAATTCCAAACTCCAGATTTTTCAGACTTCCCGGTGCTGTGACACACTCTGCCCAACGCTCCTGGCAAATAAAAATATCATATAATCCTCATCTAACAAAAACAGTTATTTCCTTGGGCTATGTCTTATGAAGAAATAAACAGAACAAATACCATCAATAAATTTTTTAGTATACATACAAAAACAAACTAATAATAAAATCTTGAAAGATTACAAAACAAAACATTTTCAGCCAACAGCAAAATAATCAAATTGCAAAGCATGTCCCTCTCTGGGAAGAATATGCAAAAAGAGCCTTGGTGGTACAGGCTGTTAAATGCCTAGCACTTAAGTTCCAGCTGCCTACAACTGCTGCAGGCTTGAATCCCACCAGGCTCAAGGTTGACTCAGCCTTCCATCCTCTCGGGGTAGGTAAATTGAGGACCCAAGATTGTTGGGGGCAATAAGCTGACTTTGTAAAAATGCCGCTTAGTAATAAGCAGGCATATACAATGGTATGAAGGCTATTGTTGAGCGCATTGGGGTGTATCCCAAAAATTGTAAGCCTCCCTGAGTCTTCGGAGAAGGGCGGCATATAAATGTAATTAAAAAAAAAATTCAACCCTGACATATCTCCTGAAATGTGAGCTATGCCTGTGAGATACTGAATATCTTTGCTCCGTCACATTTTCACTCTGTACTCAGCAACCACAAAAAAGCAAGAACAAATTCTGATAGTGATCTACTGATCCAGTCACCCAGACAGCAGCAAATCCCAGCCATTTATTTATTTATTTATTGTGTGGACTTATATGCCGCTCTATCTCCTGAAGGACTCAGGGTGGCTCACATCATAAAAATCACACAGTAAAAAGTTATAAAAAATTATTAAAATTATTATTAAACCACAAGCCAAACAATTATCTAAAACCCATAAAAACTAGACATAAAACATATTTACCCCCCTCAGTCCAGGCCGGCCTGTTGGAAAAGCCACGTCTTCAGGTTGTGACGGAAGGAACGGAGGTCAGGGGCCAACCGCAGACCCAAGGGCAACTGATTCCACAGGGTGGGCGCTCCCACAGAGAAGGCCCTACCCCTGGGGGTCATCAGCCAACACTGTTTGGCTGACGGCACCCCAAGGAGTCCCTGATTCTGGGAGCGCACAGGGCGATGGGCAGTCGATGCTGGCAAGAGACGCTCCCGCAAGTACCCCGGCCCCAAGCCATGTAGGGCTTTATAGGTAATTACCAGCACCTTGAATCTCACCTGGAGGGCAACCGACAACCAATGCAGCTTGCACAGGAGGGATGTAATATGGGAGTATCGGGATACTCCCATCACAACCTGCGTGGCTGCATTCTGCACCAGTTGAAGCCTCCGTGTGGCACGCAAGGGCAGCCCCATATAGAGAGCATTGCAGTAGTTGACTCGGGAGATAATGAGCGCATGAGTAACCGTATGCAAGGCATCTCGGTCTAGATACGGGCACAATTGACACTAAGCGAACCTGGGCAAATGCCCTCCTGGTCATGGCTCCCACCTGGTCCTCCAAACTGAGCCGTCCATCCAGGAGGACACCCAAGTTGCGCACCCTCTCCACAGGGGGCAACACCTCTCCCCCCATGCCTAACGATGGAACATCTTGCATCATCCGTGATGCTGGTATGCACAGCCACTCGGTCTTGGCCGGGTTGAGCTGGAGGCTGTTCCTTCCCATCCAGATCTGCACTGCCTCCAGGCAATGGGACATCACGGTGAGGGCATTACTGAGTTGGTTTGGGGTGGAGATAAAAAGCTGGATATCATCAGCATACTGATGATAACTCACCCCAAAACCACGAATTATCTCACCCAGTAGCTTCATATATATGTTGAACAGGAGGGGAGAGAGGACTGACCCCTGGGGCACCCCACAAGAGGGGCCTCGGGGTTGACCTCTGCCCTCCTGCCAACATCGATTGTGAACGACCCGAGAGGTAGGAGAACAACTGCAAAATGGTGCCTCCCACCCCAACCCCCGGAGGCGTCGCAATACGATACATGGTCGATGGTATCAAAAGCCGCTGAGAGATCTAATAGGACTAGGACCGAGGAATACCCCCTGTCCCGAGCCCTCCAGAGATCATCCACCAGCACGACCAATGCCGTCTCCGTGCTGTATCCGGGCCTGAAACCCGATTGATATGGATCTAGGTAATCAGCTTCCTCCAGGAACCCTGGAAGCTGTCGGGCCACCACGCTCTCAACAACCTTCACAACAAAGCGAAGGTTGGAGGCAGGACAAAAGTCATTCAAAATGGCTGGGTCCAAGGCAGGCTTCTTAAGGAGGAGCCTCACCACTGCCTCCTTTAAGGCAGCGAGGAAGCATCTCTCACTTAACGAAGCCTTGACCACTGCCTGGAGCCAGCCTTGGTGTAGCTCCTGGGTGGCATAAACCAGCCAGGAGGGACACGGGTCCAATAAACACGTGGTGGAACTCAGCCTCCGCATGATCCTGTCCACTTCATCTGGAGTCACAGGCTCAAACTCATCCCAGATAGTATCCACAAGATCCGTCGTTACTCCCTCGTCAGACTCTAGCCAGTTGGAGTCCAGGCCGTCCCGGATCTGAGTGATCTTATCCAGCAGATGCTGACTAAACTCCTCGGCCCGCCCCTGCAAAGGGTCCTCCCTTGCCCCATGATTAAGGAGGGAATGGCTGACCCTAAACAGGGCGGCCGTTTGATTATCTGCGGACGCAATGAGAGCAGAGAAGTAAGCATACTTTGCCACTCCCATTGCCGCCAGATAAGTCCTCGTAAAGGCTCTTAACTGGCATTGGTCAGATTTAGACCAACTGGACCTCCAACTGCTCTCTAGGCCCCTCCTCTGGCGCTTCATCTGCCGGAGCTCCACGGAAAACAAAGGAGCCAACCGAGATCTGCATCAGGTCAGGGGCCACAAAGGGACAACATGGTCGGGGCCTCTGAGGCAGCCCGTTGCCAGGCATCCACCAGGGCCTCGACCAAGCCATGTGTAAGGGAGGCAGGGAACAACCCAAGCGCCGTCTGAAACCCCTCCGGGTCCATCAGGCGCCTGGGGCGGAGCCACCTAGTAGGTTCTGCATCCCAGCGACATGGGGTGACATGCTGGAAGACCAGCCGGAGGAGGTAATGATCTGTCCAAGACAGGGGTTGGATAATTGGTGATCCCCCACCCAGATCATTACACCACTGTCCAGAGTTAAAAACCAGGTCCAGTGTGTCCCCTTCCATGAGTTGGGCCCTGAATTATTTGGGTCAGGTCCATAGCTGTCATGGAAGCCATGAACTCCCGGTCCATACTCGACGTCCCACCCAGAGAGGGTAAGTTGAAATCCCCCAGAACCAAAAGTCTGGGGAACTCAACCGCCACTCCCAAGAGGACATCAAGCAGTTCGGGCAGGACCATTGTCATGCAGCTGGGAGAAAGGTACGTGAGCAACAGACCCAACTGACCGCCAGGGCCCATCCACAGGAGGAGAGACTCACACCCGCCAATCTGTGGGACAGTGACCTCCCTCGGACACAGGGTCTCCCTAATAACAACTGCCACCCCGCCGCCCCTACCCTGGGCTCGAGGTTGGTGTAGCACCCGGAAATCTGGAGGGCATAACTCACACAGAGGGACACCTCCCTCTGACCCCAACAAGGTTTCTGTAATGCAGGCCGGTCCGTGTCCTCAATCAATTTGCAGATGAGGGGAGCTTTATTCACCACGGACCTGGCGCTCACATAAACCAACCTGAGGCCAGAGACCTGATCTCCCGTATCCTCGGGGAGTGGGCGGAAACAAGAGGGTCGGAGCGCGCCACCGCTCGAAGATAGTGGGGGCACGCTCCCAAATTCCGATACGGCCCTCTGTTTCTCTATTTCCTGCCATTCCCAATCGCCGTGGGGATTGCAATCTCCACCCTTTCCCCTAGAGCTTATGAACCTAAGGATCCAGGATTTCCTGAAAGACTGCGTATTTTTGCTCCAAATGTCAAGAAAATCTCATTATCAGAATTAAATGCCTTTACAGGTAGTCCTCAACTTGCGAACACAATTGAGCTCAAAATTCATGTTGTTAAGTGAGAAACTGGTTGAGTGAGTTTTGTCCCATGTTACAACTTTTCTTGCCACATTTGTTAAGTGAATCACTGAAGTTGTTAAATTAATAACATGATTATTAAGTGAATCTGGCTTCCCCATTGACTTTGCTTGTCAGAAGGTTGCAAAAGAGGATCATGTGACCAGGAACACTGCAACTGTCATAAATATGAACCAGTTGTCAAGCATCCAAATGTAAATTACATGACTATGGGTTTGCTGCCGGGGTTATAAGTATGGAAAATAGCCATAGGTCACTTTTTTAAGTGCTGTTGTAAGTTCGAACAGTCACTAAATGAACTGTTATAAGTCAAATGCTACCTGTATATGAATTATGAAGTTCTGTAAAACAGACAAAAGCACAAGGTAATGCTAATGCAAAGTTCTGTAGCTTCAATAAAATTCATAACTATGTGCAAAATGTTTGTGAAATTTTATGGACTTTTTTCTGTGTGCACGACTTAAATTTCAGCATTGTTCTCAAGCACCATTAAATCCCATTATTTAAGTACACAGAATAAGCTATTGAGAGTACAATGTCCCTAGCCAGGTACAATAATTCAGTGTCATCTTGTTCTGGAAGTTTACTTTGTGCTCTTTTTCGTGGTTGATTGATAGTGTTTTATAAACTTTCAATAGTCAAAGCATATTTATAATATATCTGGGTTAGGGATTCTGATTCACTGCTGCCACCTATTAACTATCTAGATTTTTTCAGTCTTGGTATCATACAATCACTTTCTCAATATAAATTGGTGGCATTTTTTAAAAAGAAAACAAAGAGAATGACTTTCAAAACAGGCTTATCTTGGAGTCAATCTATCCACTAAGTTTCAGATATGTTCTATTATCTTGATGGGCATGCATGAAAAAGTTTTTCTGTTCCTTATTGTATTACAATTACTAACATGTGGGAAAACAGTTTAACTTCCCCTTGTTGACCCTGGGTATTTATTTGACTCTTTAAAAAAAAAATTCATCCGAACATCTGAATTTTTCCTAATGTATCGTTGTCATTGCTTGATAAATCAGTCAGGATTATCTCCTCATAATAAAGTCTGACAATAGAAAGCTAGAACAGTAAAACTTTTTATATCATAATTCTTTTTATTAAAGATTTTTTCATTAGTACAAAATAAATCTAATAAAAAAAGAAAGAAAGAGAAAAGAAAGTAAAATATAATCAAATGCAAAGGGAAAAAAGGAAAACAAAAAAGAAAAAGAAATAACTAAAGAAACTAAAGTAAATGGATTCTGGCCTTCTTTTCAGCAGATATTAACAAACCCATAATCTCCTGTCCCTCTTAATTATGCCAAAAGTATCTTCAGCTTAGTTCATCTTTTTGTTAATCATTAAATCTATCACTCATCATTTCTTTTCAAAATTTGATAAATAAATACATTAGCCTTGTTTTTCAAATATTTCCATAGTCTACATCTAGTCTAATCATAATGAGCTTTACAGATTCAAAGAGCTGGTAGTAAGAGAACTAATGTGGTAGTTACAGAGCAATGTTTGTTTTAGTAGGTCCACCATATTTTGCCTGCAAAATTACCATAAGATGTCAACACACATTTTATGTTGTATAACATTTTTGTTGCCATCCACTGGTTATCTGGAGTTTTGCAGATAATTAGCTGTAGTGTTATCCCCTCCCTTAATGTATTTCTGCTTTTAAAAAAAAACTGTGCTGCAAATTAGATTTACTATATACCGTGATGTATGTTTGGAACATTTTTATTGTTTCAGCTGTGTTTTATGTAAACTAACTAAATTTGTGATGTTTCCCCAGTCATTTGTCTTCCAATCAAACGGGTGTATTCATGGGTATTTATCTTGTATGTTAGGCCAGTAGGGTGCTATATTTCAGATTTTTCAACAGTGTAATTGCTTTGTGTTATGGAAGATTGAAAAAAGAAACTTTCCATTTAAAATCCTTCATTCACTGCATTATTTGAGATAAAAAGTTCATGGAACATATCTTTGATTTGATTAATGCTTCTCTTTTTTATAGTATGAAGGCTTCATTTTCTCACAATGCAGTTTTCTAAACAATCAGTTTCTATAGTACCATGCAAAAGCCTTTTGTGTAATATTAAAATTAGACTTACAGAGCTACATTTAAAATGAACTAGCATTTCTATGTGGAACTGGAACTTTTCTTATAATAAATGTTCCAGATGGTAATGCTTCAAACAGAACTCATCCCTCATAGCGTGTGCCTTTTTCCTGCAGGAAATGGAGGGAAACCAGTATAGGTATTCCCTGACTTACAACCGTTCATTTAGTGACCATTCAAAGTTACAAAATCACTGAAAAAAGTGGCTTATGATCATTTTTCACACTTATGACCATTGCAGCATTCCCCATGGTCATGTGATCAAAATTCAGACACTACAGTGTCTGCAGTGTCCTGGGGTCATGCAATCCACTTTTGCAACCTTCTGACAAGCAAAGTTAATGGGAAAGCCAGATTTATTTAACCGTGTTGCTAACTTAACAACTGTAGTGATTCACTTAACAAATGTGGCAAGAGAAGTCAAAAAATGGGAGAAAACTCACTTAACAAATGTCTTGCTTTGCAACAGAAATTTTGGGCTCAATTATGCTCGTAAGTCAAGGACTACCTGTATTGCAATCACTACAAAGTTCATAATCAAGGCTATTGTCTGAGTTGTAATTGTGTAACAATCTGTGTTTTATATACCTGTTATATTCCTACGCTGCTGGTTTTGTTGTCAGGAAAATCTACAATTATGTTTCCATCAGAGGAAACATAGTTGTCTCATAATGTAAAAACATGCATCCAGAGTCCCAGATCCTTGATAAGACCTTCTATCCATGCAAGGTTTTAGTATGTTATATTGGAACTCCTACGTTTCACTGTGCTAGTGGAAATATATTGTGTGATACAAGATTTTGTCATTGGATAATTTTCATCCTACTGGGGAATCTCTGACTGTGACATTTTCTAAGAAAATGTATAAATAATGAATAGTAAGTTGCAAATGAATAACTAGAAAGTACATGCGGTGTTAAGCTTTCATGGTTGTGTCCTGCTTTATACTTCCAGAATATTGTGGAAGTTAAGAGCCTATTTTAAATTTTCCTAACCTATTTTCCAATAAACATCCTCAGAATATAACTCCCCACTGGCTAGGAATTCTGATTAAGGGTTGTACTCTCAACTCACAGACAGAACAATAGATTGATAAAATATTTTTTGCGGATGATGACACTGTACATTTTTACAATTCTGTATTTACTGGATTTTATGTGAGGGAACAATTCTCTGCTCGAGAATTTTCTATTAAGTAAGGAGAAAAGAATGTCAGATGTCATTACATACTTCCTGCTTATTTTTAGAATTTTGAAGGGCAACATTTGAACTCTTCAGAAATATGCACATTCTTGGTACAAATTAATTTCTTGTTTAAATTTTCTTTTCAAAATTTTATAAAATCGAAGGGTTACACATAGGGTAGATATGCATATTAATAATATCAGTCTGAAAAGAGAAATACATTTTTTAGAATATATTAGACTCCTGTTCCTCGATTCTCCGCAGAAACTTAACAGTCAAACTATTTGTTATAAATTATTTCTGGCAATAGTAGCATAAGTGTTTTGTTAATACTAATATATATTTTGGCCTTCAGAGTATTAAACGCTAGCAGCACTAAACATTTCATATGTTGATGATTTAAGTATTAAGTTATATTTTATATAACATTAGCTACATAATTATTTAAGGATATTATCAACTAACTAAAATGTATTACTTTTATAGAGCCACTTCGCAAATTTCTTTAGCAATATATTGAAAAGCAAAACATAACTCCATTACTTTTTGACATGTATGTTATGCCTGAGTGATTTCATTGTGGTCTGCTAAAACCAAATATGTCATGGGAGACTTGCTGCCTTGTTAATCAGCATTGTGCTCTTTGTTAGATGGATCAGTTCTTGAATATGTATGGTTTGGGCAATGGAATATAACATGCACATCGCAGTATAATTTTATTACTTTTACTATATGAGTAATCTGCAACACTGCATAGCCGTTCAAAAGCTCTTTGCACACTCTGGAATTCTCTTAAGAGAAGTTAAAGATTACAGGTTTACAGTGTACCAATAAGCAGAAAATATCCTTTTAAAAGTTACTGTTAGTTTCATTTTCATAAGTGAAGAAATGGAAAATTATAGATGGTGTATATAAATAGGCCTAGGAAAGACCATTTCAAAACTTCATCATTCATTCATTCATTCATTCATTCATTCATTCTCACATTTCTATACCATCCCTCTCCCTCAAAAAGGGACTCTAATGCACACTTCCCAAATTAAATTCTCAAATTAAAATGCAGTTTGGAACAGAGTTCAGCTCTGTGGTTTGCAGTGTAGTTTTGATTCAAAAGTGTCATACAGAAATTCATATATTTAGGACAGTTTCTTTTAAAGAAATAAATGCCTATTATTAAAATGGTAATTGTTGATGCAGAATTTACTGGAACTGAATTCCTAATTAATATAAATGGAAAGGATGTGGGCTAGCTATATATACTTCCAAACATGAACAGACCATTGCAGAAAAATATCTAAAAACAGTAGCCAGGAACAAATGATGGAAGAAAACCTGATGAAGTTCATTTAGGGATATTTTTTTTTATTCCTGATACTGAGATATTGTCTCCACAAGCACATTAAAAGTGACGTCACTTTGTTTTTCTGGGAAAGATGCAAAGCAAAAAAGTGGCTAGCCATGCACGTGTATGGAGAAACAGCCTAGAGCAGCTTTCAGTGCAGTTGAATGATTCAGAAAGAGATGCTTGGTATACTCTTCTGTGGATTAAGAAGCACCTTTTTCAAAGGACTGGCAGAGCCCTGGGGCTCTATTTCAGATGTCTTTCCTCTTAGTGCTTATTCAGCCCTTAATGTGCAGTGTTGACTTCTAAAAAATCAAAATAGTTGTCTAGGCTTTCTGCTTGACTTTATTTCTGTTTCTTCTTTTATCTGATGTTTCTGTCAGAAACATGTCTTAGCACAAAACAAAGCCAAACCACGGATCTAATTAACTAAAAGCATCATGTAATTTTGTGATTATACTGTATTCCTTATTTTCTCTTGTTTCCTTTTATTATTTTCTATTTCACTTCTCACAAAGTTTCCCTGAAAAATATTTGTTGTTACTTGTTCAGCCTGTTGCCTAATATACTTCAGGCATTTCATGAGTAATAAAACCCACTGTTAATGAAACTTAACCTTGGTGTGTGGTTTTTAAAAAAATCTTTTGTACATTATGTTTGTGTTCTTAATATGCCTATTTGTTAGTTAAAATTGAGTATATAATCACAAGCAGATATTACTCTATGAACGTGGAAAGCATATTTCAAGATCATGTTTATAATTCTAATTGGACAGATATTTTAATAAAATATTTTACATAAAATTGAGATGGTATTCATTAAATACTAGCTATTTTGAATATTTCTATTTTTCTAGGAATAATGTACATGTTAGCTTTTTTGAGTGCCAAGTAATTGCTGTAGTATAAATAACAGCAAAGTATGAACATATTGTATCATAAATTGAAATGAAATGGGCCAAGGGAAATATAAAGAAAATAATGGATATTTAGAAACTAGAGAGGCTCAGCTCCCGCAGCTTAATTTGCTGAAAGCATTTGCACAATTATAGCCTAAAAATCTGTAAGGCATTATAGCTATATGCTGCCTGCTTTTTAGCTTCTAAATTGGAAGAATAGACACTCACCCATTTTTTCTTAAATTCTATTTTTTTAAATGTTATATGTAGGATGCTAAGCATATCTATGCTCTAAACTGTACAAAATAGAAAAAGATGGGGAAAATATGCTTCATTTCAAATTCAGCATACAGATTTTTCTGAAGAAGAGAGCTAGAACTGAGTGCACTTTAGTTTTATAAATCCTGTCACTTGAATGCTTGGAGGAATTTAATCAACTAATATTGCTATGTTTGCCTACAGCATTCATAAAAATGTTTGTATATATTTATAGATGTAGCCATAAACAGATAGACATATTCACACCTCAGACTTGTGAAAATTGCTATGTAATGTTTAAAGATGCAGAAGTAGGTCAACAAAGCTTGTAAAACTTTTTGTGAGTTGAGATGAAACTTGTAAAATACCTAACGTCTGAAAAAACTTTAATAGCAATTTCCTAAGATTTCCTAAGAACTAAATACATAACATGTTAGTCATCCATTGCTTCTATTTTTACAGGTTTTGAATCATGAGTGACCTAGGTTTTCTGTGATGTCACTAGGAGTTTTTTTCACTGTGGAATGGACTGACAAGAGAGTCTGGAGATTTGACAGCAGACTTAAGAAAACTCTGGAGCAGTGATTCCTGCTTTCTTTTCATTGGACAAAAGTACTCCAAAGGAAATATCTCTTTACTACCATCTACAATTTGCCCCCCAATTTCTGCCACTTCGAATGAAGACAGGACAGTATTGGCACATCTTTCTGATTTAAAGAATATCACCTTCTGAGACAGATGGTCTGTCAAATGCTGTAGGATGCCTGCAGAGAACATCATAATGAAGAAGAAAATGGATAGTTGTGCCACTGCCTAATTGTCAGGATCACAGCCGATAAAGCTGCGCTGCCCTTTCCCTGCTGCCATAATAGGGTCATGAACAGCAGGGTGGACATGGCTGGCCTTGTTAACAACTTGCTAATATTGTTCCTTATTTTTCAAAACAGCTGTTGGGCTTTCAGAAGCCCTCTTTCTGTCTTTAAGAGGTGAGTGATTTAGACACATTTTGTGTTATTTATCATTTCAGAATCAATTTTGATAAATGTTACGTGTTTTAAACAATAGCCCCTAATGGTAAACAACAATAAATTCATTTGGAAGGATTTAGTTGCTTATGCTGGTCACTGGATGCTGGAAATATTCCTTGAAATGTTCACTGCTTTTTCTTGGTACGTTATTATAATAGCAGTTGTTGAATTGTAGTTGAATATTTTTTTAATGAAAACTGATGGTGACTCTTCTTCCTCTTGGGTTTGAATAGCTTTTAAAAATTTCAGACCACCTATAACCTCTTAGCTTAATCTTTTGTAACATATTTGGTGAAATTTCAAGATGAATTCTTAAAGCAAACTTTTTTCTCCCTTGCAAGATATTATGGTTATATGTGCAATGTGCGTATATATGTATGTTCTGTACATATTTTGCATCATATCAAGACCTGTTATTATTGATTTGAAATCATACTTTTCATGTACTGTCTCTAAACTATTCCATATAAAATTATGATTAAATTTATTGGACAAAAACATAATCTCATGAACATGAGATTAAACAGTAGTTTACTAATATATTTTGTGAATTGAAATACAAGCTCTTTTTCTTAAGACTTTTTAAATTTTACACTAATGCAAAATACAGATATTAGTATTTAATTAGTATTAGTATTTATGGTAATGCATTATGTGTAAATGTGTTGTAATTGGCTAATGTATTATTGCAACATAAAATTTATTTATTAGCACATTTATAATGTTAACTTGATTAGCTAACAGATCAGAATTTAAATAATTGGTAAACTTTCCTCTCAAATTATACCTTTCTCCTTTTCATGTGTACATGGCAATCTGTACATGTGTGCATGGTAATAATATATTAGTTATTATGTGAACTGATGACTAATTCATTTTGCTAATAAAAGGGATACTTTGGAAGTTTGAAAATAGTAGCAGGAGTTAATAGTACACCTTGATAAATCTTACAAGCCAATAAAAATACATTTAAATAACAAGTGTCATTATAATGTTCAAATTTTCTATTAATTTTTAGGTATAAAGATGCTACTAGATCTAATTCCAATGAATGTCTTGGTAGCACCAGGCAGCTGGTTCCAATAGGTTTATCAGAATTTGCACTGGACATTCGTATGCCCGGAGTGACTCCTAAAGAGGTAAAAACATATAGACAATACTAACTTGTACCTTATTTATCTACAGAAAATAAAACCATTAAGAGTTGAGTTGCATGATTTGGTACATCTCATTTGCAATGATTTCAAGACAGATTTCATAGGGACCTGTTTATTGCCATAGTTGCTGTTGCTGCTTTCAGGGTTTGTTTTCTAAGGTCACTGAAAATAGAGAAATGATAATATTAATTAAAATCAGGTTTGTTTTTGAGGGCTTCTGAGCAATTCTACATTTATATTGTAGATCCCTGTATAACAAACTTTGAACACTGTATACAGTAGTTCTAGTCAACATAAATTTGCTCGAGCCAATTGTTACAGTATGACTCCAATCAGCTGTGTAATCTGAGCATGCTCATATAGCCAACCACCACATATCAAATAACAGGCCTAGAGATGCAAAAAAATGTGTTTTATACTTCTTTAAAGGGAATATTAATACAGAATATTATTGAAACTTTAAAAAACTCCCATAAATGTACAATTATCAAGCACCTTGTTACAGCTTGGAAAAGTTGATTAGATAAACCAATGACATGTCAAGTAACTAACTATTATACTGCTGTTATTGTAATAGCTAAGCAGAAAAATAGATGTGCTAATGGGACAGTAATAAGGGATAAGGCTAAAAATATGACACATGGTTCTAGAGGCTTGCCATAATGGAACAGTCTTGGGAATGTAGAGAAACTGAATTGGTATAAAAGATTATAGTGAAGTGTAAGTAAGGATTTTAAACAAGAAAATATAGTGCAAAAGAATTTGGTATAAACATACAGTATGTTAAGGAATTTAGAGCTGATCTGGAGAAAGCTATAAAAAGCCGTTATGGAGAAACTTGGACAAGGGATTACCCAGATCAGAGATTCATAGATAGATTTATTGGATTTCTGTGCTACCCATCTTACTGATACAATGATTCTGGGCATCTTACAATATAATAAAGAGAAGAGATAGAAGGAAACAGGGCAAAGATACTCAAGGTAAGCCTATCTTGATTTTACTTAGTAAAAAATGGACAGAAAAATCTTAGGCTTTTAAGATTCTGTTGTATTCTACACAATAAAGTAGTTGTCCTGGAATCCCTATGGTATCTATTTCATGGCCTTCCTCAGAAAGCCAACAAGAAGGGACAGTTAAGTGTGAACATACATGTAAACTATTTTAGGAAAGTGATTGGAACACAAACAGGAGACGTACAATGTTGTAGATCTCAGTGAGAAGTCCAGAAGTTGTCTTCTGTGATAAACAGCCATGTTTAGAGAAGCCTACATTATTGGCACCTTAGGTGTTTATATCTTCTAATAGTATTTCCTGAAATAAGTGACCTTTTTTGTATCTGTGTGGTGCCACAATATAATATGAATTTGGATGAACTGAAGACCACATAAAAGATATGTGGTGACTGATAGTAAAACATGACCACAGCTCAGCAAAACAAAGAAGTGTGAGAAAGAAATTAAAGCAAAGCTTTCAAAATTTTTTATAATACCCTATATCAATAAAATGCTACTATATTTTGGGGTTATTTTTCTGATCCGACCTATCCCAAAGGGCTGATATCAATCTGGAAAATCCTGACAACTTTTTTCTTTCTCTCTCTCTTATACCAAAGAAAATCAAAACTGAGCAATGCCTTTTTTTCCCAGGCTCATATTTTATTAATGGTCACCACATACCTTCACTAATGTTATCTCTGTAGAGAAAGAATAGAAAGTAAAGGAGTTGCTAGTTTCATGCAGAAGGCTATACCAATCCAAGCTGAGAGCCACTTGGTTAAGGGACCAGACAACAAACTGGATGTCTGTGAATTCTACTCCTGTCGTAGGCCAGAAAGTCATCTTGATGACTTTGGCCCACTCTCTTTCTCTCAGCCCAATATACCTCACAGTGTTTTTGTGAGAAAAATAGGAGGAGGAAGGAGTATTAGGTATCTTTACCACCTTGAGTTATTTAGAAAAATAATAAAGGTGAGGTAAAAATAAATAAATGCCAATTCTTTTGTGGGAGTAGGTTAACAATATTTAAAAGCCATAGTTGAGGACTGAAGTGCACCCAACATAAGCTCTAAATTCATACAGCATTGTGCCCTGTAGCTTTTAGTGCTTAGAGTGCAGAAAATAGGAGTTCTGTGTTGCAGCAGGTACAAGTTGATTTAATTAATCCAATATCCGTCTTAGCAGTTATATTTAGTATAATCCTTTTTAAAAAATATTTACTTAGAACACATAAAGAAACTTTTAAGGATACATGGAGTCACCTTCGTTCTGTCTGTAACTCCTTGTTCTGCCAGTTCCAATTAATTTGTAAATTCATCAGGGGTACGTGAGACCTACCTGAAATAGGTCGAAGTCTCCTATGGTTTGCTTTTGATGACAGAACTAAAATTCTAGAATTAAGGTATCCAAAGTAAATCTTAAAATTATCAAGCATGAAGTTCATCACAAATCCATTTTGAACAATATGATTGTATAAACTAATGCTGTGGTTTTTTTAATTTGCTATTTTTTGTGGAAGAATCTACAGTAAAAAAATGTGCTTGTGCTAATGAATATTTTTCACAAAATTGTATGTTCATGGAGAGAGTAAGGAAGATGATCATGATGGAGGTATGCAAGGTCTATTGCCTAGCAAAAAGGGCTGGAATGTTTTTTTAAACTTAAGACAAAGTCATATTCCAAAACATCTGAGAAAGGGACTTCTATAATTCACTGAACTACTAAGCATGCCTTTTCTATAGCAGCTTTACCCCCACATACTGGGATAAGTGACTATATGGCACCAGATTTTTGTTGTTCTTAATGTGTTTAGATGTACAGTTTTATTATAATTTTGTTTTATACTTTCATTGGAAGCTGACAAAAGTTGATTATAAAGATGGAGGCTATATAAATTTTTTAAAGAATAGAGGAGGAGGAGGAAGAGGAGGAGGAGGAAGAAGAAGAAGAAAAGGAGGAGGAGGAGGAGGAAGAGGAAGAAGATGTAGTACTGAAGATTTTTCAAATATTGCAAGCTAGCCAATCTCAGTAAAAGTAGTTGCTGCTTTCCTGTAGAGTTGATTTCCTGGTCTGATCTACCTAGTGGACTGACAATTTGTTACTGGATTTTATGGTTGTGTTTCAAAGGTTTCTGCAAGCAATAAGCAGAATAGAAGTAGCTATTCTGTCTCAGGACTTGAATCTAACAGATGGCTGAAGCTGTAAGCTTCATATGCTGGAAGTGCAAGGATGTACTCTATCTAGTCCTCTGTCATTTTAAACTAGATGACCACTGATAATCAAAACTGGCAGCTAATATGTAGCAGATAAAACAACTGGACGATTACATATATCATTGGATTTTGAGGTTTAGCAATAATATTTGGCAGCAGCTGGGAAACTTACTTGCAGGATATTTTGACATTATAGCCTTTATACAAACTCTATTACTATTAGATCAGAGTATATAAACTGGTTCCTGTATTATTGAGCCAATTACAAGTGATTTTCCTCTCCTAAATATTTATAAGACAATACACTAAAATACTGGAACCACTGTACCATTCATTTAAATATCATTAACCAAATGCATGTCTTTCATGAATTACATATATATAATATAAACTGTGAAGATAATTCAACATTCAAATCTGTGCTTAGTTAGAAGAGCTACATTATATATAAATCTTTTACATTAAAGAACTATTGTTTGTCTTGGTTAGCTCACTTTTCCTTCCATGTCATGGACAATGAGCTTTATAGTGTAGAGAACTTTCAAATAACACACACGTAAGAAGTGTGTTCTAAAGATAAACTCTGTATTATATCCAGTAACATGCGACCATATTGTGAATCATGCTTGTTTAACTCTCTTAATAGAAATTCTTTCCTCCTATTTTCCTCTTTTCCCCTTCCCAAGGGACCTTTAGATTCATGACAAAAAACATTTAGCAATAGAAGAGATGAGTCATTGCAGTTAGCTCATTCAAAAACAAAAGAAAAGCAAGTGATCTAGTTATTGGGGATCATTTCCTGGAAACTATGATTAGAACCAGCTGTTTCAACTTAATGGCTAGGAAAAGATGTAAAGCAAATAGTCAGCTAAAATGGTCTCTACTGTAGACAGTTTTTCTCTCTCCCAGAAATAAAACATAAAAGAGAATTTGCAGGTGTATTAAATGAACAAAGTGCTGCCCAGTTGAAATATGAATTACATAACAACTCTCATTTTAATAAAGCTGAGATCTCAATTTATGATTTTTTTTTAGAGCTAACTTTTTAACATCCTGCAATCTTGTGAATAATTAGGGCAGGTTCACTCAGAAGTTACAGGATTTACAGGAGTCTTATAAGAGGCAGTGATTGAAAAAGTGTGGTTGTGGCCATTTTAGTCATCCCAAAACAGATTGCACTTTCCTGGGAATGTCGTCCTTTGCAAGGTTATTTACCATAACCTCAGCCCTTTAATAAAGTAAGGGATTATGATAAGTATATGGTGTGGTAGATGGTCCTGTGCAGCAATATAAGTATTAGTAGTGGAAGTTATTTTTATCATGTTTTATTTCCAAGAAACAACTACAGTTTGTCTCCCCCTTTCCTGTTGCATATCTTATTTTTTTGGTGGCATGCCTTTGAGAAGTGATGACTAATTAAGAATTTTTTTAAAGAATTGCCTTCTCTCAGCTAGTTCATTTTTATCTTTCAGAAAGAAGAACAGCTAATGAAGTACAGGTAGTCTTCAACTTACAACAGTTCATTTAGTGACCATTCGAAGTTACAATAGCACTGAAAAAAGTAATTTATTACCATTTTTCACACCGATGACTGTTGTTATTTGACTTGTATGCCGCCCCTCTCCCGAAGGGACTCGGGGCGGCTCACAGTTAAAACCAGTACAATAAATAATTACCTAAAATAGAATTAAACCCACAAGCCAAATTACTAAAACAAATTATAAAACAACCCCCCCCCCAAGAGGAGTCAGCACAGTGCAGCCTGCTCAAATAGCCAAGTTTTCAAGTCGCGCGAAGGTGGGAGGTCAGGGGCCAGGCGGAGCCCCAGAGGTAGTTGATTCCATAGGGCAGGAGCAGCCACAGAATAGGCCCTCCCAGCGTCACCGCCAAGCGACATTGAGCACGCCGAGGAGCCCTACCTGTGCTTCATACAGGAGGTTGGTATTCGATGCCAGCAGTAGACGTTCCGTAGATAGCCGGACCCATTTCTCGAGGACTTTGAATGTCAATACCAAAACCTTGAATCTCATTGGGGCAACCGGCAACCAATGCAGACCACGCAGGAGGGGCCTAACATGGGAGAACCGGGAAACTCCCATCACAACCTGCGCGGCAGCATTTTGCACCAGTTGAAGCCTCCGGATGGTATGCAAGGGCAGTCCTAGATAGAGAGCGTTGCAGTAGTCCAGCCGCGAGGTGACAAGTGCCTGAGTGACCATGCGCAGGGCATCTCGGTCCAGATATGGGCATAACTGGCAAACTAGCCGGACCTGGGCAAAGGCCTCCCTGGCCACGGCTCCCATCTGCTCCTCCAACCTGAGCCGTGAGTCCAGAAGGACCCCCAGATTCCGTGCCCTGTCCATGGGGGGTAACACCTCTCCCCCCATGACCAAAGATGGAATCTCTTGACTGGGCCGAGATGTCTGTACACACAGCCACTCTGTCTTAGCAGGATTGAGCCGAAGCATGTTACTGTCCATCCAGATCCGTACCGCATCCAAACAGTGGGACATCATGGAGAGGGCATCACTGATGTGGCCTGGGGTGGAGATGTATAACTGCGTATCATCAGCATACTGATGATACTTCACTAAAGCCGCGGATGATCTCACCCAGCGGTTTCATATAGATGTTGAACAGGAGGGGTGAGAGGACCAACCCCTGAGGGACCCCACAGTTGAGAGCCCTTGGAGTCAACCTCTGCCCCCCTGCCAACACCGATTGCGAGCGTCGAGAGAAGGAGGCGAACCACTGCAATACAGTGCCTCCCTCCCCAACCCCGAGGCAGCCGTAAGATACCATGGTGATGGTTTGGAAAGCAGCTGATCTAACAGGACCAGGACAGAGGAAGAACCCCTGTCGCCCTCAGGAGATCATCCATCAGTGCGACCAATGCCGTCTCCGTGTATACCGGTCAGCCATTGGTATGGATCCAGGTAGTCTGCTTCTCCAGGAAGCGGAAATTGCTGAGCCACCACACTCTACAACCCGTAAGCGAAGGTTGAGGAGATGAAAGTTGTTCAATTCGGCTGGGTCTAGGCAGGCTTCTTCTTCAGGAGAGGCCTCACCACCGCCTCCTTCAAGGCAGCGGAAAGGTACCTTCCCCAGAGAAGTGTTGACCATTGCCCAGAGCCAGCCGCATGTCCTCCCCTGGAGGCATAGACCAACTAGGAAGGGCATGGGTCCAAAAAATGTGGTGTGGAACTCAGTCAGTAGCATAATCCTGTCCACTTCATCCTCAGAAACAGGATTGAACTCAGTCAGATTACATGAACCACTTTCGCACCCTGACATCAGACCACGGCAAATTGGCGTTCAACCCCGAATCCGGCGATCTTATCCTGCAGGAACACCAAATTCTCAGCTTGGCCCTGCAAGGATCCGCGACCCCTGGATGAAGGAGGGAGGCTGACCCCAAACAGGGAGGCTGGGCTTTTCCTGCGGATGCTATGAGGCGGAGAAATAGACCCTTCTGCGCTCTCACAGCTACCAGATAGGTCCTGATATAGGCTCTCACTGGGCTCAGTCAGACTTTCGGAGCAGTGCGACCTCCACCTGCTC
Source organism: Naja naja (assembly GCA_009733165.1). Lineage (NCBI taxonomy): Eukaryota > Metazoa > Chordata > Lepidosauria > Squamata > Elapidae > Naja > Naja naja. Next base: position 259,914,559 of record CM019149.1, on the reverse strand, counting down.
TCTAGACCCCTTCTCCGTCGCTTCATCTCCCGGAGCTTCTTGGTATACCAGGGAGCCACAAGGGATCTGCAACGGGTAAGGGGATGCATGGGGACAACTCTGTCGAGACCCCCTTCAGCTGCCCATTGCCAAGTGGCCGCCAGGGTCTCGGCAGATTTAGGACAGTTGCAGTGTCCTGTATGCATGTGATCACCTTTTTGCAACCTTCTGTCAAGCCATTAACAGCCATTTTACTAACTTAACAACTGCAGTGATTCACTTACCAACTGTGGCAAGAAAGGTCATAAAAGGAGCAAAACTCACTTTTTTTTGCTTAGCAACTGAAAGTGGGGCTCAGGTGCAGTTTTCAGTCAAGGCTAACCTGTAAAGACCTTTATTTAAAGGTCTTTTAAAGATGCATTTGAAGATCTTCAAAGCAGTGATATAATTTAGTAGATTCATGCTCACCATAATTATGTTTTGACATTTTCTTAGTAAAAAAAAGTCACTGGTATGTTATCTTTCACTCAGTTGACTTCTTGTTCTTACTGTCATTTAGTTTTATGTAAGCGTACCTCAAATGCTCACATTCTGCCCCATGCCTGCCCCCATCTTTTAGCATTCTGCATGCCTCCATTTACTCTTAATTTGCTATGACTGCATTTGCCCTACAAATACATTTCTAAGCAATCTTGAGTAGTGCCACCTGGGGAGAGAGAGAAAGAGGGAGAGAAAACCAATAAAGCTTTCTTATTTTTGTCTGTAAGAATTATTGATTATAAAAAGCCCTGCTGGCATGAAAGGAAATTGGGAGTTTTAATTCCTTGATCACCTAGCAAGCCTGCTCCAGAGCAATGGTTTTCTGATACTAATGGTTTCAGGAAAAGTGATAGTTAAGGAGGGCTACTGGAAGAAAAAAGTTTTTCTTTGAAAGAAAACAAGCCTTTTAAATTCTTCCTAGTATCCACTACGGATGGCTGATTTCCTGCTGACATTAAAAATAGGAAGTCAGTCATTGTTGTTATCTCTCCAGTGGATCACCTTGATAAATATTAAGTGGGAGTCTATGGCATTGTGATTTGCAGGTTGTCCATAGCATATTAGATTGATGGCTAATTATAGATTGGAGTTTAATTCAAAGTATACTTCAGATAAACATATAAATGTTGGATGCTTTCTGCTGCTTCTTAGCCACAGTTTAATGTGATATGGAAGGAGAAGCAAGTTCAACATATTTATTAAATTTCTTTCTCAAGTTGCTATTCTTTCTTTGCATGAAGACTATGGAATGTGCAAGCCTTTGCAGCATATTGATATTCTTGATATTGTAAAGCTGCAATATTTAGATGTCCAGAACTATCTACATCTCTACAAGGGATGGAGCTTACATCACTATTCTGCTTTTATCATTTCATCAGATTCTGTGGACACCTCTTTAAGGGACTTCTGTAAATGAACCTTTTAGGATTTAATCCGACTTTCATCATATTTAGCCTTCTAGATAGACTTCGTTTAATTTTTGTGGTTTGATAGAAGTAATACCACAATGAAAACTGCAGCATCTATTACAATTCTGTGTGCAATATTAACAGAATTTAGATTGATATGCTGGTGCATTAATGAAAGGATAATTTAAAGGTTTAATTAATTAGAACAGAAGTCTCTTAATATAGGTTTATCTCTAGGAAAGGTAGAATAGTATTTCCTTGCATCAACCTTATAATTGTATTACAGTTCTTTGGTGTCAGTTCAGAGCATATGATTTGCATTTTACATTTCAGCTTTATCTTGTGATGTGATCTAGGGTATAGAGCTAATATTTTAAGACATATACAGTATATTACTGGAAAATGAATCCTTTTGAAACTAATTTATATGGAAATAATATATGAAATTGGCTGTTTGAAATTACATTGACTACTGTGCTGACTGTATCAACAGTAAGTCACACAACCCACAACTCAGCATCCAACCCTACTTCAACCAATCCACCATCACCCAAGACTACGCACGCACGCCCCTAACTACCTCAATTCCAACTACAACTGGCCTTAAATGCAAGCTACTCAATGCAAGAAGCCTGTGAATAAAATACCTGAATTTCTCCTCTTACTAAATATGGCTAAATTCGACATATTTGTCTGTGAAACATGGCTCAACGCATCTCTCCCTGACTCCATTACCATAGTAAGAGACTATCATGTTTACAACTGGCCTTAAATGCAAGCTACTCAATGCAAGAAGCCTGTGAATAAAATACCTGAATTTCTCCTCTTACTAAATATGGCTAAATTCGACATATTTTGTCTGTGAAACATGGCTCAACGCATTCTCCTGACTCCATTACCATAGTAAGAGACTATCATGTTTACCGATCAGATCGTGAAATCCGTAGATGGGTGGTGTTGCTATCTTCTATAAAAAGTCCCTACATCTAAAAAACATCCAAGTTACCCAGGAGCTTGCTCTTCCTGAAACCATCGTCTGTGAACTGTCCTTAAATATCACATTTCGATTCTTACTATGTTACAGAGCCCCTGATTATGACATCGAACATGTAAACAAGCTAAATTCACTACTAACATACCTCATATTAAGTGGACCCTAAACGAATGTAAAACTGAATCCATGCATGCAACCTTCTACAACGCTGTAACAAATCTGGGATTGGAACAACTAGTAACCAACAATACTAGACTTAACAATGGCCTCAATCTCATCTTCTGCAATAGTTTGAATTCAATTTACGGAATACAAATTAAAGAACCTTTTTCCAACAGTGACTACAACATGATTGACTTTTGTCTCAACATACGTCCACACAAAAATCATCATAATGATGGGATGCCCAATTATAACTTCAAAAAAGGCAACTATGATCTTATAGACAATGATCTCTCATCCCTTGATTGGCAATTTCTATTCACTGGATGCAATACTGTTGAAGACCATTACAACATATTTTTACTTGAAGTCAAAAGAGTCATCAAACTATATGTACCAATAACAAGGGCCTTGGTGGTGCAGGCTGTTAATAACCTAGCACTTAGTTCCAGCTGCCTGTAATTATTGCAGGCTCGAATCCCACCAGGCTCAAGGTTGACTCAGCCTTCCATCCTCTCGGGGTAGGTAAATTGAGGACCCAAGTGCCTTGGTGGCTCAGGCTGTAAATGCCTGCTCTTAAGATCCAGCTGTCTACAATTACTGTAGGCTCGAATCCCACCAGGCTCAAGGTTGACTCAGCCTTCCATCCTCTCAGGTAGGTAAATTGAGGACCCAAGATTGTTGGGGGCAATTAGCTGACCTTGTAAAAATGCCACTTAGTAATAAGCAGGCATATACAATGGAATGAAGGCTATTGTTGAGCACACTGGGTTGTATCCCAAAAATTGTAAGCCTCCCTGAGTCTTCGGAGAAGGGCGGCATATAAATGTAATTAAAAAAAAAAAAGATTGTTGGGAGCAATAAGCTGACTTTGTAAAAATGCCACTTAGTAATAAGCAGGCATATACAATGGAAGGAAGGCTATTGCTGAGCGCATTGGGTTGTATCCCCAAAAAATTGTAAGCCACCCTGAGTCTCCGGAGAAGGGCGGGATATAAATATGAATAAAACAAAACAAAAAACAAAAAACTCCCAAAGCCAGAAAAAACAGATTACCCATAACAATAAGGAAGCTTCAATCCAAAAAGAGATCACTTTGGTGGAAAAACAAATCTGGTCACGTTGTCAACTTCAAAAGCCAATACAAAAATTTATGCCACCAGATAAAGACTGAATGCACTAATTATCACATTAAACAATCACATACTCTGCACCAATTCCACCTGCACTTTCTACAATTTTGTAAAAGACTCAAGGTCCATCCCACCCCTGAAAGGACCTAATGGTAAAGTCTGCAACAATGACACCATTAAAGCCAACCTCTTTAACACATTCTTTGGCTCAGTATTTGTAAACAGCAATGGCTCACGCCCAGTATTTCCTAGTCGAACCACAGACAACTACAATGATCTAATACATATCAATTTTATAGAAGACAATGTTGAAAAAGCACTATGCAATCTAAAATCATCTCTATCTATTGGACCGGACGGAATATGTGCCTACTTCTTAGAAAAGCTATCCACTGCCATAGCCAAACCTCTAAGCATAATCTTTGAAAAATCTTTCAGGACCAGCTCCTTGCCAAACCTATGGTCACAAGCCACGGACATCCCCATCTTCAAAAAGGGAGATCCCAGTCTAGTTGAAAATTACAGACCAATCTCTTTATGCTGCGTCACCTGTAAAGTCCTGGAATCAATTATTAACCAATCCATTATCCTCCACTTGGAGACAAACAACCTACTCTATAATAAAGAATTTGGTTTCAGAAAAGAACTATCCTGTAATCTGCAACTCTTACACTGCAAAAACATTTATTTGTTTGTTTGTTTGTTTGTTTGTTTGTTTGGATTTGTATGCCGCCCTATCTCCCAAAGGACTCAGGGAGGCTCACAACAATAAAAACACAAAATTTAAAATTATTAAAAAGATATTAAATAAAGAACCCAAACAAATATCTAAAACCCCAACGAAACTACAAATAAACCCATAAAAAACCCACCCCTCAATCCAGGCTGGCCTGTTGGAGAAACCACGTCTTCAGGTCACGGCAGAAGGAACAAAGGTCAGGGGCCAACCGAAGCTTCAGAGGTAACTGATTCCACAGGGTGGGCGCTCCCACCGAGAAGGCCCTATCCCTGGGGGTCGCCAGCTGACACTGTCTAGCCAACGAAGAAGGCCCTGTCTGTGGGAGTGCACAGGGCGATGGGCAGATGTTGCTGGCAAGAGATGCTCCCGCAAATACCCCGGACCTAAGCCAGATTCAAATTTCTGTGGGTATGGCCTAATTTGAGGGTGTGGCTTGCTGGTCACGTGACTGGCTGGGCATGGCTTGCTGGTCACATGACTGGGTAGGTGTGGTTTGGTGGTCATGTGACTGGGTGGACATGGCCAGGTGACTGGCAAACAAGTGGTCCTCACTTAATGGCCGGTTGTTTAGCAAGTGTTCTAATTTATGACTGGCCTCTCCAGAGATACTTGACCTGTTTTTGGAGTTTTGACAGCCATGCACACACATACACACACACTCCCTTCTAACCCTTCTAACCCTGCTGGAGCAGGTCATTGGACTAGAATCGTTAAAGCATCTCTGATTAGATTCTAGTAGTGAATAAAATCTAATCAGAGATACTTTGCCGATTTTTGTTGATTTGTTTTATTTGTATCTCTTTATTTTATGTTGCTGAATTGCATTGACATGTGTGTCCCTTCTTGTGCACAACCCAGAAGCTTTTGTGATTCTTTGCAGGAAAAATTACCGACCTCTGGCTTTGCTCTACTTTTCAAACATGCTGCCACTGCCGGCCCCGCAGGTCCACCCCATTGAGCCCACTGCACTGGAGGGACCTGCCCAAGCAAGTCAAGTCAATGGGGTGAGCCTGAGAGAGGGAAAGAGAGAAAGAAAAGAGAGAGAGAGAGAAAGAGAGAAGGAAGAAAAGAAAGAGAAAAGGGAAAGAAAGAAAAAGGTGCAAAGAAAGAGGGGGGTGGGTGGAAGGAAAGGACAGAAAGAAAAAGAAATAAAGAAGGAGGGAGGAGAAAGATAATGAGATATCTATTCTGGCCCAATCACCTGCTCCAGCAGGGTTAGAAGGGAATGTGTGTGTGTGTTCTCCTTGTAATTTATCAGTACATTTTGGTTTTTTCTTCTTCAAAATTGGCACTGTAATACATTGGGGAAAAGTAATTTTTAGGGTGGAGATCTGGTCCAATGGATCCTGTTTAAAGCCTCAACAAAATGTGAGAGCTTCCTGATAGTCTTGACCATGTTTTGTCCACAAAACCTTTAATAGAAGCCAGAGATGTTTCAATGTAGAAAAGGGCCTCGGTCTAAACTAGCCCTCATTTCAATCTGATGCATCAGGTCTCTCTCTCTCTCCCCCTCCCCTCCCTCCCTCCCTCCCTGACTGGCTTTGCTCTACTTTCCCGATGTGCCTGCGGGGCTGGTGCTTTGAACATGGATGGATGGATAGATAGCGAGCGAGCGAGAGAGACAGGTAGGTAGGTAGATAGGTAGATAGATAGATTGGTAGATAGGTAGGTAGCTATGTAGGCAGGCAGGCAGGCAGACAGACCTTTTGGATGAATGTATAGATAGGTAGGTGGGTAGGTAGATAGATGTATAGATCTATATTGGTAGGTAGGTAGGTAGGTGACAGAAAGACAGGCAGGCAGCCAGGTAGGTAGGTAGACAGGAAGGCAGGCAGACAGGCAGACAGACCTTTTGGATGGATGGATGGATAGGTAGGTAGGTAGGTAGTAGATAGATAGATCTATATTAGTAGATAGGTAGGTATGTAGGTAGTTAGGTAGGTAAACAGACAGGTAGGCAGGAAGGCAGGCAGACAGACAGACAGACAGACCTGATGGATGGATGGATGGATGGATGGATGGATGGATGGATAGATAGATAGATAGATAGATAGATAGATAGATCAATCTATATTGGTAGATAGGTAGGTAAGTAGGTAGACAGAAAGACAGGCAGGCAGGTAGGTAGTAGGCAGGAAGGCAGGCAGACAGGCAGGCGGACCTGTTGTGTGGATGGATGGATGGATGGATGGACAGATGGACGGATGGATGGACAGACAGACAGACAGACAGACAGAAAGAAAGAAAGAATGAGGCAGCGATGGCACTTTGGGAAAGTAGAGCAAAGCCAAAGTGGGAATTGAAGTCCACACAAGTTGCCAAGGTTGAGAAACACGGGCTGAATATATCAACCCAGCCATTCTGGTTAGAGTTTAGCATGCTGTTTGATTCCGGCTTAGTCAATAAACCATACTAAGATCTTCCTGCTCCTTAATGCAGCTGCCCCTCTGCCCCTTCTCCAGCCCCCTGCCCCAGTTCTTTCTTTGGCATCCAATTTTGCAATGCCAACCTCCCCGGGGCAACAATGCTGCTGACTTCACCCTCTTTGACCCAAGGTCCACTTCCATTGGGCCAAACAAGGGGAGGCGCTCTGCACATGCTCAGAGACTCCCAACTTCAGGGAAGTGCTCCTCCCATCTTTAAGCTCTGCCTGGGAGGAGGAAGGCGTGCGGAAGCAGCCCAGAACAGCAGAGGAACGATCACTTGGAAAGTAAGCAAGCAAGCAAGCACAGGGCTCATTTGGAAGAACCGGGCTGCAGAGGGAGGCTAGGTTCTAGGTCTGGGCCGGCCACATAGAGCCAAACCGAACCAAGCCACGCGCCTTGGAGAGCCGCAGCTGCACCCACCTGCATCCTGCGTGCAAGCCCAGCTGGCTGGAGAGGTGGAGGCCGGGTGGGCGCTGTGCGCTCCGTTTTTCTCCTCTGGGGAAGGGGGCCCTAACACCGGACCACCCACCCCTTCCACTGCGCGCCTTGGGAGGGTTTTGCTTTCAGGCCTTCTGGAGAGCCTCTGCCACTTCTACGGGACAGGGCAGCCTGCAAGCTAAGGCGCCCCTTTTCTGCCACCTCCCACCTCTCCCTCCCAGGCTTGGCAAGGTTCTCCACGCGCAGGTTCCGCATTTGAGGTGCCATCTACGGAGTGATGAAACAGTCAATGGGCTGCGTGGCCGGCAGTCAGTGAGCCTGCGGGGCCGGGGCCTCGAACGCCCCCTGCCACCTCTTAGTGTTCCCCTAAGGCATCCCACCCCCCCCAGGGGGCAATACCACCCACTTTGGGAACCACTGAACTGCATACAAAACATTTGCTAGACCAATACTTGAATACAGCTCATCAGTCTGGAACCCACATTACGTATCTGATATTAACACGATTGAGAAAGTCCAGAAATATTTCACAAGAAGAGTTCTCCACTCCTCTACTCATTGCAGAATATCTTACGCCACCAGACTTGAAATTCTAGACCTAGAAAACCTAGAACTACGCTGACTTTGGTCCGATCTAAGTATAGTATATAAAATCATACATTGCAATGTCCTACCTGTCAATGAATACTTCAGCTTCAACCATAATAATACAAGAGCACACAATAGATACAAACTCAAGGTAAACCACACCAAACTTGATTGCAGGAAATACGACTTCAGCAACAGAGTGGTCAATGTCTGGAATACTCTACCTGACTTGGTGTTGTCTTCCCCAAACCCCAAAAACTTTAACCTTAGACTGTCTACTGTTGACCTCACCCCTTTCCTAGGAGGTCTATAGGGGGCATGCATAAGCGCACCAATGTGCCTACCGTCCCTGTCCTATTGTTTCTTTTTATTTTTCTTATATGTACCCATTTCATGTATTCATAACTATGTTTATACTTATACCTATTAACTTGTAAGCGATTGACAAACAAACAAACAAACAAACAAACAAATAAATAAATTGTACATGACCATGATGTAGTTTTCCTGATACACAGAAAACCTAAGTTTGGTAATAAACATGTTGCTTATATAAGCTAACTGATGATGATAGTGATGATGATGATGTGATAAGGCCCAAATAAACCATCTTTTCCAAATCTATAGCATCATATAGAGCAAAGGTAATTGTAACAATCATTTATTGGGAGGGGAGAATATGGCATTCATAACCATAATTTGGAATACCTATAGTATGCCTCTTTGTCTTGAATTTTCAATAATTTATTTTTCCTAGTTGTTAGACCTTTTGAGGAGCTTTCTACCCAGACTGTCTGTCTTTGTGGCAACCATATAAAAATATGTTAAAGTAACTATACCATTAGCATCTTGGTATTACCTATAATTTAATCTTGTAGTTAAAAACAATCTTCAGATGCTGAAAACAACTTTTTATGCTGAATGCAGGGAGAAAAACATAAGGAAAAAGAAATTTCCATTTTCATTATTCAGTTTTAATTATTTAGATAATTGTGTCTTAAAGAAATTAGGCAATTCAACTTGTATGTTATTTGCAACCACTCCCAAGCCATTATTGTTTGCTTGTAGACTAAGATATGAAATAATGACAGTAGATTGCAGAGCAATTGACATTTTCATTGCTCATTTATTTTTGTATTAATAGGAGTGTATCCATTAGCATGCATGACTGTCAGCCCCTGACAGTTTGAAAGATAAAGAGCAATGAGCCTTTGTATAATCATTAAAGTTATCTCTCTCTTCGTGTAAATTATTTACTTCGAATTGATGAATTAGGGAGAATTATACTGGAGTAAATTGTTTATTTATGCACTTTGGGAAACTAGAAAACAACATATAAGTTACTTGAAGTTACCACTCTGAAATAGAATATAATGAAGAATTGCAATTATATGATCAGTCTATGTATTTTTATATTTGAAAGTATGTGTAAGAAAAGTAATAGAGGAATTATTTACATATTATCATTTTTATATTTTTAAGTAAGCAAATTCAGGAAAATATTATTTTAAACAAGGAAATGTATATTATAAAAATAAATAATGAATTGGGTTTAGCAACTTGGAAATTGGAATTTAATATCTGAAGATTCAGATAATTTTAAAAATGTTCAATAGAGAATATAAAATTATGAAATTAAATTATAACATATTTCATCTTTCTAGGGAAACTATTATTTATTAAAAGATATTTGATGCAAGGGATCATAAAACTTTATGAAGCATGATTTATAAACTGCCATTTATTTTAGTATTAACAGAGTTCTTACAGAATATAATTGTGTAATATTAAACAATCTTTAAAGTTGTGAAATATCTTGCTGCTGCCATTGTTGTTATTATTATTCATGAATTATTTTCGTTGCATATTTTCTTTGCTTAAAAGTAAAAGTTTGATTGTATTATAGAAAACTAATACAGTAATGTATTACTGCTGGCTATGTCTTCTGGGACAATTGAAATAATCAGTTCAGGGTTGTCATGTTCTGGTGTACAGTACATAGACTGTGACTAAACTATGTCTGGTTTGAATAATTTTCCCAGTACTTACTTAAAAAGAAATTATTCTATTGATCAGTTTGTATGGTTCCTGACACCATTAGGGGTTTCCAGTTTATATATATTTTTTACCTAGAATATACCGTTTGACATCATTATTACTGTAAAAAAAGGAGATAAGGTACAAAATGAAGATGTATTTTGATTGAAGCACTATTGTCTTGAATATATATGAAGTATATATAGATCTTCAGAAAGGTTTCAAATTATATTTAGTTTATAATACAGCATGATTTTGACTTGGTAAAATAAATATTTATTTCCAAATATTTATATGGGAAAGTTTTTTGTAAAATGGATTGATTGATTATATGCCATTGTATGCTTTACAGCCCCTCACAATATGCCTGCCTTTCCTTACCCTGATTAGAAGGATATCTGCTTGCTTAGTCTCATTGCAGAACTTCAGTGTTGACGGCTGCAGGTGTAATCTAACATCTCTTCACCTGGATGTTTAACATTCAGTTAAACAGCTGAATATTATTATATATGTGATGTGTGCTTGTTACCTGATTCTAAACTGCCTTAATGGTGTGGTTGAACATAATGAAAAGGTAGTGCCATCAGCTCTCGCTGATTAATATACGTAGTTGGATTCCATATAAACATGAACCCTGATCAGGTTAAAAGTAACCAAAGGTGCTATCAGGTAGGGAGTTAAAAGAAAAGTGTGTTTTATCATTTTCTCAGCTAGATTTTTTTAATTTAGAAAATAGTTTTGACAATACTTCAAAACAGTTAAAATTACGATAATTTCCTCTTGTATTTTTAGCTTTTGGAGAAGAAAAAAGCTCTAACTTTTTATATACTCTACTTTTTCTGTCCTTCCATATAGTCTGATACTTACCTTTGCATGTCGCTGCGTTTGCCAGTTGAAGAGGAAGCGTATGTAGGTGAGTACTATTTAAGATTCAGAAAAACATGCTCAATTTATATGAATCAGTCAAGGTTTCTGTGGCTTCTCTATAGCTTAAACTTTTCCGTAGAGTTCCTGAAATGCATTCATCATGCCTAATACAGAAGTAAAACTAGAAGGAACCACTTAAGGTGGGGAGAACTGCATTTGGAGAAACCAGTGAGTAATAGTACTTAACGAGTTTCATGTAGATGTTGTTGGCAACTGAGCCCAAGCATTCTCATTTGTAAAGCATTGGCTTTCTGTCTGTGGCTGGATATTTAATTCCACTCCATTGCACAAGCTGTTTATTTACCTGCTAGTTCAGGCTGTAAATCTCTTTGCACTTGCAATAAGCATTGGCACTGTAAGTTCTTACCTATCTGCAAAATGTACTTGCTTTATGTTGAGGCAAGGATGAAATGACAGGTAAATGACAAGCCCTATCACAGCACTGTATCAAGGTTTAATATACGTAACTAGACCAGTGAAGTAAGCACCACCTGCTTATCGAGTTGGTCTTAATTTTTATTTCATTCCCCTTGCAAATATTTACACCTACTAAGAGTCAATAGTAAAATGGAAATTTATGACAGTCAGAACCCAGGAAAGTGCTATTTGTAGTTTGAAAATGTATTGGTAAACTTTTAACACATGTAAAGTGGTTGTTCAGTGCTAAATTTTTAAAATAGAGTGAAAAGAATCCACTTTCCTTGCAATCAAATCAAATAACCAGTAAAACCTGTAGATAGGCTTTTTTATTTTTAAAAATGAGGGAGATGAGTGGTCTGGAAATGTGAGATATAAATAAATAAATAATCCTATTTTAAAAAAAGTTTTAATAGTATAGTTACTAAATTATTACTATATCCATATATGTGGATTGGAGCTTTAAAGAATGTAATTTGGGCTTCAGGTACCATAGGTTTGGTAATGCAATGAAAAATGATGACTTTGTTTGGTCGTTTTTAAAAAAATGCTTTTATGGGAGAAAAATGCCAGCAGCTTGTGCTATGATTTATTAGTAATAATTTGATCAATATGGCACTTTTAGATTGATTTAAGGTCAAAATATTTTATGGTATGTTTTGCTTCCTTACTAATGAGTGAGCTGTAGTAATCCATATGCGTATGGGAACTCCAGGTTAAAATCTCTTTTTAGCCATGAGGTTTATCAGTCAAATTAGGGTAAGATAAAAAATATAAGATAATCTTTTAAGAGCCCGGGTATGATGAATGCAGAAAATGTATTTATTTATTAAATTTCTATATCTGCCATCTTTAGCAAGCGATTATGGGTGGCAAATATTCATAAAACAGTTGAAAACAATTGCAATAAAATACAAATTTAATATACAGATAACAGATAATCAGAGTTGGAAGGGACCTTGTAGGTCATCTTGTCCAACACCCTGCCCAAACAGGAGACCCTACACTATTTCTGACAGATGGGAGTCCAATCTCTTCTTGAAAGTCTCAAATGATGGCGCTCCCACAACTTCCGGGGGCAAGCTGTTCCATTGGTTGATTGTTCTCACTGTCAGAAAGTTTCTCCTTATTTCCAGGTTAAATCTCTCCTTGTTCAGTTTCCATCCATTATTCCTTTAGAATAACAGGCACTTTAGAAAATATCTTGACTCCTTCCTCTCTGTGGCAGCCCCTTAAATATTGGAAGACTGCTATCATGTCTCCTCGGTCCTTCTCTTCACTAGACTAGCCGTGCCCAGTTCCTGTAACTTTCTTCATATGTTTTAGTCTCCAGTCCCCTAATCATCCTGTTGCTCTTCTCTGAACTTTTTCTAGAGTCTCAACATCTTTTTTATAATGTGGTGACCAAAACTGGATGCAGTACTCTAGGTGTGGTCTTAGTAAGGCTTTATAGAGTGGTATTAGTACCTCACTTGATCTTGATTGTATCCCTCTGTTAATGCAATTTAGGATTGCATTAGCTTTTTGGCGGCTGTTGCATACTGCTGGCTCATATTTAGCTGGTTGTCCACTAAGACTCCAAGATCCCTCTCACAGTTACTGCTATTAAGACTAGTTTCACCCAGTCTATATGTGTACTTTTGGTTTTTCTTGCCTAAGTGTAGAACTTTACTTTTCTCTATATTGAATTTCATTTTGTTAATATATATGGCTGCCAAGAAAAAATTCTAGATATCAATATAGCCAGGGAACAGGACAGTCTGCACCCTTGGAACCCCACGCCTAGACCTTGGAGCTCCAGGTCAAGTCTTCAAAGCCTTATGAAAGGCCAACAGGGTCAGGTGATCCTGAGGAGAAAATGTTGCAGAGGACAGGGACAGAGTATAGAAAGCACCTCTCTTAGTACCCACTGACTGACCTTCCTTGCCCCACTTTCCAGGCAGAACTGGATAGATAAAAATCAGAGGGAGAAGGTGGTAACCTGGTCCCAAACCATGAAGGGCTTTAAAGGTGACAACCAGCACACAGGCGACCAATGCAACTCTCACAGCAGTAGTATTACATGTGCTGAGAATCTGACACCATTTACTTCCTGTGCAGTCATATTTTGGCAAATTATTATTTGAAGGAAAGATAATAATAACAGTAACAGCAGCAATACAAACATTGAGTGAGCATTGTGATCTCAATAGGAATTACAGAGAAACATTTCAGATTAGACCCCATAGCACATGGGACAAAATGCTGTATGTTCAGTACAGAATTTAAAGGATATGCCCTGGACATCTCAAACCAATTAGAAAAAGATATAGTTGGGTCTGATTCAATATAAACCAGCTTCATTTATTTGTAATTTCTATTCTTTGCATATTCTCCAGAGTCTGGCAGGATAATCCTTTAGAAGTAGTATATTTTATTTGGATAGATATATGTTGACTGTCAAACTGTTAAGAGGCATTTGTGTTTTATATTGAAAATTATTAATCCTGACAAGAATAGAATGAATCTTGAATACATTAGGATTAAATTCAGGAATATTTCTGTGAATGTTAATGTCAGTGACTGAAATATATTGCTTAACCACAGTGGTGAAGTTTTAATAGGTCTTGATTATATTTTATTTGCCTGTATTGTGCCTAGGATGAATTTTAAATGTTTTCTACTTCTGCAGGGATATCTATATTCATACAAAATTCCATTATAACTTTAATTTAAGATAAAACTGCTTTAGATAATAGTAAATAATTACACTGAGTATCAGAAGTCATAGAGGTGAATTGAAATACATAAAATATCAAATTGCCCAATATTATATCTTGTGCCTTAACTAGTAGACCAAATTGCCCAATATTTATTAAGATATCTATTATCTTAATAAAATATGTATCTATTTTTTCTGTAATTGCCAATTAACTTTTTATATTTTATTAAAACTGAAAACAGTCATATAGGGCAAAACTTGCATTTAAAAAAACATAAAAATATTCTACACATAAAGGTACCAAACATGGTTATAATTCTTTGCTGAGAACTAATTGTATTTTGTGCCTTTTTCCACAGAGTTTTTGCAGATGATGCACACAATTAAGTGCATTTGTGAAAAACTATTATTTCTCCATTTAGCATTTTGATATTTAATTACTTTATAAGGGCACATCTGAAAGCTAAAATGTATTGGTTATACTATGCAGGTCTGGTACAATCTGTTGTTTATTATTGAACTGTGGTGATAACTAAAGGCCATTCTACTGACACTGAGAAGTATTATGTCTGAAAGCAAGCCATTCTGCCAGAGCTAGAAAATTTATCTGCCATTCTCCGTCCCTGATTTTCATGAATATGCCCAACAGTACATAATGTATTTTTCCTTTGCTGGCTGATAGTAATCCCCATTTGTCAACAATTCCATATAAACTGTATTAAACAGTAGATGAGAAGATGCATTGCTGTTTATTTGAATTTAACAACTGCAAAACTGTTGTAATAGATATCTTATTGCAGACTGAGATTACTTTTTTGAGCAAATGCATTTAGTAAGCCTTTAATGTGTGTGTGCATGTATGTATATACATACACACACATACATACACACATGTGTATACACACACATACACACACATGCACACATATAGATAACACACATACATATTTGTGTGGGAACAATTTATGATAACTTTTGTAACATGTGAAAATGAATGAAGTTATCTGATGTGCAGTTCTTAATTTACTAAAAAATAGACTTCAAAGAAATAATGTACATGGAGTATTAAAAGCAGTTGAACCTCATCATTAAAGTAAATAAGAAACAAATATGTAAATTATAGATACAAAAGAAATCAATTAAAATACTTTTCTTGAGCTCTTAACATATTAAGTATTAAGACAAGTAGTAAAAGAGGGTCATATATAAATAGTGTTATTAAAGTAACACTATTTAATTTTCAGTAAAGATAAAGTTTTACTAAGCCAGTAGTATTTCCTAAGCAAGAAAGCACAATTTCTGGAATTCTTTCTAGCCTTTTAATTGCAGGTATGCCTTAGTTTATATGGTTTAAAAATAATAAAAACATACATTATCAGATGCATCCCTTTTCCCTGCTTCATCAGTCCCCCTCCTCCACAAATAATTTAATAGTGCTTCATAGCCAATCTAAATGATTGAAATTTCCTTTTGCAAACATACAGGTAGTCCCCAGCAATGGTCAGTAAGGTGATAGTATTATAAAATAATGCTATTTTCTAGTTTCACAATGTTCAAGGTTTTTCCCCAAAATGGAGATGGATAGGGAGATAGACACACGGAGAGACATAAAGTTACACCTATAATTTTGTGTTATCAATATTTTGCATCAAAGGAGAAAAAAAATACAAAAAACATATATCTTATTTACTAATACAACTACTGTACTTGTATCTCTGTTTCACAACTGAATTATTAATTATATGTCAATTTACTAAGCAATATAACAGTAGGATATTATACATTTAAACTACTTTATGCAGGCCAATTTTTTATATAATTCTTCAGCTGGGATTGTAGGTGATCAATTATAATGTGGTCCAATTCCTCAGTGCTTCTGTATAACTTACAAAGAGCCATTGAGTTAAGTTCTTTAGACCATGAAATGATTAACAAACAATGGGCATTCTTCCAGCTTTGTATATTATTTGTTTGTGATGGTAAACACATAACAAATCCATTTCCATTGTTCTCACGCTAATTTACAAACCATTGGTACATAATTAAGTAGAATAAAAACATCTACAGAAATTAGTGAGACTTTGAGGACGAAATAACTTCTGACCAAAATAGAGTAATTATACTGCAAGATCACATCTTATGAACATGTGTAATGAATTCTGTGATGATTATACCTTAGTTCTGTATTATAAAAAAATTAGTAGTAAAAATGAACTCATGGTATTGCTTGCTATACTTCCTTACTAGCTAATATATAAGCATAAGGAATTTCATATTTTCCAAATACTTCAAAGTGTAACAACATAGGAGTTCCCCCTTAACATAGGAATTTAAATATACCAATTCCAAGATGGTTCATGAAGGATAGTTTCCAATAGGCAAAGAAAGAAAGAAAATGTAGCTAATAATATGAATTTAGATTTAGATGACTAAATCTTTTCTAATTAAGTGAAGCTTCTTTGGTAAAATGAAGGGGGGGGAATAACTTTGTAAACAAACATGTGTCACATTTATATTATTATTGCCCTGAATCACTGGTATCACATTTGGAACTTTTGATTGCTTTAATCAATGGGCCAACATTTTATTAATTTATTTATTTATTAATGAGACTTGTATGCCGCCCATCTCCAAGACTCGTTCACAAATAAAACAAGGAAACAATAAATAATTAAAAAAGAATTAAACTAACAAGCCCCATTGAAATATAATTACATAAATACATAATAAAAGCATGATAAAACCGCCCCAAAGGGTCACAGCCCGGCTTGGTTAAATAACCAGGTCTTCAATTCACGGCGGAAGGAGGTCAGGAGCCAGACGGAGCCCCGGGGAAGCTGATTCCAGAGGTCGGGGCAATAGAATAGGCTCGTCGTCGGGGACCGCCAACCGCATTGGCGCCAACGGGACCCCAAGGAGTCCTGCCTATGTGATCGCACAGGCGGTTAGTACTTGATGTCGGCAGCTTCTTAAAGGTTCTACTGTAACATATCAATAAAAATAATGTGTTCAATTAATGCTTACATTTTTAAATTATTTGTAGATGTCTAAGGATGAATAGGTAGCAAATTGAAATAATATAAGCTTTGCTTTTTAGCAACTAGTTTAGAGAAGAGGAAAGAACAATACAATCTTTTTCAGCTGTGTCGTAAATATCATATGTTTAATTAACCAATCTCTTCAATGCTATTTATCATTTTCAATGATCAAGAACTCAAGGGCAATATGTCTTGGACAATCATGAAATACAAAAGGAATAACTGGGATATAAATATTAAGCAGGACTTATTTTCAAATTACTGAATTATCACAATAACCATTTACATATATATTATGTATTCCTTGGAAGAAGGAAAGCTCTACTCCATTTTTTCTTTTTCTGTAAAATGTCTAACATATTTTACCACATCTTTCTATAAACTATCCATATCCTTTTCCAACAGTGTGTTTTAAGAGAATCACATATGTGAACATAGAGCTAATAAGAGCTTGTAATATCTTGTTGCAATAGTTAGATATATAATTCAAAGAATTCACAGTCATATATATCAAAGGAATTAAATGTCAATATTCAGAATAAGGAATAAATATGTTTATGCCTGAAAACAATTTTCAATGCTAATATTTGCAAAATTGCTTTCTATTTTAAACTACAGATCAATAAGAAGTAAGGGAAACAATTTGTCTTTAGAAAAAGACAGAAAATATCCCAACCAAATTGACTAAGAAATCTATAATTATTAAAAAAAAACCAGGATTTTAAAATGCTGCACAAAATTTTGTCCTTCTTTCACTCACATGTTTGTAAGCAAACGTTTCTCATAGGTCTTCTGTGTACCCAGTAAATTATTATTGTTGTAATTATTATTTTAAAAAAAGTTTTTCCCACTGTTCTGTAATATAATTTCCTAACAAAACTTAAAATGAAATCAAATAATTGTTCAATGTCTTTAGCCTCTGGGAATTATTTTAGTAGTAAATCAAAAATACTGAGGGAATAATATAATGTTGAAGATTTCACCCAATGTTCTTTATGCAGTTGTAAATCTCATGAACTTGACAGTTCAGATAGTCCTCAACTTACAACCACAATTGAGCCCAAAATTGCTATCCCTAAGCAAGGCAACTGTTCAGTGAGTTTTGTCTTATTTTATGACCTTCCTTGCCACAGTTATTAAGTGAACCACTGCATTTGTTAAGTAAATAATACGGTTGTTAAGTGAATCTTGTTTCCCCATCAACTTTCTTTGTGAGAAAGTTGCAAAAGGTTATTTCATAACTCTGGGACACTGCAACTTTCATAAATATGAAACAGTTGCCAAAGTCTGAATTTTGATCACATGACTATGGGGATGCTGCAACAGTTGTGTGAAGTGCTTTTCAGTGCCATTGGAATTTTGAATGGTCACTAAATGAATGGTTGTAAGTTGTGGACTATCATAAATATGAATTTAGTATACTATAGTTCCTATGGCAGTTAGAAAATCTCTATCTCCTTCCTTCCTTCCTTCCTTCCTTCCTTCCTTCCTTCCTTCCTTCCTTCCTCCCATTAGTATTCAAATAGTTCAAAAACATATCTGAAAATAGAAAGTAGGATGCTGGGTTTTTAAAGATGTTACACAGTTCCAAAAATATTTATGTTTTTCCTGTCTGATTATGCTTCCAAATAGATAAATTATGTTGGTAACACCGGATTTGCTTTTGGTAATGTTATTACAGTAAATTGATCAGTTAATCTATCACCTGATCTGGAATTACCATTTTCTGAATTATCAGTTCTGGTTATAATAATATTAATCGATTTTTGAAGTGCCCACAAAGAATCCTCAAAAGTTTTCATTTGTTTAACATAAGACAGTATGCAATCCCAGTGGATTGTAAAATTCTAGTGGATATCACAGGAATGAATTCTCTCCATTAATGTATTCCATTTCTCCTTTCTAGAAATACTCCTTTATATCACTGAACTTCAAAAATCAGAATTCAAAGACATTCTTTCACTCAGTATTAAGAAACATCTGTGGTTCTAATACCACAATGAAGTCAGAAAAGATAAAATATAGTAAGGCACATAAAATAAAAAGAGCAAGATAAAATAGTATAAAATAAAACAGAATGCAGACATATAAAATTAATGTTAAAACAGTATTTTACAATGTATATTGTATATCCTAAGTGTCCCAGGATAATTTTGCAGGATCCACTCTGGTTTGCTCATCAGGACCAGAAGTTTAGTCTTCTGGGCTTTCAGACTCGTGCTGGAGGGAACCTCTCTCTTTCCAGAATGACACATTCCGGTGAGAAAGAAATTCCCTGAGGATAGACTCTAGTACAAGACTGAAAGCTTAGACGACTAAACCTCTGGTCCTGGTGACTGACCCAGATTGCATCCTAAAGCAGTATGTTTTAGGTGAATTTATTGCCTAAACCCTGTGGTGGGATTCAAATTTTTTACTACCAGTTCTGTGGGCATGGCTTGGTGGGTGTGGCAGGGGAAGGATACTATAAAATCTCCAGTCAGTGTGGTGGTATTTGCTGGTTCTCCGAACTACTCAAAATTCTGCTACCGGTTCTCCAGAACTGGTCAGAACCTGCTGAATACCACCTCTGCCTAAACCTCAATGTGCTCCATGAAATGTATTCTTATTTGGACATCCTTAATTATAAATCTAAACAGTTCTAATCACTACATATGTTTTTGTGCCATGAAGATAATAAAGTCTTTTGTTACAGCCCCAATATATACTTCTATCAATTAATTAGAAGTACTGAGCTGTTGCTGGGGCATATAATTGATAGTTGAATAGGACATGTGCAACAACTTCTATTTCACAAATATATGTTCCCTCAGAATATGACACTTGCTGAATTGTCTGCATTTAACCAATAGAGCTGATCAAATCTTGCTCTGGTAAGGGCTGTCCTGCAGTATTGAGTATAACCCATTGACAAGTAATAATCTGTTTGAAAAAAACTCTTGACCAGCCATTTCAATGACCTGGTGCTTCTAAGAGATACAGCTAAATGTAGATGGTACCGTGTTTTATTCTTTCTGCAGTGTTTGCAGAAAACCATTCATATACAACTTAATGGTTTGTTAAAGTAAGACAAAACAAACTTATATTTATATTATCATTTTTGTCTTTCAGTTGACTTTAAACCTCATGCCAGTATGGACACTGTCCACCATATGTTACTATTTGGATGTAACAGTCCTGCTTCAGATAACGATTACTGGTAAGGAGATTGCTTCCATTGCACTAGTTAAATATTCTTAAGTATTAACTTAAAGATAAGCTGGTGATACATAGTAGTGAAGCATGGAATGAAATCAGCATAAATTTAATTATAAAGCAGAGTTTACTACTACAGTTCATTCCAGACTTGTTCTTGTTGTCAGCTTTCCTATTCCATATAAGTAGCCCTTGATTTACAACAATTCATTTAGTAACCATTCAAAGTTACAATGGCATTGAAAAAAAATGACTTATGACTGCTTTTCATACTGTTGCAGTGTCCCCACCATCATGTGATTAAAATTTGGACATTTGGCAATTGGTTCATATTTATGACATATTTATGACAGTTACATTTGCTCAGGGGTCATGTTTTATAATTTTATAATTTCTGACTAGCAGTCAATGGCGAAGCCACCCTAACAACCATGTTACTAACTTAACAGGTACAGTGATTCACTTAATAACTGTGGTAAGAACAGTCATAAAATAGGGCAATAGCAATAGCACTTAGACTTATACTTTTATAGTGCTTTACAGCACTCTTTTAAGTAGTTTACAGAGTCAGCATACTGCCTCCAGCAATCTGGGTTCTCATTTTACTGACCTCAGAAGGATGGAAGACTGAGTTAACCTTGAGCCGGTCAAGGTCAAACACCAGACAATGAGCAGAGCTAGCTTGTAAATACTGCACCACTACTTAACAACTATCTTGCTTAGCAAGAGTAACATTGGGCTCAATTGTGGTCATAGATCAGGGACTTACCTGTATGTCCTTATTGCTAGCCTCCCTATTCAGTATTTACAGTTGCTCAGTGAAGAAGGAAGAGAGGAAGCTTGCACATAAGGCAGATTGTTTAATGAACATATGGATGGAGGGATTAGTAGAGAGACTATGAAGGGTAAGAGAAAATCACCATTTCTTGTAAGAAATTTGGTAGTGATTAATCAGTGTTGCATAGTCAACATTGTTCTCAGTTTCATTTGTTTTTTTAATGGAAAACTATCAGTTTACTTAGTACAATTATATTCTATATTTCCCACTTCCATTGATTAAGTAATAGAAATACAAGTTTTGTTACAATTCTAGTAATAGCAACTCACTCATACTGTATTTGGCTTTTTAATATTTGTATTATATTCTTTTATTATTGTAAGCCGCCCTGAGTCTTCCAAGAGATAGGGTGGCATAGAAATCTCATTAAAATAAATAAATAAATAAATAAATAAATAAATAAATAAATAAATAAATAAGTAAGTAAGTAAGTATGTATGTGTGTGTGTGTTTATTTATTTATTTATTTATTTATTTATTTATTTAATCCAATTTTGAAACTGCTCAACTCCTTTAGTAGTCCTCAAGTAAACTGGTTTTTATTATTCCGTAAAAAAATTGAGAAGACCTTAAGTTCATGTGTTATTCTTTGCCCTTATCTGGATAGTAAATAATGCAAGCTTTTGGAATGTTTGCCAATTTTTAATTTAAAAAGTTTTATTTAGTAGGAAATAGTTCTTAGGATAGAATTTTTTTTCAAGTAATTTTCCATTTTTATATTATTAACGTTTATGCTAAGTTGGGGAGCCAATATGGTATAGGGATTAAAAACCAGTCAGTGGTGGGATTCAAATTTTTTTACTACCGGTCCTGTGGGCATGGCTTGGTGGATGTAGCTATGTGGTCATGTGACTGGATGGGTCAAAAGATAGAAACACACTTTCTGAAGCAGGGGGTTGGACTAGATGACCTCCAGGTACCTACCAGCCCTGGATTGCTGTGATGTTTCAAAGCTGCGTCTAGTGCAGGAGTCTTCAAACTTGACAGCTTTAACACTTGTGGACTTCAACTCCCAGAATTCCTCCTCCAGTCATTATAACTCAGGAATTCTGGGAGTTGAAGTCCACAAGTCTTAAACTTGCTAGGTTTGAAGACCCTTGGTCTAGTGGAAAGGTTTGTATCCTTCCTTCCTTCCTCTCTTTTTTTCTCCTTTCCTCCTTCCTCTCTTTCCCTCCCTCCCTCCCTCTGTCTCTCTTTCTTTTTCTTTTTTCTTTCTCTTTCTTTCTCCTTTCCCTCTCTTTCTTTCTCTCATCCCTACCTTTTTCTTTCTTTTTTTTTTGCACCCCCCCCATGTACCATTTTTGGCCTAGTGTGTCTGAGGGAAGCCTCCTGGGAGCAAAAATGCAGCACGGGGTGGCACAGCACTGCCCCATGCCCTTTTTGGCCTAGTGGGCCTCAGGGAAGCACTGGAAAAAGATGCATATTGAAGCAATGGGGGAGAATCAGCTGCACCACGTGATTTAGATTAGATTAGCTAGAAAGCAAGAAATTCATCGATTTCCTGCTTTCTAGCTAATCTAAATCACACAGCACAGTTGATGCTCACCCAGCTGATAGTCGAAATACCAGTTCAGCTGAACTGCTAGCAATACTACCAGTTCAGCTGAACCAGTAGAATGAACTGGGCCGAACTGATAGAATACCACCACTGGCACCAGTGTAGAAATTGGCACTCTATGTATTCTAGTTTCACCTTAGGCACAAAGCCAAATGACTGATCTTGGACAAGTCACTTTCTTTCAGTGCTAAGAAGGAGGCAAAGACAAATTATTTCCAAAACAAATGTTGCAAAGAAAATTGCAGAGACTGATCAAGCAACCACCAGGAGTTAACACTAATTTGAAGAAGCTTCTGAACAAATTAATATCACCAAACAAGTTAATAAAAGCAATTGTAAAACAGTGATATCAATTTTATAACCAAATGGCCTCAATCACATGGTTATAAGTCCTTATTCATTTACTAAGTAAAGACATGAATTGTCTTTTAAAAACAGATAAATATGCTACCTGACTGCTAGAATTAAATACATTTATATTATTGGGATCAATAATAATTAAATGAACTGATTTTATTCAGAGCATTCCTCTAATGCTCTCTTGCATAAAGACTATTTACAGAAATAGAATTACAAGAAGAGAAATACAATAAACATAAATTTTGTAACATTAAAAATGCATTTCAAAAGTATTAAGACAGTTGAAGTAATTAGGAGACACAGGAAACTAAGAGGTTGCTTGATTTCCAGTAACATTGTTTGACAACATGAATTTGCCAAAGAGTAGACAGAATTAAGTGTAGATGTCAAATAAATCCACAATAAAACTGCAAAAAAGGCTACATTGATGTTCTAAGATGTTGAATGGAGACTTCAGGAATAAGGAGCTTGATACTAAACTGTGAGCATTTTATACATATGAGAATTGTCAGTTGGTCTGGGGAACCAGAAGTTGTTTGTACATGGGACTTAGGCAAAACTTTTAGGAGGAACCAGTCCTCACATATTTTGCTATGTTCTGAGCTAAGTGCAATTTCTGAGTCTTTTCAAGGCTGTTTCATGCATTACAATCCATATTTAAGGTTAGCAGTGCAGAAATCACCAAGCTAGGTCTTTGTTCTTCCGATAGTGACACAACTGGTCAAAGACTAACAGCTCTCTTTGCTACTGATGAAATATGATTGAAAGTATCATGCTGATTCAGGAAAAATTCCAGATTGGGAATCTGATCAGTAAGAGAAAATGCAGCTTTGTTCAGAATAGTCATTTATCCTAAATTCCAGTCCATCTTACCATTCAGACCCTTTCAATCTGAGCACATAGAAGCCTAAATAAAATCTAACTTCTAAGTCTCAGAAAAATATAACTACCATCAGCACTGATTACTGCCTTCTCTAAACCCATGAACAATTCTTTCCAATGGCTTTATATGGATGTTAAATGGCATGACACACAAGACAAAACCTTGTGGATCCGCATCTTCTGATTATATTTGGAGAGATAGGAACAAAATTATCTAAAAGTATTACTACCAGACCCCTAATAGAAAAATGGTGCAAAAAGAGTTGCTCATGTCTAAACATGCTGAATTTTAAGGCATATATGAGTTGTTAATACAATGTTTTTTTTAAGTATTCATTCTTTAGCATTTCAGGTTGATTACTCTAAATCAGCTGATAAACTGATCATATTTACTTTTTTGAAGGAGAAAAAATGTGCATTTTTCCCTCCCTCCCTCTCTTTCATATGGCCACCACCTCATACAAATAACTTTAATAAGCCTCAGCTACTTCTTGAACAGAAATCAGAGCTGAATTTATTAAAAAAATGTTACATCACTGTGATACACTGAAGCTAAAAATAAACAAAGAAAACAACCATGCACTGTACTGTTAGTCACTCATTTATGATTCACCGTATGAATTAATTAACTAAAATGGATTGCTTTTATGTTTAAATAGATAAAAGGTTGCAACTCCAATTTTAAATTCTCAGCGAATACAAACAGGTGCAAATATCTGCACCTTCTTTCTCATCAATAAGATACTGCTATTAATAAATAAGAACTTCGAAATGCCTTTTAAATTTTGATTGGGCCATTAATATTTGAAAAGGGCAGTTTATAAAGCAAGTAACCAGAAATGCTAGCAAAACCCCAAAGGGTTCTGAAAATGGGAAGGTGTTCTATTTATGTACCACTGAAAATATATTCAATAAATATATTTATTGAAGCTATACTCAACTTATTCAACTTTTTATTTTCAATACTTCTTGCACATTTCTATTATTCATAATGGATAAACTTAGCTGGTATTATATACAGTATACTATAATGATACAAAGCAACGTGTGTGTGTGTGTGTGTGTGTATGTGTGTTATATATGCAATATATAAAAATTGGAATTGCTTTGCTTACTTAATTTTATTAACAACATATATCACATAATGCTTAAAGTAAAAGTATAATTTGGATTTTCTCAAAAGATAGGCTGGATTTGATAGCCAACCATAATTTTTAATTGCCATCATCTCTTCTTTATTGTGCCTCTCTTGTTCATATGCTATTCTTGTCACATTGAGCCTGCTTTATATTATTTGTGGTTGTCTTTGCACCTCAGTGGGCTAAATGAAATGCTTCATGGGCTGTGCAAAAGTGAAAGTGGTTTATCTCAGTGAAACAGAAGATTTTAAGAGATAAGGTCTCTTTTTGTACATTACTGTAATGCTGAAATTTCTATTTCATTGTGGTTGAATCCGTAAAATATTTGAAATCAACATGGACATAATGAAGAGGAGATATTGTACATAGAATGAGTCATGGTTGCAGTTATAAAACTGTATACCTCTTATAGAAGTCCATTGCCTAGACCTGTGCAAAGTGACTAAGATGATCTTTGACAGCATGATTCAGGCAGTCTGCTTGCTTTTGCTAAAGTGAAGAGGCCATTCCAGTTGTTTCAGTGAAATGGTTTGAATGCCTTGAATGATTTTGGGACAGCACTTATCAGGAAAGTCTCCTCTCAAGTATGCCCCTCATCTACCTCTATTGCTACCTACTAGCCTCCCTTCAGTCTGATAGCATCAGACCAACATATGCAGGGAAGATTCGAATAGAGCACTATGAAGTCCCAGGTCCAGTGGTGGGATTCAAATTGTTTTACTACCGGTTCTTTGGGTGTGGCTTGGTGGGCATAGCATGGCTTGGTGGGAATGGCAGGGGAAGGATATTGTAAAATCTCCATTCCTTCTCCACCCCCACTAACCTGTTTTCCAGCTCCCTTCTAGCTCCCTTCTCCTGTGCAAAAGAAGACCCAGCCGATCAGCTGGGACTTGGGAGTCAGAGAATAGATGGGGGCAGGACCAGTCAGAGGTGGTATTTGGCGGTTCTCTGAACTACTCAAAATTTCTGCTACCGGCTCTCCAGAATTGGTCAGAACCTGCTGAATACCACCTCTGCCCAGGTCCCTAATGTATGTGGTCCCTTAGAGCTCTTACCTCCCTTTTTAACATCTACATGAGATTGTTAGACAAGGTCAACTTCTGTTTGGATCAAATATCAGCAATATGTTGATGATACCCATTTACAATTCTCAATCTCAGGCTAATCGGATGATATTGTCAAAGCCTTGTTCCATTGTCTTGAGGTTGGGCAGGAGGCACATGGATAGGAACACATTCAAGCTCAACACTGACAAGATTGAATTGTTGTGGGGGTTTGAATCATATCAGGAGTACTGTGAAATTTGCTTGAGGAGCAGGTGGCAGCTGTAGTTAAAAGGATCTTCACCAAATCCATGTTTTGGGAGAGCTGTGCTGCTACCTGGAGTAGACGGCCTTTCAAACAGTCATTCCTGATTTGGTTGCCTCATATAGAGTATTGCAATATACATGGAATTTTTCTTGGGGCTTCCGGGTTGAGCCTTCTCGCTGACGGGCAGTGGTTTGTGATCGTCCGCGACCACAGCCCGGCTCTCTCGTCAGAGAGCCCTGATCCTTACGGTTCGGGGCTGAAGCTGCCTCGGAGGGGTGGCGGAGAAAGGGGAAGCTGCCAGCCAGAGTGAGGGGAGTCTCATCTCCCCTCTTTGAGCCTGGTCTTTTTCCTCTGAAGATGACAAGAAGCGGTGGTCAATATGGCCACCTCAAAGAGAAGGACTCAACTGAATTAAGATCAGTGCAGGAGGAAAGAAAGAAGTTGACAGCAGAAGAATCAGAAGTATTGGATGGAAAAATCAATAAAGGTACCCTGGGATTAAGATAAAAATGAGTTTTTTAAAAAAGAAAAGGAAGCGTAATTAGTGAAGAAAAATAATAAGTAAAATATTTTTGACAGCTACAAGGGGCTTTGAACCAGGAAAGGAAGAAGCCGGCACAAGAACTTAAGTTTGAGGCTCGAAAAACCCTGAATATTAAAATAAAAGGAAAGGGTGAAGAATTTGTGTGATAGAAATTGCCATTTTGTGGATAAAAATTGGAATTTAAAGAAGAAGGAAAATATCTTGTTCCTTTGTGAATTGGAGTTGTTACAATTTTAAATAGATACTGAAACAAAAAGCAAGAACCATAGAAGGTGAAAGTTTGAATTAGAACAAAAGACAGACTGCTGGACTAATTGGTGATATTGATACAGATTCTGGGCTTGGGTTATGATCTTAGAAAATTTAAAGAGGAAGAAATAAGGAAAATAAAAATTTGTGGCCATCCAAGGAACTAAAAATGGAATCTAAAAGCATGAGAGAACTGCTACAGGAAGTGACTGAATTAATTTGGCTCATTGTAGAAGACATGGAAATGGCGAACAAAGAACAAGAGAAATTTACAAAAGAAAGGTGAACGTTGATTAGATAAATTGAATTAATTGAAATGATTTTTGAAGATGTTTAAAAATGAGATTTAATGTCAGTAACCATGGTTAGCTATTTTTTTTACTATTATTTTGAAATTATAAATAAATTTTAAATTGGGGGAATATGTGTTGCAGAACCCGATTGAAAAGATATATAATGTTATGTAGCTTTTCTTTTCTTCCTTTCTTTTATTCTATCTTTTGCTTCAAAGGGAACGATTATTACTATGTTAACCACTGAGGTGACACTTTCAAAGTAGTAAATAGGGGGTAAGCCTAGGTTTTTTTATTCTTTTTTGTGTTAAAGCTTGTATTGATTTAGAACTATGGAAAGAATATGTGATGAAAGAGCAAATCTGATGGATAAAAGAAATATGTAAATGATAAAAGAGCATTAACAATGTGAAGATAGTTTAAGGATAGACATGGATAAACTTTATTTTTTATATAGTGGGCAAACACAATTGTTATTTTTAAAAGAAATATAAATGTTTAAGAATTATTTTTAATAATTTGAAATGAAATGGGGGTTATACAGATTGAGATTAATATTGGAGACTAGGATTAATTTGGCCCTTTGTTTGCAAAAAATGGAACGGAAGTAAAAATGGGATAAAATAGGAAGTTAAATGTTAAAAATGAATATATAACTATTGTCATATTTGCATGTAAAAGTGATGACCCAGAAATATGCTGTCTACTGAAAAGAGCCTTATTTGAATTGTTAAAAATTGAATAAAACTTGTTTAAAAAAAATACATGGAATTTTTCTTGAAAACAATTTGGTAGCTGCAGCTGTTGAATGCAGTGGCAAATGCCATTATGGACATGTATCACCTCTGCTTCATGGCCTACACACTGATGCTGGATGCAATTCAAGGTGCTAGTTATAAAGCCCTTCTTGGCATAGGACCTGATTATCTGAAGGACCATCTGTCTTTCATAGTTTCTACCTATCTGCATTGATCATAAAGTCACATATTTCATGTTCTATCCATTAATTAGTGTTATCTGTTGGGATCTAGGACATATTTATTATTTATTTATTTATTTAATTTATATTGCCACCTATTCGTCCATGGCGACTCGAGGTGGCTTATACAATGTAAAACCATATTTAAAACTAAAAATAAAAATAAAAACAATAAAAACTAACAGAAGCAAATAAATTACTAAAGTACAATAGAACAAAATTTGGGAAAACAAAAAAACAAAAGCAAAAGCAAAAAACAAAAACCAGCTCCCATCCCCTCCCCCGACGACAGCAGATAACACTAGCCATTTGATGGGCTCCATCCCTTCCTGGGGTCCCCAGGCCCACTGATCTAACGTAATTTTGGAAAAAAAGTAGAGCATAATCCAAAGCCTCCTCTGCTTATGTCAATGGACAGACATAATGATTATATGGGAGGAATTATAATAGCCCTTTATGAACCATCTGGTCTTTGAAATGCAATACAACAATTTCAATTACGATTGGCAATGTATCAGAAGTAATGCATTTATTTATTTATTTATTTATTTATTTATTTATTTATTTATTTATTGGACTGTATGCCGCCCCATCTCCGAAGACTCGGGGCGGCGCACAACTAAAAACAACAACAATAAATACTTAAAAAGAAATTAAACTAATTTCACAAGCCCAAAAATACAAAAACTAAAATTTACAGTGGTTAAAATAATTAAGAAACCCATCCCCCACCCCAAGGAGGGGTCACAGCCCGGATTGGTCAAACAACCAGGTCTTCAAATCATGGCGGAAGGTGCAGAGGTCAGGGGCCAGGCGGAGCCCCAGGGGCAGTTGGTTCCAGAGGTCAGGGGCCGCGACAGAATAGGCTCGTCGCCGGGGGACTGCCAGCCAACATTGGCTTGCCGACGGGACCCCGAGGAGTCCTTGCCTATGTGCTCGCACAAGGCGGTTGGCACTCGATATCGGCAGAAGACGCTCCCTTAAATATTGAGGACCCATGTCGTGAAGGTCTTTGTATGTCAAAACCAGAACCTTGAATCTCACCCGGAGTGCAACCGGCAACCAATCCAGGCAGCGCAGGAGGGGGGTAACATGGGAGAATCGGGAAACTCCCATCACCACCAGGCCGCATTTTGCACCAGTTGCAATCTCTGGATGGTATGCAAGGGCAGTCCTAAATAGAGAGCATTGCAGTGGTCGAGTCTAGAGGTAACAAGGGCGTGAGTGACTGTGCGCAGGGCATCTCGGTCCAGAAATGGGTGAAGCTGACGAACAAGGCAGAGCTGGGCAAAGCCCCCCTGGCAACGGCCCCCACCTGCTCCTCCAACCGAGCCGCATCCAGGAGGACCCCCAGATTCTGCCCTATCCACAGGGGCAACACCTCTCCCCTATGGCCAGAGATGGATATTCCTGACTGGGCGAGATGCCGTATGCACAGCCACTCAGTCTTGGCCGGGTTGAGTCAAGCATGTTCCCGCCATCCAAATCCGCACGCATCCAAACACCGGGTCATCAGGAGAGGGCATCACTGATCTGGTTTGGGGTGGAGATGTACAGCTGGGTGTCATCTGCGTACTGATGGAATCTCACCCCAAAACCACGGATGATCTCACCCAGCTGCTTCATGTAGATGTTAAATAGAAGAGGGAGAGGACCGACCCCTGAGGGACCCCACAAGAGAGCACCCTCGGGTCGACCTCGACCCCCCCAACACCGATTGCACGCCCGAGAGGTAGGAGGTGAACCACCAAAGAACAGTGCCCCCACTCCCAACCCCCGAGGCGCGCAAAAGGATACCATGGTCGATGGTATCGAAAGCCTGAGAGATCTAATAGGACCAGGACAGAGGAAAACCCCTGTCCCGAGCCCTCCAGAGATCATCCATCAGTGCGACCAATGCCGTCTCCGTGCTGTAACCGGGTCGGAAGCCCGATTGATATGGATCCAGGTAGTCCGCTTCATCCAGGAAAAGTGGAAACTGCTGAGCCACCACACTCTCAACAACCTTCGCCAAAAAGCGAAGGTTGGAGACTGGACGAAAGTTGTCTAACACGGTCGGGTCCAGGGCAGGCTTCTTCAGGAGGGGTCTCACCACCGCCTCCTTCAAGGCGGAGGGAAAAACACCCTCTCTTAACGAAGCGTTGACAACTGCCCGGAGCCAACCGCAGGTGGCCTCCTTGGCGGCATAAGCCAACCAGGAGGGACACGGGTCCAACAAACATGTGGTGGAACTCAGCCGCTGCATAGTCCTGTCCACTTCATCCTCGGAAACAGGATCGAACTCATCCCAGATCACACCGCCGACTGCTTGTATCCCGTTCCCAGACCACCGCAAATCAGAGGACAACCCGCTCCAATCCAGCGATCTTATCTGACAGATATTGACCAAACTCCTCAGCCCTTCCCCGCAATGGGTCCGCCCTCCCCGTAAGGAGAGAGAGGGTAGCCCAAACAGGGAGGCTGGGTGGTTATCTGCAGATGCTATGAGGGCGAGAGATAAGACCTTCTCCGCTCTCATAGCTACCAGGTAAGTCCTAATATGGGCTCTTAGCTGGGCTCGATCGGATTGGGAGTGGGTGGACCTCCACCTGCTCTCTAAACCCCTCCGATGACGCTTCATCTCCTCCTCGGTATACCAAGGAGCCATCCGGGATCCACGGCATGTGAGGGGACGCATGGGGACAACCCTGTTGAGGGCATCCGACGCAGCCTGTTGCCAAGCGACCGCCAGATCCTCGGCAGAGCTGTGGGCAAGGGAAGAGGGAAAAGACCCCAGTTCCGCCTGGAACCTCTCAGGGTCCATCAGGCATCTGGGGCGGAACCATCTAAGTGGCTCCTCATCCCAGCAGTGGGGGGCGGCCTGTTGGAAGACCAGCCGTAGGAGATAGTGATCAGACCATGGAACGGGCAATGCCGTAAAAGTGGCTTGCCCTCTGTCACTACGCCACTGTTCAGAGACAAAAACTAGGTCAAGGGTGTTTCCCCTCATGAGTCGGGCCTTGAATCAATTGGGTGAGGCCCATGGCTTCCATAGAAGCCATGAATTCCTGGGCCAAACCTGATGCCCCCCCCCCAGGGAGGGCAGATTGAAGTCCCCCAGGACTATAAGGCCCGGAACTCCACCGCCACCCCCGATTGAGAAGCCCAGGCAGGGCCGCTGTCACACAGCTGAGGGAAAGGTATGCAAGCAGCAAGCCCACCCGACCGTTAGGCCCCCACCTCAAGAGGAGGGTCTCACTCCCGCCTATCTCTGGAACTGCGACCTCCCTTGGAAACAGGGTCTCCTGAATAACCACGGCCACCCCGCCACCCCTTCCCTGGGCCCGTGGCCAGTGCAGAACCCAGAAACCTGGAGGGCACAGATCAACCAGAGGGACACCTCCCTCTGGGCCCAACCAGATTTTGGTGATACAGGCCAGGTCCGCAGCCTCGTCCTCAATGATCTCACAGAGGAGGGAGGACTTATTAGCCATGGACCTCGCATTAAAATACACCAACCTAAGCCCAGGGGTCCCAGTTCCCGTGCCCCCTAGGGAGTAGGCCATAGGGTTGGAGCGTGCCACCACACAAAGATGGCGGGTACGTGCTCCCAAAACATGATATGGCCCTATGCCTCGATGTCTCCTGCCAATCCCAACCACCCTGGGAATCACAGTCCCCACCTCGCACCCCGGGCCCTGCCCCCAACCCCCCCCCACCATGCACCGGGCTGCAAGAAGACCCCTCCCCCCCAACCCCTTGAAACCCCTCCCTATCCCATTAAAACATCGAATTAAAAAATTAAAAGATATCCCTTAAAACCAGATTTAAAATTTGGCCCTTTGGTCGCGCCATGCCACCTCTCGGGATCCCAGGATCCGTCCTTAAGGTAGGCTTTTGGTAACCCCTTGGGCCATCCCAAAGACAAGGGAACAGTCTGGAAGGCCCGTAGTTCCAGCAGCGAGTAAGTGAGCATGTTACAAAGGTGGAAATCGATGGGAAAAAAAGGAGGAACATTCGGTGAAAGATGGTAAAAAAGATGTAAAGTGCATAGATGTAAAGTGCATAAAGGGAGAGGTCCAGGCAAAATGTCCACAAAATCCCGCACCCCCCAGCTCTCTCACAGCTGTTGGGGGACCAGAACCGAATTGGCCAGCCCACTGCACTCCCACCGCAGTGGGTCGGGGTCTTGACACTGAACAGAAAATCAACCCCACTGCCCTCTCACAGAAGTGGAGTCGGGTCCATTGACATCATGACAATGGGGCCGGGGCCATTCCCTGAACAATTCCAGGACCGCCGTTAAATATCCAGGACACAATGAAATAGTCCAGGCAAATAGAGCGAGTCACAGACATAATAGGGAAGGTAGGGCAGAAGAGAGTCAAGAATAACACAGATCCGGAGATGACATAGGGACAATGATGGCATAGGGGCAAGCAAGAGCCCAAAAGAAGAATCCAAATATGGCATGATTGTTAATGCCAGGACCCTCGTAATAAAAGTCCAGAGTCCAGGATCCAAAAGTCCCAAAAAGCACCAGCTTTCCACGGGGGTCACCTCGATGACACAGCACATTCCAACCCCCCCCGCTAGGCCGGCGCTGGCTCGTTCATCCCAGTTGATGACCAACATAGCAGCTATCTCCACGGAGCCCTTCTTCCCCGGAGCTCTCACCTCCGAAGCTCTCATCTCCAAAGCTCTCACCTTCAGGAGGGGGGGGCAGCGACTTCGAAGATGATCCTGGGGGGGAAATACCCCAACGATGCCGCAGGCCCCACTGATGCAATCCAGGCTCCCACTGGAGCTGCCGAGGCCACTGGGGCCGCCGAGGCCTTCGAACCCTGCCCCCAGGCTGGGCCGCCAGAAAGAGCTGCCGCCACGACCATCCGGGAGGTCGACCAGCCAATCGGAGATCCCCATGCAAGCTCCCATGGCTCCCACAGATTATTGGCACTGCAGCCGCCCTTCCCGAGGCCGGCCGCCACCACAACAGCCGCCTCGACTTCGTCTGCACCCCATCCGCGCTGCCGCCATCTCCCTGCCGCCCGCAGTCGCCTCCAAGCTGCCAGAGAAAAACCTCTCTGGCCGCATCACGCCACCGGCTAATTCGAGCCGAAATGGCTCAGCGCTACGCTTCCGACCCTCCGGAGAAGAACCCGGGGGTCTAGCAGCAGGGGGGGGGAATTCCCCTCCGTAACCACCGAATGTTCTCCAATCCCCCCAAAGAGCCTACTCTGCGCGGACCACCATCTCGGGCATGCGCAGACCAAAAATCTATAAACTGCCCAGAATACTCTGTGAGTGAAATGGGCAGTATCTAAATTAGATGGATGATGGATGGATAGATAGATGGATGGGTGGGTGGGTGGATGGATGGATAACAAGTGCAATAGCACTGATTAATTAATAAAACTGATTTAAATAGCTTTTAAAACATAAGGCAGATGGTTCATTCAAGATTTTAAATTTTAGTCTAGATCTTCAAATTTATTTATTGTAATTATTATTATGGTTCCTGTTGATTCTACAGTTACCTAGCCTACATCTTATCCTTTTAGATCCAGTATATAATATATAATATCAAGGAAGCAAAAGCACAGCTTCCCTGATATTATAATAAAATTCTTAAATTGCTAGAATAGTTATATGATTTCCTTGATTAAACACTAATAAAACCATTCATTTTGTGTATATTTCTCAAGTATTAAAATGATGTACATGTGGAAGTAGCTACTGGCACTACTCAAAATGTCACACTTCTTTCACTTAAGTAAGACTGTAATTTCAGAATAAAAAGCAAACATATTTGCTGTAGTGTCAGTCCAAGGAGAAAGCTAAGTCATTTCTTATGAAAAGAAATGATGTTCACTCGAATTAAATTTGTGATGCTAAAGATTAATTTCTCCAGGGAGTTCAGTTAGATACAAAATAAATTGATTATGTGTCATCAAGTCAGTATCATCTCTAAGTAACTATATAGATTAACTTTCTTCAGGATGACCTGCCTCTAACCTGACCTTTCAAGTTTTCCAACAATACACCCAATGCCCTATAAAAGTCTACCCATCTTGCTGCTAATTCAAGTCTTATTCTCCTGCTTTCCATCTTTCACAACATTATGGACTTTTCAAGGGAACAGGTCTTTGCATAAGATGCATTTGTGCCTTCAGTTAGAACTCTAGAACTTGTTCAGTGACCCTTAGGCTACCAGGTATTTTCAGGTGATTTCTCCAACATCAAACTGCAATTGATCAATATATTTTCTATCCTAAGTATGTACATATCAATTGATGTACATATCTTTTCAAAGCTTTAATTGCATTCCTACCTAGCAGTAGTCTATGGTGTAGTTCTTGACTTTTGTACATGGTAGTCTTTAAAAACAGAAGCTATCAATATGAATTTTAATTCTCGTTGTTTTACCTGTTCTCATTACTTTAGTTTTTCTATATCTTAAACATTAATGCCATTTTTACAGCATATCCTGTCTTTTATTAGCAGACAACCCAGATTATTCGTACTTTCAACTATCAGAGTCATGTCATCAGATCGTTCATGTTTTTGATCAGCTGGGTCAGCTAAATTATGACACAATTTATGATAGATACATGAACCTGTCTTTTTTGCTTTCTCTAATTGAATCCTTTCTGATACCAATATTATAGTACTTTAATATTTAAATGGATATAAACAAGAGACACATATAACTGTGATTAAGAAGTATGACTGACTGATTGATTGGTATGGGCCAATATGATATAGTAGTAAGAGGATCTGTTTGGAAAAAATCCAATTCCTATCGATTTCCTGGGACAGCCTTATATCAGGTTCTGTCTTTTATCTTAACCTACTTCAGAAGCTGCTTCAAAGGATAGGGCTATATATAGACTGTATTAAATTTAATGGTGGAATGGAATACTACAAATATAATAAATAAAATATTCCACATTCAGGACATGTTGCTACTGCTGATAACAATGATGACAACAATGACAAGGGCTTCAATACCTTGAAAAACATTTTTAAATGATTCTAGGTTGTAAAACATGTCATGGTTGAGAAACATTTTTTTAAACGAAGAAGCATAATTATAGAAGTCGCTTTTCTGATGAGATGTGAAATGAGAGGTCCGATGAGGTTTAGGGGACATAACTTAAAAGAGATTCTATGTGTGTGTATGTTTTGTAGGAATTGTGATGGAGGAACATGTACAGACACAAGTGATATCTTATATGCTTGGGCAAGAAATGCACCACCAACAAGATTACCAAAAGGTATGAGATTTTTTTTTGTGATATAGCATTCTACACAAGAGGTAATAATAGAAAAAGCAATTTATGTTACATTAGTACACTAATTTCTGTATTACTCTAATAGTAGTGATTTTTTTGCTCAAATAATTAGGCTTTCAGAGTATAAAATTGCTCACTTAGCAATTTACTATAAAGAGGGGTGTTTGGGGATTTCCCTCCCCCCATCTTTTTTACTTTTAATGTACAGATAAACACATTATGTAGTGCACCTTCCTGCTGATTTTTCTTCTTCTAGCTACAGTTGCCAATAACTTTTATAGCTAATAAATTATGAAATATTAGTAAATACATTTGGCTTGCAGCAGGATATGTCAAAAAGATTTTCAAAATGAGGGTGATTTTCAAAATCTTGTATTATAATAGTTTCCATATTCACACATTATAATTATAAAACAAATATAAATAAATGAGTAAATCAGATATGAACTAGGATATCTCACTATTTCTATTTGATTTTGTTCTTCTTATGGTAGAGACAAATTCAGAACTATCATGCAGAACCTATCTGTTGCAATATTTATTTTCCTTGAAGCACATACTTTAGGGATGGCTTCTTCAGAGAATATAAATGCAAAATATTGCATTGTATCTTAAAATTTTAAAATAACATGCTCTTACTTTAGGATTTTTTTTCCTTTAAGAATATGCTTGAATATGATAAACTGAGTTTTACCTTTTCTTCCCCTCAAGGTGTTGGGTTTAAAGTTGGAGGAGAAACAGGGAGCAAATATTTCGTTCTCCAAGTCCATTATGGGGATGTTGGTGTATTCAAAGGTATGTAAAATCTTTACTCTTGCTGTTATGAGTAAGATAAATAAATGTGTCTACTATGGGAGGGCAGAGCTTCCTTTATTAAATTTAGAATAAATCTGTCAACAGGCTAATATGCTAGATTTCCAAAATTATTTTGGTGGAACACAATGGAACTTTTCTTACTGGTGATGGTTCTAGTCTCTGTCCTCACATCTCACTGCATAATTAAGAATGAATGGGACTCAATTTTGAATACTAGTTAACATAGCCTCTTCTGAGTTCTTGAGATTCTTCCTGCTATCCTCCTCCACATTGAGATTTGGGCAGGCAGGAGAGATAATAGCAAGAATATATCCTGGGGCAGAACAGAATAGATCGGTAAATTTAACTAACGCTTTTTTAAAGGAAAAAATTAAATTTCAAGTACCCATTATAGTACTTTTCTTTTTCCAATCTTTTCTTTTTAACTAGTCTTCTGAAATAATGATGGTAGAATAATTAAATAGAATAAAATCAAATGGATGTTAAATTAAGAAAAGATTATGCTTATCCACTATATTTCTGTTAGCCTCTAGTAAAAAACTATTTCAGTTTTTGTAAATATTATATAGACCATTTTGGTAGTTTGTTCATGTAAATCTCACAGTTGTGACAGCATGCCAATTCAGCACATTCCAGTAATGATTGTATATTGTATTGTGGGTTTAATTTTCAGCAAGTGAAAGTGGATTCTGATTTATAAATGCCAAGGACCTCTGTTTGATAAGAGCAGCAAATGAGTAATTCATGGTAACTATTGTTAGCTCAGTTGAAATTAATTTAAACTGCATTTTGATGATACTTTTTAGATTACTTATCTTTCCCATTACTTATCTTCTTTTCAAGACTAAATTGAAGGCATTGGAGAGTTTATAGTAATCTTTATTGTTCTTTGCAACATGTTCTCTGATCCATATAATTATACCTAGTTAACATACATGTGATTTTCTTCTTCCAAAGTAATCTGATTACTTTTTTCTGTTAATTTTAATGCTTATATTTTATTCTGTTTTTACTGAACAGCTCCAAATTTATTTATAGTAAAAATACATTCCTATGAAGAACTTATAAGGGACTGGAAAAATTAGACATAGTTTTTAAACTATGTTAATTTCTACTCTCAGTAAATTTGTGACACAGCTGATCTTGACTATTCCTGAAAAAAATAAGACAATATTGAAACTGTTATTATTCAAATGGGAAACAGCTAGGAACTTCTTCTAGGCTAGAATAGAAAATGTAATTATTATTATATATTATTTATTATTATTATTTATTATTATTTCCAAGAAAATTACTATCATCATGGGATATCACCTTAATATTTCCAGCTGTTTAATTTAACAAAGTTTGTGATGCACAAGACATTATTTCTTTAATCAGGGTCTGATCTTCATTCGGTCTTCATCATAGACTACATTGGCAAAACTTCAAAAGAAGAACAAAACCATTCTTTATCATAAGTATTAACTTAATTAAAAAGATAGTTTTGTTTAAAATGGCCATTTCCTATTTAGATATATACACTCTTTCCTAATCTTTGAAATGTGCATTTATAAATATATCTTAGATGTGCAACTACAAGCATCCCTCCACATGCCTTCATACATTATGTAGCAAGATATGACATTTAAGATATACTTTTAAGTAAACCTTTTTATCATTTTCCTATTTGTGACTATGTTTGCCCTATATTTTTGTCTAGTTTAGAATAGTCAATAACAAATTATTTTATTAACATTGGGTACATTTATCACCACTTCTATGTAATATTTCACAAATAAGCAGGAGTGGAAAATTGGTTTCTATTTCTTCTGGGCTTTTTAAAAAATATAACGATGGTACAATAAGTAGGTTTTAGGATTTGTTTTAGTTTTATAAACCTTTAATGTATTGTTTGAGTGGCAGTTACCATTTTTTTTAGTGATCAAAGAATCAGGAGCTGATACTCCTATCACAATGGATTTTCTATAGAGACTCTGCAGTTCAGAAGTGATATTAAATCCACAGTAGTAAGCATAGATTCTTGTTTGATCTCTGTTGGAAACACTGCCTAGAGAATCAGCTTGAAAGAAATCTGCTTCCGAGAGTA
Organism: Naja naja; assembly: GCA_009733165.1. Lineage (NCBI taxonomy): Eukaryota > Metazoa > Chordata > Lepidosauria > Squamata > Elapidae > Naja > Naja naja. The sequence goes on along the minus strand of CM019149.1, from coordinate 259,876,005 downwards.
GGTTGAATACATTTTCCTCTCATTGCCATAGGGCAAATAGAAGCTAATAATTCATTTGTTCTAAAGGAATATATACTTGCTGTCTAACTGAAATGCAAAAATCAAAGGAGTTATCCTAGACTGAGAGGGAAATGGGGACAACATATGCTCTATAAGGATCATTGTGTTCAGGCAAACCGTGTAGCATATGATGTACTTGCCAAGAAAGGAAATTTTATGATCTTGTTGTTTCCAAGACAAAATTAGTTAGATGTTGCCATTTTTGAAAATAGAGGTATGAGAACGAAAAACAAAAGAAGGTCCATATGTTGGAATTCTGTTAGAGAGTTTGTACATTGTAGGTATTTAATATAGGAGTATGTTATTTAAAAAATAAAAAAAACCTATCTGTTACGCAAAGCTGAAGGTTTTATTTTACTTTACTACAGCAGGCAATTTTTCTGAAGTATGTAGCTATATAGATTTAAAGGCAGCAATTATTTCCCTGGGGTTTCACTTGTGATGTTAGTTTATTTTCATATTGTTTTTATTTACTACAGATGAAAATGTGATAACAGCTGCATGTGAATTCTACAATCTTATATAATTTGGGGTGAAATAAATTTCAGATTATAGCAATTCATATCATTTTTATCACCTTAGAAATTCCCTACAATGCTGTTTTATAAACTGTTGATTTCTGCATTTGTTTTGAATTTCTTTAATGAATCAAGAATTGAAATATATGAACTTTTGGTATAAGACCATTAAATCTGGGGGAAATGGATGTAGAACAGTCTCTATTCCAATGCAGTTTCTGTTGTTCTTGTACCATCTGCCCTTTCTGGATCAGCAATGCCTGACTTGATCTAGAAAAACTATCCAGTTCTTTGCTTGGCTGAAGATAATGAGTTGCTCTTAGCAAATTATAATCAGTCAGTCATCTTTGACTTAGTAAAATGAAAGCAAACTACTTCACAGGATTGTTTTAGGATAAAATAAGAAAGGTAATAATGTGATCTGTGTTCTCTAAAAGGGAATTCCAATTTTCCATATCTCTGTAATGCTCTTCCTTTCTCGTTCGTTTTTCTAAACTTTTCTTTAACTAGCAACTGTTTATTTTCCAGCTATTTAAAGTATTTTGTGTAAAAACTATTGTCTCCTAGAGCAATCCATATGGTTAAAAAATGAGGAGACCTACCAAATGTTTACAGTTTAAATGACAAGAAGCCTAAAGGAGAGGACTAAAGAAAAGGTTTTAGATAATAAACATTTGATCTTCATATTGATATTTCCAATAAGAAATTATCTAGTCATATACTTAATTATTGTACTCAGTACTAATAAGAAAATTAATGTGCTTAAGTTCCATTAAGTTCCATTTTAATATCTTTGCAGATAAGCACAAAGACTGTTCTGGAGTGACTTTGCATCTGACTAATCAAAAGTAAGTATCTTTCATATAGTTTCTTAAATATTTTCTTCAATTCTTTTGAAAAGATAAATGAGCTTTAACAGAATAGAATTCTAGTGATAGTCCAAGTGCATCCTGTAAAGAAGACAGATTATTTAATGAACAGACTCTTCAAAGTGACTTGATAATATATTTTTAAAATTATAGAAAGACTGTTTTGAGTAAAGTACATTTGTGGTCTTTTCTATCTTGAAAAATAAATGTTTGACTTTTAAATATGTAGCCAAAGTAGACATTCCTTGGAAAGGATTACTATTACTTTTTTTTATCTTTAGCTTTTAGTGTAAAAAAATTATTTAGCACAAATCTAATTTCACTACTTTTTGGTGCTTGATTATGAATTGTTCGTTAACCTCAGTTTCTTTAACAATACTTACTTGTTTCATTCCCCCCTTCAGTTATGCCACTGTCTCTCCTGCCCCCATGCAAAGAGGATATTTGCTTTTTATGCATTCATCATCCTTTACTTATTTATTTCATCCTTTATTTCATCGGCAATTAATTAATTCATCAACTTAAAGAGGAGTCTATATAAACATGTATTTCTTTAACATATCCACTTCCAAGCAGTGTTGTCATTGTACAAGAATAAAACAGAAAAGAAACCTAGCCAATCAGCAACAGATAATGATTAACACAGAGTGAACATCCCACATTCTTCTAACACACTCACATTCTTCTAACACACTCACATTCTTATCTTAGGTCAAAGTCTGCAAAGAGGTCAGGTTTTCTTAAGTAGAGCAGGGTGGGGGGAGTCTTGACCTCTCAGGATATGCTATTCTAGATGGCAGATGCATTGTGAAAGGAGGCAATCTTGGTGGGATGTATCTTCTGATACTTTGACTGTGAATGAGAGCTGTTTGAAAATGACATCGGTTATTGACACAGAAATGGAAAAAATATTGATGCGACCAATTAACAGAGAGAATGTTTACTGGCCAATAAAGAACCTTGAAAGACTATTTTAATCCTTAATCTTTTCCCCCATGATGAATGCCAAAATGTCTTTTAAAACTAGCTTCTCTATAATCAATGTGGGGAAAGTGAATGTGTAAGCCTTGTAGAGCAGTTAGTTATAACTGCTTACTATTAGTTGTAAGTCTGAAATTAAGAATTGTATGTCGTACATGTGGGAGCCTGACACTTGTGATTGTCTCACCATGAGAGGTGTAAAAGCCTCATACCTCCCTACTATAAGTGCATTGTATTTGTTTAATAGTTTTTTTTACTTTGAGTAACTGTCTATAAACTCTCTGTTTTGTCAGTATATAACGGTATGTATATTGTTAGTCGTGCAGTCATATCCAACCCATCATGACTCCATGGACAATGTTCCTCCAGGCCTTCCTGTCCTCTACTCCTGTCCCCCGGAGTCCATTTAAGCTCACACCGACTCCTTCTGTGACTCCATCCAACTACCTCATTCTCTGCCGTCCCCTTCTTCTTTTGCACTCAATCTTTCCCAGCATTAGGCTCTTCTCTAGTGAGTCCTTCCTTCTCATTAGGTGGCCAAAGTATTTGAGTTTCATCTTCAGGATCTGGCCTTCTAAAGAGCAGTCAGGGTTGATCTTCTCTAGGACTGACTGGCTTGATCACCTTGCAGTCCAAGGAGGAGGAGGAGTCTTCTCCAACACCATAGTTCAAAGGCCTCAATTCTTTGATGCTCAGCCTTTCTTGTGGTCCAATTTTCACAGCCGTACATTGCAACTGGGAAAACGATAGCCTTGACTATACACACTTTTGTTGGCAGGGTGATGTCTCTGATTTTTAGTATGCTGTCATAGTATGGCATAGCTTTCCTCCCCAGGAGCAAGCGTCTTTTAATTTCTTGACTGTAGTCCCCATCTGCGGTGATCTTGGAGCTCAGGAAAATAAAATCTGTCACTACTTCCATTTCTTCCCCATCTATTTGCCAGGAATTGATAGGGCCGTATGTCATGATCTTAGTTTTCTTAATGTTGAGTTTCAAGCCAATTTTTGCACTCTCCTCCTTCACCGCATCAAGATATGTATACTGGTTTTAAAGTTTTAAAGGTGCTATATATAGCCAAAGAGCTGTTTTCTTTTTTAAAAAAAGCAAGCCATACAGATTGGGTAAATTCAGTTAGTTACCTTGTTATTAGTAAAGTAAAATATAGTAAGTAATAAATTAGGGCAATATATGTAAATTTGATACAGGTTTCTTCTTTTTCTTTTAAAGGCAGCCTCTGATTGCTGGCATGTATCTTATGATGTCTGTGGATACTGTTATACCACCTGGAGAAAAAGGTGAATAAATAGGCTTTCCTGTCCACCCAGCCCTCCCTCAGCCTTTGCACTCTTTTCAGTTCAAACAGTTTATTGGTGTGGACTTTTAATACTAAAAGCTTTATTAGAAGAATGTTAGAACAAGTTAAGATACTACTTTCTTTGATTGCCATATCAGAAAATCAACATTGCAATCTAAGAAAAAGTATCAAATTCTAATAATTACTGACTTCTAAATCCATGTTTTTATTATTATTATCACATTGGGACTACAGGATTGTATTCCTTTAATCAGTACTTTTTCCAATTTTCCAATTAATGATGGAAATATACACAAGCAGGCAGTTGTACTCAAATGTAAAGAGAGGCTGCATTACTAAATTCTAATGCTTTAGGTACTTATTTTAGTGGTGAGTCATCATATTCATTCTCTATGAATTACCACACATATATACATAGCGAAATTAAATGAGCCTCCTAAATATTTCAGCATAATCAAGGAACAAATCATACAGTGTACAATATAGTAGCTTTAATTTCTCTTAATCTTTACCCAAGTTTCACAATAGATTATAACTTCCAGTTAATATGGTTCAGTTTCAGGCTTTTCTTGCCTCATTGGCTGCAAGTAAAAGACCAAAGATTTTCACTTCCATGTTAAATAACCTTATCATGGAACCCAACTTTGAAATTATACTTAATATTTACAGTGATTTTCTGAATCAGTTCAGTTTCATAGGTTTTAATTAAACTTCTCTTCATTACACTGGTTGTTTCCAGATTTGCTGAAATCTGCAGCCTCTCCCCCATTCCTACCCTACTTTCTCTAATTATGGATTCATAATTCTATGATACTGAGGGTTTTTAAAACTTCAAAACAGGATATTTTGTCAGGAAATATCTGCTTAACATTATCGCCCAAACCAGCTGATATAATTCCATCTATTTGTGGATTTATTACATGACTCCATAAGGTAAGAACAGTATTATGCATATGAATATATGCATACATGTACATTAACCATTAATGTCGATGCATGAATGAAAGACCGTGCAAAGATATTTGTGGATAAATGCAAGGAAAATTTCTGCCTATAGCTCTGTTGGTATTAGCATATTGCCATATATTGCATTTAACTTTGCAACCATAGTTCTAATTATCTTCAATATGGTAAGCATAATTTTTAACGTCCTTCATATCTGTTTTCTAACAGAGGTCAATGCAGATATTGCTTGCCATTATAAAACATATCCAATGCATCCATTTGCTTATAGAGTACACACTCATCACTTAGGTAAGTCTTTATTTAATTGATAATTTCCTTTCCTTAGTAGTTTAGGTTTAATTCTTTTTGATATCCTGATTCAGATAGTAAGGCCTATTGAATGCTATGAGATGGAATTGGGTTATTAATTGTAATGTAAATTATTCTATAATATCTACACTATACACATGGACATACACATACAGTGTATCCCACATGCATATTAATTTTACTTACAGTGAAGAATGTTAGGGTAGGAATCCTCTTAAATACATGTGTTAAGTATCTGGTTCAGATTGGTAGATATTCGTATTACTTAATATAGTTTCCATATCTGGGCTGCAGAAACACTAAATAGCAGTAAAGAGATATGATGGTCCACATTTAATGACCAGTTCAGTTCTCATTCAAAATTTTGATGATGTTGAACAAATGCTACTTATAGTCAATCCTCAAAGTTCCAGCTGTTCTTACCCCAGTGGTTTTGTGATCTAGGCGCTTGGTAATCAGACTGGATTATTGATTGTCACCACATGATCATAATTTGGGACCTTCCCTGCTGACTTCTGTTAGCCAAGTCAATGGGAAAGCCAGTCCTGATCGCTGTGAGTTGTTAAGCGAAGTCTTGCTTAACAACTCACTGATTCACTTAACAATAATAACTGGAGATTGCCAGAACTGCCATCACTAAGCTTTATAACCACATCACTTAAGGATAGACATTTTACTGTCAATAAGAGAGGAGTTCGTGTGCAGAAAATCTTAACTATATGCATTTAGTGGTTGTTCAGATGTTTGCACCAGATCCAGTTGTCCCAACTGAGGGGAGCTAATGAGATATGAAGCCAAGTGGTACTTGGTCCAAGTGAGGTAATACTTTTGTTAGAGTCAGCCACAAAATTCACTACGTAATTTTTATTTATTGATTTATTTATTAGAAAATTTATATTGCCACCTATTTGTACATGGTGACTCAAGGCGGCTTACTGGGTTATAAAAACATCATATATAAAAACATAAAATGAATAAAAGTAGATAATCAAGTAATAAATGAATAAAATAATATAATAGGCCCCCACCCATCACCCTGGTGACAACATAGCCATTTAATGGGTTCCATCCCTCTCTGGGCTCTGGGTTCCCCAAGCCTGCTGGCAGAACTTCAGCAGAAGACTGTTAGAGTGGGACCCATTCTAATCTTTGGGGAAATGATGTTCTAGAGAGAGGGAGCCACCATGGAGAAGGTCCTTCTTCTGGGTCCCACCAGGTGTATGGACCCGCAACATTCCTTTCCTCCCTGCTCTAGTGGGTTGGGTAGATGTGACCGGAAAGAGATGGTCCCTCAGATAACCTGGCCCCACACCATGAAGGGCTTTAAAGGTGACAACCAGCATATTGAGTTCATTGTTTGGTTACACTCATTGGACTGCATCTATAAATGCAGCACTGCAAGTATAAGTTTTGGACAAATGGTACAAACACCAATTTAACTTTTAGATTTTTTTACAGTGATTAGGTAATTAAAACTATTGATAGTGCAAATTTTCTGAAGACAGGTTGCCATACTCAGAAACAATTGTAATATAAAAGTATAAACCACTACTATATAACTGATTATAATACACTTTTTTTCCATTTTGTAATTCTGATAGCTCCTTATAAGTTAATCTATTAAATGTTATATTATAAAATCTTATGCATTGAAATATTAATGTAAATATACAGGAATGATCTGTGGATTTCTAAGGAGGAAAACATATAGAGCAAATATCAATGATCCAAACTTTTAGCATTGTCAAGTGGTTTAAATGATGAACGTGTAAAATCTTTTATTTCTGTGTATTTATTTTGCTAAACAGTGAAATAGTGGTACCACACAAGGTTTAATTCCATATGTAGTTATTTGCAAAGGAAATATTTTTTGTTGCAGGAAAAGTAGTAAGTGGGTATCGAGTCAGAGATGGTCAATGGACACCAATTGGCCACCAAAGTCCTCAACTGCCACAGGTGCGTTTACTTGCATTTTAAAGCTATTTTGAGTTAATGTGCTTCACTGTTAAAGATAATTACTCTGTTTTCTTAAAATTTAACGGACAGGTGAATATTTAGAATATATAAGTAAACAGAATCATCATTAACCATTATATCAGAATCATCATGATATAATGGTTAAAATGTTGGAAAAGGAATGGGGAAAATAAGGTTCTACACACAGTTTTGAAAGGTCACTAGAAGCTTTGAAATGGCCTTCCTTTCTCAGCCTTACCGATCTCACAGAAATAATAATACTAATAATTTATTAGACTTGTATGCCGCCCTCTCTCCCTAAAGACTCAGGGCGGCTAACAAAATAAAAACCATACAAATTTACAATAAAAAAGAATTAAAGTAAATGCAAGCCTAACAATAAAAATTAATTAAAATTTAAAATTGCTAAGAACAAGCCCACCCCCCTCAGTTGGTCCAGACCGGCATGTTCGAAGAGCCAGGTCTTGAGGTCACGGCGGAAGGAGCGGAGATCAGGGGCCAAACGAAGGCCCAAGGGGAGTTGGTTCCAAAGGGTGGGTGCTCCCACAGAGAAGGCCCTACCCCTGGGCACCGCCAACCGACAATGTCTAGCCTATGGTATCCCAAGGAGGCCCTGTCTGTGGGAGCGTACCGGGCGATCAGGACACGATGCCAGCAGGAGGCACTCCCACAAGTATCCCAGACCCAAGCCATGTAGGACTTTATAAGTTGTCACCAACACCTTGAATCTCACCCGGAAGGCAAAATATTGTGGTGAGAAAATACACTTTGTTAATACCATGTTTCTCCAACAATACGCTCCCCTCAATAGGAAGTCCCAGCATGTTTTCTAGGCATAAAATGAAATTAAGCCCCTCCCCCCCAAATTTAGGCCTATTTTAAAACATGTGAAATTGGGGGGGAGGGCAGGGGAGAACTTGCCTTTAGGAGCGCCCCACAGGCAGCCATGCCTCGCCACCAGCCGCTCTTAATGGCCGATCATGGTGGAGTGCGGAGAGCTCCTTACTCCTGCCAAGCACCTCTGCTGCAGACCCGAGACCTTTGGCGCCCGCTGCTGTTGCTTTCCCTTCTGCCCATGCTTCTGTCGCGTTTTGAGCTGCTGCTTCCATGTTTGGAGCACCGCTGCCGTTTGGAGCACCACCACCGCGTTTGGAGCTGCTGCTTTGCGTTTGGAGCACTGCCACTGTGTTTGGTGCTGCTGCTTCCGTGTTTGGAGCACTGCTGCTGTTTGGAGCACCGCCACCACATTTGGAGCTGCCGCTTCTGCGTTTGGGGTGCCGCCGCCATTTGGAGTGGTGGCAGTGCTCCAAACGGTGGTGGCGCTCCAAACGCGGAAGTGGCAGCTCCAAACGTGGTGGCAGTGCTCCAAATGCAGAAGCGGCAGCTCCAAACGCAGCGGTGGTGCTCCAAACAGTGGCGGTGCTCCAAACGCAGAAGCGGCGGTGCTCCAAACATGGAAGCGGCAGCTCCAAACACGATGGCGGTGCTCCAAATGGCAGTGCTCCAAATGCACTTCAAATGACAGCGGCACTCTAAACATGCTCCAAATGGCAGCGGCGCTCCAAACGTGGAAGCGGCAGCTCCAAACATGGCGGCGGTGCTCCAAATGATGGCAGTGCTCCAAACGCGCTTCATGGCATGGGCAGAAGGGAAAGCAACAGTGGCGGGCACCGAAGGTCTCGGGTCTGCAGCTAAGATGCTTGGCGAGAGTAGGGAGCTCTCAGCGCTCTACCATGTTCGCCCATTAGGAGCAGCTGGTGGCAAGTCATGGCTGCCCATGGGCACTTTAGGCGAGGATGCAAGGGGGGGGAATTAAGTCACCCCCAAAAAGATGACCTAACCATTTTTTCGGGGCTCAAAAAAAAAATAAGACCCAGCCTTATTTTGTGAGAAACATTTTTCTGATTCAAAGAAGATATTTGTCAACGCAGAAGTGGCTCTGCAGTTCCAGCCTGGATTCGTCTTTTTTCTTTTGTGGAGCCTGGCTCTGAAGCTACTCAGGCTTCATAGCATAGAGCTTGCCAGCAGGTTGTATCAGCAGCCACAGCTTCTAATTCCTATCACAGTATGGTTTCCTTCACAGCATCTTTGTTGAACTTGTATGGATTACCTTGAGGTCTTTTCAATCTCCAGTCCACCATACAGCAACTGGCGAGGTGTACTGTAGTGGTCGATTCCAGTGATGTGATCCACCACCGCATCGGGTCTCTGATAATCAGGGAATCAATGCTAGTGAGCTCTGTGCAATTGAAGACCTCCAGGTTTCAGACATGATTTTGTCAAGAGTAAATTCTAGGACGCACATGAGAAATTTGTCATGTGTCATCAGTACAGTATCCAGGGCTCACATCCACCTAGGAGAAAGGGTAACCATTGCTCTGAAGACTTTCAGCTTTGTGGAGATGCAGACATTGTCTTGTTGATCCCAGAGTCAATTTTTTTGTCCAAGGACTTTGCTTAAAGACAAAATTAAATATAAGCACATTATCCACTAGAACTATTTTTACTATTACTAATGTCACTAAATCAGTAGTTGAAGATTAAACCTAAAAAAATTTAAATGGCATGCTAGATAAGCAGTTTCAATTGATTGCAACCTTATATAAAATATGGACAAAAATAATGTCACAGGCAGCTATTAATATCCATTAAAAATTTCTCAAATATTTTAGCAGACCTTTTATCTTAGTTCAGGCTCCAAGATAAGGGAAAATGTTGACCAAGACTGAAAAAAAATAGAGACCAAACACTAGAGATTTTTTCCCTTTTCATACTACAAACATCTGTATCTCTCATTCTGCTTCTGTCACTTCCAAATTTGCAGAGGGTATATGAATAAGCTATCTGAGAAAAATATATACGCATTATGAGACACTTTGGATTATTTCCATTTTTTTCCTGTTATTCGTGTAGCCAAATTTTGAGGTAGAAAGACTATTATTTTGTCACTTTATTCAGAAATAAGCGCCACTGTGTTCAGTGAGACAAATTTTCAAGAATAAGATGTAAAATGCTATGAAGCACTCTAATGTCAGTGAAAATAGGGACCTTGTTTAATACAGACACACATCAAACACACAGACACTTAATATATATTTAATATGCATGTGAAAAAATATGGAGGGGTACAATGACTATTTAATATGCAGTCGGATATCTTTAACATTGTAATTGATACTAAATGACATGTATTACTGCATAGTTATAGTATGTATCATGTATTTCATTTTGGTATTAAATTTGTTTCCTCCAATTCTTTTACTATGTCTATTTTTGGCAAAAAGAAAGGAATGAGGACGGTACTCAGTCACACTGTTGAAAACAGGTCAGAATAGAATAATAAAGAATCCCTTCCATTTACTGTCATAGAATTATATAAAACTTTATTAGTAAGATTCTAATCGTTACAATTTATATAATTTAATGCCACATAATTAATACATATGGAGAACACCCTAACTGTTAATGAAATGTTTTTTAAGGTAAACAACCTGGAGGCATAATTTCTTTTCTCTCCTGTTTTTATAAAAAAATAGGCTCTATTCTGTTTTGTATCTCATAGGAAAAGTTTGTGTGTTTTAAAGGGTTTGGATGCTGTGTGTTATATATCATTTGACACAGTAAATAATATACCCAAGTGAGTCTCTGACTTACTAGTAAGTTAGGTTTACAAAATTCAACCAACACCAATGCTACTAAAGTACCCAACCTGACCCAGGTGTGTCTGGTTCACCAGCTGCGCCCTTACCTGAGCCGAGATGCCCTATGGACAGTCACTCATGCACTTGTCACTTCCCAAATCGACTACTGCAATGCTCTCTACATGGGACTGCCCTTGCGGACCACCCAGAGGTTGCAGCTGGTGCAGAATGCGGCCGTGCGGGCTGTGATGGGTGTCCCGATACTCCCATGTTATACCCCTCCTGCGCGACCTGCATTGGTTGCCGGTTGCCTTCTGGGTGAGATTCAAGGTATTAGTGACAACATATAAAGTCCTACGTGGCTTGGGTCCGGGGTACTTGCGGGAACGTCTCCTGCTGGCATCACGCTCCGATTGCCCTGTATGCTCCCACAGGCAGGGCCTCCTTGGGGTACCATCGGCCAGACATTGTCAGCTGGCGGTGCCCAGGGTAGGGCCTTCTCTGTGGGAGCACCCACCCTGTGGAATCAGCTTTCCTTGGGCCTTCGTTTGACCCCTGATCTCCGCTCCTTCCGCCGGGACCTGAAGACCTGGCTCTTTCAGCAGGCCGGTCTGGATTGAACCAAGGGGGGGGGGTTCTATTTTTTTAAAGTAGTTTTAATTAATTTTAATTGTTTTACTATTATTGGGCTTATAATGTTTAATTAATTTTTTAAGTAAATTATTATATTGTGTTTTATATTGTTAGCCGCCCTGAGTCCTTTGGGAGAAAGGGCGGCATACAAGTCTAAAAAAGAAAAAGAAAAAGAATGATTCATTTTACAGGATGTTATGAAATGAAAGTGGCAAAAAAGCAGAATTTCCATCTTTAGCAAAGTATAAAATAATAAATTTTGATTAATAAAGAAAGAGAATTAAGCTTATTTCATGATATAAAATGATAAATTATTGTCATCCATAAAAAAGAAAATGTGTTTTAAATTATACACCAAAGAAGACCAGAATATGAAATACAAAACACATTCCAGTGATACATTTTATACATTTCTAATGATTATAAAAAGTAATTGAGGAAAGACAATTTTCTAACAGCTTGAAATTAATATTCCTGTTGTTTCGTTTCTCAGGCATTTTATCCTGTGGAAAATCCTGTAGAAATCAAGTATGGTGATATTCTGGCAGCAAGATGCGTCTTTACTGGTGAAGGCAGATCTTCAGAAACTTATATTGGGTATGTGTGTTAATATTTGTATTAAATTAATGTTTATATAAAAGTTGAGAATCAAAATGGTTGCTCCACATGGGAGAAAAAATGTTTTCCTGCTAATTTGTTGTCATGAATGTATGTATGTATGTGTATGTATGTGTGTGCGTGCACATACACAAACACTCTTAATGGCTAGAAAAGTCTTAACTTTTAATATTTCCTATTTTGCCAGTGAAAACAGATGGGGGTATTGATACTATGGGTAAAGACTCCTCAGAGATATTTTTTTCACTGGCACATTAATCAAATCATTGTGGTTAATAGTGTAATTGACAAAGCTGGAATCATCAGTTTTGGGGTTAGTGAGAAATATTGTGAAAACACGTTTCATTTGTATCAAAGCTATCAAGAGACTGGCCAAGTTTCAGTTGGCTGAGAAAAGCAAGAAAGAAAGCCAAGTGTTTAAATCCTGGAGGGTAGACATAACAGGGTCAGAATTCTGTATTCTGCCATGACAGTCAACTGTTGTGTTGCAGGCTTTAGTTTTTTTCTAATAAAGACTCTAATCTAGCTGAGGTTTCTAAGAATCATCTGCCAAAATTGGCCAAGCAATGAATAAGGGATTGCATGTCTGTAGAGTCATCATTTACTGCTGAGCCCTCTGAAGCCTGACAGATTTGATCTAGTAAACACAGTATATGTGTGAAGCCCTCACAATGACATCTATTCTGCAACTTAGTAGAATCAGCTAGGATCAATTTGTGTATATCATATTACATATCCTAATGAAATTTGGATGTATAAATGATCATGTTAAAGGCATTATATGCTACTTGCGGGAGCGTCTCCTGCCAATATCAAATACCGGTCGCCCTGTGCGAGCACACAGGTTGGGACTCCTCGGGTTGCTATCCGCACAACAATGTCGGCTTGCGGTAACCCGGGGAAGGTCCTATTCTGCATTGGCCCCCACCTTATGGAACCAGCTACCCGTTGAGCTCCGGCTGGCTCCTGATCTCTCCTCTTTCCGGTGCGATCTAAAACCCTGGTTGTTTTTACAGGCTGGGCTGGACTGATCTCCTGGGGGAGAGGGTGGGTTTTATATTCGATTTTAATTTGGTTTTATAGTTGTATTTTGGCTTGTTTAGTTTAATTTCTTTTTAAATAATTTATTGTTCTGTGTTTTTATCTGTGAGCCGTCCCGAGTCCTTTTTGGAGAGTGGTGGAATATAAGTCAAAATAAATAAATAAAATAAATACCATTCATAGTGATTATGGGAAATTGGATCATTTGCAAGAAATAAAGAATTAATGTGTTCTAACAGTGAACATGTGTCATGATAAAGATCCTGTTTCTAAAATATAGTATCTGTATCTCATTCATAGAGTTAATATAATATGGCACAAAAATGATTGCCTTCATCTCCTAACTCACCAACTGTAAAACTTCTATGGTAGGATAAGGTAGGGTAGAGAGTTCTTGTCTGAATTCCTTATTAAATCCATATAACAGCTTTTTTTACAGTATATACAGTATGTATAGAATACGGTTCTATAGTAGACCTAGGTAAACAACCACAACTGGGACTGGTAACTCCATTGCTAAGCAGCCTAGTTAAGTGAAACATCACATGAACACACTTTTCATACAATGTCTTTTTACTGTGGTCTTCCAGCAAATCAATACTTTGGTTGTGCTTATTTATGACTAGTGGTGGATTCATCCATCACTATATGGGTACTCATCCATCCTACCTTCCATGATCTCTTGTCAACCTTTGATACCTCACAGTAAATTTCTAGAAGCAATTCAAGTGCTGGTTATCGCCTATAAAGCTCTTTAAGGGGGTTCTGTTGGGATGACTTTTAATGTCTGTTTTTAATGTGGCCTATTTTGTTTTGGCTATGATTTTGTTTAAACTTAACACTAGATATTATATGCTGCCCAGCATCTGCTGGGGAGGATGGGAAAATAAAATGAAATGAAATAACAGAAAGGGTAGGCACTGTCTTCCCTTAAATGTTGTCTGGTGAATCATACCTTCTCCATAACTGACCCTGCCCTTCAGATCAGGTTCCTCCCTGAGATCCAAAGAATTACTATCATCTTGGGCATGCATAAGACTATAAAAACTTGTTTCCTCTGCCAAGCATTGAGCTAAGATGGGAGTGGAGGCCAGTGGATGTATGGAGAAGTGATGTCCTGGAGGCACTACGTCAGGTACAATAACCAAGAACAACATGATGCTTTACTCGGAGTAGTTTCTTGATTGTCTTTCACCTATAGAAGGAATCTTGCAGCACTAAAACACAATGTACATAACTATCAAATATACCCTGTGAACACTAAAGGAGGGTCCACTCTGCACTTGTTCCTACATAGCAAGAATTCCAGGCTGATTTGCTTTTAGCTCCTCCTGAAAGACTCCCTTCCCTCTAGTCTCTATACCAGATTCTGTGAGACATTTTTGTTGATTGTATTATTGTTTATTTTTAAATTTTATTGCCAGGCTGTGAGTTTCCCAGAGTTATTATGTATATAAAATGGATAGTCAAACAAATCTTTTAAATAAATAGACATAAAAAGGAGTTATTTACAGGACTCCCCCTGCTCTCTCAGTATCTATCCATCCTGAGGATAGAGATGGATAGACATAAGGACAACATACCCCCAAGTTTTTTCATTGACAAAATGCCACCTTATGGGACATTGGAGGGATGTTAGTAGCTCATGCAATTTACCTACAAATATATAGTTGTTCCTGAACTTGCAGATCTTTAGAAGGGTAGTCAAATCTTGGCTCTTTTTCCAGGTCTTTGGTCTTGATGAATAGTTGTTGGATATTTTAGTTTAGTGGTGATTTTGTGGTATGAGTTGACTTTTAATGTATTATGTTATTTTCTTTGGGGTTTGTACTTGTAGTTGACTTTGGTACACTGCCCTTTGTTTGAGTTGGGTAGGAAAAAACAAACAAACTGCTGTGGAAGATAGGCAAATAATGTATTAGTGTGATATAAAATGAGACACATTAACAGATAGAGGTAAAAAGCCTTCTACAATGATATAAGAAGCTAAACAGTTACCTAAACAATAATTCCATCAGACGTAATATTTTGCAACAGTTCTTCATCCATCAATAATTCTTACAAACATTTGGGAGACACCATATTTGGATGGCAGGACTTCTCATGTCCAGCTCTTCTTTTGCTATCTGTTCTCAACAATCGACACAGTTTCTGAAAAGTTACTTTAAAAAAACAACCATTTCGTTGAAAAAGATTCCCCATCCATATTTGTAGAGCAAACAAATGTCTAATTGGTCATTATTTTTCAGCAAACAAAAAAGCTGTTTTGTGTGCGACTGATATCTTGTTTCTCATTAATAACTAAAGTTATAACAAACAGACCACTTCTTTATCTTCCAAGGATAGCAAATGGGCTATGTTAAAAATATTGACAATGTTCTGATATTGTTAATGCATGTAGGAAAGTTAGTTTTATTCCTCAATTACACTTCAGTGTTTTATTTATGTTTTAAAGAGGTGGCAGTTTTCTGACAGCTCTCTAAATCAACTGGAAGGAGAGGAAATGAATTTAAAAAGGAGGAGGCTAACACTAATCTCGCCGAGCCAAAGCAGCTTTCTGGAACAGTTCCATATTTTAAAAAGGCTGGATACCAATTCTCTTTTGGGAAGGTCTCATTCACTTCCTGACAGATGTCATTATTGTTGCTATGGTGAATAAATGAATGCTGCATGATGCCACAGGATAAGAGTAAGCACTGATGTCTTTGGAAGCTGCACATAGTCCACCCCCACATCATTCTATTAGTGTAGGCTGACTGATTTGATTGCAAAAACTAATTGATGGGGGGAGAGATAGATAAAGCTTTTTGCTGGTCTTTGCTCCCCTTTCTATATCTTTATGGTTTTCACCCATCTTTTCTTTCCATTGAGCCCTTAACAAAATTATCTCAAAATGAATGCATTATCAGTATAAACCTCTTGAAGCAAATGTTAAATATTCTGTATGCAGGAATACTTTTTTATTTCTGAAGAAAAATGTTTTGATATTCTTTTGATTCTTGTTTAAGAAACAATATTCCTTATGAAACAAATTATATGATCTTTTTCAGTTTGAGTTCAGGCCTGAGCACAGAATAGAAATAGTATTAGTTGTTCTAGTGGATAATATTTTCAGGATCTAGCAATCATTTTAGACCTCTTTCAATATTTCAACCATGGTACTGGATCGCCTATGGGGATTGAAGGTTGGAGATACCTTTTATAGTGGTTACACTCTACCTTAGTTTGTATTCATTGATTATGTGGCATTGACTCAATGCTGGCTCCTAGCAACCACAAAGATTTTCTCCAGAATGATTTGTTCCTAATCTGGCCTTTCAGATCTTCCAACAATGCCTCCATTGGTAACTGACTTCATCTAGGATACTGCTGGTCATCCTGTTCTTTTTTCTTTCATCTTTCCCAATATGAGACCCTTCTTTAAGAAGCTACATCTTTTTATACTATATCCAATGTATCATAATTTGAATTTGTCATTAAAGCCTTAAGCGAGAGGGTTGAGTCATTTAGTGATTAATTGGTTTGTTTTCTTGATTATCTATAGCAGGGGTATCAAACTCACAGCCCACAGGCCAGATGCATCACACACTGGCCACACCCACACCCAGTTTAGCAGAGGGGGAGAAAGTTGTGATACATTATGTGACAATGTCGTGACAATGCAAGTTTGACATCCCTGGTCTATAGTATTCTCAGGAATATTTTCCAATGTCAAAGTTCAAAAGACTCAATTCTCTTGTTATCCTGCTTCTTCAAAGCTACCTAACTTAGTAGACACTTCTAATCAGTCTCCTTGTCTATCACTAAGCAGTAATAAATAAGGAACGGTAATTCTAATGGGTAAATATTCAGCTTTGTCCCCATTGCTTTTCAACAGCTATATAAATCTGCTGGGAGAAATCATCACTAGTTTGTGTAAGATATAATTGTATCCTACTTCACCAGTCCCGAGTGAAATAGCATACAATTATATCCAAGGTGAAGCTGGGTCAGAGGAGCTGTGGGAATCTAAGCCTAATATCTTTATGAAGGACTAGAGAGGTAGAAACACACTTCAACTCAATCCCAATAAGACAGAGTTTATGTTTGTTCACAGACATTCTTGTTTCACAACTGCTTCATTGTTAGATCTAGATAAGGTCACTGACATTGTATATTTACACTTTCCAGAAGCTTTTCATAAATTTCCTCATCAAAGACTCTTGGGCCAGCTGAGCAATCAGTAACAGATTGAACAAAAGAAAATAAAGAATAGGAATAAATTGGCGGTTTTCACAGTGGAAAGAGATTAGAAGTAAACATCACTAGGATTTGTTTCAGGCCCAGTGCTATTCAACATGCTGATATACAAATTAATCTAATATACCCTGTGAGTTGCAAAAGTTTGTTTCTTTGTTTAATTAATTCAAGTTATACAGTTTCCAACTCTCAGTTTTTAATATTGAGGAGATAAAAAAATATTTAAGGAGTGGAGAATTAGACTGAATTGCTTCTCACTAGTCTTGGTGACTAGGACATTAGAAGCAGGTGCAGTTCAATATCAAGAAGTACAAAGTGATCCACATTAGGGCTAGGAATTTATATTTCTGTAATCAAATAATGAGAATTGAATTGCCAGTGGTCAACCAAGAATGTTAGAGTAAATGAAATAATTTACACGATGTGCAGAATTTGTAAAGAAGACAACTTCCTTGATAAAGGTCAGTAGAAAATACATAATAAGTTAGCTAATATTTTAATGTCCCTACGAAACATTAGGCCACATCTAGTATCTTGGGTACAGTTCTGACCATTATATCTCAAGAAAAGATATCGTGGGACTGAAAAACATACACAAGAGAACAACGAAAAGGCAGTTGATAAGAGGGCATGAACACCTTCCATGTAAGCATAGGAAGCAATGGTTTGGGCTGTTTACATTGGCAAAAAGTACTTAGAAATGTTTCTGATTTATAGAACTATGCATGGTAAATTGAACAAAGAACATGTTTCTCCATCACTGACAACACGGACAAGAATTAGAAATTACCTAATGACTAATAGAAGATTTAAAATTAGTAAGAAGAAAAGTTTCTTCATTGGTATGTAATCAACCTGGAGGAAAAGGAAATTAGATAAATTCCTACTAGCCCTGATTACTGAATGCTGCCTTCAAATACAGATGCAATTTGGCTTCATTTATTAGATACCCAAGAGCAACAATGGGGGAGAACAGCTGCCTTGATCTCCTGTTTGTGGACTTCTAGGTGCATTTGGGGTGCGCTGTTTGAAACAGAATGTGAGATAATTTAGGCATAATCCAATCAGGCTACTCTTATGTTCTCCATAAAGTTGTAAGAGCAGGTGCAAATTTTGCTCTTGATAGTCTTTCCCCAGCTGAAATCGATAAGCTGATTTTTGCCTCATTTGGAACAAGATAGTCTAGCAATGCTCTTATTACTTACTCATTTAGATTACTGTAACGCTTTCCACATGCGACTATTTTGGAAATTACAATTAGTACAAAATGAGGCAACTGAAGTGATTAGTGAGTGAGTGCTGCCATGTAAATATATATCTATTATCTGGCTGCTGTATAGGTTATCTCAAGTTCCAATTTAAGATTACAAGTTTAACTAATGTTTATGGCTTGGTGTTCCTTAAGGACTGTCTTTTCTAGATGGAATTTGCTATGTCTGGACAGGCAGAGGAATAACATTCATGCTTCTGTCTCTGAATAACAATCAACACAGATCCTAAGTAATCCTCCTCTTTTGTCTGTGAAGACATTACAGAATCCCTTGTTCCCAGAGGTGCACTTGGCATCCTCTCTACTAGCTTTCTGCAAGCTAGATCTAGTGCAGACAATTTTGTTGGAGCTGTCATTTGTGGGTTAGTGGTTGACTATTACTTGGGTGGGCACTAATTTGTATTTGTTTTGAATTTCATTTTTATTTTATATTTATATTTTGTGTAAACTGTCAGGTGTATGTTTTGAGCTGGGTGGCATGGAAATGCTTGTAATGAATAAATAAATGGATTCTTCATGTTGAAAACACTGCTACTGTATTCATTAATTTTCTTATGCATTAATTCTTTAAAAGAAAAGGAAAAAGCTTGCAATTTAAGCTTGAAGGAAAATTGCAGCATCACTATTATAGCATCACTTAATCTAAATAAAAGATGCTACAATTAGTGTCCCATAATAACATAATGAAACTAGTTTTTTTTAACTTGGATCTATACATTCTGGCCTTGCAGAACAAGGGAGAGGCAATACAATGAATCTGGCATGCATTAAATAGAAGAGCCCTAAATTAAAAGAGTAAATTATTAATGATTGTGTAAATGGAATATATCATCTGGATGGGTGGTGGGATGGTGGAGGAGAAATCTTCAGGAAAGAATAAATAGTTTATACTGTTGCATTCCATATAAGTGATCTTGATTGAAATCTGCACTGCTGGATGCATTTTGATGGAAGCTTGTGAAATATATGTACAAAAATAAAACAAAAATGAATTGTATAGGAGCCACAATTAAGCAGGCATGGCCTTAAAAGGATTGCGTGATAACTAAGAATCTGTCAGTGGAAAAAACTTTGGTTTGAAGACTGAAAGTGCTAGGAATGTCTACTAAGGTTTAATATACTTCATAAAACTATGTAAAACAATGTTCTTAATAAATGCTAAGCAAACAGTTGAGATAATAGCTTTTATTTCAAGAGCCCCATGCATGTTTAATGTGAAATATTTTTAAAGAATAGTGTTATCTGACTTTGTAATTGGAAGATGTCCTTCCCTCTTCTCTATTTTATATTAATCTTTATAAGTGTGTTTCTTCTGTAGCTAAAATTTATATTTTATCTTTTCTCTTTGCTCATATTTTGATGAAGGGGCACAGCCAGGGATGAAATGTGCAATTTCTATATTATGTATTACATGGAAGCCAAATATGCAGTTTCATCCATGACCTGTACGCAGAACATTAAGCCAGAGATATTCAAAAGCATACCTCAAGAAGCAAATATCCCTATTCCAGTCAAGCCTGATATGACTATGATGGCCCATGGACATAATGAAGGTAAAAATATTTATTCCTTTGTTAATACCACTGTGGGAAAGAATGATATGGCTGAGCATATAGAGTATTTGTGAGGAAGTGAACCAAGGTGATTGAGATATCTATGTAAACATGCTGATATTTAGATATGCAGCCCAAAAAAAAATGTGCAAAAAAATCCAGCACAACCTTCCAGGTAGTCAACAATACATTCAACTGATATGGCATTATGTAGTATTTAATAGTTTAAGAGTTAGTTGTCATATTACTTTGTTCTAAATTATATGCAGAATAAATAAATATTAATAATTGTACCACATTCAAATCAGAATCTGTTATTAGAATATGCCTAATTCTATGTAAAATTAAAAAGAGTATTAATGTTTATTGATTGAATTTTAATTCTGTTCCTTTATCCTTTTCTTGTCTTTTGTGTTAGCTTTCTTTAATTATCCAGATTGGATAAAAAAGTGAAATAAAAATTAAAAATAATGCAGAGATTCAGCTTAAATGAAGCTTGCTTATATTCTGTTTTACTAGTAAATGCACTTGAATATGTAGATAAGATACAGTTTAATTTTATAGAAATCAACCTGCTTGATTATCACATATCCAATATTTCTCTTTCCCCTTTCTTCTGTGTTAAACATAAATGTCTTGGAAAAAGCAGTTCTCTGATTAAACTAACTTAAATTAGTTATATTGAAACTGGGCCAAATTCACAGTTTTAGGATAATGTACACTAAGGATTGAAAGATATTTTTAATCTAGGCCTATTTAAATAAATTATAATTTTAAGGAACTGAAGTAGAGATTAAATAACCAATAGGTGACATAATATATGTGGGTATATACATAATTTTGTATTTATTTATTTATTTTGTCATGTTTTTGTATATATGTAGTATATATTGGAGATGATGAACCTTTGAGAGCTATATGCAATGAAATTTCATTTTAATGTATACCAATTAGTGTACTTTCAAAATGACAACAAAGTTATTATTCCATTCTATTGTATTCATAAGCTTTCCAGAAGAAAAACTATTACAGTAATGCCATATTTAAAGTGAGATAATGCCTTTTAACATCAGGTGATACTTCAGAATAGAATAGAGCAACAATGACTACATTTCCATACTCCAAACAATTTCATATCATCTGGTTATAAAATTAACCAAACCAAAATATCTTCCAGAGTACAATCTACATTCTAGATATGTGATACTATCGCAATAATTTCTTGTGAAAGTCAAAATAATTGTAACCCAAAAGAAGATGTTTTATTCTTTTTATATCCAATCTTATTTCTGTGAGAAAATATTCCTTGACTAGTATATCTAGTATTTCTGTAGGAATTTATTTGATAAGAATTTGATACATTGCAGTGTTCTTTCAATTGAAGAACCATTGTGAGCCTGAATTCTCACATATGGTTACCTATGAATCATTAAAGAATAAGTAGCGTAATCACTTATGGACAGGAATGAGCCAAGCTACAGATACTACTAAATCAATTGTAAATAGTATATTTTAGTTAACTAAATTGAATCCCTAAATGTAATAATTCTCTTCCAGAAATAAATAGTTGCTCTATTTCTTATGACATTTAACCTAAACGTAGGTGCATATGGATTAGCCAGAAAAAGCATTGCCTTATTTCTACTCCCTATAGTGACATCTCCAGAAGTCCCAAATTGTATGACTATGGTCAAGAAATGTTTTGTCATGCCCGTTGGAATCTGATTCTTAGGGTGAAGTCGAGCAGCTGACAGGGAGTGGGAGTGTGGCTCTGGTGGCTGTGGAGGAAACTGGGAAAGATCACAGTCCGGCTGGGCATTCAGAGGAAGACCCAGGCTCAGCCCCTCTTCATCCTAGGGCACACAGGGAGGAACAGATAAGGGAGCAACATGAGTTACATGGATTACAGAGAGGAAAAGGACCCTGATTCCCTTCATTAGCTGCAGCTGGGAAAACAGAATTTTAAAAGGGAGTTTGCGCACAGCACCTTGCTGGAAGCAAAGTGTGCATTATCTTTGTTTGTCAAGTCTTGTCTGGATTCTGGCGTCCTCCCAACTGTGTGTGTTTCATTATCTTTTGAAGTCTGCAATTCCTTATCTGCCCTGTTTTGTTAATTGCTGCAGCGTGGGTTGTGTTGGTTTTTATTTATAATTTATATGTACTTTGGGTTCGGACTGAATTTCTTCCCTTTAAAAACTGTTCTTGGCAGAGTTTTTTCTCCAGCTGATGATAACTGGACATTGGGGGCCAAGTTGGAGGTATTAAAGGGACTTTACCTTCTTTTGTGACTTTGTTGATTTTGTGCCACACCCCGGGTCATCACATGGTTGAACTGTACAGGCTCTTATCTAAAGAGAAAAGAAAGGCTCCCTGTAAAACTGATATAAATTCAAACTCAACTATTGCTTCCATTTAGTGGTTTTCCAAATTTTTAGCTTAAATCTGGTAGGCCTAATTTTTGCCAGTATTTTTTCAGGCAAGTTTTTTTGGGGGGAGGGGAGACAGGTTTTGTGATCCTCTTGCCTGCTTGATTATATCTAGATTCAACTCATGGTGATTGAATATCAATATAAATGTCATTGGATAGAAGAATAAATATTACCATGAAATTCCCGAGTAATTTATTTCATATTTGTAATATGAAATTTCTTGTTGAAATTTCTTTCATTTTCTTTTTTAGAAATCAAAAATGAAGGCATGGGTATGATAATACAGCAGCCGAAAAGAGAAGAGGAGGAGGTTTTAGATCAGGGTATGTATTGCATTTGTCCCTTTAAATACATATTTTATAATTCTAAAACTGTTGCAGTACTATAAACATAGCAGAGCTGAAGCTTTTTTTTGCTAATAAATAAAAAAGTTATTCTTGCTACTCTATTGTAGTGCCCCAAATGTTTTAAGAGAAAGCGGTTGATTACCAACTTCTAATCTTGCAAATGCCTCCATTAGCACAATCTAATTTGATTTTTCAAAGTTAATTTATTTATTTAATTTATTTGTATAATTGTAATAATTCAATAATAATAATACAATAATCTAAAATTATTATTAGATTTTGCTATATTCCAAATGGAGTTAACACTTAATTTGTAACCTGGATTGGCACTGATATTTATAACATAAAAAATTTAGTTATGTTTGTCCTAATGTGGAATAGCTTGGCAAGAAACTTGAAATCTTCACAAAATAAGTATATTTCTGTGTTTTAATATTTGATATTAATATTAATTCCATTTCAATATAAATATGTGAAATAGGTTTAATTGCATGTTTTTCAAGGCTTATAGTAAACAAATCAAACATTAATTTATTTAGGGTTTTATTAACATTTTCTTTCGGGTATGATTTCTTGTGGTTCACTGTAGTCCAAAGAATGGATAATGGAATTAAATTCATGTAATACTTATTTATAATATATATATATATAGGTTCTTTATTTATATAGCATATATAATGTTACACATCCATACATAATCAGGTATCAATAATATGCAAAGGGAAGATTACCTAGCTTGTATATTCTCAATCAGTACCTTAAATGTGTTTGCAATCGTTATTTTGTGAAGGTGTTTATCTCTCTTATCTATGGGAACTTTGCTTGCAAAATGTGACTATTAGATGAAATCATATAAAAAGTGTGTATTAGGGGAAATTAATTTTGCTGCTTTATTTATTCATCTGTTAAATGTTTCAGTGGAAAAAATTGACCATCTTATTCTGATGAAGTCTTTGCAAGCCGTTTTCTTTATATTTGTAATTCAGTGATTAATTGTGCATTTGCATATTTCAACAGTCTAGGTTGGTGGTCATCTTTCTCCAGAGATCATCAGGGATAATTGGCTGATAAGTCTTTAAACAGATAAATTTATACAGTTAGTCCTTGATTTTTTAAATTACATTTATATGCCGCCCTTCTCCGGAGACTCAGGGCAGCTTACAATTTTTGGGATACAACCCAGTGTGCTCAGCAATAGCCTTCATTCCATTGTATATGCCTCCTTATTACTAAGCGGCATTTTTACAAGGTCAGCTAATTGCCCCCAACAATCTTGGGTCCTCAATTTACCTACCCCGAGAGGATGGAAGGCTGAGTCAACCTTGAGCCTGGTGGGATTCGAGCCTACAGCAGTTGTAGGCAGCTGGAACTTAAGTGCAGGCAATTAACAGCCTGAGCCACCAAGGCTTACAACAGTTCATTTAATAACCTTTCAGAGTTACAACAGGACTGAAAAAAGTGACTTATGATCATTTTTCACACTTATGACCTTTGTAGCAGCCCCATGATCATATGATCAAAATTCAGATACTTGGCAATTGGTTCATACTTATGACCATTGTGCCCCAAGGTCATGTGATCATCTTTTGCAACCTTTTGACAAGTAAAATCTATGGGGAAGCCAGATTCACTTAACAACCATGTTATTAACTAATCAACTACAGTGATTTACTTAACAACTGTGGCAAGAAAGGTCATGAAAGTTGACTTAACAAATATCTCATTTAACAACAGAAATATTGGGCTCAATTGTGGTCATAAGCCGAGGACTACCTGTACTTCATTGTTCTGATATTCCTCTTTGGATAGTTCTGTGCTGTTTAAATCGCTATGAATTAAAAAACAAAATGCTACTTTTGTAGGTAAATATTTCAACGTTAATGTCTAATGTTTTTGATTTTCAGTGAATGCCCTTTTGTTAAATGTAGAATTTTGAAATGTTTTATTGTGTTAGCAGTTGTGTTACTGCTAATGGGACTGATAAAAAATGAAAAAGAATAGTTCTAATGAAAGCAAGGTTGAAGGGAAGAGACAAAAGACATATCCCACAGATAAAAAAGAAAATCAGAGTGGAAGGTTTAAAAATTGACACAAAAATCTTACAGACTTCCCATGTTCCTTCTTTGTCAGCCAGAGTTTCCAATGTCCATTGAAACCAGTAATTTAGATACCAGGGTCTGAGATACATGCACATGGTCTAGTTATATATTTATTTATTTAGTGGTACATAAATTAATTTAAAAAATTCCTTCCTCACCGCTAAGAGTGATATGTGTCTTCCTCAATTTTGGATTCTCATGGTGATGATACATGTAGCAATGCCAAGTGACAGCAATATCAAGAAGAACTATGATAAGTTGTAGATATACCAGGACCTGAAGGGGAATTAGAGAGGATATGGGGGGAAAAGGCCAAAGTGTTCTTAGGGCTGTGACCTGTATCTCCAACAGACCCCAGTAATAACATCAGAACTCTCTGTCCAGAAAGGCACAATGTTAGGAACAGATAAGATACTGTGTAGAACTCTTAAACTCCAAGGCTTAAGGGGTTCAAGCCCATGCAGAACAGTAGTGGAGATAGTGGATCACCTTGGTATAGTCCACACTTGATGGCCATTTGTGTGAGCTATCTTGAGTTGATTTTCAGTGTTGTCTTTCACAATTCCATTGAGTTATTGAGAAAAGTCCTTTATCTTGTGTTGACTTCATAGATTCATGTGTTGGCACTAAGATATAGGCTTCCTTTCATCAATCCAGGCTATGCGCAAGTTGGCCTCAATTGTTTTTTGCCTCAACATCCTAACCACTTCAGCCATTGCAGCCTCTTAGACCTCCCTCTCCTCCGTTTGGCCCCTGATCACCGCTCCTTCCGCCGGGACCTGAAGACCTGGTTGTTTCAACAGGCTGGTCTGGACTGATTTCGGGGGTGTGGGTTGTTTTTTACTTGTTTTAACTTTAATCTTAACGATTGATTAGGCTTGTATTGGTTTAATGTCTTTTTATTGTAATTGTATCAGGTTTTTATTGTTCGCTGCCCTGAGTCCTTAGGGAGAGAGGGCGGCATACAAGTCTAATAAAATAATAATAATAATAATAATAATAATAATAATAATAATAATAATAATAATAATAATAATAAATGTATGCTTACATATGTGTTGGTCAAGCCACTCCACCTCAAAAAAAAGCAGAGCCAGGAAGAAATTTTTATATTAATTGATTATATGCCTACTGATGAAAGTTAAGTATTTGTAAAATTATCTAATCACTTCTTTGCATGTATTCACAATCACTTTTCACACACATAAATACATACAAGTCCACAGGTCCAATCATCTGCACAAGTAAATAGAAGAACACAGTAATTCCCATAGGAAAAGAGAGGTGGAGTTCAGTGGCTCTTTCTTCAAGGAACATATTTATATGAGGCTAAGGCTTATTCTCCTCCTTTTTTTCATCATATCCAGAAGGTAAAGACACTTCTTTCAGTTCTAAGGTCTCTAGTAATTAATGATCCCAATTTTCATGGGTCTCTATTAGTTCGGACAGCCTTTAGGGAGGCTTTCTGAAATAAACACTCTCTATACCAGAAATTCCCATCCTGGACAATCTCCAGATATGAATCAACTCCCAGAATTCTCAGTTATGATCATGATCTCTGGAAATACTGCTATACATGTACATGCCAATGAGAGCAAGCTAATGTGCACACTTTTCTTCTTTGAAGGAATGGCAGCAGATTCTTTTCTCTGACAGCTCTTTCAAGCATGTCGTTCATTATTTGTGCTGTCTACCCATTTCTCCATTCTCATTTATATGAAAATATTCTTTGTGCTGTATGCTCAGCAAAACCAACCTCACTCCAAATTACAACAATTTTGGGGACAGTCTTTCTTGACCATTTGTCAAAAGACTGCAATTTACAATATGCAATAGAATGGCATTTTACAATCTGGCTTCAAAACTGGGAAAGTAAGTAGTCAGATATGTCTATAAATTATATTATAACTTAGTACTGAAGTAGTATAGATACCATGCATAGGCATTGAACACATGTATGTTCTTATTCTTAAATGCCTTAGTATCACCCAACAGGCCTTCGTTTGCAAGGTTTCCTCTGAAGTAAATCCTGTAGATTTTAATGTGATATTCTAAAGCATTTTCTTGCTTGGGAATTCTTGCTTAATATAGCAGTTAATGTACTCTCAGTATGACATTGATATAATAGGAAAATTTTGCATTAAAAGAAACAAGAAAGTTTCTTCTGGGATTTTTCTTGTAAAAGCATCATTTTAAGAAAATGCTACATTATAGCAATAGCATTTAGACTTATATACCACTTCACAGTGCTTTACAGCCCTCTCTAAGCAGTTTACAAAGACAGCATATTGCACCCAAAAATCTAGGTTTTATTTTATCCATCTCAGAAAGATGGAAGGATGAGTCAATCTTGAGCTGGTGAGAATTGAACTGCCAAATTGCAGCCAGCAGTCAGCTTGCAATACTGTATTCTAACCATTGCACCACCACAGCTCATTATTATTTCATTCAGTAAAAATCTCTGCTTTTTAGATGTATATATGCCCACAAGATGGTTATATGGCAACACATTCTTTAATTGTCATTGGCTAAGAAAGAATTCAAAATGCTGAAGACTGTGTATGAGTTTCTATATTTTTTAAAATAATTGATATAACGTATCATTTCTCACTGGATTTTATTGCAATAGTTTTAGTTTTATGAATAAGAAAAAAATATAAAGCCAATATTGAGTTTTCACTTAGGATGCTAATGGACAAAGGTATTAAATCAATATAATTCTCTAAAGAATTCATTTCCATGAATAAGGCCCCTTGTTAGCTAATGGATTAATTTTGAATGGTTTATTGGTAATATATGGTTTAATTCAGGGAGTTGCAGTCATTTTTAGTGGAAGCTAATTTGTTGTCTATAGGATGTCAGTTATGGCATAACTGAATCATTAATCGGTCAGGTCCCTCTTTCCAATTTTTTAGTAACCCATCAACATCTTTCCCAAGCAGCAAGTTGACAGAAAAGTGACAGATATCTTTTTCCAGAGTTCTAAATAGCATTTAGAAATACAAATGGTTATAACTATTTTGTATTTCACCAACATGGAACTGAGACCCAATTTGATGTACAAGTTAAAGCACCAGGACAAAAGCACATTTAAAAAAAATTGGGATAAAATATAATACGGTTGTGCGGTATACCTATGTTACATCTAGCATGACTGATTTATGGTTTACTCAGAGGGAAAGATAGCTCATAAAATTATTACACTCTTTCACAGTGTGGTAGAACTGTTTGAGACAAACAATAAGAGATTAACTCACTGTTTTTTTTCATGAAATAAAACAGCCATTATGCTAGTCAACTAATTATCACAGTTTACATAGCTTTATCATACAATTGTTTAGGACAGAGACTGTGCACCAATGAATATTAAAAACTAAAAACATCTTTCTGAGGGTCTGTTCATAAAGTGAGCTCTGATTTTAAGCATCATTCTCTTTTGAGGACAGACAATTTAGTCCCTGAATCCAATACTTTTCCTCGCTTTTTCCACCTTTATGGTATTTTTATTATTATTATGTATTACTTATTAAATTTATTGGCTACCGTCTTACCATGGAATAACTCTGGGATGCTTATGATGTTACAAGGATAAAACTGTACAAAACCTATACATGAACAAAATACTATAAAAATGAAGTAATTATTTTTATATAGATAATGAAACAGGTCAAGACCAGAACTTTGGAAAAATCTTGATCTAGAATGGATTGAGTTCAGATCTATCTGTTCTGTCCTGTGTGTTCTGAATTATTCCACTCTCAGAATTCTATCTGTGATTGAATGTAAAGTGTACCCTTAGTACATATGTAACCCGCTTCCAGTTTCAGATAAAGCACCAGTGATGTCATGCCTTGTTGTATGCTGTATCTGAAAAATACTGAAATGAATATATGCAGAAGGCTTGGGATTGTAGGTTATGAAAGCCTACAAAAGCATCAGTAAAGTTAAATTTGTAGCATTTGATGCATAAGTCTTATAACATTTTAAAAAATCTTCAAGCCATCTGCTTCATTATTCCTAAATCAGATTTCATATTCTGTCCTTTCAGTGCAGGAGATGAGATGTATAAATATAGTGCTCAATGAGAAACAGAGTTTGCTGTAGTGGCAGTTTGTTTAAGGCTTGAAGCAATGCAGAATCAGCTATATTAAATACTTATACAAAACTAGGGTGATCTTTATACAAAAGATGCATTTGCCTATTGAGATGAGACAAAACTAAAATTAAAATGAAACACACTAGTTCTATGCCTAGACAAAATCATTGATGTAGCAAAAGTACTTAGACTTATATACCACTCCATAGTGCTTTATAGCACTCTCTGAACAGTTTACAGTGTCAGCATATTGCCCCCAGCAATCTAGGTCCTCATTTTATGAACCTGGGAAGGATGAGTCAACCTTGAGCCCCATCAGGATCAAAATACAGGCTGTGGGCAAAGTTTGCTGCAATACTGCATTCTAACCAATGCACCATCATTGCTCATTATTGATATAAAATTCTTGATGTAACTGAGGAAAAACTGCAATAATGCCAGAAAGATATGGAAAGCAGATAGGGTTTCTATGATGCTGTCAAATTAATATTTTATTTAAATGCATTGTATCATTTAATTAAATATAGCTTATAACATAACAACATACAAGTAAGATATTATAAGTTGTACAAGACATGGCAAAAAAAGCAAAAACTGGGAGATGAAGCATTTCTATTTTTCTAAAAGTCACCAGAGAACTTGCCTGAAGACTTAAAAGAGGATTTCAGAGATGAGTCTCTATACCCAAAAATAGTCATCCCACTTGTCAGTAGAGCTTCCCGACTTTCTTGGCTTCATGACAGGAAGCAATAGGGGACACTAAGTACTGGCAATTAAAATACTGAAAATAGTTCCATATTCCATTCACTAAGACTTGGAAAGTCTATTTTCTCTGTGGGATATACAATTTTCTGATAAATATGATCTTTTAATTTTTCTTCCTTTTCCAGTTAGACTTATTTCCTATTTGATCTGCTCTAAAGAAACAAGAAGGGCTTGAGGGGAGGTTGATAGTCCTGGTTTTATGCCACTATCCTATTTTCTCTAAATAATTTGTCCAGGCTGGGGAGATAATAACAACACCTATCATGCGTTGCTTGATATCAGAGACCATGTTCCTACATTCTTCACTTCAGCCAATCTAATTTTCAGGACTGACATGACAAATGCGCATTTAATTCTTTATTTTATCCTGATTACTGTTTATTGCAAATTATTCCAGAACAGATTGATTCCATTTAGAGTAGGAAACAAGAAAGCAGAAGAACAGCAGTGTGTGTGTGTGTGTGTGTGTGTGATAGAATACCAAATATCATGTGAGAAATGCTTTAAATCAGAGCTCCATGAGGGTTAATGAAGGGAAGCGGTCTTAACACCAAGAGTGCTTTATCAAATGTATTGTCAAGGTTGACTTAACACATTTTGTTCAGCTCCAATTTGCTTTGTTAATTTCATCAAAATTGGCCATATTAACTGATAATTATTTCTTGACAGGAGATTTCACTTGGGATATTCTCTGTCAAAAGAGTAAATCTGCAAATTCGGTAGAAAGCATTGAGACAAGACTGTTTATAAACATGACAATCCCTCCTTAGGGTCACTTCTAAAAAGACTTAATTTTCCTCTTTGCTGGTTCTTAATAATAGATTTTCTACAAAACACTTGAGCTTAGCTCATTATTATTTGCATTTATTGTTTTTGCACAAAACTTTTAAAATATTTTATGACATAATTCCATAAATGTATTTTTTTTAAAAAGCTATTAGAAATATTCAATATTTCCCTTAATTATCCTTTAAATCTTATGGAAGTGCCTTTGAACCATTATATTGGTGAAGTTAGGTAAGTTGGTATTCCTCCTCGCTTCTCAGAGTTCAGAGCAGATGTAAAACATGCTCATTGATGATAATGATAATTCTAGTTCATACATAGGAAAGTTAGAAATAAATGTAGGACAAATCTAAACATTCACATGCCTTGAATTTTGCTGCTAAAAGGGACAAAATGTAACTGATGTTTGTGCTTAAGCATTTTGTTTTTTGTTTTAATTTTGATTATTTCCAGTGCATTTTATTTTCTTCTTTTAGATCCTCCATGAAAAGATAAAAAATCCAGAGCTATATTATGCTGGAGGATTGTACATATGGGAGTGGAGGGGTCAGAGAACTCCAGATAGTGATCACAACCACTTGATCAAAGGCAGGGTTGTCAAGCTCACATTGTCACAGTGGCATCACGTGACATATTGTGACTTTTCCCCCCTTCACTAAACCAGGCGTGAGTGTGATGCATCTGGCCCGCGGGCTGTGAGTTTGATAGCTCTGATCAAAGGGCTACTACTTTTATCTGTGATATACATGAAAGTAGCAGAGCTTTGATCACATGGCTATGATTGACTTTTATTTTTCACACCTATCTCTGCAGCTGTTCCTCCTGGGATAGTAAAATAACAGTGATTTATTTGCAAATAGTTACTGATATAAGAAAGATTTTACTACAATATAGATTGCTCAAGGGAAACGTACCTTGTTGAGATTTGATGGTGTCCAGATGGTATCTAAATCATGAAATTATATATACATACATACACACACACACACACAGATACACATATACATATGTGTGTGTGTGTGTGTGTGTATATATATATGCATACATACATACGTATGTATGTATATGTATGAATTTTTAATTCTTGAATTTTACACATTTCAGAGAGTTGTAACCAAACACATTTAGAAAGCAATAAATTGAAAAAGATAGCTGTTTAGACTAAATTACTGTTATTATGTGGTCTTTCTCTTATTTAGTTTATTGGAAACTGGTTTGAGTAAAAGCAGGTGGATAAGAATGGGCAATGTCTCTTTCTGCAGTTCTTAAGCTCAACGTAATGGTTAAGAAAGACAAACTATCTAACAATCCTGTTTTTGAAAAGGGCTTGGCTGTGTGTTTTGTTCAAAATTAAATAGAAGATTATGTATAGAATTGGATTCACTCTTTCAGAGATTAGAAATCATACTAGTTTTTTCACCGAGGTCCTCAATCAGAGAAGGATGATGATATGAATTAAGTACGGGTAAAACAGGAATGTCAAACTCACGTCATCATGGTGTTGTCACATGACATATTGTGACTTTTCCCCTTCACTAAACTGGGCATGGACGTGGCTAGCATGTGACGCATCCGGCCCATGGGCCGTGAGTTTGACAGCCCTGGGTTAAGACAAGTAAGTAGGCATAGTCACATTTTTTTCCCAAGAAAGGTTCCCTTCCCCAAGTTTCAGTAAATAACGTGATAAATTATGCATCATCAAGTCACTGTTAATTCCCAGCAACCTCTAATTTTCTCACAACTATCTATCCTTAATCTGGTCTTTCAGGTGAATTCATTGCCACTGTAACTGAACCTATCCACCTTGCTGCTTGTCATTCTCTTCTCTTTTCTTGCATTTTCCCTAGCATTAGAGCCTTATTCAGGCAGAGAGGTCCTTGCATAATGTGTCTGAAGTAGGATAATTTGACCCTCATCATTTATGCTTCAAATGAGAACTCTGGTTTGATATATTTGATGATCCATTTTGTTTGTTTTTTTGCTGTCCAGGGTATTTTCAGGATTCTCTCCAAATCAAAGTTCAAAAATAGTAATACTATATTATATTTATATTCCAAGGTTTATTTATTTTTTGTTTTCCACCAAAAACATTGGGGGAAAAACCCTGAAAATGCATTTGGGAGTCTGCAGGTACCCCACATCTACAGATTAGTACCATTAGTAATCACTGAGAATTTAACTGATAATCCTTTAACTACATAGAAAATAATTTATATCAGTTGGAAAGATCAGATTAGTAAAATAATAGTAACAATAACCATCTTCTAAGCAGAATGCCACAAAATTGAGAAACACAAACTGAGGATATAATCAGTTACATGTACATGATTTCTCCCCAGTATTTAGTAGAAAGCAAATATAGCTTCTCTTGAACTGTTTGCACCTGAAGTTTTGGAGAATTAAAAAAAGGTCATTGTATTTCAGGGTATAATTCAGTTTAGCTTAAACAAGTTTCAAAGGTAAGTGTAGCTGTACATCAAATATTCTTTATAAAATCTCTTGTTTAACCTAACTAGGTTGTTTCACTCTCCTGACAATCTTCCAGACAGTCTTCCCATGTCTGGATTCTGACATGACCTTATTTTGACAATGTAAATATTGTATCTATCTGGTTCATGCCAAGAATTCATAAAGTTATAACAATTGTAATCCAAGTAAGTTTTGAGAAATAACTTGAACTTACAGAAAACATTTCCTGCTGCTTCTCCATCTGTACTTTGTCAACTTTACTACAGCATCTTGCACCCTGCCTGACTTGCCTGCCATTCTTTCCCCCTTCTCCCCTTTCTTTCTCTTTTTCTGCACAGGTGATTTCTATTCCCTCATTTCCAGGCTGCTAGGAGAAAGGGAAGATGTGGTTCACCTACACAAGTATAACCCTGCAGAAAATGCTGAATCAGATTTTGTAGCTGAGATTGCTAATGTAGTCCAGAAGAAGGATCTTGGCTGGCCTGATGCCAGAGCATTTTCCAAGAATGACAAAAGGGCTAATACCATTCTTGTCAGAGACAGAATCCATAAGTTTCACAGATTAGAATCAACTCTGAGGCCACCGGAAAACAGGCATGCTGCTTTTCAGCAAAATAAACCCAGTATAGGGAACTGGGAAAAAGAACAGACAGGAGGTAGGTGGTTTGGAGTATTTTTTATATTTCACGATCCAGTACTGTGCTCTATTCTGTGCAATGTGAGGAGGAAATGTGAACTGATGTGTTTGGGTTTTAAAAATGTATCATTTGACATTTCATGTTTGAATGAAAAATGCATTCCGTTCAGTATTATCATCACGAATTATTAAAATGATGTTCATATTGTATTTCTCTTTCCTAGAGGACTAGTATGTTTTTTTCCTAGACTTCTATACTATATAGTCTTATCACCATATTATTTAATTTAATCATTTTTATATCATTTAATCATCTGTAGACAATTGCTTTATAAATTGAGAAATACTGTATTGTTTACTATTTTGAGATATCACTGGAAAACCAAACTGGAAAAAAAAATTAATGAAAGGAAGCTAAAGCTTGTTTTTAATTTTTTTTATTACATTTCAAAACAAAATAAAATACAAAACAACAAAAAAGGAGAAGAATGGTTACAAAAAGGAAAAAAGTTAAAAAGTGAGAAAGCTAGCTAAATCTGACAAATGTCATTTTTTTCCCTTAGAGATGTTTATTTCATGCTTACATGAAATATGTGATTGCACTTTCTGAATTCTATTTATATGTTATCTTTCCAAAAGTGTAAGCATTATTGTTATGTATATAATATTGTTTTCCCCAGAAGCCCAGAGCTAGTGCATAAGTTGCTGGTGCCAGCTTATCTATGGAAATAAGTCAAGATGCTGAATAGCATAAATCAGAAAAAGGAAATGTATGAAACAGCAACTCTTTTTCCTGATTAGAAAAGTTGTATTGATTTTTCTTCCATTACCCAATAGAAGACGAAGAGCTGCAATTAAACCCAAAAATGCAAAAATAAAGAGAGCAAAAAATTTCTGCTTTATTTGCTTATTTATTTACTTAGTTTACTTAGTTTCTCAAGGAGAAAAACCAATCAAAGAGAGAAGCAACCAGAGGTGGTATTCAGCAGCTTCTGACCAGTTCTAGAGAACAAGTAGCAGAAATTTTGAGTAGTTTGGAAAACCGGCAAATACTGTCTCTGACTGGAGATGTTGCAGTATCCTTCCCCTGCCATACCCAACAAGCCGCGCCCACAGAACTGTTAATAAAAAAATTTGAATCCCACCAGTGGAAGCAACCTAGAACTACAAAGAAATTTTCCGACATTGAGAACAATAAACCAGTGGAGCGGCTTACCTATAAAAATTGTGATGGCTTCATTCCTGGAGGCTTTTAAAAAGAGACTGCACAACCATTTGCCTGAAATGATATAGGGTCTCCTGCTTGAGCCGGAAGTTAGATATATAGGTCTGCTCCAATTCTGTTATTTACAGTTCCTGAAGCCATAGCATGCTTCCTATTTTGGATGTATATAATTCAGAAGCCACGTGCTTTATACTCTTGATTTAAAACAGCACTGGTTTTTGTTACCTGAAAGAATTTCGTCAGAAAGGAATGAAAAGCAAGTGTAATTATTTGGGGAAAATAATGTGAATGTTTATATCAACATAAAGAGTTTCTGATATTGTATGTAATTTATGATTTATTTATTTTTTTGCTGTTGTCAGGAATAAAGATCAGGACCTGAAACTCTTATGTTATATCTTACGTTATATAAATAGTCACAATATTTTCTTTCATCCTTCTATCCTTGATATGGCATGATGACTAATGAAAAAAATCTAGTCTACTGTTTCTATCGCTTAAGCTAATTTTAATTATTGCAAATTAGAATTTATTAAATGTTCTTATGTAACTTTTGAGATATTCCTGACCAGTTGTCTGCACTTAACAGACATCCAATATCTAGTACATTCATTCATTCATGGAATGAATATATATATTGTGTGTATTGTATGTATGTGTATATATGTATGTTCATGTATATATTTACATACATATATACATTTGTTAACCAATGCAATGAAGTGCAACATAATCATTTATTATGTTCATAATCATGCATTATGATTATGTTGCACTTGATTGTATTGGTTAACAAATATTGTAAATTGCTTATATAATAAATTAAAGAATTTCATTGCATTCCTGGACTGGTTTACTTGGCTATATTTCCTTCAAATGTTTGGAACATTTTCAAATTAGTATAAATGTATTATCTGTTTGGTGTTTTATTCTTATTGAAAGTTTATTTTTCATTTAGTTTGTAAGTAGAAAACAAATTGTATTTCCACTTTTGCAGCTCAGGTTTTCCTAAGAATAGTAAAAGTTCAGTCATTTTAAAACAAAAAAAAATCTAGAATCCTGAAGTACACGGCATTAACCAAGCAATCAAGTGAATACTAACTGCATATTTGGAAGTGTTCTATTGAAAATTAGCTTTTGCATAAACATGTTTGGAATTGTTTTCATTCTGTGTATGCAAGGTTTCAAACAAGGGACTCTTGTTTGAGAGTGGGAGTAAGAAGAGAATGGAAACATGAATAGAATTCAGCATAATTTGTATAGTTATTATAGACAGTTTGTTTGGAAATGAATCTGAGGGGGAGTCATCAAATTGTGGCTGCTACTGTTCCTGCCAAATTGATGGAATGAGCAATTGCTGTCTCCCTCTGTCGTAAGCAGGCATATTGCTACTGACAGCTCACTTATTGGAATATTGAAATATTGGCATTTACAGCATAGATGATATAGTAAGAAGGTTGAGATGAGTTCATTTTACATTACGCTTCTGAAAGAAGATATGGTTTTCATGCTTTTGGAAACTGCTGAGGGATCTATGCTGAGGCTGTTTTTTTTTAAAGAATAAAAAAACACTGGCCAGGTTAATTCATTTCAGTTATGTAACAACATTATGACTTGCAGAGTTTTGGTCACTACCAGCCTGAGTATTAGGTCATTATGGTTATCCAGCAAATCATTTAAAATTTGAAGTTAGCTATGTTGTCATTATTACACTATATGCATTATAACATTGCATGCAAAAATACAGGTAGTCATCACAGTTGAGACTTGAATTTCCATCATGAGTTGCTGTGGTCATAAAAGCAAGTCATCATGTCACTGAGCCCGATTTATGTCCATTTTTACCATTTTTTTTAGTGAATCACAAAATCATTAAGGTAACCACACAGTTGTTAAGCAAATCCATTGACTTTGTTTGTCAGAAGCCAGCTGGAATCTAGTTGCTATCACATGACCAGAAGCCACTGCAACTGTTGTAAATGCAAGCCAGTTGACAAAAGCCTGAATTATGATCAGGTGATTTTGGAAGTGGTGCAGCAATTGTAAGGATGCATTGAGGATGGGTTGTAAGTTATGTTTTCCAAGCCTTTGTAACCTTGATCCATTGTTAAATGCATGATTGTAAGTCAAGGACTACCTGTACATGTTTTGTAAGTAGCACACACATTATCATAATGTATAGAATAAACATATTCCTTGTTATTGTTTTCAGGTTTAAAGATAGAAGAAGTAGCTGACTGGCCAGGCATAACCCTCAAACTAGGCCAAGTTTCTGGTCTTGCCCTGGATCCTAATAACAATTTAGTCATCTTTCACAGAGGTGACCATGTGTGGGATGCAAAGTAAGCAAACTTAAGTCTATATAGGTATCTTTGATGCTTTCATGTGTTTTCTTTAATCTCATTCTTTTCTGGCCCTTTGTGTGCGAGATCAAGTTATATCAGCTGCTTAAACAGGTGATTTTATTTGAAATCACATTAAAAGATCAAGATTTTTTTTTCATAATCAGGTTTCATAATTTAGTGGCTGCTAATTTGAATACATCCAGAAAAATGGTATGATGTTCATCTCTCTTTAATTTCTTTAATAGGATTTTGATCTTTCATAATTTGAAAGATAATGCAAGTTCCTTTGGAAGTGATGATCATCATTGATAATGACAACAAAAGCTATCATCTAGAAAAGATACTAAATCAGGGACTATATCCACGTAGTAAAACCATGTAGTAACAGGCACTAAACCAGGATTTTGCAGTGCTGCTCAAATGTAGAAAAAACATGATGGATAATTTTAATGAATTACTTATAAGCTGTAAAAGAATAGATGGGTGCTCATTACCAATGTACTTACTTTCTTTGTTGTTTCCATTTATGTTCCTTTGAAAACTCAAAGACTTCTGCCTAATATTGTTCCCAAATAATAAGTTTGCTTGATTGGTTCAGAAAGTGTAACTGGCTCAAAATTACTAAATGAGCTTCAAGACTGACTAGAACTTAATTCTGATTCTCCCTGGTTTACACTTTAAACACTATAATTCATTGACTGTTATTCTTATTCTAAAATATCCTTATTGTAGCTCGGGTTTTCCAAGTGGACCTGTCTTCCAAACAACCAGCCTATCTGAACTGATAGTGTTAATCTGAACATCTCAAAGCCCAAAATAAATAAGCAAATATTTTGGTTTATATTTACCTGACTTGTGGTATGATCATGTGACTGTCAGTGGCACGAGCATGTCAGTATTTGTCAAGGATGGCACTTCTATTTCAGGTAGATCAAGAGATTAGAAATAACTGGTAGTTACCTTTTCAACATAGCATAAAATAGTAGTAAGTGAAAATAAAAGAGCCTTGTACATTTCTGCAGTAAGAATCCCTCAGAGATTTGTAAATAAATTTTTTAATAAGAGCGTATTACTAATAAGAGGAAGGCAATAACATAGAAGAAAGTATGTTTATTATCATATGGAGTAGTTTCCTTTCCCCCTTGAGAATTGGCCTTCATTAGCAGCCTTGACTAAAAATATGCACATAATCAGAAAATTAAGGCAGAGTTATTAATTGTTCTGTATCAGTCATAGAGGTACTCAATTATTAGCCTTAGGAATTCAGTTCATTCTTTGTGGTTGATTGCTTTCCCATCATACAACAAGAAAGATGCAAACAGATTATCAGTGCTTCAGGCAGAGTACAAAATGGCAGCAATATATTAATAATACATGAACATAAAAAGCTGAGCATCCCTGCAAGTAAATATAGCAGCTGCTTGAAAATATTAGGCAGCTTCATTTAGTATTATCTATAGAGTTCTATGATCAGGATCTGGTGCTGTGTGTCTATAGCAGTGTTCTGCCCCAAACAAGTTAAGCCACTGTCAAATTTACAAAGCAATCTGTTCTTTAAATTGCTGCCTTTGGGGGTGCATGCTCTTTTGCTTGATCATTTTCCTTTATTCTGATGAGATAGCAACTTCAAGAGAATCCTGCCAAATAACAGATAAACAAATGTTTTTGGAACATGCCTCAAGTCTGGAAATTCTGTTTGTAACCTTGTTATCCATCTTGATAGTGTATTAATAGTATGTTTAAAAAAGTGGATTTTCCCCATAATAAGACTTTTTGTGTACAAATAAAATATATTTAATATGCTGTTATTGAATCTAAACTTACTTGGAATAGAATACGATGCTTTTTAAATTAATAAAGATTAAATTCCGTTTCTTTTATCTCTCAATATGTTAACAGTTTACACTGCTTTGCTCTTTTCTCCCAGCTTCCTTTCGTGGCTTTCCAGAAAATATTCAATGTTAAAAAATAAAACTGAAATTATTCAGTCACACAACTTCATAGATGACCTAAGTCAATCTGGTGCTGAATTTATGTGGAATTTCTGCTGTGGATTTATTAATGTCATTTTTAAGCATTTCTTAAGAAGGGTTTCTATAAATAAGAATGGTGACCTAATTAATATAATAATAAAAAATATACTTAAAAGTCAATTAATCTCAGCTGGTCTTTGAAAACTCACACAAACCACCATACAGCAGAAAGCAGGTTTCAATGTGTTTAATGTCAAACAACGAACTTTCCATCCAGCAACAATGGCATACAATCCAGTCTAGGTTAGCACTGGAAGCTCCTGCCTTCCAGTGCTATTTAAAGGTATAGACACACCCACCTAAACGCTTCTATCTCCTGTACAGGCCCCTAATTATCCCTTTAATCACTCCCTATTCCCACCATCCGGTTATACCTAATATGGCCAATGTTTCCTTCTTTGTAACCTATCCTTCGTTTATGAATCCTATCTCATTGCGGGTAAACTAGATAATCAAAATCCCACCCACCCCCCATTACCCATTGCATCACTACAATTGAGCCAACAGCCGCACAAGCCGGCTTCAGTTTCCTCAGTTCGGTGAAATTGGCAAATTAGCCTCCAACGCCCATGAGCCATCAAACCAAGACAGGGACTTTCCTGGATTCCCCCTCATGTCACTGACAACCGAGGATCCCCTCAAATGTCCCGCTCCTCCGATTGCTGATTAAACAATCCCAGAAGTATATAGCGGCGGCTCTTGAAAACCTGCTGACGGGCTCAGTTTATCTAACATCCCTAACGGAGCCCAACAGTTAATTTATGTAAAACAACTGTAATTGTTCAACTCCTGTGGATTTTTCTTAATTACTATGTTGTTGATTGTTTCTGTAAGGAGAATGTAAGAAATATCTTCCTTATTCTTACTTCACATGCAATTTTAGTAGTTTGTATTTTGTGTTTCACTCTAGCATTTTAGTTATAAATATATGAGAAAAAATAATACTATGCCCATAGTACTATGTTTCAGTCAATGCCTAATGCTTATATCAAAATACTTGCAATTTTAGGGAAATGTAGTTACATATAATTAATAATTTTAATAATTCTTAAATTCTTAAATTATTTTCAATTTTAAATTTGTTTAGCTATTATTGGGCTTGTGATTGGTTTAATTCTCTTTTAATTATTTATTGTTGTTATTGTTTTTAGCTGTGAGCCGCCCTGAGTCTTCGGAGATGGGGAGCATACAAGTCCAAATAATAAATAATAATAATAATAATTTCTCTGGAGATAATGGCATGAGTGTGTCATATCAAGTATATAACTCATAATGATCCTAGTCGAATTTTCAAAATACTTTAATTCTAGTTTAAAGTAGATTGAAACACTGAAAGGTTATCTTATTGGGTCTACAGTGCATTTAAAATCAAGTATTACTTCGATGTAGAAACTAGAGGAGGAGGGAAGAAAGAATATACAGTTTTAAGATTAATATTTGCTTTCTATAAGTGTGTTTGTGTATGCATATAGTGTCTAGTAAGAACCTATTCTGAAGGCTTTTTCCTGACTTTTTGTTATATCTTATATAATATTTGAAAAGTCATGAAAAAAGCCTTCAAAGAAAGTTGTTATTAGACAGCTGTTTCCATAAAGGTGAGGGTTATGCTGACAATATTGTAATACAAAGTTCAAATATATACATACTTTAAAATGTAAGCTCTGAGTCACATCAGTGAGAAGGGGACAGTATAGATCTTTAATGCAGGAAAACATATATGTTCTTAACAGAAAGACTTGCAGGATGAAACATGGAAAGTTCCTGAAACAAGCAAACACTGGATGTCAACCTTAGAATGCTATCTTCCTAGCTTTCTAGCTATTATCAGGCACCAATGGTGTTATCTAGTTGGGTAATGAAATGTCTGCAAGCAATCAGCCAAACTCAGAGTATCAAGGACTCTTTAAAAACTCTGTCTGAGAAATAGTTATTAAAGAAAGAATCTGAGCTAGGGAAAAAGTTTTAATAGAATCTAAAGTATTCACTGTTCACAGTTTAAAAGAAGTAGATAGAGAAAAACATTAAAACCCTGAGGGATTGTGAGGTCGATTGAGATCTTATGGGGTATTTGGTCTTTGGAACTGATAGGCATACTTTAAATTATTACAATGTACTATAGTATGCTCACAGATTTACTGCCGTATTTACTTGGATATTTCTAAAATGAATGCTATGTTAAACATAGCCAGTCACAAAATATCCTTTTACTGGAGACACAGTAGTGAACGGTCAGATGTTAGTATTCCAGGCCAGAATTCTAATTCACGTTAACTAAAATGTGGTCAAATATATATGAAATATATATGAATATATAAAATGTGGTCAAATATATGTTTGAGAAGGCAGCTGTATGCTAACATGTATTTCTTTTTCTTTTAACTTTAGTTCGTTCAATAGTAGCTATGTTTATCAACAAAAAGGACTTGGACCAATTAAAGAAAATACCATTCTTGTAGTAGAGGCTAGTACTTCAATAATTCTTCGTTCCACAGGAAGAAATATGTAAGCTCTTTTTTTAAATTAAAAAAAACCACAACTTTGATGTATTCTTTATGTTTGATCAGTTTGAACTGATTAATTCTGCTTTATTTTGTGTATACTAATCTGTTTTTGTGCTGAAATTTCTTCAATTTGGCTAGCATCTTTGGAAATAATTCTTATTTTTGCCTATACTGACTGTTTACTGACTATTTTAATACAACTCCAGTCAAAAATAAAAATATATTGTCTGTCTGTCTGTCTATATAGCCATCTATCTATCTATCTCTAGCTATATCTTTGTTGGAGAAAAAAAATAGGGACACAGAAGGCTTGCCAAATGTCTGCTTACACTTGACCTGGCTATAAATATTATGTGAAGTGGATGTAGATCACTCAATTAAGTACTATGGGATGGGATTGAAGGTCATCCTGTATTGTATTTTATTGCTTCAATGTGATGCAAAAATCACTTTTCCCCAGTATCTGACATGTTCTTTCTGGGTATGAAATAGATGCGATCCTTTACCCTGGATCACTCTAGTAAGCAAAGTAGGCATTGTTTCTCTTCTGTATTCCCTCTAGGTATGTATTTGTTTTCATGCATCCTTTAAACAGTGTGCAATTCCAAAACATTCTTATGCTTGAGTGACATGATTTGTCACAGCATCAAATCTGAATAAAAATTTTGGGTTAAAGATTGTGACAAGGTTGACCTTTCTTTACATGCAATGTACTCTCCTAGCTCTTGGTAACTTTTCAGTCTGCATGTATCAGGGTTCAAAATAGGTTTTAGGGAAATCATTCCTGCAAATTACCCTGAATGTTATTGCATGCCCATCTTTTCAAAGCTTTCTCCACTGTCAGTTAAGATTCATTAGGGAATTTTAAGCTGAATATATTTACAAGACTTCCCCATGATAAAGAATCCTATCTTACCAGGACTTTCAGTTTCAATGAAATCTGTAGACATGTTTAGCTGAACATGCTTATATTATCCAGGGAACATTGATTGTCAACCTGTGAAGGAATACAGATGTATTGGGAAACTGTTGAGGCTGGGATTTCTTTGCATACTCTTTGCATATTTTCATAAAATAATTAAATCAATGCTTTTGCAAGCTGAATATCTGCAAAGGATTATACTTTATTGAATCATTTGTTTCCTGTACCTCTAATAACCAAATTAAAAGGTTCAAATACAATGTTTAATCAAGGGGAGGATGACTTCCATCAGTTAGTTTACATAGAAAAAAATCCTGCTTCTTTTACATATTCTCAGTTAATCTAATATACTGGCAGAATTAGAGGAAGAAAACTTTTCAGATAAACGGAGTGATATTTTTTGTCCATAAATTAATGTTCTTGACATAATTCAGCAGTTCAATATTGTCAAATGCAATATGCTTCTAGACCAGCTGTGGGTTTTAGGAGCAGGAGGGATGACTGATCAATTCCAGTTGAGAGTTTACTAGGTTAGTTTCAGTAACATGTTTGTAGATTACACAATT
Organism: Naja naja; assembly: GCA_009733165.1. Taxonomy (NCBI): domain Eukaryota; kingdom Metazoa; phylum Chordata; class Lepidosauria; order Squamata; family Elapidae; genus Naja; species Naja naja. The sequence continues at coordinate 259,832,794 of CM019149.1, read as the reverse complement.
CCCTTATATTTTGGCTGTTTCTTTTCACACATCAATAGTATGGAAAGAAAGTATCTGTGCTTGCCCCAACGTAACCTATATGGAATGCTTCCTTTCCTAGTGACCTTTATCTGATTATCAGTTTTGAAGCATAGCAATTGTAGCATCATGTTGACACTAAATGAAATCAATTACTTGCAAATTAGAGAATACAGAATAACAGAAATGGAAGAGACCTTGGAGATAATCTAGAGTAGACTAAGTCCCTGCTGAAACAGGAGACCCTATGCCATTCTGAACAAATAACAAGTTGTAGGAGAAAGAGTGGCAGAAATTGGAGAAGGTAAAAGTGAGATCAGCCCAGAATCTCTATGTAGCTACAAGCAAATAAAATCAAATCCAACCCCACTTGAATTCTGCTGACCCTTATCTAAATCTAAGCAGGTGCTACCTGTTAGTTGAAAAGATTCCAGTGCATAGGCATGATTAGCAATAAATAGGTTTAATTGATCAGCTTAATTGGACCGTGATGTGTGGACCAGACCTTTTGCAATTGTCACAGGTACAATACTAAAGACAGGTGGACTAAGTGAAAAAAAGAAAAGGACTGCACATTTTGGTAGCTGTAACGTTTCTCTCAAAATAATATAACACTAGTTCTACCTCTTGGAACAGCTAAACAACTGAACTAAACAACTAAATAAACCAGTTTTTAATGCTTTCTTCCTCATTAATATTACTTTCTTTTATTTTCAGGTTTTATTTACCTCATGGCTTGAGTATAGATAATAATGGTAACTACTGGGTGACAGATGTAGCTCTTCACCAGGTATGTAGAAATAGTTTATATATTAGCAAGAAAACCCAAATCTACTGTCTTTCTGCCTCTAACACACACTTTGGATACAATATTTGTCTTAGTCTAGTGTCGTTTGAGGAAAATATTTGTCGTTTTTTTTTATTGTTTGGGTAAAACAGTCAACCCATGGGTTGACTTTTATATAAAACCAAAACCAAAACTGTGAATCCAGCTCTTACAATGGATTTGTGTAATAATCTCATGAATATTAATGTCTAGTCATCTGTTCTCTAAAGAAAGATATATTCTCCAGGTCAAATGTTTGATCTTCCTGTAAGCTATAGCATTTTTGTATTAGTCTCACTTAACTGAAGCTCTTTATTCTTTTATGTTGTTAGGTGTTCAAACTGGCATCAAATGGTGCGGAATCTCCTTTGCTGACTTTAGGGAGGCCTTTGCAACCTGGAAGCGACAACTATCACTTCTGTCAACCCACTGATGTAGCAGTGGATCCAGCAACTGGGAATATTTATGTGTCCGACGGCTACTGTAATAGTCGTATTATTCAGTTCTCTCCAAATGGAATATTTGTCATGCAGTGGGGAGAAGGTATAGGATAGAAAGTTAATTCTTTTTTTCTCCTTGGAGAATGGCTATAACAATGTATATACAAGATAAAATTCAGATTTTGCTATTCCCCCCTCTCTCTAAGTCTGATTGAAATCAAAGATCTGAGAGTATAAGGCAGTGTTTCTCAACTATGGTGACTTTTAAGATATGCAGACTTCAACTCTCAAAATTCCTAGCCAATTCTAAGAGTTGAAGTCCACACACCTTAAAGTTGCTAAAGCTGATAAATATTGGTTTAAGGTTTTCAGAGGGTAGGTTGTTATGTATTTTATAACATATTTCTAGTAGTAAGACATTCTTATTTTATAAGGAACTTGAAGTACCATTGATAATTTAAATGGATAAGTTCCATTGTTATGACATATGCATATACCTTAAGTGTTACATACCACCTACATTCTGAGTTTAAGCAACCCTAAAAGTAAGATTTATCAATAAAAACTCAGTGTATGGTGGAAAAATATTAAATCATATTTTAATTATTTAGATATTTGGATTTTTTTCAAGATACAGATATTTTAATTTTTTACAAACAGCCTTTTGTTAAATTTAGTCACTAACCCAAGAACAAGGGGAAAGGATGCTTAATTATATTTATTCAGAGACTTAAAGTTGCAGTAGTTGAAGAGATGCACATTTTTCTTCACTTTGTTTTTCTTCAAATGTAACATTAATAGTAGCTTTAGTTTGTCATATTCAAAATGAATATCTGTTCTTTCAGAGACTTCTGTAGGTCATGCTAAACCAGGCCAGTTCAGCATCCCTCACAGTTTAACTCTTGCATCTGACTTTGGTCAGCTATGTGCAGCAGACAGAGAGAATGGTCGGATTCAGTGTTTTAAGCCAGAAACAGGCAAATTTGTGAGAGAGATCAGACATCCATCATTTGGAAGAGAAGTTTTTGCAGTTGCTTATGCTCCAGGTAAATATGAAAAAGTGTTGCGCTGATCATCTCTTCTTTTGGTCTCTGTGGCTCTTTAATATTTTTTCCTCTACAGTTTTTTAAAAAAATAACTTTAAATTATTGTCCACACAAGCAGATTTTCCTTTTCAATGCTTGAGTTTCATGAAAACTGTAGTGGGAAGGGGAGTTTTCGCTATATAAATGAACAAAACTATGTTTGTCAGCCATTTGTTAAGAAGAGAAATGGAATTCCAAACCAGAATTTTTGTTAAGAGTGGAAAAACAGAGCCTAAATGCATAGACTATCTGCAATAGGCTATGAATATGACATAGGGCAGAGGGTTTTAACCTAACAGAAAAGGCCTGTATCTCTTCAACCAAACTCTTTCTTCCTAAGCTGATGTTTCTTTCTAAGCTATACAAGGCTTCATTATTATTGTAATCATTGTTCTTCTTGATACCATTCCTAATTTGCTCCTTTTCTCCCAAGCCTTTGGAAAAAAAAAATAGTTCTCAGGAACATAGCACTTTTCATTCCATCCAGCTTGCTTCTTCTATGTATTATTTTCCAGATGGAGCAGAGGTGGTATTCAGCAGGTTCTGACCAGTTCTGAAGAACCGGTAGTAGAAATTTTGAGTAATTGAGAGAACCAGCAAATACCACCTCTGACTGGTGATTTTAAAGTATCCTTCCCCTGCCATGCCCACCAAGTCACGCCCACAGAACCAGTAGTAAAAAAATTTGAATCCCACCATTGAGATGGAAGGCCTTTCCTTACAATGAACTACCTAAAGACTGAACAATTCCAGCTAGGGAACTTTAAAACCTAAGAGCCATACAATGTATAAAATCATCCAGCATTTTATGGCTAAATAGATGCCAACAGAAAATCACAGTTACAGCATCCTCCACTTATATTTCCTAGTATCTGATATTGAGAGGTATTGTACCTCTTAATATTACTCTTTGGAAATTATTTTAATGGAAAGTGGGCTAAGTCTTAAACACTAAGAATTTGTCTGTTTCCTTTTTACAAACACCCAAATTAGTAGCCTATCATAACTACCATATACTGACTGCTACACTAAAATAAATTCTGAGTGGAGAACTGTTTATTCAAACTTCATTTGCTGACATCTGGTGATATTTTTTTGAGAAAGAAAAACTGGTCTTAAAACTTTCTCTATTAGGTACACAATAGATAATGTATACGATATAAACATGAGCCAGCAGTATGCAGAAGCAGCCAAAAAAACTAATACGATCCTTGGTTGAATAAACAGAGGCATAGAATCAAAATCATGTGAAGTATGATTTTGTACCAATAATAAATCCTTAGTGAGACCAGTACTACTTAGTACTAGTAATAAATCCTTAGTGAGACCACACCTGGAATACTGTATCCAGTTTTATCACCATATTACAAAAAGGATGTTGAGATTTTGAAAAAAAAAGTGCAAAGAAGAGCAACTAAGATAATTAAGTGCTCCTTGGAGACAAAAACATATCAAGAATGGTTGTAGTAATTGGGTATGGCCAATCTAGAGAAAAGAAGGACTAGGATAGCAATATTTGACTTATTTTCCAAAGCACCAGAAGGCAAGACAAAAAACAATGGATGAAAACTAATCAAGGAGAGAAGCAAGCTGGAATTAAGGAGAAACTTTATACAGTGAGGGCAATTAACCAGTGGAACAGCTTGCCTTCAGAAGTTGTGGGTGCTTCATCACTGGAGGTTTTTAAGAAAAAAACTGGACAGTCACATGTTTGAAATGATATATGATGTCCTGCTTGAGCAAGGGTCGGACTAAAAGACCTCCAAGATCCTTTCCAGCTTTATTGTGATTATGTCATATACATTATATACACACTTTATATATATACAGTAGTGGAAATTTTGAGTAGTTCAGAGAATTGGCAAATACAACCTCTGACTGCAGATTTTACAGTATCCTTCCCCTACCACACCCACCAAGCCACGTCCACAGAACCGGTGGTACACACACACATACACACACACATACACAGTATAACTTTGCTTCCATTTTCCTTTTTTTTAGATGGAAAGTTTTACCATTGCTGAATTGGGTTTTACCACTACCAGCCTCAGTTCCTTCACATATTTTTACTTGAAAATGAGCTGCTATTTTCAGCATCAGTCCCATATCTTGTATAATGAACATGCAAAGATATGTATCCATTTCTGCTTTTATATACCACTGTTTCACTACTAACTCCCTGTGTTATTCAGTAGTCCAAACACTCCTCTGTTTTCTCATTTGTGAAATCATTTAGGGCTGCCCTTGCATACCATCCGGAGATTGCAGCTGGTGCAAAATGCGGCAGCGTGGGTGGTGATGGGAATCTCCCGATTCTCCCATGTTACCCCCCTCCTGCACTGCCTGCATTGGTTGCCGGTTGCACTCCGGGTGAGATTCAAGGTTTTAGTTTTAACATACAAAGTCCTTCACGACATGGGTCCTTAATACTTAAGGGAGTGACTCCTGCCGATATTGAGTGCCAACCGCCCTGTGCGAGTACACAGGCAAGGACTCCTCAGGGTCCCGTCAGCGAGCCAATGCTGGCTGGCGGTCCCCCGGCGACGAGCCTATTCTGTTGCGGCCCCTGACCTCTGGAACCAACTTCCACTGGGGCTCCGCCTGGCCCCTGACCTCCGCACCTTCCGCCATGATTTGAAGACCTGGTTGTTCGACCAATCCAGGCTGTGACCCTTCTGTGGGGGGGATGGGTTTTTTAAACTATTTTAAATATTGTAAATTGTGTTTTTGTATTTTGGGCTTGCGAATTGGTTTAATTTCTTTTTAATTATTTATTGTCGTTGTTTTTAGTTGTGAGCCGCCCCGAGTCTTCCGAGATGGGGCGGCATACAAGTCCCAAAAAATAAATAAATAAATAAATAAATAAATAAATAAATAAATAAATAATAACTCAAGGCAAAACAGATTCTCCTATTTATCTCCAAAAACCCCAGCCATGTGGGGTCTGAACTGAAAGAGAGAGTACTTGATTCACACTAAAATAGGAAGTTAAGAATGGTCTTTCTCAATCCATATCAAATACTTTTAACAATCTATTTGCAAACTCATTCTCCCTGTGTTATTCAGTAGTCCAAACACTCCTCTGTTTTCTCATTTGTGAAATCATTGTTATTTTCAATATCTTTACAGCTGTGCTTCACAGAATGCATGTTTGCATCATTTATTGTATTTCTTTAGCTCTTTAGTGCTAGCTTGTCTTTTTTTTAAGTTACCATTTGAGCAGTGTTTTCATTTTTTGAAAGGCACTGTCATTTTTCTCATAGTTTTTATGACATTGATCATCATCCATGCAGGTCACTGCTTTGACTTTACATTTTCCTAGCTAGCAGAATGCAGTCTGGCTGAGTTTTGTCCCAGATGTGTGATAATTTTAGCATGCTGGTTTCACTGAACTAATGATGGAATTTGGAGCTATCTATAAGACCATGGAGACAGGGGGGATAGAAGCTTGATTCTCACATTGTGTCAAGCTACTTGCATTCAGTTTGTGCCCTGAGTTGCTTTAATAGAAGTAATCATAGAGTTCTGGGAGATTTAAAAGAGATTTTATAAGGTCTTAAGTACTTGGTGGGTCACCACTAAGATTTCAGGCTGTAGGGTAGATTGCTAAATTATAAATAAATAAATAAACAAACAAACAAACAAATAAATAAATACAAAACAACCCTAGAAGAAAGAAATGGCAAATCTTTTTTGTAACATTACCAAGAAAACTGCATGGAAGCAGTCCCCAGAAGTCAAATCTGCTTGAGAATATCTTTATTATATTATAATGAAAATGTTTTCTTTAGCAAACTTTATTTTTCTGCACCATTCACAGAATGTTATCTTAACTATCCTGACTTGCTGTTTCCCTTTCAAGATGGTTGGCTATTAATTATTTCTTCTACTAAGATGAATATATGCTTCATCTTTGAAGTTTTTATAAATACTTGCAATGATCATTTATCTTGCTTGACCTTTGTCATATTCAGATCCTTCCACTGTTACCTTCATTATTTGTCTATATTACAAATTGATACTTTTCAGCTAAATGTTCTATGGATAATGGTGCAGTGTCTACTCTGAAACGCATTTCAGGATATTGATCTCATTTGAAATATCTCTATGATGCATGGTTTATTTCAAATAGTAAGATAAAAAATTGACAGTATCTTTGGTAAAAGAAATGACAGGCTTACCTAAGAATATACTGGGAGACACAGCTATTTTTTAAAAAAAGTTGTATTCTGTCCTTTTGGCAGAATCCTTCCTTAAACTTCTTAAAGCCAGAATCCCATTTTTTCCAAACATGTAGAAGCCTGTAAAAGTTGGGCTGCTTTAATGAATAGAAGAGCTGCTCCTAACACAAAATCCAGACCAGTTCTTCTGAAACTCAGCCTTAATAAAATTCAGTACTTAAATGTTTTGCAGGTACACAGATAAACAGCATAAAATTAAATGTATTAATTCCAACAAATAATAAAGATGTATCTTAAAACTCCTGATCAAAATCAAATAGTGTTTCAACATGTTTGAAAATAATTCTTAGTTTGAGATATCCTAAATGTTACATTTCCCAAAAGAGAAACGTACTTGACTAGAAATGCATAATCTGTGCCTCTGTTCCCCAGTTTAAGGTGTGGCCCTCAGAGGCTTCTCAAAAGCTCCTGCTGAATTATAAATTGTAATTTGACAGAAGTGGAAAATTACTAAATATATGTCAAGTAATCATGTTTTAAGTTATTCTAAATAAATTAAATACATTTAGTTTTTTAGCCTGGTCCTTGTATTTTGTTGTCCTGGTTTAGTAGAAATATCAGAAAAATATATTGCTGTGGAAACATGTCAGGATAGAAAGACTAAACTGCACAAGACAATTGGAATTATTGTTGTATGGGTAGTTCTCGACTTACAATCACAATTGAGCCCAAAATTTCTATTGTTATGTGAGACATTTGTTAAGTGAGTTTAGCCCATTTTATGACCTTTCTTACCACATTTGTTAAGTAAATCACTGCAATTGATAATTAAGTAACTTGGTTGTTAAGTGAATCTGGCTTCCCCATTGACTTCACTTGTCAGAGGGTCGCAGAAGAGGTCCACATGACCTTGGGACACAGCAATGGTCCCAAATATGAACCAGATACTGTGAATCTGAATTTTGATCACATGATCATGAGGATGATGCAAATGTTGTAACTATGAAAAACGATCATATGTCACTATTTTTAGTGCCACTGTAAGCTTGAATGGTGACTAAATTATCTGTTGTAAGTCAAGGACTATCTGTTATTTTTCTAATATAAATTGCAGGTCTGACTCTAGTGGAAGATAGGGCAATGGGACTTGGGCTATGGAGGAACTTAATGTAAATAAGCCATTTCATTAATTCCTAATTTTATATTAGAAAGCTAAGTTACAAAATTGTAGGTCATGTTTGGCTGTAAGAAAAATAGTAATGAGAGATATATGTATACTTTTTCTATCCAGTTCTTAAACATCAATATATAGTATTCATACCACGTTGCTACTGCATGAAAAACAAAGCATAAAGATGCAGCTACTGATAAGATGGTGCGATGGCTCAGTGGTTAAGACACTGGGCTTGTTGGCTGGAAAGCTGACAGCTCAGGTTCACAATTCAAGCACTGTACGATGAGGTGAACTCTTTTTTTTTGTATATGTTTTATTTGCAGTTTTTCTTTAATAACCAACATAATTTGTGGAGAGTGTAATGACTGAATCAATACATTTTTTACATCTTCCAACTACTAAGCTTGATATACTCATTATAATTATAGTATATTTTTATACATCGCTATATATACTACTATTTTCACAATTTGTACCTTTCCCCCACTTGTTAAGGTTCTTCCATATTCACCTCTTTATCTTTAAACAATACTATTCTCTCTTTATAATACTATATTTAAACATCAATTACATTTCTTCATAGAATGTGTTTATTGATCCCTGCTAAAGCATCAATATTTTAGTATTTAAAATATAATTCAAAATCTACCATGTTTCCAAAATCTCAATTTTCTATAAACACCAATAAAACCATTTATTAATAAAACTCAATAGTTCCCGGGATTATATCTCCGAGTCCCCTGAATTTGTAATCTTAAAAACTATGAGTTCCAATATATTTTTTGCCCATTGTTAATCATAATAGCACATTTAGGTATGCCTAATCAGATGAGGTGAACTCTTGTTACTTGCCCCAGTTCTAGCAGTTCAAAAGCATGCAAATGTGAATAGATAAAAAGGTACCACTTTGATGGGGAGGTAACAGTGCTCTATGTTTCTACTCTCCAGTGTGATGTCATTCTAGTCACATGACCACAGAAATTTTTTTGGACAGTACTGCCTACATGGCCTTGAAATGGAGATGGGTACCGTTCCCTAAAGTCAGCTACAACTAGCGGAGTAAAATCCACAAGGACTCCTTTACCTTATCTTTTACTGATTATTTAATCATTTTATGGTTTAGGAAGAATTTTTTCTGTTAGGACAAAGATTATTTTATCTCTTCATCTGAGATCTTTCCTTAATAGGTCTTAATAATTACCTGACAAAGAAGCAAAAATCATATATAAATATAGATTTCTCTCCAAAGATCAAGAATAGAAAGAGTATTATATTTTCAAGTAAGACATACTACAAATATGTAATATGTCTCCATTCTCAAATTTATTTAGGCTAAAGAGGGTTTTCAGAGAATAGGTATCTAGGCTCTTAGATACTGAATATCAGATGAGAAAAGCCTTCATGTAGCATTTATCCAGGTACAATCTAACTACCCTGGGTAGAAACCAGCTGATGGCATCAACTATTCCAATTTCAACAAACATTTTTTTCTTGGGATTAATTAGCTTCTTTTCTCTATTTTTAAATAAGAGATTTAGATACTGGTTTCCATACCTGGTTGAACCTGCCCTTGTGTTGATGTTTCAGTTGAAATAACCTATCCTCCATATGCTATTACGCTTTACTTTCTATAATGATACTTGAAGAAAATTCCGTTTTTCTTTGTTGTTGCATATTCTGAGGAATCTTACATTATTTTACTTATATAAAATAAGAAAGACCATGTGCTTAATAAGTTACAGAAAGTTATAAATGTGTGCAAACAACTTATGATCTACATAAGTAAGGTCCTTCATATTTGTTCTATCAATCTTTAGTCCTATATGAATAAATTAGCAATTAAAACATTTATACTTTAGATTATTAGATTGTACAGTAAAAATATTTTTACATAGTTTTATACTGCTGGTTCATATACTGAGGATAAAATTTTAAAATTCAGTTGAAATTAATGTTGTGGTTTGTTTTTCTTATCTAATATTAAATATCAGTTTTGATTCCTAACCTTAATATTAATACATGCAGTGAAGAGTTAGTTACCTATGTATATTTTACTTGCATGGCTGGATTTTATTATATTTTGTTATCTATGTATTTACCTACCTACAATCCCTATAAGAGTAAAAAAATAGGTTGTTAAGTGATATTAAAAGGATTTTAAAAGGATGCAAAGAATAATTATTGAATCCCATGAACAATTTTTAGGCCATTATGCAGTATTTATTTCTAAATAATAACTTGCCACAATGTTTATCAGTCACTCCCGCTACTGTAGGAACACATTGTGACAAGGCTGCCCTCTTATGTTCAGTGGGCTTATCTTGATTAAATCTCTGACTAGGTTCTTTGTGATAGTGCTTTATTGGAAATCTGTTTTGTTTTGTTTACAATATTCAGTCAATTTAATGAAAAATAAACTTTGTTTAAAATTCAAAAATTGGGGTGGGGGGACTTGGAATGGTATTAGTTTTACCTCAGTCTGGGTTCCGATCCATCCTTTATACTGGAGCATATTGTTTTTAAAGTGCTTGCTTCTACTGTTTTAGAACTAAATGTTTCTGTAAAGCCATTACAACACTGTCTTATCAGTATCCCTGAACCAAGCATTATCCATTTAAAAGATGTAAATGATACTCTGAATCCAAAAGAGAAGTAAAAGGAACCTAATGGAGCTGTAACATTTCTTGGGACAATATAGAAGATTCCATCCCTATTTTTCATTAATATTCAACAGGCTCTTCAACCCTCTGGAAAGGCAAAAAAGAGTGGGGACTTCTACCTTTTATCTCTATTCATAATAGTGGAGACCCTAGACAATGTGATAGATGTGTGATGTGTACATTTTAATAATAAATATCCTGTTTCAGCGATTCATCTTTTTTCCAATGCATTTTTCTCCTTAAAGATTATACTACTTGTACTCCATGAGGTGTGCTAATTATCACCTAATAGTCATAGTTAAAAGGATTAATATGTTGTAAAAGCAAATGAGCTCATGTATATTGGTAGTTTTGTTGATTTTAAGATTAATTCCTCAAAAAAAGATTCTGTCAGACAGAAACAACTTAAAGAGTTCTGCAGATCTGAAATCTCAAACTTGGTTGCAGAACAGTGAAGTGCTTTGCAATACTTGGCTTACTGTTTTTAGAAGCGCTATTGTTCCATTTTTCTAACTGGGAGAGCCCCTATTATTTTATTTGTTTGTTTGTTTATTTATTTGATTTGTCAGTTGCTTACAAGATAATAGGCATAAGTATAAACATGAATAAGAATACAGGAAATAGGTATAAATAAATGGGGACAATAGAACAGGGACAGTAGGCACAATTGTGCACTTATGCACGCCCCTTACAGACCTCTTAGAAATGGGGTGAGGTCAATAGTGGATAGTTTTAGGTTAAAGGAGTGGGGGTTAGAGGATGTAACAACAGAGTCAGGTAGTGCATTCCAGGCAGTGACCACTCTGTTGCTGAAGTCGTACTTTCTGCAATCTAGTTTGGAGCAGTTTACATTGAGTTTGTATCTGTTTGTGTGTTCTTGTATTGTTGTGGTTGAAGCTGATGTAGTCATTGACTGGTAGGACATTGTAGCAGATAATTTTGTGTACTATGCTTAAGTCCAACCATAGGCGGTATAGTTCAAGGTTGTCCAAGCCCAACATTTCAAGCCTGGTTGATATTGGATATTTGCGAGCAGAGGAGTGTAGTACTCTTCTTGTGAAATACTTCCGGACTCGTTCAGTTATATTAATGTTCAACATACAGTGCGGATTCCAGACAGATGAGCTGTATTTGAGTATTGGTCTAGCAAAGGTATGCCCTAGTTAGCAATTCTATATTTCTGGAGGAGAAGCTTCGTAAGATTAGATTTACAACTCTTAATGCCTTTTTTGGCAATGCTGTTACAGTGAGCTCTGGTGCTTAGGTTGTTAGATATGAGCACTCCAAGGTCCTTGACTGACATGCGCTGACAGACATGCCCACACCCGGTTTAGCAAAGGGGGAAAAAGTCCCAATACATCATGTGATGATGCCATGATGATGCCAGTTTGACACCCCTGCTATAAGGGGAATCCTAGCATTTTATCAGCATTTGAAACAAAATGAACATGACATTTGTCAGTTTGCCCCTTAGTAGGAGATCAGCCCAAATGCAAAGCATGGTCTTTTTGTACTTTCTCTTATATGGCATAGTAAAAAAGGGATTTTAGTTCCTGGAAAATCTGCAGGGTGGGTCAGGGTGGATTCTGAGTGAGCAATACTAAAACAATCACAGATGGCTTTCAACATGCAATTGAGCATTAGGGGAATGAAAACAGTAATTATATGGATGTGTAACTTTTCTCAATTGTGTATTGTTGTGCAGAGACTGGATTGTAAGAAAGAATAAACCTTTCATTATATGCATAGCATTAAAACATGAGTGTATGTTTATAGGTGGCCTCCTGTATGCAGTTAATGGAAAACCTTACCCTGGAGACAGGGAACCAGTGCAAGCATTTGTGATGAACTTTTCAACTGGAGAAATCATTGACACTTTCATTCCACTTAGAAAGGTAACACATTGTGAAACTTGACTTGTATTATTAAAAATGCATGAATGCTCTTTTTTTCTTTTCTACATCTTGTGCACATTTCAAATTTCATTATGAAAAATCTCACCAAGATACTTTTAAAATAATGTTTTGTGGAATTATTCTTCTAACTTATGTAATGGAATTCTTATATTAGAACAAAATCACTGAATAACATTTCAGTGCAATCTGGTACTTTATACTAAATGTTTAACATAACAACTCATGAGATTTGATGTTTCAGAAAAACTATTTTGAATTATTAAGAGTTCAGCCAAAAAATGTAATATGCAAGACGAACTACTGCAACACTATTTTAATAATAGTGTGGCAATAGCCAATAAGAAATCAGCATAAGTTTTCCCTTTAAAGATTTACATGAGCACTAAGTGGTCCATTGGACTACATCAATTATTGCATAAGATGCTTCCTTAAATGTAATGCACTGAAGACTTGATTACATCTAGAGTTCTCCTAAGGACTTCAGATGTTCCTCGATGTGGGGGCAATAGTGAATTCAATAACTTCATTTGCCAAATTCTGAAAGCATGCTTAGTTACTGAACAGGAAGCAGATGGTTTTACAGTTTTTGGATTGCCCTTTTTATTTTGTAGTTGAATTTTCCAACACTAGAACAAAAGGATGGTAAATTTAAATTTATTGATGAAACAGCTTCATTAATCTGTGTCTACTGAGGAGCAGCAAATTTGTGTGGTCAGAGAATGATGAAACGCTATTAGAAAAACTTTAAGGCAAGAATGCCAGCTAGAGAGAAAAATATGTCCCAAGAGAGAAAAGCTATCTGTACAGAAATCTGATTTCTGGATCCTAATAGTATTGTAAACCTAACAGGTCATGCATGAATACATATGGAAATTGGGGTTTTATATTCTGTTACTGGACTTGAATTGATGTTATTACCTTATTGTTGATTTGAGTTTTATAGGTATGATTTACGTGAAATACAGAATTAGAAATATGAATATACAAAATAGAAATTAATAGTGTCACCTTGATGCTTTATAACTGTTCAAAGGCATGCATTGGTCCTCTTTGGATTTTTTTTTAATCTGCAAAATAATTCAAGAAAGAAAGAGGAAATGGTCTCCCAATATATTTCAATGAACTCTCTCCATTTTCTACTTAGCTTTAACTATACTACATGCAGTATCTGGCTCAGAGTTTATGCAGCACACAGTGGCTTATTGCCTCATATGGAAAGGCTTTTATTTAATTAGGCTAGAGCCACAAAGAGATAGAGTACACGCCAAGAAATAAATTTGATTTGTTAATGTAGGGAAAGAAAAGATATTTCACTGAGGGCAAGTCAGTACATTGTAAGTGTTTTCTGTTATTTTCAGCTTGTCTGTAGCTGCTACTATGCATGTAGAATCAGCCTGCCATCAGATTAAAATTAATCAGTATTTTAGGTTTTCGTCTGCTTTGAAAACTTAAAACAAATGTCAAGTGCACTTGAATAAATTCCTTTTTCCATCTATGTGTTTTTCTGATTATTGAGAACAGGAAACAAACATTGTTCAGCTAAAAAAAACCCACAAACATCTATCTTATCAAAAGAATGATGGTTTAGAAATAATCTAGAAAGTTTTGAAGAATGAAATATTCCCGGAAACTTCCATTTATAGTTACAAAATATATTTTATTGTTTCCTAAACCATAAGAATCTTTCACAATTCATACAAATTATGATTAAAAGTTCAAACACTGTGTGTCAAATGTCTGTAATTCTGCATCTTGAATTACTGAATAATTTCCAGTATCTTCCTTATTTTTATTTACCTTCACAGAATTTTGAGATGCCACATGACATTGTTGCTTCAGAAGACAGAATGGTGTATGTTGGTGATGCTCATGCCAACACAGTGTGGAAATTCACATCCACTGAAAGTAAGATATTGTTGCCTTAGATCATCAATGCATTACTCTTCCCATATAAAAAGATGATATTCTTAAAGCTACTGTGCAATTATGTCTTAATGTATGTGGGGCAAGATTTTTGTAAAAAGGTTGTAATGCTATTTGACGAATTAACCAAAGATTTCTGTGCTCCTAAAGCTCTATTTTGTTAAGGTGTTTGTGAAACCCCAGATGATTTTTTAAAAAGTTATCATTGTTATTCCGTACAGGCAGTCTTGTTTTAACTGTGTTTTAAATTATATATTTGTAATATTTTAAACTGACCTGAATTATAGCTAATAATAGTTTGTTCCCTGTATTTCTCAGAAGCCCTATAAAACTACTGTGAATTAAAATGTGGTTGATACACAGCTATTTTTTTTCAGTAACTGTTGGTAAGGAATGTTGGTAAGGAAAAGTAATGCTCTGAACCATCAGAGCTAGACTAAGTGAAGGTCTAAACTTGCAATGAAATCCAAACAAGACCAATGGGAATTGTTACTTTTGCTCTTTTAGAGATTCACCAAGATGATTTGCAATATTAAATGCTGTGTTACCATGTGTGGCTTTATGATCTTGTTAAAGAGAGCTCTTTATCCCAGGTTGTTCCTTAGCATCTGGCATGCAATGTCCATTGACAGGCCAGCTGAGAATCGTAGTCACTCTGCTGTGCAAATGATTTGATTTTCAATTTCCTGTGCCATTTTCACATCTTGTTAACCTAAATAAGTTGTACCCACTGGAATATTTGCTGTCATTTGGTCATTGAAGTTGACACTTGTTCTTGGCTGAAAATATATCAGTATCTTTGTGCTTAAAGCCATCAAGGGATAATCTATTGTAGATTTTTTTTTCATTTTATATTTTTAAAAGCATAATAAAACAACAAAGTGAAGAAATTTGAAAGTAGAAATAGGTAAGAATGAAAGAACTGTAAGGATTCCTAGATCACAATTTCTGTGATTGTTATAAATCATCTGCCAACTATTACACGCCAAGAATAAATGTTTTGTGCTGACATTTTGGTTTATGTTTCTGATTTCCTCATAGAAAACCTTTCATTATTTATTCTGAAAGAAATGTATTAGTTACTATATACTACTTATAGTATAACCCCTGCTATTCTAAAGTTGCTGTGCATTCTTATACTTGCAACATCAATTATGTATCACAACTGGTGACTATTACTGGTTCAATGAATCATAGACATCACAGTGTGTCAAAAGCAATTTCTGTGTTTCAGAAATGGAGCATCGGTCTGTTAAAAAGGCTGGGATTGAAATTCAGGAAATAAAAGGTTAGTCTTTATTTCTGCCATTTAGGCTCAGGGGAAGGTGCTGATTCTGTGTGGAATGTGCAAAGTGCTTCAGCTTAAAACATTCTGACCACAAAGATGCTGTTCTGATTTCCCTGATTTTGTGTTTTGAGAGTTTAGTTTCAAGATTGGAACAAAACCCAGGCATGAAATGGAACTTATTTGTTATGAGATGAGTTGCTTTGAGTTTGCAACTGTTCTGAGCACTGTGCAGAGGTAGTATTCAGCAGGTTCTGACCAGTTCTGGAGAACCGGTAGCAGAAATTTTGAGTAGTTTGAAGAACCAGCAAATACCACCTCTGACTGGTCCCACCCCCATCTATTCTCTGACTCCCGAGTCCCAGCTGATTGGCTGGGTCTTTTGTTGCCCTGCACAGGAGAATGGAGCTGGAAAGCAGGTTAGTGGGGTGGGAATGGAGATTTTACAGTATCCTTCCCCTGCCACACCCACCATCAAGCCACGCCCACAGAACCGGTAGTAAAAAAAATTGAATCCCACCACTGGCACTATGGTCAGCAATCGTTTTGTAACTCTTGCATAAATGCTCTTTGAAGACATCCATCCCTAAAGCATCAAGAATGTTTTGTACTTTCTAGTTTGCAAGCAGTATCCTAAGTGTTCCATATCGCCCTGAAGTAGAGCTGCACAGCAATAGAAAGACTAAATGTTGGCATGTGGCTATGTAGTTTGAAGACTGGTTGTCCCAGCCTTTCCATTGTTGTTTTCCAACAATCGAGGGTGGGGGTTAGTTGGCTTTGGTTTTATAGTCTACACAATTCTTGGGATTGGCTTGCAAAACTCAGAGCCAGCAAAGCCTCAACACACAACACAGGAGTTCCCTTCTAAAATATGCAATTATACAGTCTCTACTGTGATTGGAAGAGGGAAGTTTGGCTTGTAAACACTATATCTGATGGTATATTAACTGACAATAAATGGAAACAAGTCAGCAATAGGAGACAGCTGCTTGAAGGATAAGTGCAATCCTGGACTGCATTAGAAGAAATGTCATGTCTAAGATGTTTGATATTATTATTCTGCGGTTCTCAGTTTTAGTGACACTAAAGCAAGAGTATTCTGTGGTGATTTTGAGTGCCTCATTTCCAGAAGGATATTGACTAAATAGAGAGGGATCAAATGAAGTCAAGGAAAATAAAACAGGCACCTGAGGACCTGCACTGAAGAACAGATTGAAGGAACAATCAAAGTTCCTCCTGGAGAAAAAAATGACCAAATGGAGATATGATGTTCAGGTAGATAAAAGGAAGTTACAGGAAGGATCGTCAATAACTATTTTCCAAGGCTGCAAAAATTAGAGCTAGAATTAATAGCTACTTACAGTACATTTTATTTAAGTATAAGAAAAAAAATTCCTGATGGTTAGACCTATATAAAATGGAACAGTATAGCTGTAGTGGTTATAGATTCTCTATTTTTGGAGATTTTAAAGAGTCTGTACAGCTATCTCTCATTGGTAGACAAATTGGGTTCCTATACACTGCTGAGGATTAGACTAGATTATCCTTGCAGAATGACATTCTTTGATTATATAAATGTCTGGAAAATATGTCTATGTGAAAAGGATATAGCTTGACACTCACAAGTTTTTGTTAAATATTAAATTGTATGATCAGCTTCTTTAGGCAATAAATTACAACCACTGATAGGAACTAAATGTCCTTGGTCCAAAAATTGTGACAGTAGCAGAGTGGAATATGATGAATTATAAGGAGGAAGAACATTAAGAGAATAACACTTGTATTTCTAAAATCCTTATAAAGTTTGTTTTCATCATGTATTATCTATAGTACTGCAAAAATATGATTTGGCCACTGGAAAGGATTTAGTATAAAGTAAACAACAATATTTTATACTGTTAGGTATGCTTAAAAACAAAATTTGTACAGAATTGTGTTGGTAAATATTCATCCTCTTTCTTCCATTTATTTTGGCCCACAAATATAGGATTCAAAGTCACACATACCTATAGAACTGTAGGCTCACCATACATTGTTAAAGAACACACTTTATAATTTCTTGTGAGGATAAATAAGCAGCATTTCATTTTATGCACAAAGAATTGATTTTAACAAGTAAAATTCTTCCTATTTAGAGAGCCTTGATTACAAATCCATCATGAATCTACCAAAGACAATTATAGAAATTTCCAGTAATTACATGAGGCACATAAGAGGAATAGCAAACAATTGATTGCACGTCAATAATTTTAACTATCTGTTAGGAAGTTATACTTGCCCTCTTCAAGGCAAATATCTAAACGCTTTATTTAAAAGTGGCAATAGGTGTTCTGAAATGAACTGTTATGTTGTAGCAGATTCTGCCTGGATCAAAAGAGTTAATCTGTGTCTAATCTCTTCTCTCCAAAAAAAAAAAGCAGAGGCAATTATAGAAGGCACGCTGACAAAGAAACCCACATCAAAAGAATTTTTAAGGAAAGAAGAAAGGCATCAAGTTGTCCAGCAGGCTAGCAGTTCTGTTTCTTTTGTTCTTATTACAACACTTCTAATTATTCCAATAGTTGTCCTCTTGGCAATTGCTATGTTTATTTGGTGGAGAAAGACAAGAATCTATGGAGGTAATTAATCTGTATTTAACCTGGTAACAAACGCTTTTGATATCAAAGACTTTATAGCATAGAAGAACTTCGAAAATGTTTTATTTTGTGCTGCTGCAGCACAATTTCTGATTATGTTAACTGGCTTAAAAAAACATACATCATGGGATCTTTGTCCTGAGAAATTTGATGTATTGTAATGTTGTTTATATTCAGTTCAGTTTTCAATTAGGATGAATGTTCTTGTGATATCTGGGATGAGAAAATACTTTGAGTTTATAGCATTACTTTTTATGAAAGGGAATATATAAGTCTACTGCATTAAAAGGATTGTTGAAATGGTCTTGCTGCTTTGTTTAGCTTTTCCTGAATAAGACAGAGTGAAAACATCCATTCCTTCGGATGTTTCTCCTGTATTCTTTAGAATCTATTCTGGCATTCATTCTCTCTGAGCACAGCTACTTTTTATTTTAACCTCTCGTAAAACAGTGCTTGCAGTGCTCCAAAATTATAGCAGCAGTTAACTTAGACAGTGTGTTCTAAAAATATACACAGCAGCATCAAAGGTAAAAGCAAACTGTTAGAATCTGTTCCCTAGCCAGCTCTATAAATGTGCCAATGCAATTATTAAGCATTATTCTCAGAAAAAAATTGCATTTGTGGACAAATACCAGTACCTTATGAAGGACAACTTAAGGGATGAAAGCACATAAAATATCCTCTCCTCTCATTGCTTTATTAGGCCACAAATATCTTTTCTTCCTGTATTCTCCTATAGGCCCCCAAACTCCATTCATTGCTGTCAAAATTCACCATCAGAGTTTATCTCCAAATTAAACCTGAGATGTTACCTTTGAAGCTTTGAATTTCAAATTTGGATGGGTGATTAGTATCAGAAACACACTCTTTCTTCTGCTTATTTTTTGTGTGTGTATTTCTCTTCCCAAACACTGTATAATGTACATGTATTACCTTTGAATTGAAAATGATTGTCCCCAATTGAACATACAAAATCTTTTTGAGTATTACTATAATTGTATTTTTTATGAGGAAAGTCATACTTTATGCCAGAAACATTTTTAACTAAGACACCTTACAAGCTTGATTCACAAATGTTACATGCAGTTTTCTCTCAAATATAAGATTTTCAGAAAAAACAATATTTTAAGTATCTAAAGTCATATGAAAGTTTATTAAATTTTTAAGATAGTTTGAATACTATATTATAAAAATCAACTTAGTTTTGCTAAGGCTATGTGTTTGTGTGTGTGAAAGAATGAAAAGGTGAATATGAATTATGAATTAACTGGTGTCTATCATAAAAATAAATTTAAACAATTTATACTGTATCAACTTCTTTGTTTGACTGACATTTTTCAGGGACCTCAAAAAATAGTATCAATCAAACAAGGTGGTTTTATGTTTAGCTTGATAAGTAAAATATAATTCAAGGAATCTGCGACAGACTAGAATCATTTGTAAATCACAGCCTTAATGATAATACTGTACATGGTTTTGGTTCTTTTCCATGTTTTGCTTCATGTAATTTCACTTTAAAATTATTGCTCCTAATTTACATATGTCTCTCAATCTTATAGCTGATGCTGATCATAAACATGATTCAAGCTCAGGTAGAATTTTGGGCAGATTTAGAGGTAAGTACAATAAAATAACTATTTTATTATTTATTTATTTATTTAGTCAAATGCTTACAATATAATAGAAATAAGAATAAACATAAGTTTAAATATAAGAAATAGGAACTAATAATTGGGGACAATAGGACAGGGATGGTAGGCATGATTGTGCGCTTATGCACGCCCCTTACAGACCTCTTAGGAATGGGGTGAGGTCAATAGAGGTTAGTTTGAGGGTGGGGGTTTGAGCAGGTGACAACAGAATCAGGTAGTGAGTTCCTGACACTGACCACTCTGTTGCTGAAATCGTACTTCCTGCAATCAAGTTTGGAGTGGTTTACATTAAGTTTATATCTGTTGCGTGCTCTTGTGTTGTTGTAGTTAAAGCTGAAATATTCATTAACTGGTAAGACGTTGTAACATATGATTTTATGTACTATGCTTAAGTCCAGTCTTAGCCGGCATAGTTCAAGGTTGTCTAAGCCTAGAATCTCAAGTCTGGCGGTGTAGGGTATTCTGTTGCGAACAGAGGAATGTAGTACTCTTCTGGTAAAATACTTCTGGACTCGCTCAATTGTATTTATGTCTGATATACAGTGTGGATTGCAGACAGCAGAGCTGTATTCAAGTATTGGTCTAGCAAAAGATTTGAATGCCCTAGTTTGCAAATCAGTATTACCAGAGGAGCTTTGTAAAATTAGATTTACAACTCTTAAAGCCTTTTTGGCAATACTGCTTTGGGGCTTAGGTCACTTGATGTGAGAACTCCAAGGTCCTTAACAGAGTGAGGGTCATCAACAAGGTCATATCCACCTAGCTTGTATTTGGTGCATTGATTTTTTTTACCAATGTGTAGGACAGAGCATTTGTTGGTCGAGATTTGGAGTTGCCAACTGTTAGACTATTCAGACACATAATCAAAGTCATTTTGAAGGATGGTAGCATTGTCGGTAGTGTTGAATAGTTTTACGTCATCAGCAAAGAGGACGCAGTTGCTTATAAGGTGATCACAAAGGTCATTTATATAGAGTGTAAAGAGTGTGGGTCCTAGAATGCTCTCTTGGGGGACACTGCTGTTAACTGGTGCAGGGTTTGATAGGGTGTTTCCTATTTTTACTATTTATTGCCTGTTTGACAGGAAAGCAGTAATCCTCTTGTGAAGGGATCCGGAAATGCTATAAGAATTTAATTTTAATAGTAATTTGTCATGTACCACTGACTCAAAGGCTTTGCAGAAGTCTATGTAAATTACATCTATTGCTTTCCCCTGGAAAGTAGTGTTGTCCATATGTTTTTGCAGTGTAGAAGTTGCAAATTGCAGGACAATTTTTTCTGAAACCAAATTGTTTATTCGAGAGTAAGTTATTTGACTCTAGGTGGAAGGTAATGCATTGATTAATAATTGATTCCATAACTTTGCACGTGACACAACACAATGAGATTGGTCTGTAGTTTTCAACCAGGCAGGGGTCACCTTTTTTGAAGATAGGAATGACCATTGCTAAAGACCATGGGTTTGTGTTGCCTTTCTAAAAGTTAAATGATATTTCCCTTGCATGTTCTCTTGTATACATTGTCTTTCCTCTAATGAATCCAGCAGTTACTCCTGATGAGAAAGCTGTAATGATGTTGGTGAGTCATCTACTTATATCCCAGACAATGCCTTTGGGAACTGAGATTTCTTAGAGGAATGCTGGCAAAGCAAAGAATAAGACAAAGAAATTGATTTCTCTTCCCCCAACTTGCCCTTTATCTAAAATGAAGAAAAATATTGGCTGTAGTAATTTCTGTCAACCTAAATTCCAAATATCTCTGAGCTCAGTTTAAGCAAGGAGGGGCAAAAGGTTAGAGGGGAGAGTGGGTAGAAAGAAGAACCTATTATACCTCAAAGTCCAAACTTTGCTTTGTGCCTGTATTATGTCTCACTTGAAAGAAAATAGAAGGTACATTTTGCCTTTTGTTGAAAGATCAGAGGATAGTTCTGTGTCTTTTAAGGTGTTCCTTGATGTTGACCAGAAACAGCTGATAAGCTAACAAAGTTGAAACCTGCAAATCAAAATAATAATGTATAGTAACTAACATGTCTTTTTGTAAGCCACCCAGAATTACCCTGTGGTAAGATGGGCAGCAAATATGTTCAGAAATAAATAAAAATGGTCTGAAAATAACATGAACCACATCCTAAAGTTGATTTCCATTGCAGGAAAAGGCAGTGGAGGCCTCAATCTGGGGAATTTTTTCGCAAGCCGTGCAGGTTACAGTCGAAAAGGGTTTGACAGACTTAGTACTGAAGGGAGTGACCAAGAAAAAGAAGAAGATGCCACAGATTCAGAAGAGGAAGAACCTGTCCCACAGCCTCCAGCGATACCTTCATCTTCTTCCTGAAACTGGCCTTTAATTGCTACGTGGTCTGAGTCTACAAAGATTGCCAGATTTAGCACGTTTTAAGATTTTACGTATTTAATTGTAAACTGTACTAGTCCTTTGTGAGGCTGTACACAGATTTAATTTTGTTTTTGTTCTTCCGTTCCCTCCCTTTTGCTTCAGTTCAGTTTTGGAGTGTGAACATTTCCTATCAGTGCCATTGTTTTATGTGAACCTTTTAATAAAGCAGGGCAATCCCACTTTAATTGCAGTAATGCTTTAAAATAGTAATATTTACTCATTTCAATTAGGGACCATCTCTATATTTGTAAATAAGTCCCAGTCTCAGCTTTAAGAATACTTTTGTTTTTCAGTTTTTCTTTGGTGCCTTTTCACTTTCGATGCCCTTAATCTATCACAGAAAAGAGAGAATACAGTGCCACAATGAAACAGAGCCACTAAATCCCCTATTTTTTAAAGAAATATCACAAGTATTCTATTACTTTAAGGGAAAGATTTTAAAAAGTCTCTATTTATAATTGGATCTTTATTTTCCCCTCCTCCTTCTTCTTGCTCAGACTTTTTGTGTTTCCAGGATGTCTTATTTTTAGATGGCTATACTGTTAGAACACTATTTTCAGAAGCTGAATGTAACTTGTGTAATAAAGTGTTCGCAGAGCATCAGCTGTCAAAGTGGAATTTTTGCATTTGGGGTGAAGGGGAAATGCCTTTGGAGACAGCCCAGTTAAAAAACCACCAATCCCCAAAGAAGGTACTAAACAGTTTTTTAAAAAACATAGCAACTGAAAAGATGACTCAAATGCTATTTTGTACGAAAGAAGATATTTTGTTAAGAAGTGCTTTTTTTAAAAAGAGAAAAAAAACCAAAAAGTTAAAATTCCATTACCTGTGTTGTAGGGAGGCTTTTTGTTTTTATGTTTTTTAGTCTGGCCTGTATATCCTCCAGGGCAGAAACCAAAATAAAACATTGCTGGAACAGGAAATATGTGTCAACTTGCATAAGAACTGTTTTTGTTCCTATATTTTTCTTCAGTTATACCGTATAGCCTATATATGATTATCGTGTCAGCTTGTTTTAAAATTTGACATTTTAAAGCACTTTAGAATGCTCAAAATATTTAATTGATATATATATTCCAATAGTTCAGACAGAAATAGTTCATATTGGATATGGATTAAATATTAAAAATGGAATTCGTGGCAAATGTACTATTTAAAGTAGGGCTTTCTGATTTGGTCATTAAAGTTTAGGCAGGTCTACTCGGAAGCAAGTTTCATTGTGTGAGTAAATAATATTTTTTTTCAAACAGTCCCAGTTTTTCTTCATTAGTGAGACAAACGTGTGTATTGATACATGATTATTATACCCATATTATGTATCATACATAGGCTTTATGTTTCTACAGAACAGTTTGAGCACTAGAACAGGGAAATAAATTGGAAGTACACCCATTGCAAACCATTCCCTTGATTTAATTTGTTCTTCTTTTTCAACACAATTGTAACCTCGGGAATGTTTTCTTTTCTCTTTTTGAAGATAAATGTACCTACTTTTTTCATTTTTTAATATTTGCTATGCTTTTCCTTCTTTTTTAGGTGAGTATTACTACTACTGAAATATCTTTCCATGCAAGCGTTTATGTGACTTGGCAAACACAACACTTTATAATCACATTGTCACAACACTGATGGAAATCTTTGAATACCTTCAGATGCAGGTGTCAGCCCCAAAGCTGTTCTGGCTGAGGGGGCTTCCAATACTTGGAAGACTGACAGCACACTTAATATGGGTTTTCTGCTTTGATCACGACTGTTCTATAATATGTTTCTTTTTAGTTTCTTTGGCTTAGTAACCCCAAGGCCCCTTTCTATGTTGATGCTTTCATCTAATCTCTAGTGATAGTTATATATCAGGAGTCCCTAACCCCCGGTCCATGGACCTGCACCGGTCTGTGGCATGTCAGAAACCGGTCTGTGCAAACAAGCAAAGACCCATCCATGGGAGCAGGCAGCGGGCAAAACCACCAGCCCTCAAGTCTATGGAAAAACCATTCTCCATGGAACTGGTCTCTGATGCCCAAAAGGTTGGGGGCCACTGTCTTATATCCATCGTGTAGGACAAGTTCCATTGCATATTCCACAGCAAGTTTCTCTGAGAGACACTGGTACTCTTCTTTTGTATTTCACAACTTAAGAAATAAAATTAAATATTTAAATATTCCCTTCTTTTTCAAGAAATTCTGGCACAACTGTTTTAACAAGGGAACAAGGGGTCCCATGCAAAATTATCCATATGGTTCACAAAGAGAGTAGAGATCAAAAATAGAAACCTTTCTATCTTTAAGGCTGTATTACTATCAATTTAATTTTAAGAGCAGCCATATAAAGCTTAAAAAATATTGTTTGAAAGATTACTTTTCATAGAAAGAGATAATTGTGTGCATATGTCTAGATCTATTGTTCTTGATGTTTGAAAATAAGTTTCTTGAAGCAATTCAAACAAAGGTGGAAGCAAAATTTATTTACATAACAAAATTGTAACAAAAGAGATTTGTTGATTGTTTTTCTATATCTTTGTAAAACCAATATTACGCAAAGAGAAAAATTGGAAAGAGAAAGTAAATAAGCTCTTTCGAGTAGAGCAGAAAATATGCAGAATATTAGAATTGCCTCAGCCATTCTCCCACCCCTTTTTTTCTGATCCTTAAAGTCTATATAACTTTCACAAATGTTTAGTTTATTTGGCCATTCTGCGTACTTTTAGCAAAAGCAAAATAAATTTTGTCCCCATATGAGTAATGCTGTGCAAGATACTGCAATAATATATTAACTCTTTACACATACACACCCCAAAAAAGAAAGTAAATGTTCAATTATGCACAAACAGTTTTGCTTTTACAAGCATACCTCAAAGCACCTTTAGCAGGAATTTTAGTGACAAATAGGAAAAGTAGTCATCAGGCCAGAACAAGAGGAAGAGTCTTGTCAGCAGTGGAGATTGCTATAGAAAGGGAATTGTAGCTGCAGTAAACCAAGTAATGAATTGTCTACATTTGTTGCTGAAGTGTAACACTTTTCATTATCTCTAATATTGGGGCTATGAAACCTGATCAGATTCTACCAATAGGCTGATAGATACTATAGCATTTGAAATTATCTAGGATCCTACCCTTTATTCACAACAGTAGATAAGGCCCAAGGCACCACAGACACGCATGCCAACCTAAGCATCATGCAGTTACCTGAAGGTGTTCTAATTATGTGGAATTACCATCCCAATTAAACAGCTGTCCTTGCCATCAAATATCATTAGGTGGAAATTGGTTCCCTGGGAGGCATCTTGATTAAGTAGTGTTTTCCAATTAAGCAGAGCACTAAAGTAGTTAATCAGAATTTATAGATCAATGGAGTAGCATGGTATAGTGTCTATATAGTTCCCCCATCCCTATCCTACCTCTCGTAGCTTGATTTATGAGTATTCCTTCAATCCATAATGTCTAGCTATCACTTCTGATGTACTAATACTAATTCCTGCAACCCCAAATCAGGATGACAAACATGCTATTTATAAAAGGTGCAAGACAAATTAAAGTGTTAGCTTTACATCTGAAACCAGGGTTGCTTGGAAAAGTTTGATGCTATTTACAATGCAACATCAAGATTAAACCAAGTTTCCTCTTTCCTACTATAACTGCAGTTTTTGCCTGATTATAGCAGCAGCATTTGGACAAGAAGTGAGAGAACATTGATTTCTGTTGCAATTAAAGGTAACAATAATGAAACAGGAATTCAATAAAATACAGTATATTCTACATTACATTCGAGGAGCTAATACAGTTTTTAATCAGATCAATAGTTCCAACCTCTCCCCATCTGAGGAGTTACAATGGCCATTGGAAGATTATGCAGTCCATGTAGATGTTATCCTTCAAAAACTGATCCATAAGCAAGTAGATTACCAATGGGCAGTTTTTGTAGCCAAAAATAATAGCAGATTTAAAAGGTTGGATAAGAAAAAAAACAGCAACAATATAAAGGTAATTCATTAAATTATTTCAGGTCTTGGAATTCAATCTACAGCTAGAATTTGGCACCACGTGCTTAGAACTGCCTTCATGTTACTTACCATGATCCCTGCTCCTCTTGGTTCGTTACATTAAAAATAAATAAATAAATAAGCAAATAAATAATGCAACTGCTGCCATGCTCAAAACACACAATTTACCATGCTTCTTATAGCTTCCTGCTATAGATCCAAGCATGGATCTAAAAAGCAAAAATGCAATAAAGCAATAACATAAAATATAAATAAATATGAAGGGTGACCTAGTGCTTTGTTTGAAAACTATGCCTACTTGTCTAGAAAACTTAAGCCAAGTAGAGTTTAAGAATGTGGACTAGAGGAAAGCCCTTCCTATGATTTGCAATTAATCAAGTTCTATGCAGCAACCGTTCTCTTAACAGACAAGTCTCCCAGAAGAATTTTTTAAGTAAATGGAAATGCTGCTCAAAGTACAAATATAACAGCCTAAATTTGGGCAAAATATGTGACTAGGAAGTTGGAAAAACTTGTCTAGGTCACCTAGCTGCTATTTCCTATGAAACTCACAGTAAATTAATCTAGTGATGAGAATTAGTTATGCTGTCATTAGTCACCCCAATAATCAGCTGAATTAGTTCTCCTACAGGGAATAGGTACAGTATACATCTGATAGTCAATGGTACCTTTAACCAATCTTAGATTTATCTTCTTGCTGTAGTAACGGCTAAGACTATAGTGGTACTAAATGCTGCACCCACTATGCTTGATCTCAGCTAAAAGGCCCAGAAGCCCTGAGACTCAGTGAGTGATTGACACCTAGTGGTAAAGAAGACAAAGAATAACTTATATTTTGCACTGAAGACTGAATGAAGCTTTACTGTCATACTAATTCCATCAAAGTCAATCAAACTACCTTGTTTTTTGTAATTTGTATAATAATGATGCACCAGGAGCTTGATTGTTTATAAGTTATGGGTTTAATGTTCAACAATTTATTTAAACAATATAAATAAGCTTTATATGCTTGCTCATATGTAACAGACCCAGGTTTATTACATTGTCTCTTTTTTCTCCAAAATAACTAATCATAAACTCTGGTAAAATACAAATTTACTCTGGGGCTTTCTTGTATATTAGCTCCCAGCAACCCTATCCAGCATGGCTAAAAACAAAAATGCAGTAAGTTTTAGTACAAATGATCATCCCAATTGATTGGATAATAATCCAAACACAAATTATTATGTATTATAAATTTGTGCTAAGATGAACTTTGCATTAGGTTACAACAGTTGTGTACCATAGAGTTTATGCCACCTAACTGAATTAGTATTTATTCTAGTCTAAGATGGATAGATAGATAAATAGATGGATGTAATGTTTGAATTGCTAGAAATTGACTTTCTTTTGAAACATGAGGAATTAGTGTATCTAAGTCTCCAAACTCAGATATTAATGGCCAGAAGTCTCACAGCAGAACAATGGCGTCAAATCAAAAAAGCAATCATACCAAGACCTGAGCTCTGGAAAATTACTTCTAAGTAAGAAAATATGCCCATGGGAATCTGCAAATATTCCCTGGAAACAGAAAAGCTAGGAATCAGGGCAAACTCTTAACTATGACTCTTCTCAGTTTTCCATGGATTTATTTTTTCTATAGGCTGCCCTCATCTACAGCTTGAAATTACACAATAAAGATGTAGAGCCAATGCAACTTTAGATAATACAAGACTGTTTGTGTTCAATTTCTTTTCTCTGAGTTATTTACATAGAGGCTCTAAGGCAGTGATGATAAAACTATGACATTTCGTGACATGGCAGCATTCACCAACATCCGACAACTATTTTCAAAAGCAAGGCCCATTCTCACATGATTTTGCGGGGCTGCAGATGCTGCACAAGGATGGG
Source organism: Naja naja (assembly GCA_009733165.1). Lineage (NCBI taxonomy): Eukaryota > Metazoa > Chordata > Lepidosauria > Squamata > Elapidae > Naja > Naja naja. Next base: position 259,804,717 of record CM019149.1, on the reverse strand, counting down.
GTGCGCTCCTGCACAGCCTCCAGAAACTTCATGAAAAGACTGTGCTCTCATGTTGCCTCTGGAGCCTGAGAATGAGATACACTTTTGCAGTTTTTGAAGGCCTCAGAAGACCATTCCCTTTTTGCGGTTCTCCAAAGCTGCTTCAAGAACAAAGGCCTTGTGTGACCCAAAGGAACCTCACTAGGCCACAGGGTGGAATGGAACAGCTCGCCATGGGCAACTCGCCTCAGGACAACTCATCACAGGACAATTCAACAAATACAAAAGTTAAATTTATTTTGATGGAACTGTGGCCAATAATAATAAAATAAATAAAGTTAATTCAGAAATATAAACTTAAAATAATTTCAATGAAAATGTGCTTACAAATAATAAAAGCACCTGAATGAAATGATTAATACAGCGTTGAATTGTCCCCTGGTAAGTTGTCCTACGGCGAGTTGGCTGTGGTGAGTTGTCCTAGACCCCCACAGGAGTCTGTCAACAGAAAGAAAACACTTCTAAAGGTAAGCAGCATGTAGCAGATCCTGGAGACTGCTAGACTGCAGCAGCAATTGCATGAGATCATGGCTGGACCTTTCAAGCCATTTCTGGAGGCTGTGCAAGAATGGAGTGTGGTTTTTGAATGGTAGCAGTGGTATGAGGGCTGAAGTGAAAGCCTCTATTTTCTCTATTTCAGACCCAGCCTTTGTGCTGCCGCCAAGTGCCGCTGTTCAAGGACACTTGGCAGCCATATGGGGGTGAGGAGGGATAGGAATTATTTCTTTTTGGAGGGAGGAGGGTAATATTCCAGCAGAATTAAGTTAGGCATTTTCCAGATTTTTGACATGCTTGAGACCAAAAGATAAGGGAAACTGCATCTAAAATGAAAAATGTGCCATTTCTTGAAATATAGCTCTGAATGATAAAATCATATTTCAATGTTGCATTTCAGTGGAATGCACTTTTTAAAAAAAATTATGAAATGCTTAAACGCTTAACTCTTGCGCAAAGAAATGGATTTGGGACACAGAATGAATTTGCAAACAATTGTTTACCTTACTGGCTCTTTATCTTTCAAATTAACATACCTAAATTTATCCTGCATTCTTTATCAGGCTAGGAAAGGAACAGTGAGATTAAAAGCAAGTATTAGTTTTCTTCAATTATTATTTATGTGATGGCTTGAAATGTTCCAGATAATTTTCTTGAACTATTTGAGAATAGAGTTTTGCTAGTTGCTTAGCTCAGAAAACATGGCAGGGGAGGGGAGCAATTTTCTTAGAATGTTTTCTTCTAGGTTGTAAACCTCTGGTTCAGACCTGAATATATTTGCCATGATGTAAAAAAAGACTCTAGAAAGAATGCAGAGAAGAGCAACGAAGATGATTAGAGGACTGGAGGCTAAAACATAAAGAAAGGTTGCTGGAATTGGGTGTGTCAGTGGACACCTATAATCTGTTATATTGGCATATTTTATAGAAATAGCTTTTTTTAATTGAAGTACGGAAAATTCAGACATGTTGGTGTGTTTGAGATGTGTTTTGTGTTCTTTAGAAATCTTTAAATATTGATCTTTATTTTTCAAAGGAACTTACCAATATTTTTATCCCTTGATGATTCTGGACAAAATCTGCAAAGCAGAGTTAACTATTTCTGGGCAAGTTCAGAAGAGTAGTCTAAACCAGAAGTGTCAAACTCAAGGGCTGCCCCGCAGGGCTGCCCTGGAAACAGCAAAAGCCTGGCCCACAATGGCTCTGCCAGCAAAAATAGAGCTCGGGAGAGTCGCACACGGCCCTCCCGAGCTCTGTTTTTGGCCAAGACGTTCTCCTACAGCCCTCTGCCAGCAAAAAGAGAACTCAGGGGGCTCCGTTTTCACTGGCAGAGGGCTGCAGAAGGCCGTCCCAACTGAAAACAAAGCTCAGGAGCCCATTTTCGCTGGCAGAGCACTTGTGCAACAGGGCCCCCGACACGAGTGATTTCAAGCTGGCCATGCCCACCCTGGCAACACCAACCCCTGGCCCACTGAGGTCAAACACAACTCTGATGCAGCTCTCAATTAAATTGAGTTTGACAACCATACATACTCATAGTTTAGACCCTGGTCTAAACTATGAGTATGTGTGGTTGTAGCAGCTGACCCTAGAGCAGCCCAGTGAATAGGAAATTAAACACAGACTTAGTAATTAGCATTCAACTGACAAGTTTAGAAAGCATTTTTTTCTAATGAAGTCTACACCATATTTTATTCAGGTTGCCTTATAAGTCCAAAAGAAATGCAGACCATTGCTTGGTATTTAAAGAAGTAGTTTGGATGTGCAAATTCCAAGTATTTTTACACTCTGAAAAAAGAAGGGCCTTCCTCAGGAAGGATATACCATGGGCAGGACTAATAGGTCCTTTTGCTCTGCCCTGCTTTGTGGATGTTTCCAATGAACCAACATTGTCACAATCAACCACAACGGCATTTTTTTCATATATAACTGCTATCTGCAACAGACAAAGATCAACATCACAGGTGTTAAACTCACAGCATCACATTGCCATCGTGATGTTTTGCAATGTTTTTCACATTCACAGAGCTGAGGTGGGAGTGGCCTGCATGTGATGCATCCAGCTTCTAGCTGCCAATTTGACACCTCTGATCTACATTAAAGGTACAATTATCTCATCATAAGTATTAACAGATTAGAAGTTCCACTGACTGTGCTTTAGTTTGGCAGTAAGGATGATAAATGTCTCTAAATTATAAAAAAACAGAAAACAAAAACAAAGCCCAAAACATATATTACATTTCATATAAGAACAGCAAGAACAATAAAGCAGGACAGGCAATTATTTCTTTCATTTTATGGTGTGCACAAGCAATCTTAAATATTTCCATTAAAAACTGGAAACAAAGTAAAAAAGACTGATATGTGGAAAGTTCTCTGGAAGGCACTGTACATAGTAAAAGTAATGACTGCGGATACACTGCAAGCTGTATGTTATAGAAAGCCAAAATCATTGGCTTTCTATAACACATTTTCATATGTCCTCCTTTAATTATGTAACTACATATTCATTATTTCTTCATAGAAATAAATTAAGAGAACATTTATTCATTTAAGAATCCTAGCAATTAAACTGGCCACGGAGAAGCTTCTTTCTAAAATAATAAATAAATAATTCACTAATACATTTTACAGAAGCCCACAAAAATACACACATTCTGTGTTGCAAATAGATCTTCAGACTATGTTACTATTTGGCTTCTTTCTAATGATCATGTTCAATGATTCATTACTAATTTAAAGGGAATGAAACAACACAAGAGAAAAATGAAATTGCTGAATCTATCACAACTAAGCTGGTATTTAAAATTAAATATTTCTATAATCTTCTCTGAAGTAGTACAAAAAATAAATCAAAAACCTCTTCTGTGAAGTACTTACTGACATCAAGATATTCATCCCCTCCATAAAAGAATAAAATAGTTTAAGAGGTACCAACAGAGGCATTCAAAAATACATTATTTTCACTGGCTAGATTAGACAAAATGATTTAAATTTAGGGAAGAAATAAAGACAGGAGGCATCTTTTATATCTTATTTAGTACTGGTGCGCTGTCATCAGAAATTATGTAAAGCAATAATAATAATAAAATCCAGAGCTCTCAGCAATTGCTGTTAGTGGACAGTATCTAGTCACATGACTTAATTTTTTTCTCTCTCTCACTCACACACACACTTACACAAAACTCTAATTTCATGGAATGTTTTTTTTAGAAACAGTAACGTGGAAGAAAAGTATTGCCAACTGGGGGCAGAGTAGAAGCACAAGATCAAAAACATCAGACTATTTTTTTTAAGGGCACAGAATTGGCTTTTCATTTACACAGCTCTGTAACAAAACTCTTCCCCCACCCAAAGAATCAGAAACAACAACTTTTACTTTGATTACGTGATACTTTTATGGATGGTTTGAGATATTTTGATGGGTCATTTCAATTTTGAGCCTGCAGCATCTCTTGGGTATTGCACATCCATTATTAGTGATGTGGTCTATAATGCAGGAGGCCAACCTATTCAGACGGAGAGGTGGAAGCACCCATCTTTGCGTTGTTTTATTTTGTTTAAGGACACATCATATTTAACTTTAAGTGGAAAATGTTTCAACTGTTCAGGCTTTTTTCTAATGTGGGCCTTGTTCCTTCTCTGGATTCATATCTATTTTTTTCAAATTCTAAAAAAGTAAAGAATCTTTGTTAGACTATTTTGGTGGAAGGTATAGAGATTAATATGTGATTTCAGAATATATGATACATATAAACTTAGTGCAATCATTCTGTTTCACTATAAAACATACATTTATTCTTGGTTATATGTGTCAAGTAACTGATCAATCTCTATTTTCTGTTTAAAATAATTCCTATAGATGATGGTGCTATACTTAATGTATATAAGATTCCTGGTTTTGAGCATTTGCCAAGAATTAAAGTTAGATCTATGTTGGATTGTAGTGCATAGAGGATAACTTGCAATTCTTAGCTTAAAAAATGTTGCAAGAAGTACCACCATTTTTTCATATAACATTTTTGGCTTCCTCCATATGGAAATTATTAAAAATTGTATCATAAACCCATGTTTGAGCAAGAACAGGTAACATGCCGTTTTTCATAATCTGATAAAATTTGGCCTTCAGAAATTTTCATGCAGGTTCCAAACATTATGAACTCCAGATAAAAGCATATAAAAGGGTTTGAATAGACTGCAAAATGCCCTGCCAGTCCTTCTATCCCAGCTGTCCCCTTTCTTTGCCTTCCACTCTTCCAACCCTCAAGGATCTGCTAAGCTAACTTGGTGGTCTCCTTTATCTCCCTCACTGTATAAACTAATCTGTCTCTCCCGAAGGAAGGGCAACTCCCTCTTGACAAATTTCTTGAATTTTGAAATGCTCCAGGGGGCCCAAGTTGCTCCTTATGCTTCATTTTCCTACGTTTCTGCATCTTCCTGCTATCCATTTAAATATCTCATTGTCAAGATCTTCCCAGTTGACAATGTCAGTCGTTCCAATTCTGATAGTGAGCTGACTGATGGCCATTCTATCATAGCCCAACTCCAGGCAGTTTTGCTAGCTGACAGTTCATCTTAATTGCTGCCTAAACAAGGTGGTAGAATACCAACTTTTGGTTTCTTGCTGCCATTGTAAGTTTTAAAAATTCTCATTCTTAACAGCCAGATGATCACTCAATTCTCTGGCATGGTCTCCCAATGCTAATGGCCATCTCCAGCAAATCCCCCCTCCCCCCCAAAATATGAAAAGATCTATTGCTTTTCTTTTTCATTAATAACTGGCAATTGGAGAGATATGTATGGTAAATGTGTTCCAAAAATGGGACCAAAGATGGGAACACATTTTTGCCATAGATTCTGGAAGCATAGGTAAGCTTTATTACATTTTTGGCCATTTTATAAGAGTATTTTAATCCTCCATTTTTAATGCTAAAAGCTGAAGAACTGCATCAAGTAAAATTATACCACCACAATATATTCAATGAGTACTGAATGGGTTTTATCTGGCAACTCAAAATCCTTTCCTTCATTACTTTCTTGGCTTAATTAACTGCAGTTGCAATTCTTGTGAACATATTTTTCCCTTCTTGTAAATTTGGTGGCATATCAGGATTTCTGTTAAACATTTTGAAATATGGTGTATCTGAATTACTGTCCTTTTTTCAAAGGATTTAAAAAGAAACACATTCTTATCTATATTGTGGTATTAAAAAATCAGTTCATACAACAGTGTCCATACATACTAAATGAATCAAATTGAACATCTATAGTACAATAATTGGAAAATGATTATCCAACTCGCTCCCATTTGTGCTCCATACAAAATTTGAGAAGGAAAGATCTGATTGGCTTGTTAATTTCTTTTTCATGCTTGGTTTGAGGATATGGCACTATTCATTCCTTCATCCCAAAGAGTTCAAACAGCTTACTGTTGATCTTTAAGTATAGGAGGAATACTTAAAAATCCTTCATATTGCTATTGAAATAGCAACAGTCACTATGTGAGATGGGTGGCAATACAAATATGAATAAATAAACTTGAAACTGTTGTTTATAACTTTGCTGTCCCAAACTATTAATAATTGATATATAACATGCACATATTTTCAGAACTACTATATGCAATTGCAACTGCTGAATACCTGATGTTTAAGGAACCTCTTTCATAAGCACTATTGACTGTTACTAATAAATTATGTAGGTTCAAAATCTTCAAAAATATTCTCATAACTCTAATAACATGGAGGCAGATGTATATCTTTTCATTACACAAAACATGAGTTGCAATATTTATGCTACTGTCATGAGAGGAAGCCACTACTGAAATACAATTTGTCTTTTAACCATTCTAAGGAAGGGGAACATTATACTATCTCCCTTTGAATCTATCTGACTATGGATTGATGTCAGTGGGTTTATAGCTCTTTCTAGACTCATGATCTTTAATTATCTTTTTTCTTCCTGAGACTCACATATATCTTTTTGGATTGGGGCATATTTTAATTCTACAAGCCTGCTCATGAAAAGCAAGACTTGAAGGGTGGAAATGAATTTATGTTTCTTAAAAGGGAAGGCCCATTCAAACTTACATCTGACTGAATCTGCACTAACTGGACCATCAAATTCAAATTACTCCCTTTAGAGAACTGAACATTTTGGGACTTCACATACGTTTTCTAGTAAAAGTATGTGATTCTATGAGTAAAAACATGACATTTTCTGAGGAAAGGGGCTAGAAAAATAATGTTTCTCAACAGATGAAATTCAAAGCCAAACAAAACTACCAGGCAATTAAATATTCACAACTCTCTTGAAAACTGCCTTCAAGGGGGTTCATCAATAGTTCCACATTAAATCAATGGCAGGTATTTACTGGCTTGAATAATCCATTAGAAAAATAATTTTAAAAACCCTAATGCTATCTCCACCCCTCCCCCATCATTGCCCTTTTGGCCACCCTACATTCCACTGTCTCAGCTTGCCCTCATTCCCTCAGCAGACCTTCACCATCTTCTTCTCCTGCACATCTGAATCTCTATGTAGCCTTGTCCAAATCATCAAAAAGTCAACCTGAAAGTCACCCTAGACCTATTTCTTTGATGTTTCTTTTATACATCTATGAATACATTGGCTTGCAGGAAGCTTGCTATCATTCAATTTTCAGAAATACGTCAGTCAGAAATATGGTATTGTAATACTTAATAAGAAAAATAATATAAAATGTCTACATTATTAAGAGAATTCCTTCATCTGACATTGTGCAACGAAGTGCTATCATCCTGATAAAGCTGGCTCAGAAACCTGCAAATTTTGCCAAGCATACAGAAACCTAGTACAGAGACAGTTAATTAGGGTGGCGTCTTCACATTTTACTGGGAACACTTTTTTTTCAGAAAAGAAAGCTTTATCTATAAAAAGAGCAAGAAATAGTCAGGAATATTATTGAATAACTGCCCCTAAAAGAAAGAAGGCAGCAGAAGAAAAAATGCCTGCTGATATTTCAATAGATCGAATATATTTGATGGAAAGAGAGAGAATACCTTTATATAGACAACTTTCGTCCAGTCTCCAACCTTCGTTTTTAGCGAAGGTTGTTGAGAGTGTGGTGGCTCAGCAGTTTCCACTTTTCCTGGATGAAGCGGACTACCTGGATCCGTATCAATCGGGCTTCCGGCCTGGTTTCAGCACGGAGACGGCATTGGTCACACTGATGATCTCTGGAGGGCTCGGGACAGGGGTTTTTCCTCTGTCCTGGTCCTATTAGACCTCTCAGTGGCTTTCGATACCATCGACCATGGTATCCTTCTGCAGCGCCTCGAGGGGTTGGGTATAGGGGGCACTGTGCTTCGGTGGTTCACCTCCTACCTCTCGGGGCGATCGCAGTCGGTATTGGGGGGGGCAGAGGTCTACCTCGAGGGTGCTCTCTTGTGGGGTCCCTCAGGGGTCTGTCCTCTCCCCCCTGCTATTTGACATCTATATGAAGCCGCTGGGTGAGATCATCCGTGGTTTTGGGGTGAGTTTCCATCAGTACGCTGATGATACTCAGCTGTACATTTCCACCCCGAACCAGATCGGTGATGCCCTCTCCGATGACCCAGTGTTTGGATGCGGTACGGATCTGGATGAATGGAAACATGCTTCGTCTCAACCCGGCCAAGACTGAGTAGCTGTGCATACTGGCGTCTCAGCCCAGCTTGGAGTGTCCATCTTTGGCCATAGGGGGAGTGGTATTACCCCCTGTGGATAGGGCGGAATCTGGGGGTCCTCCTGGACGTTCGGCTCCAGTTGGAGGAGCAGGTGGGGGCCGTCGCCAGGGGGGCCTTTGCCCAGCTCCGTCTGGTTCGCCAGCTATGCCCTTTTCTGGACCGAGGCGCCCTGCGCGCGTTACTCATGCCCTTGTTACCTCCAGACTCGACTACTGCAACGCTCTCTATTTAGGACTGCCCTTGCATACCATCCGGAGATTGCAGCTGGTGCAGAATGCGGCGGCGGTGGTGATGGGAGTTTCCCGGTTCTCCCATGTTACCCCCTCCTGCGCTGCCTTCATTGGCTGCGGTTGCACTCGGGTGAGATTCAAGGTCTTAGTTTTAACATACAAAGTCCTTCATGACATGGGTCCCCAATATTTAAGGGAGCGACTCCTGCCGACATCGAATGCCAACCGCCCTGTCGAGCACATGGCAAGGACTCCTTGGGGTCCCGTCGGCTGGCCAATGCTGTTTGGCGGTCCCCCGACGACGAGCCTATTCTATAGCGGCCCCAGACCTCTGGAACCAACTTCCCTAAAGCTCCGTGGCCCCTGACCTCCGCACCTTCCGCCATGACCTGAAGACCTGGTTGTTTAACCAATCCGGTGGTGATTTTTGGGAGGGATGGTTTTTGGGATAGTTTTTATGGGATGAATTTGTAATTGTAATGGGGCTTATTTAGTTTAATCTGTTTTTAATTATTTATTGTTGTTGTTTTATTTGTGAGCAGAGGCTTGAGATGGGGGCATATAAGTCCCATTAATAAATAAATAAATAAATAAATAAATAAATAAATAAATAAATAAATATACCGTGTTTCCCCGAAAATAAGACCTACCCCCAAAATAAGACCTACCCCCAAAATAAGACCTAGTGTGTTTTGGGAGCCAAAAAAAAATATAAGACAGTGTCTTATTTTCGGGGAAACACGGTATGCGATTTGTTCATGGTTTCGTACATGAATAAATGTACATTGTTCTACATGAATATGGTAAGTGGTTTTTTTTTTCATTAAAAAAAAATATAAGGCCTACCCCGAAAATAAGACCTAGTGTGTTTTTGGGAGCCAAAAAAAATATAAGACAGTGTCTTATTTTCGGGGAAACACGGTAGTGTATTGATATTATACATCTTCAATATTTGGTGTGATGTAACAATTTGAAGATTATATAAATAAAGTATTAAATAAAAAGAACAATGTGTATAGTAACCAAAGAATAAAATATGGAGTACAACCTTCAATTTAGCACCTTAGAAAATTTTCCATTAAAAAAAAAACTACACAAATGCTTAGGTTGCGTATCATTCTAAATAACAAGGTCATTATATAAATAGCAACCATAACGGATACAATTTATCACATGCTGATAACAAATTCAGCAAAAAATGACTGCTTGGATACATTTGAATTGAGAGGTGAATCAGAATTATGTATAAGGGGAAGAAAAAAATATAGGAAGATGAAACAAATGAAGATTACAATCTCATCTTCAAATAAATTATGACAAAGTATTCAGTCCTTATAATATGAAGGAAAGAACAAGGGAAGGAACACTACAAAAATTCAAAAAAAGAGATCAGAATTCATTGCCAGTTGACTTTTTTTTTTTTACAGAAAAGCACATCACAGAAAACGGCATTTTTAACTTCAGTCTTCCCTTCCACATGTAGTAACTCCGTTGTTAATAGCCCAGGCAAGGATTATTTATTGACCATCTTCATCACTGCAAAATACAAACGGACAAAAAAAGCTTAAGAATGTTTTCCCCCTTTTTTCCCCATTCTTTCGTTTTCATCACACACCTAGTCCATAACACCCCCAAGAATCTGAATGTCATTTTATTCTATTTGAAATGCATTGCACCATGAAATGCGGCTCATTTTTGCTGCTGACCGACAACTGTCGCTTTAGCCCAGTGTTTTTCAACCTTGGTAACTTTTAGAAGTCTGGACCAACTCCCAGAATATCCCAGAATATTTAGGGCGAGTTCCAGGAGTTGGAAGTCCACAGATGTTATATGTTGCCAAGATTCAAAAATACTGAACCAAGAAGCGCTCTTAGAGTCACAAAAGAGAGGACACCGGCGCAGATTTCCTCTTCGCCACCTCGGACCCTGCTTTGCCTCAGCAAAGAGGGCGCTTCTCCGGCAACGGATTCCTCCCGCCTCCTTTCCCTTCCGAGCCCTCCCCGTCCCCACGCCGGGAAAAATTCCCATGCAGTGGAAGGTAGGTACCGCAAGGCTCAGCTTTTTATGCAGACAGCAATCACTGCAGCGATTCAAGACATTTCTGGCGCTACGGAAGTGACGTCGAAGAAAGTGCCGGCTCCGTCGGAATCATAGAGATAAAAATATAGCCATGCCTTCCTGTTTTTTCTCCAAGGAAAAAAAAGTCCAGTTGCCTTTTGAAAATGCACCTTTGGGACAACCGTGACCTGGATGACTGAGAATGTCTACAGACTTTTAGCTATACCATTTGGGATGAACACTCTTCAAATGGTGTGAGAGTATGAATGGATTTCCAGAAAAACTGTAAAGGAACCATTAACACTACTCAAGTGAGGACACAGATAAACCTCCAAGTGTTTCACTCTCTAAAAAGATGCAAATGACCAGCTGTCTGCAAAGAATATAAATCCTTCCATTCCCCACCATCCAATCAGAACTGAAGAAGCTTCTTGGATAAGAAGCGAAACATCTTCAAAGAAAAAACAAGAAAATCCAGTTGCCTCCTGAAAAAGCACCTTTGGGACAATGGCCAGAAATGTGAATTCTTTCCTAGAGCAAAAGGTGCCCAAAGATGAGGCTCAAGTCCTCACTATCTCTCAGGTAGACTACTGCAATTCACATTATATGGGGCTGTTCTTGAAGGTTACTCGGAAGTTGCTGCAGGCTCAATGCAGCTGCCCATCTCCTTTTCTTTGGGAAGGTATTTGGACGAGGAAGGATTTCCTTAAAGTTGCAGTAGTTTTTATTTAACAATATTTTGTTTAAAATGGTAAATTGTTTTGTCCTGATTTTGACTTGGCTTAACAAGTTTCATACACTGTAAGCCATTTAAATTTGCTAGAATAGGCAGACAGAAGTAACTAAATGAGTATGTTTTTGTCAATCCCTTAATACCCACATAGGGAAGAAGAAAAGCCATCTCTTAATTAAACCAAGTCAATGTAATTCACCAATCACCCATGATTAGAGATAGTCAATGCCATTAGAGAAAAATCCTGCATAGAAACAAGTTTCTCTAGAACAGGTGTATCTTATTACATCAATATAGCTCTTCCAGTAGGACTCCAATATATTGGCTGCAAAATTCTATAGAACCATTTATTTAGATATATAAAAAATATGTTCTGTATCATTTTGGTGCATCTAGAGGTCATCTTGATTTTTGCAACTCAGGTATGATAGTCCTCGTTCTAGACTTGATGCACAAGTTTGTTTGTTATTGTTTTGAAATTAAAATTGGCTAAGCCACTCTTAATTAAGCAAAGGAATGATGCTATATGAAATATTCCAAAGTGTACATGCATTGCATAGTGATTGTGGGACTGAGAAATAAATACAATAAAATGAGTACATCACAGAACAATTTTAAATGTGAAAGTGTTGTATCTTATGATTCTTGATGAATGTATTTTTTTATGTACACTGAGCGCATATGCACCAAAGACAAATTCCTTGTGTGTCCAATCACATTTGACAAATAAGGAAAGATATCTTCAGAAGATTTTTAACCTGAAAGGCCTAACAATACTTGTTAATGACAATACTCTGTAGGTTAAGAGTAAATTAGGACTACCAGATTTAGACTGAAAAAGACCAATAAATTACTAGATGTCAGCAAAGAAAACTAGTGACTGTTGGGATTTTTACAATCCCAGCTTGAAAATCCTAGAAAAGATATGAGCTCATTTATAAATAACCTTCAGCCAGACCTACTATACGTTCCTTAAATTGTTTTGATGAACAGTTGCAAGATGCCCTTTCTCAGCCCATGCTCATTAGCCTGCAATATAGAATGAAACCCGGATTAAAAATGTACAAATTTTTATTCTAATCGAGATGAGGAAGCATATCAATTCTTTCTCCTGGCTTTAAAAAGATAAGATTCCTTTAGCTGAACCCAGCTGGGGACGTCATGGCAACGTTTTTCTTGGCAATAATATGGGAGGGCCGGGAAACCTTCTTTCCTTGTAGTTTTTATTGTCTTCGCGGTCCAGCGCTGACATTTTCCGGTCGCCCGGCCTCCAAACTCTGATCCGAGTTTATGACCTTAGGCAAGGTCGGCTAAGCACAGCCACTTGCGGTTCCCGAACAGCCCAGTTAAGAGTTAGAATTACACCCCTAAGTTCTTCCTCGACCCGCGAATGGACGCGCAGGAAGAAAGAAAAAAAAGTCTCGAGAGGAACCTGGAAGTCCTTGATGCGGCCGATAGAGACACCACTCTTCCGAACAATCTTTACGGCTGACATTATGACGCAGAGGAGGGAGGCGGAGAAAGAACAGCGGGTCAAGGGTAAGAAGGGGCGTGGTGGCGGTAACCACGGTAGCCTCGGCTTTTTCTTAATCGGGAAGGAAGTAAAGCACCATGTGGACACGCTATGGCAGCCTCTGGGGAAGCAGGTGAGAGGGCCTGTCTTGCTGGTCGAGAGTGGGGAGGGTTTTTTTTTCCTCTTCCCCCTCCGGTAAACGCGGACCGCTCCCCGTCCTGAGCTCTTAATCCCTTGGAGGGCGCCAATGAAGCGAGGGACGGGTCCAGGGCGCGAGCATGTCAGGTGTGTGGATTGGGGTGGAACGTTAGGTAAAAGGTGAACGGCGCGCGCGCGTTCTACCCTCGCTGCCCCCCGCCCAGGGAAAAGGCGCGCGCTCCTGAACGCTGCCGCTGCTGCGAGTTTTTGCTCGTCTCTTGTGCAGCCGAGGAGAAAACCCGAAGGTGCTTCTTGCGTTCAGGTGTTTTCCATCCCTCTCCGAGTACACAGAATAAACTTATGCAGTTCATGCATTTCGGGCCTCCCTGACTCCGGGGAGATAGTAGTTGTACTTGCGACCTCTGCTGTTGTACTAAGCCGTCCGGAGGCGTGGAAGGCGTTGCCGGTATCCTGGAGGTTGACTCGTTTGCTTTTTCGAAGCAGAAAAAGCAGCAGGAGAACGGCTGCCAGTTTTATTGCCGTCAGGCAATGTCACGGGGTAGCATCGATTATTTGAGATTCCGGGTCGCAACCGCTTCCGAGCACGCTGTAGTTAACAAATCCTACTGGCTGTATTGCCCTCACATAGGAACCTGAAATGTATATGAAGCAGATTATGGTTTAACGTGGGGAGCTGAAGGAAGCAACTTTAAAAAGAATATTACGTCTTATGACGGCTTGCTGCACGTATCATGCTAAAATATAAAACCAAAAAGGCTTGATTTTCGGATGATGGTTTCTGAATCTTGATGTATGATTTAATATGTTCGGTGAACACTGAGCAGTCCTTCATCATTCTCCTTCCTCAGCACATTTAAAAGCACGACACTGACCTTGCGTTCCTGCATAGCTCAGACTAAAAGTGCACTTTTGCCATCTGCAGGATATACCCAAGCATTTCATTCTTGGTTTCTTTCTTCCTTTTTTGCAGCTTCTGGGTTTTTTTAAATTCCTTTCTGTAAAGCCTAAAGAATAAACAGAAAAGATTGATACATAAATTACACTTTTGCTGCACATTAATTAGCAGCTAAATAAAAAAAGGCAGGCTTAAGAAGAAATAAGCCAATACTAAATTTGAAATTCTATAGGCATTGAATTTATTTGTCTTAGCACAATATAATAATGATATGATAATGAGTTTTAAGTAACATAGTGATGTATAAATGAACTGTATAACTGCAGCTGAAGTAGACATGAAGATGCATCATTGATAGTTTGGGAGTGTTAAAGAAAACCTTTATAACATTTCTTTGTAAACTCGCAGAAACTATATTAGAATCCCCAACATAGTTCTTTTGAAGTTTGACTGTGCTAATAGAAAAAGTGTAAATTGCTTTGGTTATGTTTTATTCAGTTTTTTTCTTAGTTGTTGTGATATGACATTGTTCATTAGTTGGCTTAGGATAACATAATTTGGTTATTACTTCTTTACTGTGGAATTTCAAATAGATAAGTTACAGTACTGTTACCTGTCTTTTTCTACTGTGTTTTTTTCTCTAATGTTAAATTAAAAACAATCATAACTATTCCAAACAGAATTTATATCTTGGTATGTAATAATAATAGCTCCTGATATTATCCTAAAGTATAATGAAACAGTTCTTTAAATATGGCTCTATAATGGAATATATATTACATGCTTTAAAAAAACTGCAGGAAAATACAAAAAAATCCCAACTACGAAAAATATACAAAAAAAAAAAAAATCCCACAGTTCATTCCATCTCTTTAGTGGTAGATAAGCATAACCTTTTAAATAAATAATTTGTTTTAAATAATTGGAGGTTAATCAAAATGAACAACTAAACTACATATATTCAGGATATGCATAGTGTATGCTCCTGTCAGCTCATTTGTATGTCTACTATTTAAGAATAACTAAATGAATTGAACCAGTGGACTTTCAGACTTACTAGTCTTTCATAAGGACTAAAAGCAATGGAAATATTTCTATTACTTCAGAAGTACAGTATGTAACAATGGACATCAATAAACATCAAGTGCTCATTTTGGAGTATGCTTTTAATATCTTAAAATAATCTCACAGCTAATAGATAAATTATGGAAAGGGAGAAAAGCTAACTGAAGGAAAGAAGTTAATAATGATTTAACTTCTCCAGCAATACTTATTGTTTTTTATTTTTATTTTTATTTTTTTTGTTTTAAAGATGGTTTTACATTGTGTAAGCCACCTCGAGTCACCATGGGTGAATAGGCGGCAATATAAATAAATTAAATAAATAAATAAATATGTTGGAATTTATTTATATTTGATTATTTCCTCTGTCTTAGGAAATTATCTGATGAAAAGCAGTGCCAAGTATATAACTGAAAGTTGAATATTCAGGTAGTCCTCAACGTATGACCACAAATGAGCCCAACATTTACATTGCTAAGTGAGAAATTTGTTAAGTGAGTTTTGTCCTGTTTTATGACTTTTCTCACCACATTGGTTAAGTGAATCATTGCAGTTCGTAAATTAGTAACATGGTTGTTAGGTGAATCTAGTTTCCCCATTGACTTTGCTTGTCAGAAGGTCACAAAAGATGACCGCATGACCCTGAGACATTGCAGCCATCATAAATACATGCCAGTTGTCAAAGGTCCAAATTTTGATCAGATGACCACAGGGATGCTGCAATGGTCATAAAAATTGGTCATGTCCTTTTTTTTCACTGCTGTTGTAATTTTGAAGGTCACTGAATGAATGGTTGTAAGTCAAGGACTACCTGTATATTGGCTGCTAGAATTTTGAACAGGCCATTTTTGAAACCACATATTACTATAGAGATAATATGAGTCACAAGATAATTACATGATCATTAAAAATAAAAGGACCAAACAGTCAGCATCATGTACTTTTCCTCTCAGTGATCAGTTATAAAACCAAGGATACAAAAATGTTTCCCATTCCTAATATCTGTACAATCCCTTTTTAAGGTAATAAATTTGGATATCTTTGTTCAGAATTTGAGTATTATGGAATAACTAAGATAAATTTCTGGAGAAATAAAGCAAGTTATTGAGAATAGCATTGTAGATAATTTTTTTGTTATTTTGTGGATGATAAATTACTAATATTTTAAAATGTTTGCTTAATTGCAAAAACTGTAAAAATTGTGATTCACTATTACATGACTTGGGAGTCATGTAAGAAGAAGAAAAGAGAAATGTTTCAATTTTCCTACCAGTAAAGTTTTAGTTTGTAATTAAAAATCATAGAAACACCTTTTTAAAATGCTGCATTAAGTTTAGCTTCATTATTAGAAAATACCTTACAGATTGCACCTGAAAATATCATTGGTTACACATCAACTTTATAAAAAGTATTTCTGATTAACACAATCACATTAAAAAAAAACATTTTAAAGCATGTAAGTGGCTATTTTTTTTAAATAAGAAAGGGTCTTTGGTTGTAAATCTAGGTAAGTATCAATCATTAAAACTGACACATACTTTCCAACTTGTCTAGCCACTTAATCTGTTCCACGTTCTTTCAACATTCATGTGCATATATTTCTCTCCTTTTTCTTTTATCTCAATCCTCTCCCTTTGGCTTAAAGTTCAATGTGATCAATGTTATCTGTAATTAATTATTCCATGTGATACAAGAAATATTTTGTTAACTTACTTGGCAACGAAATCCTGATATCAATTGTTCTCTTTCTCTTTTTTAAAGAATCCGAACTTATGCAATGTTTGTATTCCTAGAGACAACTAAGTTGTATTTTATATTGCCTGCATTATCATGTGGTATACTTTGTTCATTAGTGTGAAAGCAGCCAGTTACATCTTTTATATCCATTAAGCCACCAATCATACCTGGGTTTCCATGTGAATGCGTCTGTGAACTCCAGCATATTCTGCATAGTTCACAGTACATACAGCTGCACACAGCTCCAGTAAAATGGAATAGTTGCTTGAGCAAATACTTTACCCACATCACACTCCCTTTCTTTGGCATACTGCTCTGCCAGTCTTTTGTCTTGTATCTGCTACATTCCTGGCTGAGCTACAAACTACATACCACGGCATTCTTCCCTAAATGCTAGTTAGAGAAGTATATATCTTCCAAATGTTTTATTAAGGTTTATTATAGTACAAAATACATTTAAATTAAGATTTAAAAGGGGGGGGACACTACATTTGCATCAACAAAATTTTCTGTAATTGCAATAACTGTTTAGTTACAAACCATTTCTATAACTACACAATTATTCAATCTTCAAACTAAAATCTAAGATCCTTTTTGGTATGTTGAGAATAAAACCCAGAAGTGTTTTCCCAATGGAAACAGGACCAAATAAAATCTCTTTGTTTAAAAAAATTTACATTGTTATCTCAATTTTTCCCCATCTTATTTTTTTCATTGTGAGAAATAAGGTGTTTTTCTAGCTACATTTAGAATATTTTCTGTAGTGCTATTGTGTATAATAACAAAAATCACAATATTCTTTCAGTGGAATTCTGGGAATTGAAGTCTACACATCTTAAAAAGTTGCTACCCTTGAAAAATTGTGAGTTAAACAGTGAAAGAAAAACAAGGCAGATTATGTTAGCAGCAAATGTAATGGTGGCTCCTGAAGAGCATGACCTCTTGGATGAGATGTGACTTGGAGACAAGGATATCTGCAGGACTTTATAGACAACCATTAGATTGGCAACAGATTTTTAGTCCCATTTAGTAATGGGGGTTCTGAGGGTGGAGGGTAGGGAAACAACTAAGAATGTGAGAGAAAGAGGGAGAAATTATAGTTCTGTATGAAGAGAAAAAAGCATGTTGCTTATTGAATTAAAGAGATAAGTGCATTCTAGCAATTTTGTTCAGAAATCTAAGAGCCATTTTTCCTAGAAACAGTGCTGGTTATTTAATATATTCAAAATTCCATAGTGAAAAACTTAATTCAGAATGTCAAAATCATACAGCTTTATATATTATGACTGGAAAGGATGACCATCATGGATTCTGAGCCTACTGTCACTGTCTTGTGAACCTTAACATTTTGGAGACTACCTTTTTCCTTGCTGATATACAACAGCTGCCTGGAGGTACCAAGGAAAATATTGATTTCTCCTTCCTGTCTGTTACGATTCCTGGATAGTAAATGGATCCTGAACCTGCTACCACTGGCTGCCAGGGAGCGTGGTATGAGAACCTTCCACTCACCCCATCTGCTGTGCCAGTGGGAAAGAGAGGGCAGGGGAGATTGAATGTCTTAGCACCTCATTTTTTAGGGATCCCAAGTGTAAGTGTAGAACTATATGAAAAACAAGAGTATCTAAATGTGGAATTTCATCGGATCTCTACATTTCTTAAAAATGAAGGAATATTTTGATTTTTGTCTTCATGCAAACTAGCAGATGAATAGATGAATGTTGTGGTAAACTTAGAATGATTTATGTTGGAAATGGAGAGAGAAATAAATTGAATATTGCTTTCTGCTGTTAGTATGGGCAATATATAGTGGCCATTAATATTCAATTGATGCAAATGCAACATTTTACCTTATATGTCATCTGATTATTATAACTAGTTTCTTTCAATGCTGCTTCTTGTTGATTAGATATTAACAGTGAGGTAATAAATACTGCCCTTTGAGCTTGTTGATGTCATCTTTCCTGGGGTCAGGCTAACTCAGTTTTCCAGCTATGGACTTTCAAAGGTGATAGGAAAATGTTTTAGATGAAAAAATAAATTATTAATACTTCATAAAAAATATATCTCACTAGGTTTCATACTTTTATACTTAACACTGGAAGCTCTGTAATACATGATTTTTTTTATTGTTGCCAGTCTTCAGTTTGTTCTGAATATTTTATATTGTTTTGTTTGTAGTATAGATTTTGTTTGATGCTAAAGAAGTTTTCTAGGTGCTAAATAATAATACCAACATTGAAACTATAATATTAATCCTAGGAGCAGTGAGTATTTAAATATGTTGGCACATTGGATGATATGGCAGCTTACTTTGTGGCAAAGACCATAAAAACCATAGGCTAACACCTAACTTTAAGTTCAATTCTACTCATGTACGTTACATTTGTCTCTGTAACTTGATATTTCTAATTCCTTCTCTTCTTGCTGCTAAATTAACAAAATGTTTCAGAACTTTAGTAAGTACATAGGAGAAAAAAGTTATGTGAATTATATGGGTAACGGCACTTTTTATCTATTTTGCAAATAGATAATTATCCTTTGATCCTTTAGTTTATACATAAACTAAAGAGGAAGAATATTGACTTCTATAATCAAGATATAAAATAAAAAGTGAAATAATATGAAATGTTTTTGACAAGTCTAACTTCACTCAAGCTTTGTTATAATTATAGTAAATAGTAGAGATTACACAAAAATGATCATAAAATATTGCTATTTCTTTTCATCTTTGAAGCTTCCTTGCAAAAGTCTTGTTCTCAAGTGTTACTGTGTAATTTAAATTGAAAATGATGCCATCAGTTTATCAGTTCAAGATCAAGCACCTACATCTATCAAATTCTGTTTTTAAAATGACACATTATTAATGTATATTTTCTTTAGAAATAATTCTCATATTTGGTTATAAATAAATCCAAAAGTTTTCAGAGCAAGTTGAATAATAACCACTTATTTTCAGCTTAGAATGTTAATATTTTTAGATTCTATAATGACTATATAGAAATATGATTCTGCTTAATGAAAAATTTAAAATTAAAGTTATTTTTTCTGCTTTTGTATTCTGTTTTATTAATTGGACTTTTAACTATATTTTTGTTCATAAGTTGGGTGCACATATAACAAAGCCACTGTGTTTAAGACTTTAATATTTTACTTTCTTATTTTATCAGGGTTTTTATACATTTGATCTATATAGCAATAGCACGTAGGCTTATATACCGCTTCACAATGCTTTACAGCCCTCTCTAAGTGGTTTACAGAGTCAGCATATTGCCCACAACAATGTGGGTCCTCATTTTACCCACCTCAGAAGGATGGAAGGCTTGAGCCTGCTGAGTTTTGAACTGCCAAATTGCAGGCAGTTGGCAATCAGCAGAAGTAGCCTCCAGTAGTGCACTCTAACCACTGTGCCACTGCAGCTCATATCATCTCATTATGTTTGCCAAGCTTGCTAATATATTCTGATACTTTCCTATCCATTGTAATAATTGTTGATGAAGCCTGAGTGGAAGGTATAATATGTGAAATATATGAAATTAAAAAGTATAAGAAAATTTTTATATACTTATTCTGTTTTGAGAATTTGAGAAAAAGTCTGTCCATTACTGTGCGAAAAGTGCACTGCTTTCATTTTTCCATTCCCACATTTCTTTTTACTTATTGTTCATCCTGACTCTTTGCTATATATCATCATTTCCCTATGAGTTTCTGTCAGTAACTTTGAGTTCTTGCAACCTCTTGATTGTGTCAACTGTGACATCTTGTGACCTTTTCACCCTGTCACCTCTTTTTTACTTGATTTCAATTTTTCCAAGTAAGATCTCCAATTATTTTTGTCTTTGTATTATGTATTTAAATTATTTAAACTGTTGCTTCATTATTAAAACTTATTAGTTCTTCATTTTATTTAGTAAGGCACTGTATTGCAGAAATCTGGAATGGGAGGCAGGAAAACATGCCAAAAAAACTAATACTCTGTGTAGCATTTATTTGTCCTGTTATTCAGTCAAGAGCGATAGGTTGTCCACTCCACACTCTGCCAGGATTTCTTTTAAATATGGTTTGAAAAACAAAACCCAGATCAGACTAGTTCACATATGGCTAAGTGCCAAATCATGGTTTATAAAGCACTGAGGCTGGGTTACGACATCATAATCAGTGAAACTAAACAAATCACGGTGTGGTTTTTAGTATGATACATAAATCCAGTTTTCCCTTACCTGTTTATTTTCCTCATGTAGTACTTTTTTATATAACATACAGAATAGCTTTCAGAATTATAATAATACAAATATTTTCAGAAGGTTATTTCAACTATCTCTTGGTAATGAAATAAGCTGAATAACTTTCTTTCTTTTCTAGGATAGAAAGTTGCTACTTTATCTCAGGGAAATAATCTCCTGGATTCTTTTTCACCAATGTAACATATGAAAACAATGGGCAGATGATATCAGTTAAAACTGCTTTTGGCAGCTGACTATCAGACAGCAAGCAACTACGTAAGCAACTGCAATCCAGACTGCAAGGATTTTTACTATTCCAGGCACTGGGAATTATGTGCAGTGTCTGAGTACTCGGAGTAACTGCAGTTTCTATGTAGATCACTTTAGGATTTATAATAATGTCTGTTCATGCCACAGAGAGTGACATTCCTAGATTTTTTGTGGGCGGTGAAGATGGGGAAGAACTTTTGGATTGTGCCAGAGCTACCAATTTTGCCTCCTTCTACGATCAGGATGATGATGATGAAGAGTATGATTCTGTACGTACTGTGTTTATTTTATTTTTATTATTTAAATCATTTATATAGCTGCCCATAGTTTAGATTGGGGTTATCTAGTGCTACAAGTAACTTATGTATCAGAATTTGAAAGAGTTTTTAAAATTAAGATATTTTTTTAAAAATGGGTTATGCCACAGAAAAGTAAAATTTAGTATCTAAAATTAATCTCTGGTTCCTATAGTATCAAAACATGTTACTCATACTTTGCATAGAAAATAGTTTCTTTTGTGTTGCAAGTAGTGCAAAGATTTCTCTTCCATTTGTGTAGTAGTGCAACTGGCTTCTAAATACAAACTTATGTAGCTACAATTCAACAATGCTGCTACCATAACTATTACAACTCATTACAAGTCTTATTAAAGGGTGGTTCTACAGATTGTGCTTTCTGTAATTTAATAACCTAATGCACTGAAAGATGTTTTCACTTTCAAATGGTAACCTCAAATTTATATAATGTTTTTTTAAATCTTGTGAAATGGGCATAATAGTTTTTTCTTTATGCAAGAAGTAGTAAAGCAATTTTTTCTTTATACTAATTTTACTGTATACCTTATGCAAAATTAAGCACTAATTTCCAATTCATATTTTATTCTTAATACATGAACCTAATAATATCATGAAATTTGTTTATCAAACAAGGATAGAAACATTCCCTTAATTGATAGCATAATTGATCTTAACAATTTTTTTAGCCACCAGAAAGACAGATCTTGGTTGGAATATGTTCTATGGCAAAAAAATCCAAATCAAAACCAATGAATGAAATCCTTGAACGGCTTTCCATGTTTAAATACATCACAGTAGTGATATTTGAAGAAGATGTCGTTTTGAATGAACCGGTAGAAAACTGGCCTTTATGTGATTGTCTCATTTCTTTTCATTCTAAAGGTGATCGCTGTTTATTCAGTACAATGTAAAAATTTTCATTCTGTGAAACATTTTGTTATAATTTTATGAATATTTTTTTAAATAATATTGAATAGTATTATTGAAATCTTTCTTACATTGAACCATATTTAAAGAATAATGTATTTGAATTTCTAGTGATATGTAAGAATAGATATAGTCTAATGTTTCAATATAAATATAGTACGAGCTGATTAAGATTATTACAGTGATGTAAAGTATCATTGGTCCACTTTATACAACAGTTAAAAATACTTAATCTTGGAAACAATTTATGTCAAATTATGCTCATACTAATTTTGGAAAGAAGTACATAGTGCATTGGAAACATGTATAACAAAACCTTTTGAGCCTGCCTTTAAATTGATTTAACTTAATATCTCTGCTATTCTCAATTTCCCCTTTGTTTTGTTATTTTGCTATTTTAAAAGAGTTGGAATTCTAATGAATGCTTAATCACACATGTTTTATCAAAAATGAGTCTAATTTAGTGAAATTTAAATGATTGTAATGTTATTTTCTCCTTGAGTTTAAAAATTATGTTAATAAAATACTAGATTGCTGGTTTACTGTTGTATTTGAATTGATAGTTAACTGATATAGGATACCTGATGTTTCAGTTGAACAAAATGGGGTAAACAAAGTAAAGAGAAAAGCTTTTAAAATAGGATGGATGAAACTATAAAACTGTAATTCAAGTAATTTTTTAGACGAAGGAATTTGAAATAATTTGTAAAACTTATCTAGAATAAATCAATTGTGAAATGCCAATTATAAGTTGTAATTCTTATGCATTTAAGAACTATTTAAAAATGAATATAGATTTTCTTTGCTACATTTTGTTTAGGATTTCCATTGGACAAAGCAGTTGCCTATTCTAAACTCAGGAATCCATTTGTTATTAATGATTTGAATATGCAGTATCATATACAAGACAGGTAAATAAACTCTATCTCCTAGATGTAAATGCCTCTTTTGGTATTTTCCTTGCATTTTATTAACTGAAAACCTGCAAGTGTACCTCTGGCGTACCAGTATGATCAAAGTGGAATATTAGTTACTGTATTTGCAAAGAATATCCTATTTAAAGCACATCTGAAAATGTTTAATTTTCAAGTTTACATTTTTCAAGGTATGTATTTTGTTCGTCTTTATTATGTTTTATTAACATGTTGCTTATTTATTAAGCTCTTTTTTCTCAAGGATCTTTAGTGTTTCTAAATGATTCCTCCTCTTCTTTTTTCCCTTTTGATTGTACACATTCATTATGAATGCCCTTGACAAGGCCATATTACTGTTATATTACTGTGTTATTCCTACTATCAGCATTAAGCTGTTACAGAGAACTGCAGATTTTCTAGAATGCAGTAATTATCTTCAGTGAGAATTTGACATCAGTAATGCTAACCTAAAGAAATAAGTGCTCAAATTCGATTGTACACTTATCCTCTAATCTGATTGTCCTGCATCAAAGTAACTTGAAAGAGGTTTTCATCCTAATTCTCACCATCATGTTTTCTTTCTCTTGTGCAAATAGGCAAATGTACTGTAATACTTTAAAACTGAATTAGAAATATCCTGTGTCTAGGACTAGAAGTTCTACGTTTTGCAACATTTTGTTCCAGCTTTTAATAGTGTAACTTTCTAATTTGTTGCAAGTTTACACAAAATTGTCTGACTATCCTGTGATTTTAATTAGAAATTTTTTTCATGTTTTTCCAATAACTGCAATGTTTTGTGGGATATATTATTTCTTTTCAGGAGAGAAGTTTATGGCATCCTTAAAGATGAAGGCATTTTACTTCCTCGTTATGCAGTCCTAAACCGGGATCCAAATAATCCCCAAGGTAATTATTATACTGGCATTTCAAAGGACTCATCTACAAACAGTTGTTCTTGTCTGTTAATAAAATGTTATTTTTGTGTCTATAATCAACGTATGAATTGGGAGTGGAAGATCACATGGATGGTCTTTGTTACAAGGTTAAAAAGAAAAAAAAACTTTGTAACTGATAGTATATAGTAATTTTTTTAAACCTACTGAACCCAATGGAACTTCAAAATAAAGTTCTATAGGAATTTAGTTCATAAAAGTACTTAATTTCATTTTCTTTTGCTAGACTTGCTAAACAAGCTGTCATTTCAATACAATGGTTTCTTTATTTCAGAAAACTTTACAAGTAGATGCTTGTGTCAAAATGATTCATATTTTATGGGTATATTCTTTGATTTTTCTTTTCTATAGACTAAACTTTCCTTTAGTTAGGAAAACTTGGTTCCATTGCTCCTTTTATAGCCTTCAGTGTTCAGTTTCCTGTAACACCTAGGATCAAATACAGAAAATATAATAAGTTTTGATGTTAATTGATGATTTTTTTTCTTTTTAGGCACTCATTTATTTTGGCTCTCAACACCCTTAATGTTTTGTTTGTTTGTTTGTTTATGACTTCAGATAGCCTTCATTTCTGTTCTGGGGAAGAGGGACTCAGTTAAAAAGTTACAATTTCCCAAAAAACACTTTAAGGCAATGTAGCCACAATCAGGTGCATTTTATCCACAACACTCAACTGCATTGTAGTAACAAGCCAACTGCATTTTATCAACAGCTTGTTCCTTACAAACAATGAAGCTGCAAATCATAAATGTATGTTTTGTTTTTAGGTTGTTGTATCATTCAGTATTGGTGATCCTTTTAAATGTAATGAGAGGGAAACCATGTCTTCCAGTTTTCCTTTTCTGGCTTGTGGCCAAAAATGCTATTACTGTATTCAAACAACATAGCAATCTAAAAGTAAATATTTATGTCCATGTTGTTGCTGAAAAGAGAAATCGTTCAGCACACTAATTGTTGTCCAGATGTATTCTATGTGAAGTAAAGTTTGGCAGTAAAAGCAATTTAGATGGTTCTGTCTGCTCTTTTTAATATATTCTTTCTAATCTTACTTTTCTATTGCTCTTCCGTTCCATTTACTACTAGGGATCATTTCTAGAGCTAATCATGCTTTCAGAATTATTTGGAAAACATGCTTTCATTTGCACAGCAAAAGTATTGTAGCATCTCTGTAATATAACCACATCTTTTTTTCCAGACATCTCTGAAATTCTGAAAAAAAAGAGAGATGGCTAATTTAATGATTTACTGTATCATAATATATGAAGAATCAGTTAAGCTTCAATAAATGCTTAACAAGTCCCATTACCATTTTCTTCCACAACCTCCCTGCTTTGTTTTTTAAGCTCTTCCTGCAATTCTTCCTCAACTCATTCTGATTTGCCTCTCCTTCCGAGGCATTACGGTCTTATTTCTGTTCCACACTGCCTCTTTCAGTATTCATTTGTTCTGCCTTGTGACTTCCCACTTATTTTTCTGTTTGTTTGCTTGATTTTTATGGTAGTAATAATAATAGCTCACTTTAAAGCTCTGAAGCAATATTTATTTACACTAGCAAATTGATTTATAATCATAAATAGGGAAACAGAGTAAAAAGATACTTTGTACATTTATAACTACACCTCTGTGGTCTTGACATATTCCATAAATCCCTATGCAGGCCTCAATAGGAAAAAAATGTTTGCTTCTCTCTGGTTTAGTATGTTAAGTTTCAAAGTTGTTGAACTTCATGGGTTCAAATACATTTAGAGATTATAGCCAGTTTTCTTGTCTTAATTTATAATGTATTTTTAAATCTGTGACTGAAACCTGAAGCCTGTATTTATTTATGTTTTTTTTCCCAGAATGCAATTTGATTGAAGGAGAAGATCATGTGGAAGTGAATGGGGAAGTTTTCCAAAAGCCGTTTGTGGAAAAACCAGTTAGTGCAGAGGACCACAATGTGTATATTTATTATCCAACATCTGCTGGTGGAGGAAGTCAGAGGCTCTTTCGGAAAGTAAGACTAATATAAATTACACAAGAATAGTTTGCTCCTTCTTTTAAATATTCTGTGATGATGGTAGTCATGATTGGATTGAAAAGAATAGCATTCCTTAAAAAAGGAAAGGGAAAAGAAATTAATTCAACAATTACCTGATGAAAATGCCCCCCCCCAAAAAAAAAAATCTTCCGGAGGAAAAGAAATACATTGTACAAAAATATAATGAAAAATTATACAGACGGGATCAAATAGAGAGGGATAAGATAGAACAATATCTTAAGGGAAGAAACCTGCCACAAATTTCAGAAGAAAACAAACAACTTTCAGATAAGGGAATAACACAGAATTAGAAAAAGCAATCAATAAACAGAAAAACAATAAAATGCCAGGTCCAGATGGGATTCTAGGAAATTTTTATAAAGCTTTGCAGGAAACTATGCAACCACTGCTGTTAAAATTGTATAATGAAGCACTATTAAAAGCAAAACTACCAAAATCATGGGGAGAAACATACGTATCACTGATACCGAAAGACCATTCTCAAATTCAGAAATACAGACAATCTCATTGCTGAGTGCTGACTATAAAATATTAATGACTATTATGGCAGAAAGATTGCAAATAGTTTTGAACGAAGTAATACATTCGGACCAAAATGGTTTTCTCCCAAAGAGACAAATTAGGAATAACACCAGGACAGTAATGAATATTTTGGAATACTATGAAGCACATCCAGAGAAACCAGTAGCACTGGTTTTTCTGGATGTGCAGCAAACATTTGACAATTTAAATTGGGAATTTTTCTTATATCAGATGAAAGAGATGAAATTTGGACCAAACTTTGTAAAAATGGTAAAGGAAATATATTCAAGTCAGAAAGCCAGTGTAAAGGTAAATGGGGACTTTACGGAAAGATTTTACATAGTTAAAGGTGTGAGACAGGGCTGTCCGATCTCACTTCTGATATTTATACTTGCAATAGAGGTTTTATTGAATCCAATTAGAAATAAAAAAAATTACAGGCACTAAGATAAAAAGGAAGAGTATAAAACACAAGCATTTGCTGATGACATGGTATTTTTTGTAGAAAATCCGAACGAGGTTGGGAAAATATTGTTAAACGAAATAGATGAATATGGTAGAGTAGCGCGTCTTAAAATCAATAAAAACAAAACTAAAGTGTTAGTTAAAAATCTTTTAGAATATCAAAAAAAAAATTAGAAAAGGAAATGGAACTCCAAATTACAAATAAAATTAAATACTTGGGTATCTGGTTGACAGCAAAATGTTCGTCTTTAAAGGAAGATAATTATGATAAATTACTTAACCAAACAAAGAAGTATTTGGAAATATGGGGAAAATTGCAACTGTCCTTAGTAGGAAGGATTGCTGCAATAAAGATGAACTTGCTACCAAAATGGCTATACTTATTTCAGACTGTACCGGTAAAGTTAAACAAAAAATTATATGAGGTACTAAATAAGATGATAACAAAATTTATATGGCAAAGTAAAAAACCTAGAATCAGATTAAAACTATTGCAGGATAATAGATACAGAGGTGGTTTCAGACTCCCTGACTGGGAAATATATCAACAGGCAGCAACATTAACTTGAATTAGAGATTGGATGTCTTTAAACAACAGGAGAACATTAACGCTTACAGGGACATGACTTGCAAGTTGGATGGCATGCCATCCTATGGGAGAGAAATAAAAAGACATATTCACATGTTATACAACATTTAATTAGGAAGGCGTTAATAGAGATTTGGTGTAAAATTAAATCAAAGCACTATACTAAGATACCGGGCTGGCTTTCAACTATGGAAGCAATGTTCAACCCAAATGCTATGGATATTTCTAAAATGATCAGGGAGAACAGCTATTAGATAACCATGGAAATATAAAAACAAATCAAAAATTGAAGAAGGAATTAAGTTAGACTGGTGGCCCTATCTGCAGGTGCAAACAAAGTATAAAAAAGATATGGAAGAATTTGGTATAGAGAGAAAGGAGCAGAGGAGGAGTTAGTAAAACAGACAATGATAGCATGGATGAAAAATTTTGGATAAAACATTCAATTAGAGGATTGGGAAAGACTTTGGGAGAGAAATTATAAATTTAACAATGGCAGCCTTGTATAGAGAAAAACTTTATAAAACGTTCTATCATTGGCATCTAGCATTATTGAGATTGGCCAAGATATATCCAAATTTGAGTCCAATATGTTGGAAGTGTAAACAAACAGGTACCTTCTTTCGTATGTGGTGGTTGTGCCCCAAAGCCAAAAAATTCTGGAATAAAATAAAAATTTAGCTGCAAGAAGTAACGAAGGAAAAAATAGAATTCAAACCGGAAATGTTTTTATTAGGGATAATTAGAGGCGAATATAAAAAGAAATTGAATATCTCATAATACATATTCTGACAGCAGCGAGAATAACCTATGCTCAAAATTGGAAAGCAGAGGGTAATCCCACGGACAATATGTTAATTAGAAAAATTATGGATTGTGCGGAGATGAATAAGCTTACTATGGAGTTGCAAGAGAAGGAAAAAAGAGAATTCTATATGGTCTGGGATAATTTATAGATAATAGGAATAATAGATAGCATATAATGTAAATATGAATAATGTATATATGTATATAGATATGAATAATGGAAGATGGAAAAAACAGATGCTACAATGTATTGCAAAAATTGTAAACATAATTTGTGTTTTTTCTAATTGTAGAACTTTAATAAAATCTTTTTTAAAAAAATAGCATTCCATTCTGAGAGTTACCTTGCAAATTGCATTATCTGAAGAATTACAGATAATTTGTATATCTGTGCTTCATAATGAGAGGTAGGATAGAATGAAGCGGAAATAAGTAAGAAAATACTACGTAGATACAAAAAATGGCTGCTAAATACCACAAGGTAGATTTGATCTGTAAACAAGGAATTAGATTATAGCTTAGTTTAGATTCATTTTGTAGTCCATCTTTCTGCAAAAAGATATGTTATTGAATGTATTCTTCTCCCCACCATATAAATAAAGAAAGTTTCAGGAATACATCAATTATAGCGTGATTCTCAACCTATGGTCCTCTTTGAAGAGTCATGATGTTCTCACAGGGGGCGGGGTGTCTGTGAAGGCTTGAAGAAATATTATTTAAATCTTGAGTTTAATTTTGCTGGTCCATGACCATGATCCATGGCCACACAAAAGGAGGTCTGTGGTGAATAAAAGGTTGAGAACCACTGAATTATAGTATTCCCATCAGCCTGATGAGTGCTTTTTACCTTTCTCCCATAACAGGTTCAAGATGTAGAAATAAATTTTAAGTGAATTCTTCCTTCATAACAGAATAGAGTATGCTATTCTCAATTTCTTTTCTTCATCTGAACATTTCCAAATGATTTTTAAGGTTTCACAACTCCAAGGAGCAGGGTTACCTTGAATCTGAGCTGAAGAGGGAAGGGGAAAGAGTGAGTTTCTTTTTAGGAATAGTGATTTTGTTTTATTCAGAAAAATGAAATAAAAAGATAATGTTAACAATAGGGTAAAAAGAATAGTTATTATATTGTTTGTAATGAAGTATGACATTAAAAGTTATGCACTATCATCAGTCAATCCAATAATACTGATAGATGAGAATATTTATGACAGGATTGAAATGAGGGGTCCTTGGTGCTCTGAGCATAGTTGTTTTCTTGCAGATGTTTCATTACCCAAACCAAGTAACATCATTAGGGAGTGGGGTTTGGTCTCATTTTATACTCTTTGGCCTTTCCTCTTAGTTTTGGTTATTGTTATCTTGATGATTCTTTATTGGATTGTTTACTGTTAGCTTGTTTGTGGTATTGTTTTGTTAGTCTGATGTTAATCTTGGTGTTAATCTCTGCTCATCTAGGAATAGATTGTTGGTAAGGTGTAACAGCCAAGGTCAACCTCTCAATCCAATCATAGCAATTGCTGAAAAAAAATTAAATAGTATTTGAGAACCTGCCTTTTGTCCAGATAACCCCTTTGCTCTCATATGTATTGCTAAGCCACTTAAAATGCCATGCCTTCAATCAAAGATAAAGCCAAAGGTGTTTCTAATTATCTCTTTCCATTTATTAATTAAATGCAGTTAAGATTGAAGAATGAGCAGTGATCTTTTTCTGAAGGAGAGATTAAAAAATACTCCGTTTTATAAATTTAGACATCTCAGGAAACCTTCCTAAAAAAGATTTTTTAAATCCACATAGCCAGTGTATTTTCCTTTTTCCTTCCAACCCTGTCACAGTATAGTGTGGTAAGAATGTTGTATTTTGTTTTTATAAACATAACTACAGTTTTATTCTCTTCAAAGCAATTTTTAAGAAAAAATGTGTTTTGAGTATTTTTAGCATAAATTAACATTGATGGAAATATGTATTTCAGATTGGTAGCAGAAGCAGTGTTTACTCTCCTGAAAGCAATGTGAGAAAAACTGGTTCATACATCTATGAGGAATTCATGCCTACAGATGGTACTGATGTGAAGGTATAATTGCATATTTAGGTTTTAATTTTAGAGCAGTCAAATGATTAAGGATCTTAGCAACTCTGTGAAACATTTACTATTACTGAAGTATTGCTGTAGTTAAATGTGAAACAGTTAAATTCTTTGTTTTCTTCAGTGAAAATTAATTGTTCTTAAAGAAACTTAAAAATATATTTTGGAGAGCATGAGAGTGCAAATGAAGTATGTGTTTTGAATGGCTGAAATATTTATATTTTTCCCTGTGTTGCACAGCTGCATTATAACCTGCTCCCCGTTTAAAAAAAAGATTTAATAAAGTTCATTATAGCATAAAATACAATGCAAATAAAGATTAAAGGGGAGAAGAGTGCAGGATAAAAAAGGAGAGGGAAAAAAGATGGAGATGGAACTGGCTATGAAGTGAAACTATACCTAATGCCATGTATTTAATCAAAAAGATTTTACTTGCTTTGTCTTTCCCTTTACCCTCAAATATAGGTATACACTGTAGGTCCAGATTATGCACATGCAGAAGCACGTAAATCCCCTGCTCTAGATGGCAAGGTGGAGCGTGATAGCGAAGGCAAAGAAGTGAGGTATCCAGTGATACTTAATGCACGGGAAAAGTTAATAGCTTGGAAAGTATGCCTGGCTTTTAAGGTAACAAGATTACAGTAACATACATTTCAAAGCAAATTATATTTTCTGAAATTATTGCCTATTCCAGGGGTCAGAACCCTTTTCAGGCCTTGGATACCATTGAATGATTTCACATGATGGGCCAGATAACTCCCCCAACCCCATGGTCAAATGTCATGAAATTTAAAATGAGAATGCTTAATCTCATAAGATACAGCCATTAAAAATAATAAAAAATCTGTTCAATTTTGTAAAATAGCAAAATTATGATTTAGCAAGCAGCTCGGGATTGGTAAAATCATACTGCTGACCCCTGGTATCAAAAATGTGCAGAAAATAGTTTTTGTTGTTTTAAATCCTCTGTGCTTTTAATTTTTATCATGATACTGGCTTATTCGCCTATGGAGTTACGGGCCTACAGGACTGTTCCCTTGTCCTTAATATGGCCCGTGGGGGTATCAAGAGCTTACCTTTATGACAGATTGTTAGATCTCGAGAGGTGGCATTGCGCACCCAAGGGGGGCAATTTTAAATTGGGTAAAGGGAAACTTTTAAATTTTCTGCTTTGTCGTTTTAAAGGGTTAGGGAGGGGGGAGGGTTGATCAATTTTTGCTCAGACAAAAGGGCAAAGTAGTTGATCAATTTTTGCCCAGACAGGAAGGAACTCAGTTCAGCCCAACTGGGGATTGCGCTGTGGGAGGCGGGGGGAGGGGGGCCGTCGGACTCCGGAGGATGAGGCAGGGATGCCGATCCCCAGGGTGATGGGACTTGGCGGGGGATGGAGAGGCGGGGAGTCATATCGCGTGAAGGGAGCGCGCCACTGCTGTCTAAGAGCTGTGGCATGCTCCAACTCCCATGCCTCTGCCCACTCCCCCGAAGATACGGGACTCGGAGGCCCTGGGCTCAGGTTGGTGTATTTTAATGCCAGGTTCGTGGTTAATAAGGCTCCCCTCCTTGGTGAATTAATCAAGGAGGAGGCCGCGGACCTGGCCTGCATCACTGAGACCTGGTTGGGGCCAGAGGGTGAGGTGCCTCTGGTTGATTTATGCCCCCCAGGTTTTCAGATTCTACACCGGCCACGAGCTCGGGAGGGGTGGGGGGGTTGCTGTTGTTATCCGGGAGACCTTGATTCCAAGGGAGGTCACCGTTCCGTTCCGCAGATAGGCGGTGTGAAGCTCTCCTTTTGAGGTTGGGGCCTGGTGGTCGGTTGGGTCTGTTGCTGATATACCTATCCCCCAACTATGTGGCAACAGCCCTGCCTGGGTTGCTCGATGCCCTCTCGGGAGTGGTGGTGGAGTTCCCAAGCCTTTTGGTTTTGGGTGACTTCAACCTGCCCTCCCTGGGGGGGACGTCGGGATTGGCCCAGGAGTTCATGGCTTCCATGGCGGCTATGGACCTGACCCAAATAATACAGGCCCCCACACATGAGGGGGGCAACACACTCGACCTTGTTTTTTGTCTCAGAACGTTGGCGCAGTGATCTGGAGGTGGGCACCGTGAATGTCCAACCCATTGCATGGTCAGATCACTATCTCCTGCGGCTGGTCTTCCAACAAGCAGCCCCACACGGTTGGGATGAGGAGCCACTGAGATGGTTCCGCCCCAGACGTCTGATGGACCCTGAAAGGTTCCAGATGGAACTGGGTTTTTTGGGTTTTTTTATTCATATTTATATGCCGCCCTTCTCCGGAGACTCAGGGCGGCTTACAATGTTTGGAGCACAACCCAATGTGCTCAGCAATAGCCTTCATTTCATTGTATATGCCTGCTTATTACTAAGCGGCATTTTTACAAAGTCATCTTATTGCCCCCAACAATCTTGGGTCCTCAATTTACCTACCCTGAGAGGATGGAAGGCTGAGTCAACCTTGAGCCTGGTGGGATTCGAGCCTGCAGTAATTGCAGGCAGCTGGAACTAAGTGCTAGGCGTTTAATAGCCTGCACCACCAAGGCTCTTCTTTTTGCCCGCCTCCCTTATCCACAGCTCAGCCGAGGTACTGGCGGCCACCTGGCAACAGGCTGCTACTGAGGCCCTCGACCGAGTTGTCCCCTTGCGTCCCCTCACTCGCTGCAGATCCCAGACGACTCCTTGGTTTATGGAGGAGCTCAGGGAGATGAAGTGGCATAGGAGGGGGTTAGAGAGCAGGTGGAGGTCAACCCACTCCGAATCCAACCGAGCCCAGCTAAGAGCCTATATTAGGACTTATCTGGTAGCTTTGGGGGCGGCGAAGAGGTCATACCTCTCCGCTCTCATAGTGTCCGCAGACGACCGCCCAGCTGCCCTGTTTAGGATCACCTGCTCCCTCTTACATCAGGGGGCGGGGTTGGACCCTATGCAGGGTAGGGCTGAGGAATTTGGTCAGTATCTGTTGAATAAGATCGCTCGGATTCAGGAAGGGCTGGACTCTAATTTGCAGTGGTCTGAGGAGGGAGGTGCAAGAAGTCCGGCTGATATCATCTGGGCTGAGTTTGATCCTGTTTCCGAGGATGAAGTAGTCAGGATTATGTGACATTTGGGTTCCACCACATGTTTGTTGGACCCGTGCCCTTCCTGGATGGTATATGCCGCCAGGGAGGTCACGTGCGGCTGGCTCCGGGCAGTAGTCAATGCTTCGTTAAGGGAGGGCTCTTTCCCCGCCGCCTTGAAAGAGGTGGTGGTGAGAACTCTCCTGAAGAAGCCTGCTCTGGACCCTGCTGTACTGAACAACTTTCGTCCAGTCTCCAACCTTTGTTTTTTAGCGAAGGTTGTTGAGAGTGTGGTGGTTCAACAGTTTCCGCTTTTCCTGGATGAAGCGGACTATCTAGATCCCTATCAATCGGGCTTCCGGCCTGGGTTCAGTACAGAGACAGCATTGGTCGCACTGGTGGATGATCTCTGGAGGGCGTGGGACAGAGGTTTTTCCTCTGTCCTGGTCCTATTAGATCTCTCGGCAGCTTTCGATACCATCGACCATGGTATCCTATTGCAGCGCCTTGAGGGGTTGGGAGTAGGAGGCACTGTTTTGCAGTGGTTCTCCTCCTACCTCTCGGGGCGTTTGCAATCAGTGTTGGCAGGGGGGCAGAGGTCGGCCCCAAGGGCTCTCACGTGTGGGGTCCCACAGGGGTTTGTCCTCTCGCCCCTCCTGTTCAACATCTATATGAAGCCACTGGGTGAGATCATCCGGGGTTTTGGGGTGAGGTATCATCAGTATGCTGATGATACCCAGTTATATATCTCCAACCCAAACCAAATCAGTGATGCCCTCTCTGCGATGTCCCGTAGTCTGGATGCAGTATGGATCTGGATGGGCAGGAACAAGCCTACAGCTCAATCCGGCCAAGACTGAGTGGCTGTGCATACAGGCATCTCGCTCCAGTGAACATATTCCATCTTTGGCCATGGGGGGAGAGGTGTTGCCCCCTGTGGATAAGGCATGGAACCTAGGGGTTCTCCTGGACTCACAGCTCAGTTTGGAGGAGCAAGTGGGAGCCGTGACCAGGGGGGTCTTTGCCCAGGTTCGGCTGGTTCGCCAGCTGCGCCCTTATATGGATCGAGATGCCCTTCGCACGGTCACTCACGCACTTGTTACATCCCGACTCGACTACTGCAATGCTCTCTATGTAGGACTGCCCTTGCATACCATCCGGAGGCTCCAGCTGGTGCAGAATGCAGCAGTGCGGGTGGTGATGGTAGTTTCCCAATACTCCCATGTTACGCCCCTCCTGCGTGAGCTACATTGGTTGCCGGTTGCCTTCCGGGTGTGATTCAATGTTCTGATGTTAACATTCAAAGTCCTTCATGGCATGGGTCCGGGGTACTTGCGGGAGCATCTCCTGCCGATATCAAATACCAGTCTGCCCTGTGCGAGCACACAGGCTGGGACTCCTCGGGGTGCCGTCCGCGCGACAATGTTGGCTGGCGGTGCCCCGGGGAAGGGCCTATTCTGTATCGGCTCCCGCCTTATGGAATCAACTACCCGTTGAGCTCCGTCTGGCTCCCGATCTCTCCTCTTTCCGACGCGATCTAAAAACTTGGTTGTTTTTACAGGCTGGGCTAGACTGATCTCCTGGGGGAGAGGATGGGATTTAATTTGATTTTAATTCAGTTTTATAGTTGTATTTTGGCTTGTCTAGTTTAATTTCTTTTTAAATAATTTATTCTGTGTTTTTATCTGTGAGCCGCCCCTAGTCCTTTTGGAGAGTGGCAGCATGCAAGTCAAAATAAATAAATAAATAAATAAATACAGAGGGTATCTCCTGCTTCTCAATTATTGCTGTTTTTTTTTCCTATGTGTCTCCTGCTTTGATCAGCTGAGAAAATCTATTAAAATCTATAAATGAAGCCTCTTTACATCAGCTTGGGAGTAAGCCCCTACAAATAGATGTCTTAGAGCTGTTTGTACTGTTAACCTTTTTATAAAGATATTTTGGAATTTTAGAAATAATAGAATAAGAATTTAGAAAAATGTTAAATTCAAAAAGTTGCCTTTCCAAATGTCCCATTTAAACATAGATAAGACAGGATAAACATTTAAAGAGATACAAGAAAACAGAACCCTATTCTGTGATATTTTAGATTATTAATGTGGAATGTTTTGTTTCTGCTACATAGAGTTATTGAGTTTTAAATGTCTGTAGATGATATTTTGCAAGTTTTGAGCATGTTGTCGCTTTCTCTGATAGCAAACAGTTTGTGGATTTGACTTGTTGCGTGCAAATGGGCAGTCCTATGTCTGTGATGTCAATGGCTTCAGTTTTGTGAAGAATTCTATGAAGTATTATGATGATTGCGCTAAAATTCTTGGGTAAGAGTTTAAAGAACTTGAGTGGGCTTTGGGACACTGTTATTGACCCATAAGGATCCTTGGTTTCACTTGAGTTCCAGATTTCTCCATTTCCTGTGTTTGTCATTTTTGTGCTATAAAATCTTAATTAATAAAAATTAATAATTTCCCAGTGATGCTTTGGGGGAACAACATTGGATAAGATCTCAGGAAGTCAGCCTTTTAAGAGAGTTATTAAGATGTGCTTACTTTGTGCAAATGTACGTTTTGCTATTCAGCTTTTGATTTCCTGGCAGCCTTAATAAATACAGTTGAAACTTGAAAAATTAGAATATCGTGCAAAAGTTCATTTACTTCAGTAATGCAACTTAAAAGGTGAAACTAATATATGAGATAGACTCATTACATGCAAAGCAAGATAGTTCAAGCCGTGATTTGCCATAATTGTGATGATTATGGCTTACAGCTCATGAAAACCCCAAATCCACAATCTCAGAAAAGTAGAATATTACATGCAATCAATAAAACAACGATTGTACATAGACCAATATCGGACCTCTGAAAAGTATAAGCATGCATATGTACTCAGTACTTGGTTTGGGCCCCTTTTGCAGCAATTACTGCCTCAATGCGGCATGGCATGGAAGCTATCAGCCTGTGGCACTGCTGAGGTGTTATGGAAGACCAGGATGCTTCAATAGCGGCCTTCAGCTCTTCTGCATTGTTCAGTCTCATGTCTCTCATCTTTCTCTTGGCAATGCCCCATAGATTCTCTATGGGGTTCAGGTCAGGTGAGTTTGCTGGCCAATCAAGCACAGTAATCCCACGGTCATTGAACCAGGTTTTGGTGCTTTTGGCAGTGTGGGCAGGTGCCAAGTCCTGCTGGAAAATGAAGTCAGCATCCCCATAAAGCTCATCTGGAAGGAAGCATGAAGTGCTCCAAAATCTCCTGGTAGACAGTGCGTTGACCTGGACTTAATGAAGCACAGTGGACCAACACCAGCAGATGACCAAATCAACACAGACTGTGGAAACTTCACACTGGACTTCAAGCATCTTGCAGTGTGTGCCTCTCCATTCTTCCTCCAGACTCTGGGTCCTTGGTTTCCAAATGAGATGCAAAAGTTGCTCTCATCAGAAAAGAGGACTTTGGACCACTGAGCAACAGACCAGGTCTGTTTTCTTTAGCCCAGGTTTCTGACATTGTTTGTTGTTCAGGAGCGGCTTGACAAGAGGAATCGACATTTGAAGCCCATGTCCAGGATCCGTCTGTGTGTGGTGGCTCTTGATGCACTGACTCCAGCCTCAGTCCACTCCTTGTGAAAGTCCCCAACACTTTTGAATGGCCTTTTCCTGACAATCCTCCCCAGGCTGCGGTCATCCCTGCTGCTTGTGCACCTTTTTCTTCCACACTTTTCCCTTCCACATAACTTTCTATTAATGTGCTTTGATACAGCACTTTGGGGACATCCAACTTCTTTTGCAATTACCTTTTGAGGCTTTCCCTCCTTATGGAGGGTGTCAATGATGGTTTTCTGCACAACTGACAGGTCAGCAGTCTTTCCCATGGTTGTAATTCCTACTGAACCAGACTGAGAGACCATTTAAAGGCTCAGGAACTCTTTGCAGGTGTTATGGCTTAATTAGCTGATTAGAGTGGGACACACTGAGCCTAGAATATTGCACCTTTTCACAAGATTCTAATTTTCTGAGATTGTGGATTTGGGGTTTTCATGAACTGTAAGCCATAATCATCACAATTATGGCAAATCACGGCTTGAACTATCTTGCTTTGCATGTAATGAGTCTATCTAATATATTAGTTTCACCTTTTAAGTTGCATTACTGAAATAAATGAACTTTTGCACGATATTCTAATTTTTTGATTTTCACCTGTATGTCCTCACATAATAATTTTTAACCAGAAGTCTTAATTTGTAAAATGATGATTGGCAATTCTCAAAATTGTTCAGAGGAGTTTTCTTTACTGAGGTGTAAAAAAACTAATATGTTTAATTATTAAAATTATAGTTAGATATTGCTACAAATATTTATTTCATAGTATATAAATATTTATATAAATTAAGACATTTTAATTCAATAAATCATTTACTTTTCCTTTTTTAGAAATATGGTTATGAGAGAACTTGCTCCACAATTTCAGATCCCTTGGTCTATACCTTTGGAAGCAGAAGATATTCCGATTGTGCCAACCACCTCAGGAACAATGTAAGAAGAAAATATTTGCATAAAATTGCACCAAGATTGTTTTTCTTATCCATGTTAGGTTCTGTAAATTACATATTCCATAGATAGCAACTTGTCAGACTCAAGGAACCAAGAACAACACGGATCTGCTCAGAGTAGTTTCTTTTTTATTGCTCACCAATACCCAGGAAGTTTGATAGACAAAGCACAGTCTGCATAACTATTAGATAAACCCAGTGAAAGGTTAGGGAGGATCCTCTCTGGCCTCTTCCTGCATGCCAAAGATTCCAAGCTTACTTGCCTCTTTGCTCCTTGGGAAAGATCCCCTCCTCATGCGACTCTGCATCACATTCTACCAGATAACTATAGCAGAACAGTTGAGCCTATCAAATGGAAAGCTAGATATCTCCAGTCCTCTTCCCCCAGTAGGCCCGTGGACTTCACATTTTGGTTAAACTTCTTGCTTTAAGTTATGGGCTTGGTAATTCTCTCACAGCCTATACTGTCTTTTTGGCGACTGCATCTTAAAAATGGCAAAAAATAAATGATGTTGATAATACAATCTGCCCCTGTGACAATCTTTCATTTTGTTCCCTCTATAGAAAATAAACTATTCTTATGGGATATAAAATGAAATTTTACTGGGAAAAAACCTATATGTTCAGAAAGTGTAAAATTCTAAGCAAAAATAATAGATTCTAATGATAAAGTCATAAATGCAGCCTGAAATACAGTTAATCCTTGGCTTACAATTGGTTGCT
Source organism: Naja naja (assembly GCA_009733165.1). Lineage (NCBI taxonomy): Eukaryota > Metazoa > Chordata > Lepidosauria > Squamata > Elapidae > Naja > Naja naja. The sequence goes on along the minus strand of CM019149.1, from coordinate 259,765,659 downwards.
TATTGAACTTTTGAAGTTGCAATGGATCCTACAAAAGGTACTTAAAACCCAGATTTGAAGTTTCAATGGCCAGCCTCTGTGGTCATGGGATCACATTTTGGACACTTAGCAATTAAGCCACATTCATGGCCATCTGCAGTACCCCATGGTCACATGATTGCATTTTATGATTTTTTTTAATTTTTGGCCAGGGACTGGTATTCCAGTTTCCAGAAAAAAAACATTCATTGTGGCCAATGAGTTTGATGTTTGCATAACAGCTACCACAAAGAAAAGATAAAATTGGGCATATGATGACCGGCATGATATGACCATAATTCCAGACTCAATTATGGTCATAAGTTGAAGACTACCTACACACAATATCCAGTACGATAGGAGACTTTAGTAGAGCACAGCAAAGGCAAGATTACATTTAACACAATGCTGTTAATCATTTTACCCATCATTTCGAAAGTAGTAGTTACTCATATTCCTCAGAGCTCAAGGCTGCTGAAGAGAAAGACAGAATCCAAATATTTCCCCCACTATTAGTGGGCTTTCAGCTCTTGTTCCCTTTGTTAAAAAGGACTCTAAATTTTGCTATCTCCGGGGAAGTGGTAATCCTTCTCCATACATAACCAAAAGCAATGCCTCACTCAGATTTGAATGTTTTACTATCTGATGCAAAACTCAAAATATACCCTGCAGTATTATGAACACAGATTTCTATTCACAAAAGTAATATTTTATGTTCAGGATCAAATGCTGCTACACTTGCAACAATTAAGAGTTTGTAACTCTAGATACCTTTCTTGAGTTCAGTGAAAATATTTTTAAAGCAATTTAGATGTACTCCAAACAAATGCAAACTTGGGCCTCCATCTATTGCCTAGTGCCTTATTGAGTTCTTCCTCAATTTCCATGCTTAATTTGTTGGGAGATAACCTTAACTTACAGTAAGTCTGGGCTTTCTTTAGGAATACGAATTTCATAAATTCATAGAGTTGGAAGGGGGCATTTAAATTTTTAGTACTATCCCCTGCTCAGTTTGGGAATCCAAAATAAAGCATCTGTGATACTTGTAGCTTCTGTGTATAGCAAGGATCTTCAAACTTGGCAAGTTTAAGACTTGTGGACTTCAACTCCCAGTATTCCTGATCTAACATGACTGGAGGAGGAATTCTGGGAGTTGAAGTCCACAAGTATTACAGCTGTCAAGTTTGAAGACCTCTGGTGCATAGTATATAGCATATAGTATAGGCAACCCCATCATTTTTCTGGATAATTATGCCATACTACTTGTTTTATGGAACAAGTTGCCATTGACTCTCTATTCCAATTTAAAAAGATGCTTACTGAGTCTTTTTAGGTTTGTGTTTTATTCCACAGTCTTCCACAGTTCAATATAAATATTTTGCATATCACTGAATCAGATTGTTTCATTTCAATAATAAATAGAAGCATATAGTTAGCCACATTCCTTATATATTTGCAGGATGGAGCTTAGATGTGTCATTGCTGTAATACGGCATGGAGATCGGACACCAAAGCAAAAAATGAAAATGGAAGTTAAACACCAAAAGTAAGTATCTGGTGATAAAAAGAAATAGTAAAATATTTAAGTTGAATACTAAATTACTTTTTTGTAATTTAGTTTTAGGGTTTGAACTCAGATGCATTATACAACAAGTGAATTCCACATATATTGGGACTGCTGCTTGCTGACTTGGAATCCTAGGGATTATACTTTAAACATAACTGAGAGGCCTAACATTGGGAAAATCCTCCTAGATATTTATTTCTAAATTTGATGAAATTCTTACAATATTAAAGTACCATAGGAAGTACTGGGAAGTTTGTAGGGGTAAAGTGTGTGGTCTAGGGCTGTTGGAAAACCTGATCGCATGAATAGAAGTGTCCTGGGGGGATGGACTTCCTGGTTTGTGACATGATTGGGACTCTTTAATCTAGAGATGGGCCAGCGAATTGGGGGAGGGGAGGAGGAATCTGGGATGTGTGTGATAAGGCTAGAACATCTCTAGTAATGGATGAGAAAGGCATAGTGGGAGGGGGCTCACTTGGAAAACATAGCCCTGATGCTTTTCACAGGTGTTACATTGTAACACAATGTGTTTGACCCCATTTTCTGATCAACAGGCCTTTAGAGGTCATGACTTGGTTGCTGCTTCTGAATCAGAGTTCAGTCTGCAATAAGACCTCCTTCATCAGTGATCTATCACAAATAAAAGGGATGACCTGGTGTTTTAATACTGGAACCTGGATGGGATCTGAGGGAGGTGTTCCTTTCTTGAAGATGCACCCACACAGATTTTACTTTGTGCCATTAGTCAAGGACCAAGGACAGAGAGTGGAAGAGGGGCTATGGTATTCCAAGATTGGTGGCATTCATAGGTTATTGAATGCAAGACCCTGTTTATTGAGTTCTAGGGATCATTAGGAATTGTTGCTATTGTAGAGTCCCTGCTGTGCAGATTGCTCCTTTTAACATCTACATGAGACAACTTGTTAAGGTCATCCGATGGCATGGAATGAGGATATCATTCATTATACAGTATATGTATCATTACATTTATGTCTACCCATGGCTGACCAAGTAGTACCCTGGAGATTCTTTCTCCATGTTTGGAAACTGGGGTCTTGATGAGGAAGGACAGGCTTCAACTCAACCCAGCACACTAAGTGGCTCTGGTTTTGGAATCTTCAAGATATAAGGGTTTCCATCTTTACCTCTAGAGGATATTGCAGTATACCAAACAGATACAGTGCAATTTGGGTGTCTTTCTGGTCAGTGTTTCCTATTTGAGGAATAGGTGGCAGCTGCAGACAGGATAACTTTTGCCAAACTTTGTGTTGTGCACGACCTGTAATCACCATAAGACTCATAGTCATGCATACCATAATTGTCCCAAATAGACTATTGAAAGATCCTTTATATTGGGCTGCTCTTAAAGAGCACCTGGAAACTGCTGTTGGTTCATAATCAGCAGTGTGGGCAATTATGTGTTGGATCCAATCTGGGTCGCTCACCATGGGCTTCAGCAAGAGTCCAAAAGCTCAGAAGATAAAACCTCTGGTCCCGGTGACTGATCCAAATTGAATCCTGCCACATTATCTTGGGACACATACATTCGTTTTCATTCATAGTTATGTGTACTCCTTGACTGGTACATTTCTGTTCTATGAGTTGTGTTGGTTGCTATTGTGCTTCTGGGTTCACATAAGGGTGGTAGTGGTTATCTATCAAGTTCATAGCATGGGATGGGTTATTTGGGGGATCACCTCTCACTAATTGTGTTTACTTTTCTCATCAAATCTGGTGGAAGAGGCATGCTGTGACTCCATTTAAAAGTGTTACATTTACATCTGGTGGGCCCCAGTGAGAGACCATTTCCTGTGGTGGCTCACACACCGCATATCCCCCAGATTTGGCATAGATTAACTCTAAGCCTGTTTACTTTTATAAGTCTTAAAGAGTTGGCTATATCATTGGGAATGGGGGTGTCAGTATATGAGAGTTCATGAATTGGAATAGAATGGTAACAGGTCAGCCAGTTGGAACTGTTTGGTGACTAAGAAACAGCACCTGTTGTGAGGCAGATGGCTTGGAGACTGGGTATGGCTTAGGGTTACTGGTCTGTATATAAGAGTTAGTTTGTCCTTGGATATTTGCTCCTCTGTATGATATTGCTTCTGTGCTTCTATTGCTTCTGTGATTATGACTTCTGGATTCTGAGTTCTGGTTCTGACTTGGGTATCATACACATGCATCATACTGTATATTATTGTATATAAACAAGTTTTTTTCTATAAATGAATCCTGCTGAATTATTTACTTGTATGCTGGTTGGATTACTGCAAACTCTGACGGTATCAGAATGTAGTGTTACAATATGTACAGAATAACCCTTGAGTAACAAGGATATGCACATGGAAACGTTGATGAGAGTAGTTATGAATATTCAGCCACACACAGATACATTAAATTGAGTTAAAGTTTACTCTAAGAAATAGCACAGTCCAATAAACGGTCCAGGTCATATACGTTTAACAGTCCAAATAATATCCAATTACAAAGTCTTCTTACCGGTTGCAAGTCATTTACAGTAAACAAAGATATCAAAGTATAAGCACAGCATAAATACAACAGAGAACCTTAGATAGCAACAGAATGTCAGAGAGATCAAGCTATGATCTCGAGCTCCCTCTTATGGTAATTTGCAATATAACCAACCAGTCAGAATATAGTATAAATCAATACAGTGATTTTTTTCTTAAAGCTACAAACATACATTGTTAGTTTATATATTGCCAACCCAGCTAATTGTTGTACAGATTCCTAACATTCTCCCCTTTGGGTTGGTCAATATATAATACATTACATCTTTAAACCATAATTCTCACAACACTCTTTATGCTTAATTGCACCTTGAGCTTTCGTGAAATGATCTGCAATATTATGTTCAGTCATGCAGTATTCTAACTGAATTAATTTATTTTGAACACACTGTCTAACATTCAAATATCTCAAATCAGTATGTTTAGACTTCGTTTTAACAGCTAAATTAGTAGCCATACTAATTGCAGATTGTCTTCATAAACAATAAACGGATCACATACAGTAATTCCAATATCCTTCAACAATTGTTTATAATATATCAATTCTGTACACATTAATGATAAACATGAGAATTCCGTTTCCATAGTGGATAAACTAATATGTTGTTGCCTAATAGACTTCCATCCTATTAAAGCATTACCCAACATTACCACTATACCTGATGTTGACTTACGAATCATTATATCAGTAGCAAAACTTGCATGAGCATATGCAGTTAACACTAATTCATTACTTGGTTCTAAATATAATGGATTGTGTGTTTTAGATACCTAAGTAGTTGCTTAGCTGCTTGTCAATGCCTTTCATTTGGTTCAGTGTTATACCTAGCCAATTGCTTTACACTGTAAGATATATCTGGTCTAGACCAATTACCCAGATATGATAGACTACCGATTAAGGATTGATATATTTTCTTATCAAACATAGGACTTTTAATATCACTATGTGTAAATTCCTTACTCATTGGTGTCTTAGCAGATTTACAATGTTCCATATTATAGCGTTTTAATAATTGGCTAATCTTGGCTTGTGAAATTTTAAAACTGTTATTCATTTTCACTATATCAAGATCCAAATAATACTTAATTTCCCCTAAATTTCTAATCCTGATTTTTTTCTGTAATCTATGAACAGTATCATTTGCTTCTTGTTCGGTTTTAGTTATAATTGCTATGTCATCCATAAATAATAGTAATAGAGAAATTAAACCATCTTTTTTTCTTTGGAACAAACAAGGATCAGCTATACCAGCTTCAAAACCTATTGAAACTAATTCCTTTACAATACATTTATTCCATTCATAACTGGATTGCTTTAGACCATAAAGATTTTTGTTTAATTTCCAATAATCAGTTTTTCTATCATCCTTTAAACCTAATGGCGTTTTCATATAGATGGTATGTTGTAAACGTGCATGCAGGGGTGGGTTTCTACCGGTTCTGTCCGGCTCTGTAGAACTGGTAGCTCTGCTGCTGTTTTGGCCCGCCTGCCCGCCCAGGCTCTTACCTGATCTTTAGTTCCTGCTTTTTCAACTTCAGCTGCCATGCGAGGCACAGCTGCGGTGGAAAAGCAGAAAAAAAGTGTTGTTTCAAATGCTGCTGACGAAGATTTACAGGCGCGCGCGCATGCAGAACAGCACATTGTAAATCACCGAACATCGTAAATCACCAGGAACCGGTAGTTAGCCCTGTCGGATCCCACTCCTGGGTGCATGTAGATATGCAGTTTCAACATCTACATGGTTTATTTTACATTTATTCTTAGCTGCCCAAACTAGTGCTGCTCTCAATGATTTGCTCTCAGACTAGGTGCAAACACTTCATCATAGTCCTTATCTGACTGAGCAAATCCTTGAGCAACTAATCTTGCCTTATGGGTAATAGTCCCATCCACACCAGTCCTTATCTTATACACCCATTTGCAACCTATTGCACGCTCACCTAGTGGTAACTTTACATCCTCATACACCTCTAAATCCTTTAATGATTTTAACTCCCTATTCATAGCTTCCTGCCAAGCTACTTAATCCTTTGTAGAATACAGTTTTATTTTGTTGAAGTTAGACGGTTCTGTATTAACCAGGCATACAATGCTTGCTTGAAATCTGTCAGGTGGACGTCTCCCTAGTTGACCTCCTAGGCAACTCAGTACATGTTGTTGGCATGTTCTCTTCCTTTACCTCCCCTATCAAATCCTTGTCTTCTACAGTCATAAAGGGTTCTTCTATTAATGATTCCTCCATTGATGATTCCTCCACTATCGTATCATCAATATTACTATCATCAGGATTATCGGTAAACAATGGAGTCTCAACAACAACACTATCCTGTACCTTATTATATTCCTGTTCAAGCTTTCTCCAGCCAACATGCTCCAGAAATTTAGCACTTGTACTACAATATACATTAGTAGTACCTGGCTCCCAAAATCTAAATAATCTATGATTAACTTCATAACCTACAAAATATAATTGTCTCGCTCTATGTTGTCCCTTTTGCCTACTTGCGTGGGAATATGAACCCATGCTGGGGTTCCAAATGTATGTAAATAACTGAGATCTGTCTTTTTTCCATTCCAATGAGTAAATGGTAATTCACCAGTTGTTGAATTCACTATGTTATTCAAAACATGGTTAGCACAAATTATTGCTTCACCCCAAAGTTTCTCTGATAAACCAGAATCTGAAATCATAGTCCTAGCCATAGCCTGTAATGTTTGTCCTCTATGTTCAATATATGAGTTATGTTGTGGTCTATAAGGAGCAGAACACTTACGTTCAATGCCAGCTTTCTGTAACATGGCTTCACATTTTCTATTGGTAAATTCAGTACCATTATCTGTAACTAAGCTAATAACATTCTGTTTCTTTTTCCTTTCAGCAAATTTTAGCCAGTTTACAAAATCCTGGTATGTTTCTATCTTTGTTTTCATTAAATAACAGAAACCATATCTGGAAAAATGGTCAATTATACTTAATATGTAATAGGCTCCACTTAAACTAGGTTTATTAGGTCCAATAATATCAGCAAAAACAACCTCTAATGGTTCACTGGTTTTGAATCCATTTACCCTATTTGCAGGAGTTACCTTGCTTTTTTCTTGATTGCAAACATTGCAATTTAAATACTTTGTACAAGATTTTAATTCTATACCATTAGATAACTCAATAGTTTTCTTTAGCATTTTGAAATTTATATGTCCCATATGTCTATGGAGCAGATGAATACATTCGTCATGAGGCTTTTTATTCTCATAAACTGAGTTAGCATTAATTAATGGATTATCATGTATAATAAACAAACCATTATCCAATCTTGCAGTAACACTTTTACCCTGTTTTTCTATTAAACCTTTGTCTCCCTGAAAGGTTACAACAAATCCTGCTTTTACCATTGCTCTTACAGATAGCAAGTTAAATATCATTCTAGGTACAACATCGGTAACATCGGTAAACATTCATTAATACATGAACAATATGCAGTACCTTCTCCAGATGCTCTCAATTTCCATCCATTAGCTAATGATACATGCTGTTTACTCTTTGTCATGTTAATAAACCTCTCTTTACTTTTAGTTATACACTGCGATGCTCCACTGTCAACTACCCATATATCATGGTTTACAGTTGTAGTTGTACTTGATATGGCTAAACTAACATCTTTATAAGTTCTCTGTATATTAATAGCATTCTGTTTCTTACCCTTTTTACAGTATCTGGCTATATGACCGTTAGTCCCACAAGAAAAACATTTCCTAACAATATAGGCAGTTGAAGACAGTTTTTCTTCCTGTGGTTGTTTTTCTCTCAGTTGATTTCTATCTTGCCTTCTTCTTGACTCTTCTAACAGTCTTCCAGTTATGCCAGTCAATGTAAGTTCATCTCTGTTTAAAACTTCCAGTGAAGACATATAATGATCATAAGTTCCATCCAAAGAAGAAAGAATGATATAAACTTGATGCAACCCCGAGAAAATCAGCTCCTTTTCTTGTAGCTCTTGTAAAGTCCTTTTCATAAACTCCAAATGAGCTAACGTATCGCCACCTTTTATAAGACAGGCTCTAAACAGTTTACGTGTAAGGTGTATGTGTGCACCCACACTATCTCGAACATAAATCCTCTTCAAAATGTCCCAACATCTAGCAGCAGATTCTTCATCATGAATATGGACTAGCTGTGCATCGCTCAGTGTCAGCCCAATTATACTAAGAGCCTTTTCATTATCACGGTTAAAGTCAGCTATTTTCTTTTTATCTTCATCATTCAATGGGTCCCAAGTTGTTACATCCGGTGGACTATTAACTACAGTCTATAATCTGTCTTTACGCAGAAGTAGGCTGCACTTCATAGACCAGGAAACATAGTTTGTTCCATCAAACCGGGTTATCTGAGATATACTGGTTGACTGTTCTTGTGCCATTGGTAGTTTAACAATACACTGCAATCAGCTGTCTGAAGATGAAACTGTATATTCACATTGATTCTCAATATCTCTCTGGGCCCATAACCAATGTTATGATATGTACAGAATAACCCTTGAGTAACAAGGATATGCACATGGAAACGTTGATGAGAGTAGTTATGAATATTCAGCCACACACAGATACATTAAATTGAGTTAAAGTTTACTCTAAGAAATAGCACAGTCCAATAAACGGTCCAGGTCATATACGTTTAACAGTCCAAATAATATCCAATTACAAAGTCTTCTTACCGGTTGCAAGTCATTTACAGTAAACAAAGATATCAAAGTATAAGCACGGCTTAAATACAACAGAGAAACTTAGATAGCAACAGAATGTCAGAGAGAGCAAGCTATGATATCTAGCTCCCTCTTATGGTAATTTGCAATATAACCAACCAATCAGAATATAGTATAAATCAATACAGTGATTTTTTCTTAAAGCTACAAACATATATTGTTGGATTATATATTGCCAACCAAACTAATTGTTGTACAGATTCCTAACATGTAGCACAGCCTGTTGAATGGTTATGTTGATAGTTATTTGTAGTTTTTACCATAGCTGCTGGATTATGTGCTTATTATGTTGTAACTGTGTTTTTCATTATTGTTAAAAGTCATCATGATGAGATGGGCTGCCATATACTTTGTAAAAAATAAATAAATATGTTTTTCTAATTGAACTTTTCTTTAAAAATTTGTAAATATAAACCTCACTGAACTTTCAGGTAATCCTAATTCTGATATAAGATAGTATTCAGCAAATACCTGTTTTTTTAATGAAATAAATAACCGTTCTATCAATCAATTCATGGGAAGTTGATATTTGTGCTATTATTACCAGCTAATGCTAGAATGTGAATCTGATTATATTGTGAAATAATTTAATCATTCCCTGTTTCTTCTAAAGGTTTTTTGATCTTTTTGAAAAATGCAATGGGTATAAGTCTGGGAAATTAAAGCTGAAAAAGCCTAGGCAGCTACAGGTAAGGTTTCTTTTCTTTTTTAAAATCTTTTCTAGGTACTTGTATAATTATCCATTTTCACGAACTGCTTGTAAAATTGCCACTGTTTTTAGGAAGTACTTGATATTGCAAGACAGCTCTTAATAGAGCTAGGACAGAATAATGACTCTGAAATTGAAGAAAACAAATCTAAACTTGAACAGTTAAAGACTGTGTTGGAGATGTAAGTATTTTATTTCAAATTTTTTGATGTAATAAAAACACACTTTAAGACAACTGTGTAAAAATCACCTGATCTTCATATCTACATCTATAACTTTGGAACTAGTCCAATTTAGCTTGTTAGATTGGTTGCTAATTTAAACCTGATTCTGACTTTTGCTTTACTTGTTGGAAAATAAGTTGGTTGTATTAGATTCACTGGGGCAATAATAAAGAAAGCAGATTTTTTTTGTTCTAGTATTTCCTTAAAGCAGGGGTTCCCAGCCCACTACTGGCCCATGGCTTATTTGAAACTGGGTCGTGCAAGAGGCAAGCCAGCACATATGTGCATGCAACTCCACTTATACAAGTTTCAGGCTGGCGCATGTACGCAGCTTGGCTCCACTCATAGAAACAGAGCTGCGCGAGCGCATGTGCATGCTGTCCCTCTTCTTGTGTGGCCCAAGTTCCCGACCACCCAGCTAGGCTACCAGGCTGCAAAGATTGGGGACCGCTGCTTTAAAGGATCAGGGCCAACTCTTAATTTCATGGTAGTCTTTCTTTTGAAGCAATCATTATATTTTCAAAAACTGAGGCTCCCATTTGTGTTTTGAGCAAAATATAAAAGCAATGTTAAAACACTGTTTGGATTTTTTTTCCAGAGTGGGATATAATTAGCAAGAAAGTGAGATAGGTGATGGAATATATGTTTCAGAATGTGCAAGAAGTCAGGAATTCTTTAGAATAATCATGCCTTTTTTGCAGACTTCCATGTGAGCAGAAAATCATGCTGTTATTAATTAAAGTTGCCATTTTTAGTATGATTCTTTAAAGCAATTGCATCTGGTTCAAGCTTGTCTGGAAGCCTGTAGAAAGACGTGTTTACTTTAAAGAGGTCCTGCACTCCTCCTTCCCCATGTTAATTTGAGATTTCTGCTGAATCAAACAACAGCAATACTTTCTAAACCATATTACACAGGTAGTCCTCGACTTACAGATACTGCTGTTTAGTGCCTGTTTGAAGTTACAGCAGCACTGAAAAAAAATGTCTTATGACCATTTTTCACATTTAGGACTATTGCAGCATCCCAATGGTCATGTGATCAACATTCAGATGCTTGGTAACTTGTTCATATTTATGATGGTTGCAATGTCCAATGTCTTTTGAGAACTTTTGATAAGCAAAGTCAATGGGGAAGAGAGATTCACTTAACAGCCATGTTACTCATTTAACAACTGCAATGATTCACTTAACAGCTGTGGCAAGAAAGGTTGTAAATTGGAGCAAAATTTGTGTAACAACTGTCTCACTTAGCAACAGATATTTTGGGGATCAATTGTGGTCATAACTTGAGGACAACCTGCAGATATACACTTTACATTTATTAATTAAACTTTTTCTGCATGTATGAAATCTTTTTCTATGAGGCCAGTTTATTTCAATTATGCTAATTATTACATTATTAAAGGATGGACAAAAAGTTATAGTAGAATGATAATATGTTTTATTGGTCTTCTTGATCTCTGCTAATTATATAAGACAATGAGCCCACAGATAAGCAAGAATTTTAGGTGCCAAAATGCATCCAAAAAAATCAGGTTTAGTTTATCCACGGATAGGCTTTTCCATGAATATATATGGTAAAGTACATATGAAATAAAACATGGTAAAAAATACAGTTGTCTTATGTGTGGGTGGCACATCTTTGTTGGTGTTTTGGTTAAAAATTTGAACAATAAACATGGTTGTTTTCTCTCCATATAGCAAAATATAAATATATATATATTTATATAAATATCCTAAATTATCAGTTCATCTGATTTGTTGTATTTCCTTTACCAGTATTGTGTGATTTTTAATATTTTCACTGCTGTTTTTAGGTATGGACATTTTTCTGGCATAAATCGCAAAGTGCAACTGACTTATCTTCCTCATGGTTGTCCTAAAACATCTAGTGAAGAAGAAGGTATTTTGGTTATTTTTAGGAACTAATTTCCATCAATTAGTTAATTTATTTAATCTTAGGAATACAGTTATACCTTTAGAGCCTTGTGAAAGGTCAACAGGATTAGGGCCAATCTGATTATTCTTTGAATTGATCAATAGGTGTATTGAATTGATTAATATCAATACATTAATTCAGTTTATAATATTTTCTTCATCTTGGTTAGAAGCCAAAAGGCAACTTTATAGTCAAAATCTAAGATAATCAAACTGCAGTTCTAAACAAATATATAGGAAATATGATCACTGAAGATCCATAAACATATTTCTGAGTAGCTCTGTATAGGATTTTAAGTATTGCTTTTTACTTATTTCTGCATGGATCAAATAACATCCCTTCATTTTTTTACTTCAAAATAATTTTCCATATAGAATAGAATTCTTTATTGGCAAAGTATGATTGGACACACAAGGAATTTGTCTTTGGTGCATATGCACTCAGTGCACATAAAGAAAAAATAACATACATTCATCAAGAATTATAAGATACAACACTTAGTGATAGTCATAGGTTACTAATAATCAATCAAATCATACTAGGAAACAAATAAAATAATATAAATTGTAAAGATATAAGCAACATGGTTATATAGCATAACATGGTTATATAGCAAAATAAAAAATATATAATTATATAGCATAAAGTACTGCTGTTTCAAAATCAAATTCTGTTCACTACAGCATACAGAATTAATATCAATATTCTTTGGATTGTCCCTGTAGAAAAGTAACATTTTTTTCACCTTGACTTTTAAACATAAGTAAAAAAAAATCTTTTACTTGCTTTGTTTGTATTTAGATAACCGCAAACAAGAGCCATCTCTACTCTTAGTTCTCAAATGGGGAGGAGAATTGACACCTGCAGGTAGAGTTCAGGCAGAGGAACTAGGAAGAGCTTTCCGATGTATGTACCCAGGTGGACAAGGTATCTTATTTTTCTTTGTAATGGCTTCTCTATGAAAAGAAAATCTACAGAAACAAATAAGAAACTTCACTTTTTGCTTCGGTAGGTGATTATGCAGGATTTCCAGGATGTGGCCTACTTAGATTACATAGTACCTATCGGCATGATCTCAAAATCTATGCATCTGATGAAGGAAGAGTTCAAATGACAGCCGCAGCTTTTGCAAAGGTAGTACAATGTCAGTAGAAAATATGAAATGTGTATAGGTTACTTGCAGGAAGAGTTCAGATCCTTTGCAATTTTATATTTATACATAGGAAAGATAACTTCTTCCATTCTTTCAATGCAAAATGGACTACTTCATCAGTACTTAATTAGCATCAAGATTTTTCAACCAATTTGCATGAAATGTATAAATTGCTTCTTTATTGAATAGAAAAAATATATTTTAGTATGCATAAAGAATTGCATGCAACATGATACAAAAGTAGATCTAAAAAATAAAAATTGCATTCATGTATTTCTCTGAGCCTAGTTAATTTGAATCTAATTAGATAGCAATTCTATCAAGGTTTTATGTACGGTCTTTATTAGCAATATATTTTGAATTGAAATTAGGGAATGATATTGTAGATATTCTCAACCAGCCTTTCCCAAACTTGAAACCCACCAAATTGAAATTTTAATTCACACAAAATCCTTTGCACAAACAATGGATCATGTAACATGACATATCCATTTCTAGTTAATGTGTGTATGTGTGTGTGTGTTTGATTTTCCTTCCCCTACTTTCTCCACAAGAACCATCTTGTAAAGTAGATTGAGCTGAAAGAGTGTAATTGACTCAGTCACCAGCTAAAACTCATTCTGTCTCAGTTTCTACTCCAGCATCTTAGCCACTAACTAAACTAGCTCTCCTGTATGAATTAATTCATTTCAAAAATTTTCAATCTGTGATGTCCTATTCATAAATGCAAATTATACCTGAATATACAATCACAAGTTCGGAAAATGCCTTTTGATTAACATGATTAGTAGTGAAAATCTCAGTGGCTGTTCACTCAACATATTATGTCTATTAATTTGTGTTACAATTGGCTGAATTCATACATAATGACAAGCTACAAACCTTATTTTACAAATCACAGTGGCTAAGTTCATGCTATATGTTACCCCTAAACTTCACAATATTATTGTTTAGCACAATGTGTATACAATGAGTGTGGCAGATTGCTGAACAGAATTGTGATTGTTTTTGTTTTGCTTAAAGCTGTTTTTATTGTGTAACAGTTTGTAAGTTTGAATAGTCTTCAGCAGTTTGAAATGCTTGGAGTATTGTTCCTCATTTTGGTAATCAGATCCCAAACCCAAATTAAACAGTTGAAAATGGTGCCCAGAAACAAAATAAAAATGAAGCAAGTGATTCTATGACAAAACATAATGCTTATAGCTTTTTAACTTCCTAAAAAGATAAAAAGTTGTAAGGGAACCTGAAATAAAACATAGTGTAGAAAAACTAAACAGGATTTTCCCTCTATCTATTATAATACAAGCTTAGAATCATCACAAAAAAAGAAGAGATGATAAATCTATAATGGATTAAAACAGTATTTCCTCACTGCAAATATAAATATGATATTTGGTATCTCATGTTATGATGGGCAGTTTTAGAATTATTTATTTTATCTGTGTGTAAGTTGTAATGCAGTTCTTTTCTCAAATTCATAGGTAACACAGTCATATTTATAGAATGTATATATTCTGCTTAGTTTGAGACTTACTATACTAAGTTCTATTCACTAACTTTATTTTCCCCAGGGTCTATTGGCATTGGAAGGGGAACTCACACCTATACTTGTACAGATGGTTAAAAGTGCTAATATGAATGGTCTATTGGACAGTGACAGTGACTCTCTTAGCAGCTGCCAACATCGTGTGAAGGCACGCCTTAATGAAATTCTCCAAAGAGATAGAGACTTTACTTCTGAGGACTATGAAAAGGTTAGAAAATATTCTATAGATAAATTGAAATTGTGAAAGACTTTACAGGAAAGGTTGTACAAGGCTATTTGGAGGAATATGTCAGGCATCTGTTGGACAAAGTTGCTTGAATCCATTCCCAGTTGGACACTAGTCTTTATACAGGTCCTGTGAAGTGTCTAGGTACAGTCTTGTTGTGTTATCTAATAGGAGTGTGAACCTGTTAGGCCTTATGAAATGGACAGATTTCTCATTAGTGTGAGTACGGCCACTTGTATATTAGATTCATGTCCCCCATGCATACCAAGAGGTGGTATTTAGCCAAGTCTTGGCTGTAGTGAATTCTTCTTAAAGAAGTGCTGTTTCACCCACTCAACAAGCTATCCATTAGACCCAATCATAGTAGACAATTTTTGTTCAGCCTTACATGTTTAGAGAAGGTAGTTGTATAACAGCTTTCAGGTTTCAGACCTACGTATGGGATTAAAACAGCATCTTTGTCACTTTTGGATGACTTCTCGTATAATGCATTCATTCTTGCTCCTCTTGACCTCTTGGTAGCCTTTGATATCATCAACTATGGTATCCTTCTGAATCCATATTTCTGAAATCTGATTGCTGATTAGGTTTAATATTTTGTTTATATGTATGCTTTATATACTTTCATGTCTTTTTTATATTGCATTTTGTTTAGTTATGTGGTTGTTTATAAGTTGTAAGACATCCAGAGTCATGTACTTGAGATGTGTGGCTGTGTAAATAGAAGAAGGGAGAGAGGGAAAGAAGAAATATAAACTACCCTGAGGAAGAAGGAGACATATGGTTAATCATATGGAAAGCTGCTGAGATATCAGGAAACTAAAAAGGTTGTACTCCCTGATCTTGGTCTCTCCAAAGATTATTCACTAACACGAGGAGTACAAATTCCATGATGTGCCTAAGTCTAAAGCCTAGTTGTGTGATCAAAATCATATACTTCTTGTGGCTTTCTGGAGTTGTTAAATACAACATATATATTTTAATATGTAGTTCTAGTGACATGATTTGAAATATTAAAGTAAGAGAGCTAATGGAAAATAAGACAAAGATAGACATCAGTTAAATTGAATTTTGTCAATCTGATTAGAACTAATAAAAATAATTGTTGGATATAGTAATTATTTCAAATTAGTATTTCTTTTAGCTAAGGTTTTTTAGTAGTATATAGATAGTCCTTGACTAACGACCATAATTGAGCCCAAAATTTCAGTTGCTAAGCAAGACATTAGTTAAGTGAGTTTTACTCCATTTTACGACCTTTCTTGCCAGAGTTGTTAAGTGAATCACTGAAGCTGTTAAGGTAGTGTCATGGTTGTAAATAAATCTGGCTTCCACATTGCCTTTGCTTATTAGAAAGTTGCACAAGGGGATTACATCACCTCAGAACACTGCAACCATCTTAAATATGAGGAAGTTGCCAAGTGTCTGAATTTTGATCACATTACTAGGGGGGTGCTGCAAAGATCATGTGTGAAAAATGGTCATAAGTCACTTTTTCAGCGCTGTTGTAACTTTGAACAGTCACTAAATGGTAATTAAATGAACTGTTGTAAGTCAATTGTTGTATTTAAAAGATAAGTCAAAATGTTTTTGATAAGTTTTACTCATATAGGATAGCACATTTTAAAAATACATATTTTTCAGGGATATCAGATGCTATACATGTAGACTATAAGTATTATAGCTTACATATTTCTTTTTGGTCTGATACTACAGTTGACACCATCTGGCAGCATTTCTCTGATAAAATCAATGCAAGTGATAAAAAATCCTATTAAGACATGTGATAAGGTATATTTCTTAATCCAGAGTTTGACATCTCAAATCAAACAACGAATGGAAGATCCTAAGTTTGCAGGTAAACAATTTCCTTGATCAGGCTGGATTGATAATATTAATTACACATATTTATTTTATAATTAACAGTTAGGACAATCTTTGTATTAATTCAGGAACAACTTTCAAAATAAAAAATTGTAATCGTTTGCCCAATGACTGTTAGCTACTCTAATATATTAATAGCAAATTAACTTCACTAATGTAGATTGCTATGTAAATAAAATAGCAGTATCTTTGTGCAAGAAAGAAGATAACAATAGGTTTAGTTAAGTACCAGAATTGCAGAAGTACAAACTATTTTAGTTTGTGTTTGTTAAAAGGAAACAAAAATAAAACAAAACCAAGCTGTAAGCAAAGCTGGCTGCTCTGAAGCTTAAAGAATGGGTGGATGTATTTCTTTAATGTCTATGATAATCTCCCTTCATTTTACTTTATCAACTCTCATTATTACCTTTTAATAATTGTCCAACTAGATATTCAACTTTATCACAGTGAAACATTGGAACTAATGCTGCGTAGGTGGGCCAAGCTTGAAAAAGACTTTAAAACAAAGAATGGAAAATATGATATAAGTAAAATCCCAGATATCTATGACTGCATAAAATACGATGTTCAGCATAATGTCTCTTTAAAGCTAGAAAATACAATGGAATTGTACAGACTGTCAAAGGCATTGGCTGATATTGTGATCCCTCAGGTATGTACATTGCAGCTTACATAGTACACTCATTATAATAAAATGGGTATGTTCTCCAGACCATATTTACAAACTGTTATGGAAATGAATAAATTTACTGTCTCAAAATGCATTTATAGTTCATAAAGCAGTTATGAACTATCACAAATTGAAAAGCGGTACCTCTTTACCGTATTAAATTGAGGAATCTGATATTTATATGTACAACATGTATCTTGTTGACATTAGACAGAATCTAGGATAATGGTGCAATTCTAAATTTATTTATTCAGTCGTGAACCCTATACAGTTCATTAGATTTTCTCCTAGATGTAGTCTTGTATCGGGTAACTAGATTATTTTAATATGGCTTCCAATAGAATCATGGAACATATTGCTTGCATCTTGTGATTATTTCAGATCTATTCCATAAGAAGGAGCAAAAACACGGTTCACAAAATTAAAATATGAGGATTACATGATACACTATTCAGAATATGAGTCCATACAAGGAAATAGAATTGTAATGATACTCAAAGAATGTTGCTAAGTAGATAATTTAGTAATATACAGTAAACAACAGGATCATCTAGATTAGAATTAATGGAGTTATAGCAATAACCATCAATGTTAAATAAGTTGTGGAAGACATTGAAAAAAAAAATTTGGCAAAGTGCAAGGTTTGCTAAATACAGCATCTGAGAAGCATATAAAAGTGCTAATGGGTGATTGGGATGCAAACAATCAATGAAATGGAGGAATTGGAGTTATAGATGGATTTGAATTAGGTTGATGCAGCCATGTAGAAGATAACCTAAATGTATGGTTTTAAGTTACATTTTGCAAAGAAAATTATTTATTTATTACCAATACCTATTTGATTCATACAGAATACAAAATAATAGTACCCAATAATAACAACAATAATAATAACATAACTGTTATTATAAACAAAATAACAATATAAAATAACAATATAATGTTTATGGGACAATATAAACAATATATATTCGGACCTTAGCAGATAGGCAATATTATAATCCAAAACAAAAATGGTGGTTTTGCACCAGGAAGCCAATGCGACCAAAATTGAGACTCATATTAGGACATGTATCCTCTCATTTTGTCTAAAGCTCTTCCCCATCTCCCATGGGTTTGCCTCTAACCCTGCTTTAATCAATTATTTTGTTTTAATTGTTTAAGAATTTAAGTGGAACATTTTTATCAACTCATGATATTATGATGGTGGAACATAAATGATCCCCTGTAATATCCTAAGTAAAAATAATGGCATGTTTTTAGTCATAATGTGAGCAAAAAAATGTGCTTGTCTCCACAACATCTTTATTACAGAGAAGCTCCATTTTAACTATCGCAGCTGAATCCAATGGTGATTTAAAGCCTTATTGTAGTATAGAGGTAAGGAGGAAATAACTGATTTTCCCTCCAGTGAATATTGTATCCTTTACCTTTTGTCCCTGCAATAAAATAAGGCTTTAAAAATATATCTAGTGAATCCAGTGGATGCATTTTCTGGAGGAATCTGTATCTAAAAATTTGCTTGGGGCTGCTTGTTCATATCAAGTGGCCTTACCTATTTCTATATATGGTCATACTAACTAGCGTACGGACCCTGCTCAAAGCTATGTGGACTCAGATTGAAACAAGTTCTCTACTGCTGCTGTCATTGCTTAGGCCCCATTCTCTGTTAGGTAGGTTAATCCTAGGGGTTCATATCTATATCATTGCTCTCTGAGTTGACATGCCTTCCTGTCTTCAGGAAATATAGCACTTTACAACTTAGCAAAGATTTGCAATGTTTTTGTATTGGGGTTTTTTTTTGAGTCCAGAGGCAGATCCAGCAACAGGACAAGAATCAGAGGCTCATACCTCATCTACTACTGTGAAATTGTCTGAAAGTGAAATTACTTCATTAAGGGCTTAGGTAGAAATAGGTACTTATCTAACAAATTGAGTTATAGATTGAGAGGGAATTTTCAGGAGTATCAAAGTTTGTTTTCACATTTTTTTTCACTTAAGGAATATGGTATTACTGAGGCTGAAAAATTAGAGATTGCTAAAGGTTACTGCAATCCACTATTGAGGAAAATTCGGTCTGATCTTCAGAGGACTCAGGATGATGATACTGTTAACAAACTCCATCCTTTGTAAGTTTTTTAAATCATTTTTTCAACATTATTAAAGCCCTTATATAACAATACATTTAGCTAAATATTTAGTTAAAATGATAGCCTCCAGTCCTTCTATGAAGTCTGTATAATTTTAGCATTAAAAAATCCTATGATCTTTATGTATACATGATCACAATCATGATAAATTGAGCACTTGAACTTAATTTCTGTTACTTTCAAAAATAATTATATTTTAGTATCTCATATGTCACACTCACAGTTTAGCTTCCAGGCAAAGTTGATTATCAAATACACACATTATATTCTGCAGCTTAAAACAAGGGTTCAACTTCAGACAATTCAGAACATAAAGTATATTTTTATTAAACATAAAAGTAGCACTGATTAGAATTTCAGAGTTCCCCAACTTGAGATTTAGATCCAAGATAAGTATGGATTCATAAAGGTTGTATAAAATTTAAGCACCCAAACCCAAAATATATTGTTTTATGCCTAAATTAATAATCATGAACAGGAGAAAATTGATACAGAAGCTTAAATGGTGTGCCTAATTCATCATTATTATTAGAAAACTGGGAATGTTTGTTAGTTAATGTTAGTTAATGATTTTAGGTCTAGAATTTTTAGATTTGTAAAATAGTATATGCAATGTATGGCGCCCTTTACTCACTTATCCAATTTTATTTTTAGGTATTCTAGTGGGGTTATGTCTCCTGAACGTCACGTTCGAACTAGGCTGTACTTCACCAGTGAGAGTCATGTCCATTCCTTGCTTTCAACTCTTCGCTATGGTTCTTTATGTGATGTAAGCGTTTCAGTGGCATTTCTTTTCAGAATCACCAAAGCTAAGATACATTTAATAATCAACTCAATACGCTACTTATTCAGTAATAATTTTTATTATAATAAAATAACCTGAAGGATTATCTAAAAAGTCATCATAGTTGACTTCTAATCATTTCAGTAATGGAAACAATGACTGATTAGTTTGCAAAAATCGTGTTACCTTTTTGTGATTTCATTGTGCTGTAAAACATATGAAAATACTAGTTAATATTTATTTATTTAGTGTATGGTAAATACATGGTCTTATAGTGGCTCAAGTGTTATGTCCAGTCCACCCAGCCATTCAAGGACAGGGTAATCTATGTTGAAAAAATCAGACATTGGGCCAATGTAAGCTCTTGATGGACATTCGGAAACAACATATAAAGTTAATTTATAAAACTAAGGTATAAAGCCATGTTTTGTTGAAAAAGTTTAATAGCCTGGTTTGCATGTTAATGGATTTGCTAATAAGTTAAAAATAATGTGCAAAAAATAAATGCTTCAGAATTAATTTCTGGCTGGTAATGTGTCCTTATTTTTCTGATGTTTTACTTGTCATCATTTGATAAGTTAATGTATAACACTGAATTATAAAATATATCAATTGAAGATACATTCAGAATGCCTATATGGTAAATATGTTTATGATTGCAACTTACAATTAGTTTAATATAAGTGTTAAGATAAAAAGGGGTATAAACACACAGACAATACTAAAAAAAAGTGGTATTTACATTTTTTACCTAAGGCATCAAAAGATGAACAGTGGAAGAGAGCTATGGATTATCTCAATGTTGTCAGTGAACTCAATTACATGACCCAAATAGTTATCATGCTGTATGAAGATCCAAATAAGGTAAGGACACAATAAGCAATAATTTAAGAGAAAAGCTAATTACATATAGTCAGAATATAACCTGACTTATCCATTTATTTAGGAGGTTTCATCAGAAGAACGCTTCCATGTAGAGTTACATTTTAGTCCAGGAGCTAAAGGCTGTGAAGAAGATAAAAACTTGCCATCAGGTTTTGGTTACAGACCTGCTTCACGGGAGGTAAGTGCTTCTAGAAATGTTTCTCATATGAAACTTAAAGAGCACTTTTCATGTCATTTCACAGCATTTGGTTGCTTAAATAAACATCTCCAGTTTTTGGTTTAAGTTTAGAAACTTCCCAAATATATTTGGAGATGTATTTAACTACTGTAAGTCAGACAGTATTGCACTGTTCCCATGTAATTGTGTAAAATAGAAGCCAGTCTATTAAGTGATAATTAGCAAGGACTTGCATTACAAATTGAATTAGAGTGCTGGTGTAACAGAATTGATGTCATTGTTATTAGATATATTTGATTTCAAGTATTTTTCAATATGGAAAAAGTATAATAGATCTTGCTTAACAATTGTCATGTTTACTGAGCATTAGAAGTTATAATGGCACTGAAAAAGTAATTTCCTGACTGGTCCTCATATTTACAAAGTCCCTATGGTAAAATGGTTGAGATTTGGGCACTTTGCAACTGGCAGGCATTTATCACAGTGTTCTGTGGTCATGTGATTTCCATTTGTGTGTTTTGCAACTGGCTTCCAACAAGTAGAGTCAATGGAGAAGCTGGCAATAAAATCACAAGTGGTAGTCATGTGATGTCTCTTAACATCACTTGATTTATAACTGAATGGGAATGACATTGTAAGTGTCATAGATGCAGCACTGGACATTTCTAGTTAAGGCCATGATATGTAATATTCAAGGGAATGCTACTTTTAATTTGCTTGATGAAATGTTATATCACATTAAATATATGTTTTCTTGTAGAATGATGATTCAAAGCAAACATCCCATAGAAATGAGAATGATGAGGACCCCCATGCTTATAAAAGAGATGAAACTGATCGTTCAATAATGATGTTCAAGCCAATGGTGTCAGATCCAATTCATATACATAGGAAATCACCTCTTTCAAGACCCAGGAAAATGGGTTCAGCAGAAGTAAGTATAGATATCCCAGTAATTTTTAAAAAAATTAGAGTTCTTCCCCAACTAATCAATATAATTGATTTTGGTGATACTGCAAAATTAGTAAATGTACTAATATTATAATACTAAAACTAATATATAGTGATTAGTTGATTATGTGCTATCAAATAGCTGTCAGTTCCTAGCAACCATAAATATAGATTTTCTCCATGACAATCTATCCATAACCTGGCCTCTGAGATTTTACAAGGGTGCACACATTCCCACAATAATCTTGTATACGGTTTACTTAACTATAATATTATACAGTCAAGAAGACAGTCAAGGAACAAAGGGATAATCAAGTTTTTAAACAGTATATGTAGAGAAGTCTACATATCTCTGAACAATAGTTATAAAACAGAATTAGTGAACCTTTTGTAGATTTCTGGAAACTAATAGGCCATGAGACCTACTAACACGATTAGATAAAGTAAGAATATTTGGTCTGTGGTCTATAACTCTAGTAAACTGAATTGAATTGGGAATATTAAATCAGTGTTCCTGGCTCTATAAAACAGGCAACACAGCAATACATGCATAACTTGCTCAATTTCCTTCACCAGGTATGGCATGAATACTCTTGCACTGGAAGGTTATACTCCCTTCCATTCTTTGTCCCTAATTAGGTTTTTAAAAATTAATTCAGAAGTCTTTTATATTGAGATGATGTCATCTTTCTTGATTGCTTGGTTGATTATTTCTACTATGTTTTATTTTTTTGGTTTAATTTTTTAAAGATTATTTACAATTGCTTACTTAATTTATTTTTGTACCATGGATGTTTTAATGACATGATTATAACCTGCTGAGTGAGACAGAAATGCAGTATTAATGGACTGAAAATTCTGTTGGGAAGAACTTCCCAACTACTGTCGTAGTTTTTGGATGATGTTCTAATTTTTTTCTGGTAATCATTGCCAAATAATATATACTTACTTCAGTTCTATTTTAACTCAAACTAAGGAAAGCCAAGTATTGGGCTGTTCACAGT
Source organism: Naja naja (assembly GCA_009733165.1). Classification (NCBI taxonomy): domain Eukaryota; kingdom Metazoa; phylum Chordata; class Lepidosauria; order Squamata; family Elapidae; genus Naja; species Naja naja. The sequence continues at coordinate 259,742,476 of CM019149.1, read as the reverse complement.
ATTTTAAATTGAGAATATGTTTCTTCAAGATGTCAGAAATGTATCCAGAAAAATCAGAGACAAGCAAGCCATAAATGAAAATAAATTTCAGCCATAATTTTAAATTATAGAACGGCATGTGAACCTATAGAGAACATAATCCTGATTCTACATGCAATAAAAAATTGAGGTACTCCTTGACATTTGGAATGTAGATTAGCAAAAATTGTAACACGAGGTGGTCTGATTCAGGAAGAAAGATTTGCTATTAATATTTCAGTGGCTGAAGAAAAAGACCTAAAGAACATATCCCATATGCTAATATTTCACATTTTTATTCTGAGGAAGGAGTAATACTAGTACAACAGTAATTCCAAAAATATTTGGCAACTTTATATAACTGAATTTTTAGTATTTTTAACTGGTTTAAGTAGGCATGCTGCAACCAGTTTGGTGCAATGATTAAGATATCAAGCTAGAAAGCCAGAGTTTATGAGTTCTACGTAGTCCCTCTTTAGGCCCAAAGTCAGCTGGTTGACCTTAGGACAGTCCTTCCCTCTCAGCCCATGGAAGCAAGCAGTAGCAAACCATTTCTGAAACATCTTGCCAAGAAAACTGCAGGGACTAGACCAGGCAGTTGCAAGTGGTCAAAAACTGACTTGAAGAGGGGAAAAACCCCACAAAAGCTAAGAGTAATTAGCATTGTTTATCTAGGAAAAACTGAGGCAGGCGTCTTCAAACTTGCCAGCTTTAAGACTTGTAAACTTCAACTCCCAGAATTCCTCCTCCAGTCATGTTAGCTTGGGAATTCTGGGAGTTGTCCACAAGTCTTATACTTGCCAAGTTTGAAGACCCTTGAATTAAGGCACTAGATAATCTGGAAGTAGTGGTTTGACAGCAAACCTCCTTGCTTCTCCTTTGTACTCCACAGCAGAAGTGTTTAGTACTCCAAATTGTCCACGTGTGTTTCTTCTAGCGTGACTTGAACTATAGAGAATCTTCCTTTGTCTACTGTAGATTTTAAGATTCTTCTCAGTCTTTAAAAAAAAGTATATTCTGCTTTCTGCAAGTTCTGTCAGCCTGTTAAGTCTATTGGTACCCATTATAAGAGCAGTAGCTCAAGTTTGGCAGAGATAAAATTGCTTAAACAATGCTTAAGTGTAGCAAAAATGTGAAGAATTGATGTTCCTCTTGGCATTTGTTGTCATAACTATCCTGTCTTCGGTCATCAGATAAGTTACCTTCAGTAGCATCCACAGTGACAATCACTAGCTTCAAAATAATAGCCCTGCCCCCTTTTAATGTGCTTTGTACACATTGCACACATCCATTTTAGAGCCAGTTGCTGCAGACATCTCCTAATCCTTACTGTAGGGTCTCTTCTTTCTGTCAATGGACAATTCAATGTTAGCTCCAGGAGATCAGGATTCACAGGCCACTTAATGTGAAATCTTGTGACATAAACTTCTATTTCCCAACAATTGCTGTACATAATGTATATCTTGTTACACTTCCACTTTCATCTAGCATTTGCACTGAATTCTTTTGACACAAGAACGCTTCTGAGTTAGCTGGTCTGTTGAAAGCAAATTTTGTAATCTGTCCTTCCTTTACAATATTTCCGTAACATTTGTCACAATAATGGGAAAATGTATTACTGTAATAGCATAAATACTTTTATTAAATTTCAACAGCTTATAACTTTTAATGACATATGAATATTTTTGAAACATGCTTTCTTTCAGGATGCAAAAAGATCTGCTATAACAGTATTATACCTATCCTCTCTAGCTTTTGATTTATACATGTGAGTTCTATTAGTTCTATACCAATTAAAATCTTAATTTACTGAATGTAGTTATTTGAAATGTAAATGTGGGAAGCTTGAAAATATTGTTACGCTATATTATGTATCCTTTGTATATATTTAAAGGAACGTTGGTCAAATTCTTTTCATTTCAAAAAGAAATACTGAAAATTGTCATTTAAAATAAAAGATTTTGGTTTCAAAAAATAATTTGATAATAAAATGATTTTATACACTTTCTTTTTAGATGCTGATATTAAGTTACTGCCATTGTGTATCCGCATAAATTATCTGTCATTTTGTCATTTATAAACAAAAATTGTTATTTTTTTTAATTATTCTTTGTGAACTTTATCTTGGTGTTAAGTTACTTAATATCTTTCAAATGGTATACTGTATTGAGATTTATGTGTATTGAGCTTTGTTGATGTGGAAGTTTATTTACTGGTGACTGGTTTGGTTCACTTATCTCAGAACTAAAGGAAGAATGAAGCTTAACCAATCAATGTGGCTAAATTTCACTGACATTAGAAAAAGTTAGTGAAATATATCTTCCGCATTAAGAAATTATCTGCTACTGCTATCAAAGTTCAGCTATATAATTTCCAAAAAGTTTTTATTTTTATTTTATAAGAATACTACATTAATGATAAAAATGCAGCAAAAGTGTATGAATGTGTACGTTTACAAGTATTACATTTGTGTTTGAAATACACACACACACAATTTTACTAATTTCCGTGTAGAATTTTAAAATCACCCTTAATATTGCTGACGTGTACTGTACCTATAGCAAAACCAGTAGCTGAATAGTTGCAGTTGCTGGTGGGTTTTGATTGGTTAGAATCGAGCTATTTAGAACTATATTTTATTTTCTTACCATTTAGCTCTGACTCTAACGTTGCATGCTTTGCTGTTTTTTTGCCCCCTTTCTCATTTCCAGGAAGAGAGCCCCCTGAGTGTGTCTAGCCCAGAGTGGCTGCATTATACCAGTGGTGTGGGTACTGGGCGTCGAAGACGCAGATCAGGGGAACAAATCACTTCTTCCCCTGTCTCCCCTAAATCATTGGCTTTCACATCCAGTATTTTTGGCTCATGGCAACAGGTTTTTAAACTTTACTTCATTAAACATTACTGTGCATTCCAAGCAGGAACCAATCGTCTTTAAGGACATCTAATCCCTTGTTCTGGATTTTGTTCAAAGTAAATTACTTCACCTGTCATTAAAATATGATTTTAAAAATAATAATTACTTCCAAAAATGCCTGGGGGGAAAAAAGCAAGTGCATGTCTTATTTTTGTATGTTTTTTCCTACACAATTTTCACTGAATGTATTTGGTTATAGAATTAGTTGCTTTCAGCACTGTATGGATTATTATGGGTTGTGCCCTAATGAAACAGACCTAAGCTCTGGCTTAGCTGTCCTTCAAGGCCTTTTTCTTAAAGAAATAAAAGCAGCAGCATCTAATTCAGTGGCAAGCAAATCTATTTTTTTTTTGCTGACATAGGAAATAATTGGATTAAGCTATATTTGGGGTTAGAAATAGATAATACTTTCAGTTGCCGTTAACTGTGCAGGAAAAAAAAACATTAGTACTAATCATTATTTTCTCCATGCCATAACTGGATATACTTTTTTTTTCTTCCCCTCTCCTCCTCCTCCTTTTCCTCCTCATTCTTCCCACAGTACTTCACCCATTGTCATGTAAAATGTGCTGAAATGGGAAAATGAATATAACATTGTACATTTATTTAAATATGTTAGTCAAAAGGCTAATACCTTAAAGCAGTTACATTGTTTATGCTAAACAATGGATGGTGTTCTGTTGTGAAAACTTTTCTTTAGAAACCACATTGTTTCTGTTTGATCTTGACTTTTTAAAATATTTTGACATAGAGAACAAGTGTTAATTTTGAACATCAGAAACTCATTCTGGTAGGGCTGTGTATGGTTCAGTAATTGTATGGTGACTTCATCAGCCTGTCTGTATTTCCTCTTTTTTTCCCCTTCCAATACAGGCGCAGTTTAGGAGTATTCATTTGGTAAACTAAACTAAAATGATACAGTTATACGTGTTTTCATAATTTTCTTGGTGTCTGTCCTGTTTTATCATGAATGCCTGCTTGCACCACTTCATTGCAAGGATCTCATGAGTGAAATGGAACCCCTTCAGCAATTATTGCATGATCTTTCATATTATGTTGGTATTTCTACTAACCCATTGTATGGCTTTTTAATACTTGTCTGTCTTAGCAGGCGGCTGTTTCAAGTTTAATGGATTCAACCAGCCCATTAGACTGCTTTCCTTATTTATCTCTTTCTTATATCCAGGCACCATCAGAAAATAATAGTCTCTTTCGACCTCCAAGAACAATTGTGGAACAAAAAACCAGTAGTATAGGTATGTACATCTAATTAAATCCTGATTCTTTGAAATGGAAGTACCCTGGTTTTAATATTGTTCTGATAACCTTGTAGATCTGCAATTGGGCATCACAGAATTTTAATACCAACTGATTATTGGATCAACACCAAAAACAAAGATTACTGGGATGATATTCCTTTCTATCAATTAAGACGCTCTTGAAAATCAAGCCATTCCTTTTTTTTTCTTATTTGCTATCTTCCTTTTTCTTTTAAAACAATAGTAAAAGTTCTTTGCACTACCCCAAATTCCATCAACTACAGCTTTCAGTGTATAAACATAGATAGCTATTATAACCGCTGTCTTATAGCACATTTTATTTTAATCCAGATACTGTTTTCTAAATAGTACAGCAAAAGGATACTTCATTAAATCATACTTTACTGCAGTGGTTCTTAACCAGGGCGATATCGCCCCCCAAGGGGCGATTTTGTTTTTCAGGGGGGCGATAGAACGAAAAGGGGCGACGTGGGGGCGAAGGAACGGAAGGGGGGCGATATGGGGCGATGGAGGGAGATATATTGGGAGGGAGAGAGAGAAGCAGTGGCATGTTACGTGCTGCCGTGGCCACTGCCGACACGCCGCTTCCCCCTGCCGCCTCTTAGCCGCCTGCTGCTGGCCCCTTGGAGACGCTAAGAGGCGGCAGGGGGGCGTTCGCCGCCAGCCCTGCACATTCACCTATTGACTAGTAACGCCCGAGCCGGTGCCCAATGTGGAAGAGGTGGTGTGTTATGTGCCCGTGGCTGCTCGACACGCGCCGTCACTCTGTCACCTCTTAGCAAGCGGCCAGCAGAGGGCAGGCGGCAGGCGGAGGCGCGGCCGGCTTGCTGTTTCATCCATTTTGGTGCCGGCTCCGGAGCGTTTCTAGTCATACTAGTCATTCACCCATTGACTAGTAACGCTCCGGAGCCGGCACCAAAATGGATGAAACAGCAGAGCCGGCGGCGCCCCTGCCTGCGCCCTTAGCGCCCTCTGCTGGCCCCTTGGGATGCTAAGAGGTGGCAGGGGGGCGCCAGGCGCCCTGCAGGCTCACCCATTGACTGTAGCACCGTCCGAGCCGGCGCCAAAATGGGTGAAACTGCAGGGCGGCGGCGCTGGAATGCCCCCTGCTGCCTCTTAGTGCCCCTCTGCTGGCCCCCCTGGGGACGCTAAGAGGCGGCAGGGGAGCGGTTATGTTGGGGGAGGGGGGCGATGACAACTTCCTCAATAGCTCAAGGGGGCAATTCTTTCAAAAAGGTTAAGAACCACTGCTTTACTGTATTATCAAAATTATTGAAAGCATTATTGCCGCCTTCTGCTAAAATGATTTCCAGGGTGGGTTGCAATAAAATCAGAAACCAACAAAACCATTCGTGCTTTACAGGTTTATAGTAAAAGATTTCACAAACCAAAAAGGGTTGATGAAGGAAGAGAGGAAAAAGTCATCACAAGTTACCTGTTTTCAAGGCTAAAACTCTTTTTTGAATGGGAATGAGAACCAGCTCAGTGGAGCTGGTCTTCTAACAGAGAAAATGTAGAGGGTTTTCAGGCTCAGCATTCACTTTCTGCAACCTAATGGTCAATAATACATTGTTAGTGATTTGTGTTGTTAGATATAGATGATTCAGTTTGTATAACATTTTAAGAACATACAAAATTATAAATATTGCCAAATAACTTGACATGTAACCTGTTAAAAATTTCTGTATTTCTCTGCTAAATTCTGTATTCCTTCAATACAGCCTTTATTTGGTATTAATCATATCAGAAGTTTCCTTAGAAAAATGCATATACAACAGGTGCTCTTGGTTTTTGGAATTTACTTTTTCTAATTTTCAGTCTTCATTTCTATGCTATATCACATTGTCAGTGTGAAAAAAAATCTGATCTACTTATGTGCATAACTGAAGGTATAACTTTGCTTCAACATTTTTACTACATCATTTACATTAGATGAGTTTCATCATCACAGGTGCTAGTAATGTTTTGCTTTTGTTAGGTCATTAATAGCTACTGCAACTCATTGCAGTTAGGGGCATATGGTTAAAATTATATAAACCAGCTTTTAAATAGGAAATTTCTCCTGTTACAAGTTCCATTGAGAAACACATTTTATCAATAGTTGAAAAAAAAATTGCATCTACAGTAGCCTCTTTTATAACTTTTAAATGTGAATTAGATAGTGGTAGATATGCCACAGAAAAATAATCTTGTAAATGTATATTAATACTACTTTTTATAAGTCAGATTTTTAGTTATTTGTTTATACAATTTCAATATTAATTTGAAAGTTGTATATTTTAATACAAGTAGAGTGAATTTAGCTACTGGGCATATTTCATGGGATCCATCTGCGAAAGACCCAAATGGATGTAAGCCACAAGCAGATTGTTTGAGAAATACTCAAGAATTCCAGGAAAATTTGCATATGAACATGTGTTCAGTTCTGCTGTATCTAGAATTCTATCTTCATTTTTTTCCCAGTTCAAGTACAGTTTCTGAAATCTAACCTTTATAATTCCACACTTTTTTATTTTACACTGCCTCCTTTTTCCTTTTCCAAGTTTGTTTATCCTTCATTTAAGAACAATCTTATCTTTGGTAAAAATAACTTTAAACACAAATTATAGGAAATTACTGTAAATATCACTAAGATGCTACAAGCATAATGTAAATCTATCCAAAGCAATGCCACAAGGTGCCTTTTGTGTGATAAGAGCAAAATGCTTGCATGCTGCATGCATCCCAATGTGAATAGAAGAACACCTGGTTTTTGTATGTATTTTCTCTAACTCCCATCAGGGTCTCACTGTGCGAGCCTGTTTAGCACCTCAGTGCTCGGGGGGTCTTCAAGTGCACCCAATCTACAGGATTATGCTCGTACTCATCGTAAAAAGCTGACTACTTCTGGCTGCATAGATGGTATGTGCACACTTTCGCACATGCATTTACATTTACACATGCCCACTATATTGTGTACTAAGGAACACTTTAAAAAGGACTCAATCTTTTGACTGAGAAGAAGGCTAGGATATTATTTGTCACTATTAAACACAATGACTCTTACTGCCTATCTTTTCAGCATTAAGTTGAGGTTAATGTTTCTTCAGTTCTTGTGTAACATATCATCTTCTGAATAAAAGATTTAAGAAATACAATCTGTACAAAATATTAACGTTTTGAAGTATGACTTCAAAAGAGTTTTGAAAAATATATTTTGGAAATTCTGAAATTGGTTAGGAATGAAACAAAAATATAGATGTTTTAAATTATAGTTTAGGCTTTGGACAGTTAATGGAAATGACAGCACCAAATTTTGAATGGTATTGCAATATTTTCTAACATGTTTGAGAATAAAAAACACATACACCTTTTTTTCTGCTGTCACTACCTGAACATTAAATGCCAAGCATGCATCATTTTGTGCATCAAATTTGCAGTTACTCCTTTAAGTCCATGCACTCCATTAAAATCCTACATAGTATCAAGCAAAGGTTATTTTTAAATCTATTTGGCCTGTGCACTTTTTCCAATACCTTTTGCATGCCACTTAATTCTAACCTTTTTTTTAAATTTCCCTTCTTCCCACCTTCCTGTCTTTTCTTGAAATGTCCCTCTTCTGGTAGCTGGTTTGAATTTCAGGTACCTGTTTTTCTCTTTCTCAGACACCACACGTGGTTCTGCTGTTAAAAGGTTTTCTATCACATTTGCTCGACACCCAACCAATGGTATGTTTTGCTTTTATTTAAAAAAAAATATTCCCTTGCTTCATCCCCCTCAAAAATGGGATGGATATTATTATCCCACTATCTTTCTATACTCCATCTTAAGCACATATACATTTGTCCAATTATGAGGTATGTCAATTGATTAATCCCTTTTCATATATTAATTTCATTTTTTAATTCACACATCAAATCTTTTGGGGAAATAATATGAAAGAATTCAAATCTAATTATACACATTCATCCAAACAACTGTCACAATGAATACATTTTAATACATGTTTTTTTTTAACTCTGGTCTTAAAGCTCCTTGGATTCTCTTCATAATATTCCTTGCCTTCTTGCTGCATTAGATATTTTCATCCTGAACCTTTGTACTGCAGCATAAAAAATGTCTTGCTAAATCAGGTCAAAGTGCATTTTCTTAAGCATTTTGTTTCCAATAGCAACCATCAAATTGTGTTGGGAATTGCAGAAGGCAAAAAAGAAAAGTCATTTCTACTTCTTTTTGTCTCCAGCACCCCAAGCTACACTGCCTTTAAACTTCGGGTACTGTTTGTTTAATTTCATTAACAGCTATTGATAAGAGCATTCTGTTAATTAATTTGTCATTTAAAATGAAATCTATCAATCATCTTTCTTGAAACTGCATTGCATTAAAATAAAAGTTAAAACAGTACACTATGCTAACAATAACACAAATTGTTTCCTTTATTTCAATCTTTTTCCCATTATGATGGAACCAGATTTTATTTAATCAATATATTGCTGCATTCCCTTGAAGACTGAACGAATTCAAAACTGCTTTTGTTGTTAAAATTAGATGTTGGAGAAAAACACCCTTTTTCTGTTCCCATATGAAACATTTTGCACAAACTTTGCCAGTCAATCCTTTTATTACAGAAACTGAACTGACTGCCCCACAATAATAATGCTGCCCTCCATTCTTAATTCAAAACTTTCCAGTACTATTAAGTAAGAAACATTAATAAGTAAAAAGAAATGTGGGCTCTTACTGAAGTTACAGAACTATAGTTAACTCTTTGATACATTTGCTTATTAGAAACAATCTAAAAAAGGCAAGAAATACTTGACTTATGATCACAGTTGAGCCCAGAATTTTGGTCATAATTCATTGTGGTCAGAAGTCGAATCACCATGTGACTGGACTTGATTTCATGACTGTTTTTACAATGATTGTTAAGTGAGTCACTGTGGTTGTTAAACAAATTAAATGGTTGTTAAGCAAATCACATGTTTAACTCCAAGCTTATCCAATGGGTGTTTTTTGCCAGAAAATGGCAAAAAAGGTTGTAAAACATGATCATATGACCATGGGTTAGTGCACCAGGTTGTAAATTGTCAAGCACCTGAACTGTGATCATGTGACCATAGGGTGGTGCAGCAGTAGTAATTTGAGGACAGTTTTTGAGTCCATCATAACTTCAAATGTTTGTTAAACAACAGTCAGAAAGCAAGGATTACCTATAACAGGTCAATTTTAGTTACGAAAATATTTGCAAAGACAGTTTTCATATATTATAAATACTGTATGAATTTGGAAATTTAAAAACATGCTTGAACTCTTAAAATTAAATATCTAAAAAGAGAAAGCAGCTTAGTGCAGCAATGCAAAGCAACCAAGTTGGATTTTTAATGTTAATTATTACATACTTGCATAATAAAGAAAGTCTGTTTAATAGTTAAATACATTTCATCTAAATTATGTTCTTAATATACTTTGTATATTATGCACAACTACATTACAGAGCTTTCTCTGATATACTTAATATGTTTCTTAGTATTTTTAATAATTTATTGCATGCTTTAGGTATTTATTTGAATCTTAAAGATACTCTCCAATATATTGATAGGGACTCTTAGGGACAGATCATGGTTTATTGTCTTTTCCTCACCTTTTCATTGGAGCCTCTCTCTCTCTCTCTCTCTCTCTCTCTCTCTTTCCCCCTCTCTCTTGACTTTGGTAACCCTAACCTTTTTTCAGTCTTTCCCCTTTTCTCATCTTGAGTACAAGAAATATGGTGAAATCAGTACCTACTGACAGTGCTTTACCTTATTTTCTGGGCCTCTATGCAGAGCATCCAGACCTCTATAGGTGCTGGTCGGTTTCCTCTGAGGAATTTCTAGGCTCCAGTGGTATGTCTTTATAGCTTTCAAATGTAAGATGGCAGGCTGGCTTTCTGTTGCTGCGCTAACCCTTTCATTGTCTTCCATGTTGAGATATAAATATGTATTGCAATAAAAATTACCCTAGAACTATTGTTTAATTAAAACTGGGCTTGTTTTAAAGATATTAACCTAAGAAGGAAGTTTTCTTTTTTCCTTTTCACTGAATCAGCCTCTTAGGAAATATCTAAAAGCATTTGATAATTAGATAATAGAACTGCTAAAGGTTGAGTGTATGTGTGACTACTTAGTCCCCACTGTATAGCCAAGGAGAGACACTAATTATAATACAATTTTCCTATACATTTTTCCAAGGTACTGATATCTAAGCATTTGGATAGGCATGAAATCTTTAACACAAAAAATAGTTATTATATTCCTTCTTGTAATCCTGGAGTTACTTGTGCTTATAGATTTTTCTCTGGTAAAGAAAAGCTGCAGTTCTTGTGGAATTTACTGTAATGCAAAGAAAGGGTTTGCGCTTGCCTGCATGTATACTGTTGTAGTTTATTTTACCAAGCATTAAATATAATTAATTTGAATTATACATAGAAACTTAATTGCTACGATTAAAACAACTGCCCAAATATCCTTAATAAATATTACTTTACATATGAAATATTATATGTTTAAAAAAATTAAGGAGACAAAAGTGGTATTGAAATCATTGAGAGATTGTGAGTTAAAATGAATATTACATTTTAAATGTGTCCTTGAACAACTACTTAAGTTACAATCCTGTTTTTGAAATAAATGCCTTGAAAATTTGGCAATCTAAATTGAATGAAATAGTTTTGTTCTTTAAACAATATAATATATGGACATCATTTTGTGGGGCACTGTCACAATCAGTTCATGAAACTCCTTCAAATCTCTCATGTCTGTATGTATACATACCCACACAATCAAATATATATTTGTTTAGTTAAGTTTTCTTACTCATTAAATACTAGAATACCTGTAGTTTTGTCTAATTTTTTTGTATAATTAATGAGGCAGGTATTATCTTAATATATGTTATTAAATATATTGCATGTTGATGTTTTATGAAAGGAGTTTCTTAAATTTTAACTCAGAATTTTATACTTTAAAATCTTCCAAATTATTTTCCTATTTAGGTGGGAAACAGAGTTTCATTGGTTATAGAAATAATCTTAGCATATATTGCAACATTAACTTAACTAATTCTTAAATAGGGCTTCTGCTAAAATGCATATATATGTGATTGTAACTACAGCTGTGTAAGTGATGGTAAACTACTGCCTAATTTAAATATGCATGTTCTGTTAAGTTTATATAGAATTATGAGCTTCATGTGAAATAACCACTGAATCCTTTGGTCTAAGTATTATTTTAGTTTGTGAAGTGGTCAGTGTATTTATATTCAATGTATTTATATATATTTATATATTTGAGTGAGAGCCAGAGTGATTTTTGGCTATTCTTTATTCTCATGTTTGACATGTACTATCTCTGAAAATTTACACTGTAGAATCAGGCAAAATTTTGGAACGATTTTTGATGAGAACAAAGATTTGTCAAAATCAGAAGTTTGCTGTGTTGAAAAGTATTTCATTACACATGGCCTAAGGTTGTTTTTCTCTATTGTAGCTTTAAAGTTCTGTGGATCACTTTACTATCCAAAAAATAATTCAGTGCTTCTGGGCTTTTATGGTGAAAATCTGTGGTTTTTTTTCTTTTTTAGGCTTTGAATTATATTCCATGGTGCCTTCAATTTGTCCTCTAGAAACTCTCCATAACTCCTTGTCTTTAAAGCAAGTGGATGAATTTCTTGCCTCAATTACAGCCTCAACCTCGTGTGAAAATTTTCCACATACATCTACAGCTTCTTTTCGTAATTATTTACTATATGTTCTATTTTTCAAACTGCAATACATTGCTACGTGTAAACAATTCATTAAAATATCAGAATTAGCACTTTGAGTTGCTTATATATCTCTTTATATACCTAAGGTTTAGAAGAACAGAATCTAAGACACAGATACAGTACAAAACAGTGTCTAAGATAAATGGTCATGAAATTCCAATTACAGAAGGGGCTACCTTACGATTGTATTAATTTGCTTGTTTGTTTGTATGGATTTTAAAATACTTGATTCCAAACAATGTGGAATACATATTCCATCCTAAAGCCTGTTGAAAAACTCAGCTTTTGATGGCCAGGCCTTTAGTGGATGACAGTTTCCAAACAAATATGCACTTCTTATTTCTCCTTTGCTTTAGCATTTGATAGATTCACTCCACTGAATCTTGCTTAGCAATGTTACTATACAATTGTCAGATTTATGTATTTAGAATATATAATAACAAAAGTTATTTCCACCTCTACAAATACTGAAGATCTCCAAAGTTAAGTTGCTTCTATTATTCCACCTTTCAACATCCGCTTGTTCAAGACTAATTTTTAAATCAGCTTCATCTACCTCTGAAGGCCCAGCAGAATTTACAGACTTTTCCATGTACTAACTTATGTGATATCGTAATACAGGTAGTCCTTGACTTATGACTGTAATGAAGCCTACCTATTATAGTTGCAAGTTGTTACGGTTATCAGGTGAGACACCTATATGATCATCTTGCTTAATGACACCAATCCCTGTTCTCACTGTTCCAATTGCAGCATCTTCCCAGCTCTTATATGGTCAGTCCTAGGCCTTCACCACTTCCTGCAGCACCCCATGCTCTGCTTTCTACCACAATGAGTTCTTAATAGGCCTTGGACTTGCTTTCCCACCTCACTGGGTCACTGCAGGCCTTGGTCCTGCTTCTCAACCTGCTGGGTCTCACACACTGCTTACCCGCATCACAGATTAGTCATTTATTTTTTCATAAATCTTCAGTAAGCAGCTGCTCTGCCACACAGCCTCCTTGCACAGTGGAGATCATGTGGCATCAGCCTGGAAGTGGGTGCCATTTTGGTAGTGGCTAAAATGAATTGTGGCTGTTCCAAAATGGCACCCACCTCCAGGATGGTGTCACATGACCTCCACTGTATAGAAAGGTCCCATGGACGAGTGGCTGCTTGCCAGAGATCTATAAAAAAAGTGACCGACCAATCCATGGGAGGTGGAATGGAAAGTGTGGGACCTAGCAGGGTGGGAAGCAGGCCAAAGGCCTGCAGTTATCTGGTGGGACAGGATGAGGGGGAAATTGGTGTGTGGTGCTGCATGCTTCCCTGTGGTCTGTGGATTGCTAAGTGCTCAAATATTGTTCACAACTGGAGAGGCCCTGTAGCAGCCATAATTTCAGGCATGAGTTGTAAGTCCATTTGGTTGTAATTTTGAACAGTTGCTGAATGAATGGTCATAAGTCAAGGACTACCTATATACCGGGTGTAAAGTGTAGACTACGAGTGGAAGACACAGATTCAATTCCATGGAAACTCACTAAAAGGTAATATATATAATGTATGGTGCCTGGAACTGCTGAAAGAACAAGAGATAAATCTAATGAGTTAAAAAAAGAGTATACCTACACCCAAATATACAACAGTGAACAATATCCAGCTACTCATACTGATGACTGAAAATTCCAGAAAGTATACTTCCACTACCATTCCAAAGATTATCTATCCAACGTTTCAGTGGTATGGTTCATGATCTAAGGGACTGAAAGAGGCCTCCCAAAGTCAGGTTGAGTAATTTTATTCCCTAAAGATTCACATAGAAGTAGAATAACAGAGTTGGAAGGGACTTTGTAGGTCATCTAGTCCAATCCCCTGCTTAAGCAGGAGAGTATTTCAGACAAATGGCTGTCCAGTCTCTTCTTAAAAGCCTCTAGTGACAACTTCTTGTGTATACTTCCACAACTTCTGAAGGCAAGCCATTCTACTGGTTGATTGTTCTATTAGGAAATTTCTCCTTAGTAGCAGTGCTAAAAAGATAATGTGGTTTTGTTACAGAACTTCTTATCCTGCCCCCATTAATCTTTTAGGTTCTCCATCATTTATTGAATCCATGACAGAAAGAAAGTCTTCTTTAAATACATATACCCCTGCTAAAATCCAACCAACATCATTTGAAGATTATGCAGGGCGGAGATCTGTTGAGAGAAGCCCCTCAGGTAAGTTTACATGTTCTCATATCAGTAAGCTTTTAATTGATCATACTTTTGTTATAACAATCAAATTTATATAATTTTAATCTTAATTGAAATCTGTACAAACCTTTTTTTCTTTTATCTGATTAAAATTATTGATCAACATTGAATTAAAAAGATGAGAAATGTTTCATTAGTAGACAATGCTTTTTGACTTTAACTGATGACATATAAGTACAGGTAGTTCTCGACTTGCAGCCACAATTGAGATCACAATCTTCAGTCATTAAATGAAACAATCATTAAGCAAAACATCACAACACATCTATTCAACAATTGCAATCCTGGCAGTCTTGGTTGTGGTTATTAAGCAATCTCCTGGACCATTAAGTGGACAGAGCAAAGAGTGCTCTACATGGACTTGCATCCTTCCAATAGACAACTCTTTTCCTCTCAAAACAACTGCCTGTTGGAGGAACTCTACCTTGCTCTCAAAAGAGGCTGGCTGAAAAAGGTCCATCCAAAAATTCCAGCAGAATTTTGGCATAAGTATTTGTAGAGTATTTGCAGCCAAGATCAGAAGACATATCATGCTGCATTGTCCTACAGAGAAAAAAGCGTTCTCTTTTTTGCAAGAACTCGCTGAAAATGGTCCGTTATCCAAGCAGGATTTTGGCATGGACTGTTTGCAGCATGCGGCCTTTGCAGCCAGCCCCCATTACCTTCTATTTCTGGGAGCTGGCAGCAAACACCCCATGCTGCAAATGGATTTTGGAATAGACGATTTCCAGCCTCCCTCTTCCCTCTCCCTCAGAAACCAGAGGGAGTCCTTGGAACCTCCCTGCTGGCTTCCCCATTAACATTCTAGGGAAGATAGCAGGAAAGATTGCAAATGGTGATCACATGATTGCAGAGCACTTGACAATCGGTCATACGTGTGAACAGGTTACCAGCACCTAGATTGCAATCATGTGATTACAGACTGAAACAGCTGTAACTACAGGTTGTAAGTCTCTGTTCAGAAACGTTGTAATTTTGAACGATCGCTGAAGAAATAGTTATTAAGCAAGGACTAAGCAAGGACTATCTGTGTTTACAATTGTGCTTAATCAATTAATACACAAATGGAAAAAATAGTTTGACCAATGGAAGTGAAATACTGTACATGCAAGAAATTCTTCTAAACTACCCATTGTTTTGCTTGCGCCAGTGACTTGAAAAAGCTAAAAAAAGAGATGCCATTTAAAGTACTATATAATAATCATGTTTAATATGAAGCTCAGCACATTTTCAGGGTCTTTTACTTGTTTGAATGCTCCAGATATAGTAGTCCCCGTATCTTGCAGATCTTGATTTAACTGACTATCGTTGAAAGTATTTTGTGTGACATTGTGGCTTATAATGTCTTGACTTTCTTACTACCTATCATTTGCCAGAACTGTTCAGTTTGCTTCCAGCCCCTTTCCTTTCTTGGGATTCCATTAAATATTGCAAGTTCAGATTAAAAATAATATGTTAAGCCAATTATATAAACATTTCTGTAAATTATGCATAGCTATAATTTTAACTTTAGTGGAGGATTATCAATTTTTAAATTGATATGTGACACATGTCCAGAGGTTTTAGTTTTAAGAGTGATTCAAAGTGGGTAAGTACACATTTAAATAATTGAAAAATGTGAGAAAACTCTTGATCTAGTCACATTTGGCAATGAGCTTAGTTTTAAGCCTTAAGAGGACTTTCAGTTCTGATTTAGTTTTGTTCACAAAACATAAGCATGTATTTTAATGGTGTACAAAGCACCATTCTGAATTTAAACCATTATTTACAGTACAGTGCAAATTTCAAATGGACTGGGTGTTATAGAAAATTTTTGAACTCATTTGTAGAATTATTTTGAACTTAGAATGAGGCATTACGAATTCAGCTTAAAATTTGACTGAAATAGTATTTTGTTTCTGTACAGATGCCACTTCCTCTTCAGTTCCTGATATTTGACTGTACCATTAGAAGACAAAAAGAATTTAATAGTAGTGTGATGTTAGTAGTGAAATGCTTTCTGAAAAAGAATTAAGCACTTCAGTCAAAACTTGAAGGAATACTTCATTGCCTCTTCTATAACGAACAAATCCTGACAGAAAAAGGCAGTTTTTGAAATCACGTGTGCCACACAGAGTGTGTTTCATTATACATAAAAAAACCTTCTGGAATGCATAAGTTGTATATTTTCAGTTAAAGGTGACTTTGGTTCTAAAATTTAAAGAGCAACAAAGTTTACACTTGTAATTTTAAGGTACTGATATCTTAAATGTAAAAACTGCACAAAATATTTCCATCATTGTTGTCTAAAATATGCGCACAATGCAAAAAACCAAAACAGCCTAGCATAGTAGTATTGTATTGCAGACACAGCTAGAAAGGGAGAAAAGACAAAGATTTTTAAAAGGCTGTTAGATATAAAAAGGGATAGATTTACAATAGGCCTTTTAAAAGTTTACAGTAGGCCTTTTTTCATTACCAAGAAATATTAACATGGCTCTGGTTGATGGCTACTTTTCTGAATACTGACCCCTAAATTAGAATTTAGCAATTTAAACTTTATTTCTGGTACTCATGCTTGTTGATTGACTTACAGATGAAAACTGTTTAGATTCTTGAACTTGGCAAATGCAAGGAAAATTCAACAACCTGCTGTAGAAACTAATACTCTAAAGCTAATGTGTCATATATTTTGAGTCATATAAGCACTAATAGCATCTATATAATATTATACAATTGTATAGTTAAAAGTTAAAATTAGTTTCGGTTCACAGATCAGCTTCACTGAAGATTTATTCTAACTTGGCAAGAGTCAGGGCCACCAAAAAATTAAAAAAGAAAATATTTTAAATGCTAATGTAGCAGAACTTTACATTTCATAGCAAAATATTTTATTTCTATTTCATGCATGCTCACTAGTAAGTTAAAACCTCATTCTTACTCTATGCCAATTATTTTCTCTGTCAGCAGCAGTTGTATAGGGAACAAAATCTTGGTCTTGACTCCATTCCATTTAGTCATTCATCTGTCAAGTGCAAGGTTTAGACTGTAATCTCTCTCCATGCTTCAGTTTAAATATGGCTTCTGGAAGCATCACGTCCTTCCTATTATATCGAGGTGCCTCTAATGAGTTTTCACAGTAATAATTACATAGTTAAAGGGGTACTATCCAAAAAATCATATACTCATAAATTAATACCTTGCCCTGAGATGGCCTGCTCAGTCTTGATGGAGAAATACGTCTCTTTTTCCTATTTGAATATGAAACATTTTGGGAGTCAGTTATGGACAGTATATACATGATTTACCACATTCTTTGTTTACAGCAATATCTGGAATTTGTGCAAGATTATTCTAACCTATGCTTTAGTATAGGGCATGAATTAATTTGATTGCATTATTTATGGATTTATTTCCTGTTTACATACTATCCAAAGGTTCTTTAAAAAAAAAGTTTGCCACATAGGTTTCTGCAGAATACTGTTTAAAAGTATAGTCCTATACAAGGATAATAGGGCTTTATAAAAGCAGAAACAGCTGGTCTGTTTACATTCATGATTGTAATTTTATATATTTGTACATGCTGTCATTTGTCGTGTTTTCAAATGAAAAGTTGCAACAAAATCAATTCTATGAAATTACTGTTTCATCATTGAATGTATGGGCATAACCCCATGTAGAAAATAGGCACATTATTGATCTTTTATTAATGCCTATTGGTGGACAATGTTTAAAGATAAAAATCAGTGTTATCAGACATCCCAAAACTGGAACTCTGCTTTTTAAAAATATTCAGGTTTGTCAATATCTATATATTAGTTGTCTTTTGACTTCCCTTATGTCCTGTTCAATTATTGAATGGTTAATATATTTTCAGTCTTTGCAGTAACTCTGTAATTTATGAATGGCAATATTTTCCTTTATACTGCAAGCGGCCTGGTTTCAGTGCCTTTATAAGAATAAAAATACTTTTCATTCAGTAATTTTACATAAACATGTAATTGCTTATAAAGCTTGCCATGGCATTGCTGTGCATATTATATGGGATTATATAAGCAATTATTAATTATTAAGATACCAAATATATGATCTCATTGCATTCATCTTCTAAATACAGGTTTGTAATATGGACAATGTTTGTCTTGGTCACCTATGAATGTATATGTTATATTGTTTTTCTATACAAAATGTTGTTTGATTATGTGTAACATTCCAGTCAACCAAAGCTTTGGCATAAAAATTCAATGTGCTCTTAAATAAAAGAGTTCACAAAAAAGCAGCATCCATTCTAATTGCTCTTTAATATGATTTTTTGTCCTCCTTTGACAAATATTCCTAAAAGACTGAATACAGAACTACAATCTTAAGTAAATGTAAGTATAAGAGTTATCATTACAGGTAGGCCTTATTTAGCAACTGTCTCATTTAGCAACTATTCAGTTACAACCGTGATAAAATAGTAACTTTATGATCAGTCCTTGCAATATGATCTTCACAGTGCTGGATAAGGGTCAACAGAATTCAAGATGTTGAGAACTTAGTCCATTTGTGGCTATGTAGAGTCGCTAGGCTGATTCCTCTTTTGATATATATTGAGTATAAATAAATAAAGGGCACACGTCACTATGAGCCACAGTGCAAAATATAAGAGGTATAATCTCTTAATTGACAGATATTTGTAACATTCTGGATGTTTTTCAGGATATCCTGTTCTTCAACTATCTGAAAGAATGTGACACTAGATCAAAACCTGTTTACTATTACATAAGAGTGCCAAACACATAATGGAAATTATAGGAAGGCAGATTGATTATTAGAACATCATTTCCTTACAATTAGAGCGGTTTAACAATAGATCCAATTAATCAAGTAGTTGTGGGTTCTGTTTCCTGGATCTGTTCAAGCAAAGCTTAGGCAGTGATCTATTGGGAATGTTTGCTTTGATATTGTTAGTGACAAGGTAGTTGGATTCACAATGTTAAATGGTGTCCTTTAAATCTGTAATTGTAAACAGATGGTTCTTGCTTTATTCCTAATGTGAATCTTCCCACAAGACTATAAAGATTCTACCCTACACTTTTCTCTTTCCCTTTTCCTCCCCTATTTTACCTTCATCTCTCTTTATATTTTTGTATTTTATGCTTTGTAAAAAATTAATAAAATTTTGAATGGTAAAAAGTACTCTATGATAGACTTCAACATTAGAACGTCTAACCCATTCACTAATCAAAACGAAGTATTTTTAAGATTCTTTCTGTGCTCTGTAGTTCCATTGCTAGCATCACAAAATAGATTAGACTCAAATTTTCTCTGAAAAAGAAATTCCAATTTTAAGTCAGTCTCATTTTAGATTACAGCCACCTTTGGTCATTACTGTTATTTTATTACTTTAACTCACTGCAATAGAATTAAAGCTATTAGTAGGTTTGTACCAAATTTTGTACTACCTTATTCTGTATTTTGGTGACATTTTGAAACAGCAGTAAAGAAAATGCTCACTAGCTAGCTATGTTAATGATTGAAACTATTAATGAAACTTCTTTTAATTTACAGAAGCATAAGTAATGCCATGATATCATAATGGAACAGGTATATATTGTTGTTTATACTGTTAATGAGTGTTATTCTCTGGAATACCAGTAGATTGTGAGTTGCCATGTCCTCAACTCAGATACTATAAGATACACTGTATAATCTTCAAAGATGGGATGTTAAATTATTCATAGGAAAGTATTTCTAACCAGTAAAGAACCTCTTTTTTAATTTGGCTCACAGTATATATAATTATAATACATTAGATTTGTGAGACAGGAAGAAATTTAGTAGTAGTATCCCACAGATTATTAGTGGTATCCATTATACAATTGTAAAGGCTTAGGAATCATAGAAGAGATTAGGTCTGTTTAGACATATAGATGTTAAGGCCTGTTGTGACTAGGGTTTGCTGGTATGAACCAGACATGGAGTAAAGGAAAAAAATAGAGGCCCCCTCCCCAGCTTAAATGTGTTCTTGAAGGATAGGTGGACTGTTATGGATGAGTTGACCTGGCTGTTAAGCAATCCCATTGGTACAAGGAGGTATATAAGGTATATATGTTAAAGGAGGTGTATATGTTAAAAACTATTGCCTAGGGAAATACCTACCTCCTCAGCAGCTGCAGAACAAGCTGCCAGAGTAACCCTGCAGTGGAAGGAGAAGCTGGAGCGAAAAGGCTGCATAAAAGAGGGAAGAGAAATGTGCTTGGCAAGTGTCAGTTCTTATTTGGAGCATGAAAACCCATACAAATTCCATCCAAGACCCCAAACTTTGGAAGGCTAGAAAGGATCTGACTAGTTATAGGCAATGGCTTCACCCAAGATCCTGAAAAGGGCAGAGGGAGAACGGGCTATCACTACAGGAGCCCTGGTTTTGCAAATTACGGTAACTATAGAATTGCAAATAACAATACATTTCTAAATGCCAATCACAACTTCTAAAGCATTTCTAGATCTCTATTTTTCATTTTACATTTCTTTATGAAAGTTAACAATATTAAGTAGATATCCTCAATCTGCATGACCCCAAAGTCACTATGCTAGCTGGCATTTTTATTTGCCAAAGATTGTAATAAGTATCTTTAAAAAATTGAATGGAAACATAGTCTGCTCAAATAATAATCCATCTGAGCTTGGCTTGACCTATTTTTCTAGAAATCAGGCCAAGTTAAGAAATGAATTAGACAACAAAGCAAAAAAGTATAATTGTAAAGAAGTGAGAGCAGTGAATGATCTCTTAAAAATACAACTGGTAGAAGGATAACATATGCAATATATAGCATTGCTGTTCAGCATTTATAAATTACATGCCATAATTACACATCAGATTTTTGTTTAAATATGAAGTTGTTTTTTAAAAAAAGTTCAAACTAGGACATATGAACATTACTCAATTTCCTGGATTAATTTGATATTTCATATATAATTATATATTGCAATATAATAAATTATTATCAGCATGAAGATAGTAGTGTCCACAACAACCCAATGTGTCAAAATAAATCTTGTGTCATAAAGCCATCAGGCGAAGAATGCACCCTAGAACTTTTCTCAGGCATCTGTCACAATTATTTAAATCATGGTTCATTATTATTATTATGGTTGTTTGCATAGTCAGTCAAAGGTTTAGATGGGATTTGGTAATTTTATTCACCTATTGACCTATTGAGTCCTTCCCAAGACCTGGGATAGGCAGATTTGTTATTTAATACTATTAAAGGTACAGACACAAGATGTAAGCTGTTCCAAGCAAAGCTGACTTTCGCCATTGACTGATGGTGATGTTGTCAATGCTGATGGCGTTCAAGTAGTGCTTCAGTTTTTTGGGGATTTATTATCATTTATAGAAGTCAACATGGGTTTGTTAAAAACAGATCATGCCAGGCAAACCTTATTGCATTCTTTGACAAAGTGACTAAATTAGTGGATCAGGGAAATAATGTGGACATAGTTTACTTAGACTTCAGTAAGCATTTGACAAAGTAGACCACAACCCATTTCTATGTAAAATAGGAAAGTATCAGATAGACAGCATCACCACCAGATGGATTTACAACTAGATGATCAACCATGCACAACAATCCTCAATGGAGCTACATTTAAATGGAGGAATGTTGCATGTAGCATGCAGTGGAATATCCTAAGGTTCTGTCTTAGGCCCAGTATTCTTCAACATTTTCATAAATAATTTGGATTTGGTGATATATAAATTTGCATACAACACCAAGCTGGAGAAAATAGCTGAACTTTAGAATATAAACTCAAGATGCAGAAGGATCTTGACAAGAATTGAAAATTGGGCACAGTCCAATAAAATGCAATTCACTGGTGAGAAAAGTTAGGTAAGAAAAACTAAATGCCCAGGTATAGTATCTGGCTCAATAGCAGTAACTCAGGGGAAACTAGGTGTTTGGAAAACCACTTAAATATGAGCCAGCAATGTCCTGGGCTGTCCAAAATCCAGGGCAGTAGGCTGCATCAACAGAGGGATAATATCAAGAACACATGGCAATTATAAGTTGTAAGAAAAGAAAAGTGATTATTTTAGAAACAGTGCTAAAGGGAACTAAAGATTTCAAGCAGAAGAAAAATACAAGCCTGATATCAGTTAACACTGGGATTTACGGAATGATACAAAACTCTAGTATCAGAAATATTAAAGATCATGAAGAATGTAGCTAGAACCACAATATCAACACTATCAGCAACGGTGTCAGCTTCTGTGAATGGATTATTTCTAAAAGATGTAAATGAAATAACAGATATAGAACAAATTTTATCTGACAAGACAAAGTACAGAATGTAGTACTACCGTGTTTCCCCGAAAATAAGACACTGTCTTATATATTTTTTGGCTCCCAAAAACACACTAGGTCTTATTTTCGGGGTAGGTCTCATATATTTATGGTGCCAAATAGTGGGTGTGAGTGTGTGGGGGGGGTGTTTCGCGGGTGCACGGTTGCTCCCTGAAAAGTCTTCCTGGAACTGGAGATTTACACTAGGTCTTATTTTCGGGGTAGGTCTTATATTAGGGCAGCTTTAGAAAATAGTGCTAGGTCTTACTTTCGGGGTAGGTCTTATTTTCGGGGAAACACGGTACCAATGTCCAGCCAAGAGAATGATTTTGAAAAGGATGCTTTGCTGGATATACAAAAGAAACTGGCTGCAGTTTTAAAGATTAAAAGAGAAATACAAATAATACACCGAGAAACATTTTACACCTGTAAAATACTTTCATACTGGATCTATAAAAGAAGCTTGAAAAAAATCTCAATGAGATAAAAAAGATATTTGATTGAATTAAAGTTTAAGACTGTTAGAACTTTTTGGACTTTTCTGATACCAGGATTGAAAAGTTCATTCTGGATGCAAATCCAGAAAATGTTTTCTGGATTTGCATATAGATAAGAGATGAAATATGGGATGAAGAGATAACTGTTACAAGGGTGAAGGGTTATTAAATTTGCTTATACTTGTGATGAAAGTTGGAAGTAACTTCCTTATGTATTTTTGCCTGCACTTTTTATTCCCTTTCCATTAAGTGTATAATTTTTACTATTATAATGACTATCTACTAGCTATATATCTATCAAACAATCTGTATGTTGTAAGTATATGTATACACACAAACACACGCATACACACTTTGTGCTCAAAGACTTGCAACATGAAGGTCTTAGTATATTCAATGATGAACTAACTTTAAATCTGTATCCTGGAAAAGAATTGGGAGAGTCTCATGTTGAAATTCTCACCATCCCTTGAAACGTATGAATTAGTAGCTTTAGAGCTAGTTGCTATCAACCTAAGCTACCCTTTAATGATGTTAAATCAAATGACAATTGCACCAGATGCCACACTGAGGGGTAAACATTTGGAGAGAAAAAATAAAATTTCTAAAGAAGAGCTGTTGGCTAAACCAGTCAAACTGAAAAGTAGACAAGAACAGCAAGATGAAATCTGGACTACTGAGAAATTTAATTATATTTAGAAGACTCTATTCAGCCAGAATTTAAACAAACACATTAAGGTATAGTTCCTTAAGTATATGTTTCTTTTCTATTTAAGTCCATCAGTAAAAACATTTGGATAGCTCACCATTTGTTTGAAATTGAAATACTTCATTCATCGACCAAAAGTCAGTTCCTCCAGCCTGGCTAACATTTCAGGTTTTTTTTTAAATCCCAATAAGGGAAATCCATAGCCACAATAGATTACCGAGTCTATCTGGGAATGAAATAATTATATTAAGAAGGCATAGAAATATTTAGTTAAATCCAGAAAATTTATGATGACTGGAAGAACAAAACAAAGGTTTAAAAAATTGAATTCCTTCAATATCAGACTTTCAAAACTGTCAACTTTCATTTCAGAAGAGAGAAACTTCTAAGGTAGTGCTTCCCAAACTTTTTCCCTCATTACCCAAAACAGCTTTATCAGAAAGTTACCAAATTTCGACGACTGGTCATACCTCCCTTCATTTAGCATTAACCTAGCTGAATAATTATCATAATTCAAGGACTACCTGCATTATAAAAAAACATATGTCATTTCCACAAAATACCCATTGATCAATTTCTGTGTGAATAGGAATAATTTGGAAGAGTTTTGAATATACTTTAGTAAATCTGGCAATCTTTTAAGTCAATTAAAATATTCCTCTTGTGGGTAATGGGTTCCTGCGTTGTTACCCAAAGGAAAAAAACATTTTACCCAATTATGGGCAATTTACTCAGGTTTAAGAAGCACTGTTCTAAAGGGGGAAAGTTGACTGAATCCTGGTGACCTGTCCAGCCATCTTTCTTAACAGGAAAAAAAATCTTTGTGTTCTTCCAGGATGTTTTCAATTTTACAGTGAAGTCCACCAGCCCTGATATTTAGATATTTCTGAAACTTGGAAACTTAAGATTCGCGGACTTCAACTCCCAAAATTCCTCAACCACCAATTGGCCTAGAAATTTCCCAAATACTAACAGTTTAGGGCTAAGGCCAGCCAGTCAGCCACCTGCCGAGGCAAATGGATGTTATCGTGTCACCTTTATCGTAGTCCTAGATTTCATAAAAGAAAGCTTACACCCTCGAGAAGGCCTATACGTGCCCGAGATCGTATGGGCTTTATTTCTAACTAAGAATATCCTGAGTTGAAATAGGGGGAAAATGAGTTTTCAAGTGTTCGGAATCTTCTTTTCCTTCTTTTATGACTTCACAAATTCCATCTGACCGAACAAAAACGCGCGAAAGGAGGCGGCGGCGGCTTCCGTAAAGGGAGCAGGAACGGGAAAGGCGCTGTTACGAGAAGGCAAAAACAAGCTTATGCGCTCCGCATTTCCCACGCTTAGAGCCAGGCCGGGAAATAAGGAAGGGCACTAACGGAGGCACCGGTGGGCGGGACCGCGGCAGGAGGAGCGGCTCTCTGCCTGGCCACGCCAACTCCAATCCCCGCCCTAAGCCGGCAAAATAAGAGAGCGGGGAGGGGCTGCCGCTTGCCTCTCGCTTGCTCTTTCGCCTGCTCAGCGTTGCGGGCGGCGGAAGCGCGGCCCGCAGGCCCCGGCATCCTGGACCGCAGGTAGGAGAGCGGGATGGTGCTGTAGGGGTGGGGGCGCCTGAGAGACCAATGGCGGCGCTTGAGCCGGTGGAGGGTTTGCGGCCCGCCCTTGCGGGCGAGATGGGCCCCGGCAGCCGTAAGAGCTGCAGAGCGGGAGGGCGAGGCGGCAGCGGTAGCCGGGCGGACGAGGAGCGGTGGCGCAAAAGGAGAGCAGGCGCGCTCCCACCCGCTGACTGCGGTGCGGGCGTCCCTGTGGCACAGTCCGCGTGTGCTTGGCGGAGGGAGGGATAAGTGGGTGGGCGCCAACCCTCTGAGGAGTCAGTGCTTGTAAACAGCGGGCGCGCCTGGCTTGGTGGAAGCCCGAAGAGGCTGCCTCTTAAGATTCCCCACGGCGGAGATGAGGTCGCCTGTTCTCTAGAGGTCACCTATGCGCGGTTGTAAGGTAAACACACGACGACGCTGGCTTGGTTTGCGGGTGCCCGTCGAACCCCTGCGAGCGTAGAAATCCCTGTGCGCGCTCGCCTTCTCCAGCATCCGTGACGCAGCAGTGGCTTCATTGTGTCTGCGTGTATCTGGCTCGGCGAAGCGACGCGCTGTGGGTTTCGTTCGGAGAATGCGTGGAGGTCGAATTCGCGCGTGCGGTATTTATAAAATAAGTGCGAACCTTCTTTTGCCCTACTTTTATGCCCGGTGTAGATAGTGGGCGTGTAAATACGTGTGCTTATTATACTTAGTTAAGGTTGGTGTACTGTAGCTTAAAATGTATGACGTTCATTCTTGGACCACAAGCCCTTTGCTTATTAGATATTTTATGAACGGGTTCAAGATTAAAACTATTAAATTAAATAACATACATATTCAGAGAAGCAGTCCCATCTCTATTTAGACATGCTGCTGGTTTCAGTGGCATTTATGGAGTTTTGATCCTTGCTGTATCCTACATATACTTATCTTCTGCATAGGTAGTAGATATATACCTTGTGGGATATGTCAGTATTTTTACAGTGAAAAACAAATGTGAAAAGCAGTGTGATTCCTAGAGTCCGGCTCTTGAATTTAAGTCATTTGACTGCATTACACCTTTTGATTTTATAAGACTTTAAGAGGCCAGAGAGCAAAACTACAAATCTGAGTGAGCTTCAGACTGTGTACAGCTTTTGATGTTTGATGTACTTGTGTTTTTCTTTTGTTTGCAATTTTATAGTAGGTAGTGGAGCTCTGGCATTTTGCCATCTGCTATTTGCAGCATATACTTCATGGCACCGCTGTCTATTCTCATTAAGGAATAGAGCTGATTCTGAAGCATAGTTTTTAAGCCTGTGCCTATGTATGTCCACGTGCTTCAAGGACTCTCCATGGTACTGCTACCTTGCCTCATTGTCCATAAAAGGAAGTAGCACTATGGAGAGCTCTTGGCAGCTACAGATTCCCTGCATAACAGAAAGATCTGGCTTGCCTTCAAATGTATCTTCAGAGGTTTGCTCTAAATGATCAGAGGAATCTCAGCAGAATGACTGCAAATAAAATGGATTTAGCATTTAGACTTGAAAGATGTAATGTTTTCAACCAATAGGAAAGTTGTTAAAAATCATGCCAATGTAGAGGGCTGTTTTTTTGCAGATACGATGACTGCTGAATATTTTCAGCAAAGACAGCATGCTATAAATAAATATTTTCCTGCAGTAATTTTATTTCTCACCTGATATTTTTTTAATAATCCCAGGATTTTTAGTTCTGCAGCTTCAGTTTTAAATTTTGGTTTTTTGAGGATGACTTTTAAACTAAAAAAAGAAAAAAACCTTTTTAGTATGGTATATAATTACAATAATATATTTTAAACAGTAATATTAAAACTAATGGTAACAGTAACATTAAAACATTAAGCCCAACAATAATACTGAATGTAAGAACATTGCAGCCCAAACTCATACCCAGCAATCTAGTAAAATTATACATTATTTTCTATGTTGATATAAAATTGCTAAACTGTGTTTTGATTTGCTGTTGCCATTTCCATAAATAATTTTTTAACAAGCAAAACCTGAGATCTGCTTCTAACATTATACGTCACAGATTCAGAAAATCTGAGTATACTATACATGCT
This sequence comes from Naja naja, assembly GCA_009733165.1. Taxonomy (NCBI): domain Eukaryota; kingdom Metazoa; phylum Chordata; class Lepidosauria; order Squamata; family Elapidae; genus Naja; species Naja naja. The sequence continues at coordinate 259,715,090 of CM019149.1, read as the reverse complement.
ATGTCCCTTTGAATGCCAGAGGGTGAAGGGATGTTAACATCCAAAGCATCATAGTTTTGTAGCTTTTCTTTCTTGATATTTAATCATAAATCCATGAAGAATATCTGAGAAGATATCAAGACTAAGACTGAAGACATCCATGTGTGTATGTGTGCACACGCAGGCATGCGAATGTGTGTGTATACACACATATGCATATACATAACACATATACATACAGACACACAAACATACAAAGAGAGAGACATAAAAAGACATCAACAGATCAATAAAATTAAAAATAAATCTGATTCTGGGCCCAGTAGAGTAAGATTTAATACAATCCTATGCAAATGTAAGTTATCACAGAAACATGCCAGACTCCGTTTGGAAAAAAAATCCTTATTTAACACCAATACATGATTTTATAGTACAGAATTATATGCTAGAAGTATTTATATGCAAAGTTATCTTCATTGGTACCCATCAGGCTCCCAGTCATTTATGAATATGTTATTTATATGTTTATTTGTAATCTAGGAGATGGAAAGGTATGGTGGATCTGCCAGTGTCCAGTGCCATATTTATATCCAGGAACACCACTGGGACTTCCATGGATCCCAGATAAATTTTGAAAAATAAAGGGTGAGGATATAGGAAGGAGACATTGTTTTGTTCATGTCTGATTTGTTCATTCATTCATTCCCCACTTTTATTATTTTAGCAAACATACATAGGACTTCTTCCTCTTCCTATTTTCCTCACAAGAACAACCCTGTGAGATGGGTTGGGCTGAGAGCAAGTGATTGGCGTGGTGCCTTAACCACTAGAACATACTGCCTCATTTTGCCACTCTTGTGTTTTAGTTTTTGGCAGGTTTTGTTGGTTTTGTTTTGGTGTAGTCTATTTTTTTGTCTGCCTGCTCTTGTTCATAATTGTTCATGTTGCCTATGTGTTGTTTTCTCCTTGGGTAGGGTTTTTCTTGTCAAAGACAACTTCATCAATTTGATTTTAGATTTATTTTTTCTTACAAAAAAATAAAAGTAAAAACCTAGATTCAAAAAATCATTATTTTGAAGCCCTCACTTTCACTGTTTTTTGGGTAAGCTATTTCTCTATTAGCATAATTTGGAATTGTTTTTTAACTGGTTATAATTATAGTTTTAGCCATTTCACAAATGAGCAAATCTATCATGTAACTCTTCTGTTGTAAACTCTGTATGTATTCTGAAAGTATCCACTTTCTTCATGTATGAATATGCAAGTAACTGTTGAATTACACATAGGATAGAGGTTTTGGAGAAAAAACCTGACAAAGTATAATATGTATGAACTACATAAATATTTTCAGACATCTGTAGACTGAAAACATTTCTAGGAAACATCTGTTGCTAGGGAGAGAATAATCACTAGGGACTCGTTGATGTGATCTCACTTTCACAATGAACCAGGCTTAATTGTCACCTGTAACAAAAATGTTTTGAATGTGATATTTTACATGACTGATACGGCAAAAAAAAAACCTCTTATCCTTTTCTCATACTACTCTCTTAGGAAAATTACAAACTTGTATCAGTGGATATTTTTCTATTATAGTTGATTGGACAAAAATTCTAGAATGTTTCAGCTATATCCTCTTTGCTTGATGGATAAAGCTGGCTTGAAATCTGTGTTGTTTAGTGGGTTCTCATTAAACTAAAATATTGAACATTTTTATTATTGATATTCTTTAACATGACATGACTTGGATGCAGAGGGGGAGGGAAAGTTTACAGATTTCATGCAAAAATGAGTGGCCTAGCTAATAATCTAGAAAGCAGAAAGAAAATTTAAAACAAGCCAATCCTAAAAGAAATAAGCTGGAAGTTACAGAATGAAATTAAATATAGACAGGTGCGCTTTTTCTCTTAGGAAATAGAAATCACATACATGAGGTCAGGTTACCTGCCTGAATGACATTACATGTGAAGATGATCTTAGAATAGCAGTTAACTGCAAACAATATGAGTCAGCAATGAGATACAGCTGCAGAACAAGACAAATGCCATTTTATTCTATGCTGGTCAAATCCCATTTTCAGCAATATGTCAATTTAAGACACATTTTAAGAAGGATTCAGATCAACTGGACAGGTCAAGAAAAGATCAGAAGGATGATGAGAGGGTAAAAAGAAAATCCTGCAAGAAAAGATGGTAGGAACTGGAAATATTTAAAACTTTAGACTTGTGGGAGGAAGGGAATATGACGGCATTTGTTTGAGTCCCAGAAAGAATGTCACACAGAAGGTCAAAGCTTTGTCATTTAAGAGTGCAAAGTAGAAATACTTTAAGTTGCAGGGAGAACTGGCTGAATATTAAAATTATGTCTTAACATTAAGAGAGTTTAAAAGTACTTACATAAAGAAGAGGTACAGACAAAAACATTCTATGAATTTTTTAACTTTGGATTTTTATACATGATTATCTAAATGACTCCTTCCACTGCTTTTTAGACATGATTACCTAAATGACTCCTTCCACTGCTGTGATTTTATGATTGCTTGAGTCATACTCTGAGTACAGTTTCTCTATAGAACTATACCCCAGTGAGGATGAGAACTCTTATTCTTTGTTTTACTACCTTTTCCTAATTGGGCACTGGCTGGATGCATATGGAATGAAACACATAGAATTTTTGGATAAAATGATCTCTGAGCTGATCCTTGTTCTCTGGAAATGTTGGCAGTTACAACTGGAGAGAGACAAGTTGATAAAACTACTACATATTGTATATATTATGTTCTATGAAATTGTACATTAGAAGAAATTTCCGTCTAAGGTATTATGATTAATAGCTTCATTAACCAAGCTGCAATTTCTTGAATCCTTAATGGGCTAGTACTTTATTCCTATCAAGTATGACCCTAGATGCAGCTGACTGACTACTCAAGACTTAGAAAAATCATACATCCTGCTTCTCTTTTATTGGGGTCTCCTGAAACAGTTCGTTATTTGTGAAATTCTAAAAGTTTTTGTTTCTGGTTAGCATATCCTTAGAAATGCTGCTTTAATCAGGGAAGTAATTTTCAGTTGTGCAGTCTAGAAGAGATCAGAAAGAAAATGCTGATGCTCCACAAAATATTTTTTTATTACCCTTCTTCTCACACATGCACATCTTGAACAATAACATTAATAAAACTGAATGAAAGGTCACTGACTTAATGGGTTATTTGAAGAATGGGTAAATATAAGTTTGACAGCCATGAAGAGTTTGTTTTGTTGAATGGCATATATATTTTAGTCAGTAAATAAATAATCCATATGTTCATAACGTTTATATGCTATTGGATTAATACTGTAAGACATCCTTCACCTGAAAGATTCCTCCCAGATATGTTGTAACTACAATATTCACAATTTCTAGCTAATTTAGCTGGATTGACTGGCAATTTTGGAAACTGTAGTCCCAGCATAACTGGAGACCATTAGGATTGATAAGGAAGTTGTAAGGACATGCAGACATTGTCATTTTATTTCTTAAAGCTTTTGGTCTATGAAATTTATGTGAGATTTGTTGCCTTTCTGGAACAGCAACTGATATAAATATTACATTTTAGACAAATCTAATGCTACGTTAGCTATTTTTTTATATTTGTCATGCCAAATGTTAGAGAACTTTATATTAAAATGTTATTCCTTACATTGAAAATGAAGGTTTGTGGACCTTCAAAACTATTTGTACAAAACAACAAGAAAAGAATCAGCCAGCTGTCCATTGTAATATTCCACAGTCTACAAGGAAAATGCAAGTGTTACTCAGGTTCATGTGACAATTGTACTTTCCAAGTTCATTGGCCCACATTAACAGCAACATTAGCATCACCATGATTTATTGCACAAACAGATATATAATTACCATGCTAATGTCAGGCCCACATAACTCGTAGAAAGGAAAGTTATTACTTTAAAAATAATTACAGGTCACAAAGGAATAGCTGGCAGGCAGATCAACCATTCAGCCACGTAGCATCAATGGAACTGGCTGTGAGGCCTGCAGGTATTCAGCAGCATGCCTATTGGGATGAAGGTGACTGCAAAACCCTAGGCAGTGTTGTATCTTCCTGCCATCAGTGGATTGGTAGGCCGCAGGTTATGCAGACCTGCTAATGTACATCCATCATAACTGTAGGTCAATGTGCCATGCTTATGTAAGTAGATATTTTCTGGCCTTACACTACATACAAATCAATACCAGAATTAAAAAAAAAAACCATGAAAGAACAACTATTCTGAACAGCAGTGATACAAGAGAGGAGGGCAGAAGATTGTGTGAAGAATGCTCCCATTTTATTTGTGCTAATTTTATGTTTTACTTCAAGTATTGACAAAAGAGGCTTACAATAAGTACAGAAAGGTCATATAAGAAAGGGCAAATTCCAATGGTAAATTTTTATTAATAAAACTAGATGAGAATGATTAATCTGTTTGGAATACCCTAAAAAATTATTCCAGAGTATTCTCCTCAACTATCCAGAACAGTTAGGGTAGAGAAAAAGGAGGAAAAGGCCTACTACATGATTTTTACTAAAAAAGTAAAAACCAGAATCAGCTACAAACACATCCGGGACTTTGGTTACCTACTCAGTAAAATGTTCAGTTGTGATTTAAAATTCATTGACCTTCAATTATACTTGCTATATAAATCATAAATTTCTGGATAAGAAGATGGAATACAACTCTATGAATTGTACTCCTAATAAACCTTACACATATGAAAGGATATGCTTTGAGAGTGCCCGGTATGTATAAATGGGCATAAATGAACTATGAAAGTACCCATTTTTACTATTCATTATTATCTACACTTGGAGATTACACAATCAGTTACTTTCATTTGGATTGTTTTACACAAAGCACTTCAAGAATTCCATCTAAGATAGTATTTATTTATTTATTTTATTTATTTATTTATTTATTTATTTAGATTTATATCCTGCCCCATCTCCGGGGGACTTGGAGCGGCTCACATAAAAGTCGAACTAAAAACATAAATCATCTGTGGCTTCGGGGTGATGTATCATCAGTATGCTGATGATACACAGTTATACATCTTCACCCCAGGCCACTTCAGTGATGCTCTCTCCGTGATGTCCCATTGCCTGGAAGCGGTGGGGATGTGGATGGACAGGAACATGCTTCGACTCAATCCAACCAAGACAGAGTGGTTTTGCATACCGACATCTCGGTCCAGCTTCGAGGTTCCATCTTTGGTCATGGGGGAGGAGGTGTTGCCCCCTGTGGATAGGGCATGGAATCTGGGGGTCCTCCTGGATCCACAGCTCAAATTGGAGGAGCAGGTAGGGGCGGTGGCCAGGGGGGCCTTTGCCCAGATCTGGCTGGTTCGCCAGTTGCGCCCATGCCTGGCTCGAGATGCCCTGCGCACGATCACTCAGGCACTCGTCATTTCCCGACTCGACTACTGTAATGCTCTCTACCTAGGACTGCACTTGCATACCACTCGGAGGCTCCAACTGGTGCAGAATGCGGCCACGCGGGTAGTGATGGGAGCCTCCCGATACTCCCATATTACACCCCTCCTGCACGACCTGCATTGGCTACCGGTCGTCCTCCAGGTGAGATTCAAGGTTCTAGTGCTAACATTCAAAGTCCTACATCGCATGGGTCTGGGGTATTTACGAGAACAACTCCTGCCAGCATCGAATACCAACCGCCCTGTACAAGCGCACAGACAGGGGCTCCTCGGGGTGCCGTCCGTGACTCAGTGTCGCTTGGCGGCGACCCAGGGGAGGGCCTATTCTGTGGTGGCTCCCACTCTATGGAATCAGCTTCCGCCGGAGCTCCGGCTGGCCCCCGATCTCCACACTTTCCACCACGATTTAAAGACCTGGTTATTTGCGCAGTCCGGGTTGTGCTGACCTCCTGGGGGGCCTTGACTGTTTTAACTTCGAGGTTTTAAATTCTATCTGACTTGTATCTTGTTTAATTCGCTTTTTAGGTAACTTATTTATTGTTGTGTTTTAGCTATGAGCTGCCCCGAGTCCTTTTGGAGAGGGGGCGGCATTATTTATTTATTTATTTATTTATTTGAACTTATATGCCGCCCCATCTCCGAAGACTCGGGGCGGCTTACAACTAAAACAAGAAACAATAAATACTTAAAAAACGATTAAATTAGATTATAAGTCAAAACATAATAAAACCTTAAAAACCATCCCTCCCCCAGAGGGGTTCACAGCCCGGGTTGGTCAAATAACCAGGTATTTAACTCACGGCGAAAGGTGCGGAGGTCAGGGGCCAGGCGGAGCTCCAAAGGCAGTTGATTCCAGAGGTCAGGGGCCACGACAGAAAAGGCTCGTCATCAGGCAACCGCCAGCCGGCATTGATCTGCCGACGGGACCCCGAGGAGTCCTTGCCTATGGGCTCGCACAGGGCGACCGGTATTCGATATTGGAAGAAGACGCTCCCTTAAATATTGAGGACCCATGTCATGAAGGACTTTGTATGTTAACACCAAAACCTTGAATCTCACCCGGAGCGCAACCGGCAACCAATGCAGGCCGCACAGGAGGGGGGTCGTATGGGAGAACCAGGTAACTCCCATCACCACCCGCGCCGCCGCATTCTGCACCAGTTGCAATCTCTGGATGGTATGCAAGGGCAGTCCCAGATAGAGAGCGTTGCAGTAGTCGAGCCTAGAGGTAACAAGGGCATGAGTGACCGTGCGCAGGGCGTCCCGGTCCAGAAAAGGGCGAAGTTGTTGAACAAGGCGGAGCTGGGCAAAGGCCCCCTGGCAACGGCCCCCACCTGTTCCTCCAACCGAGCCGTACATCCAGGAGGACTCCCAGATTCCGCGCCCTATCCACAGGGGGCAACACCTCTCCCCCTATGGCCAAAGATGGATAATCTTGACTGGGCCGGGACGCCGATATGCACAGCCACTCAGTCTTGGCGGGTTGAGTCGAAGCATGTTCCCGCCATCCAGTTCATACGCATCCAAACACCGAGTCATCAGGGAGAGGGCATCACTGATCTGGTCTGGGGTGGAAATGTACAGCTGAGTATCATCAGCGTACTGATGGAATTTCACCCCAAAACAACGGATGATCTCACCCAGCGGCTTCATGTAGATGTTAAATAAAAGGGGGGAAAGGACCGACCCCTGAGGGACCCCACAAGAGAGCACCCTAGGGGACGACCTAACCCCCCCCATACAAGTCAAATTAATAAATAAATAAATTAATAAATAAATAAATACAAGAAATTAAAATATAAGCTTCCAAATAAATCCCTAAAATGTAATAAAATCAATTAATTAAAAGAAAAACCCCAACCAACCTCAATCCAGGCCAGCCTGTTCAAACAGACAAGTTTTAAGATCACGGTAGAAGGAGCGAAGGTCGGGAGCCAACCGCAAACCCAGGGGCAGTTGGTTCCATAGGGTGGGTGCCCCCACAGAGAAGGTCCTCCCCTGGGGAACCGCCAGCCAACATTGTCTGGTCGACGGCACCCCGAGGAGGCTGTGCCAGCTGGAGCGCACTGGGCAATTGGAACTCAGTGGCGGTAGGAGGTGCTCCTGCAAATATCCTGGACCCTGGCCATGGAGGGCTTTATAGGTTAACACCAGCACCTTGAATCTTATCCGGAGGGCAACCGGTAACCAATGTAGATCACGCAGGAGGGGTGTCACATGGGAGTATCGGGTCACTCCCATCACTACCCACGCGGCCGCATTTTGCACTAGTTGAAGCCTTCGTATAGTCTGCAAGGGCAGCCCTAGGTAGAGAGCATTGCAGTAGTCAAGACGGGAAGTGACGAGTGCATGGGTGACTGTGCATAGGGCATCCCGGTCCAAATAGGGGCGCAACTGATGCATCAGGTGAACCTGGGCAAATGCCCTCCTGGCGATGGCTTCCACCTGCTCCTCCATACTTATCCGTGTATCCAGGAGGACACACAAGTTGTGCGCCCTATCTATGGGGGGCAACACCTCTCCCCCCATGGTCAATGATGAAATTTCTTGGATAACCCGAGATGCCGGTAGGCACAGCCACTCAGTCTTGTCTGGGTTGAGCTGGAGCCTGTTTCTCCCCATCCAGATCCGTACCGCCTCCAGGCAACGGGACATCACGGGGAGGGCATCACTGAGATGGTCTGGGGTGGAGATGAAGAGCTGGGTATCATCAGCATTTTTTTTTTTAATTACACTTATATGCCGCCCTTCTCCGAAGACTCAGGGCGGCTTACAATTTTTGGGATACAACCCAATGTGCTCAGCAATAGCCTTCATTCCATTGTATATGCCTGCTTATTACTAAGCGGCATTTTTACAAAGTCAGCTTATTGCCCCCAACAATCTTGGGTCCTCAGTTTACCTACCCCGAGAGGATGGAAGGCTGAGTCAACCTTGAGCCTGGTGGGATTTGAGCCTGCACTAATTGCAGGCAGGTGGAACTTAAGTGCTAGGCATTTAACAGCCTGCACCACCAAGGCTCTTGATGATGATACTTCACCCCAAAACCACGGATGATCTCACCCAGCGGCTTCATGTAGATGTTGAACAGGAGGGGAGAAAGAACTGACCCCTGGGGCACCCCACAAGTGAGGGGCCCTGGGGTCGACCTCTGTCCCCCTGCCAACACCGACTGCATGCATCCCGAGAGGTAGGAGGAGAACCACTGTAGGACGGTGCCTCCTACTCCCAACCCCCGAAGACGTCGCAGTAGGATACCATGGTCGATGGTATCAAAAGCCGCTGAGAGGTCTAATAGGACCAGGATAGAGGAACATCCTCTATCCTGAGCCCTACAGAGATCATCCATCAGTGCAACCAATGCCATCTCCATGCTGTGACCAGGCCTGAAGCCCGATTGATACAGATCTAGGTAATCAGCTTCCTCCAGGAAAGTCAGAAGCTGCTGGGCCACCACACTCTCAACAACCTTTGCAACAAAGTGAAGGTTGTAGATGGGACGAAAGTTGTTGAAATTGGCTGTGTCCACGGCAGTAGTGAGCTATTTTCATAAAAAGAAAGCTGGATAACAGACTCCCACAACCTTTCATATTTGGTACCTTGAAGATATATTTCTACTGCAGCCTCTTAATTCCCAGACAGCATATGATTTTCAGATTCTGAGTGTAGTGTTATGAAGGCTAAATTAATAAGTGTTTTCTGTGAAGATTACCACTATTTTACTTTATATGGTGTGCATAACAAGCACATGTATTTGATGAAGACAACCACAGCAGATTCATGCACTAATGGAATTACAGTTTGGCTCTTTCTTCCTACAGGATGCTGTTGAGTTTTACAAATATAAATATCTTTTTCTAATGCATTTTTTCTCTGAGGTTTCAGATAAATAATTTGTTTTTTTAATCAATTCTATGTATGGTGAATATTATTTCACAAGTATTTTAATAGCATTTCTGAATAAAAAAATTTGTTGTTTGTACATATAGCAATCTATACACAAGGATTCTATATTGTTTCCTTCAGTGTTTTCTTCAATGTTTATTAGGTGTGTAGAACAGGCTACAGATTGAAAGTAACTTCTGTGAAAAATCAGTGCATGATTTCCCTATGAATGTGATGAAAAAGAAAACCTTCCTATTCCTGATCTTGTGCATTCAAAATCAGTTCAAATAGAAGTTATCAAGTGATTCCTGTAAGGATCACATACAGCCCTTTTGTAAGTGACGGTGTTATAACCAAGGAATGGTGGTGAGGTTATTGATGAGCTGTGGTGCCGCAATGGTTAGAATGCAATATTGCAGGATAACTCACTATTCACTTCCAGGAGTTCAGTTCTGACCGACTCAAGTTGACAGCATTCCATCTTTCTGAGGTCAGTAAAATAAGGACCCAGATTGTTGGGGGCAATATACTGACTCTGTAAATCACTTAGAGAGAGAGAGAGGTGTAAGTTGCTACTATTACTTGCTGATCTTTTTTGTTTAGTTTGAGGATGGCAAATCCCAGCAAAGTGGAACCTTTGGTCGCGAATGCTCCTATCTCCACCAAATTGGGTGGCGAACAAAAAATCCACCCCATTTTTGAATCTGGTCACGATTCAAAAATCAGGTGTGCAAACAAACTTGGTGTGGAAAGATTCCATTTCTGCGCTGATTTCCCCTTTGGTGCCATTTTGTTTGACTGCACGCATGTGCAGTTGGTCGTGCTTCCGGACACAACCAAATTGGGTCGCGACCGGAGTCCAGGATCAGATTACGGTCGCGACCTGAGGCTCCACTGTATGTACATTCATGTCTTTATTTTATTATTTCTGTGGCCCTGGTAGTATATTTAGTGTAACGGTCAAACATAATACATGTATCAAGATAAGATATAGCCTAGATAGTGAGAAGGTGCACACTCCTCTTTTCTCCCTACATAGTCCTTTAAAAATGGTCAAAATCTTAAAAGTTTCTCAAGATGGTCTGAAATCAAAATTACTACCATTTCTAGTAATCAGAAATAGAGTTTGAAATCAAAGTTTTGATAGACATGGAAAATCTCCCTGGCACTGTGAACACTATTTTAAGACCATACCTGGAAAATTGCATGCAGTTTGGTCACCAGGATATACAAAAGATGTTGAGACTCTAGAAGGAGTGAGGAGAAGCACAACAAAGATGATTAGGGGACTGATGACTAAAATATATGAAGAATGGTTACAGGAATTGAAGGACTAGGGGTGATATAATATCAGTGTTCCAATATCTAAGGGGATGCCACAAAGAAGAGGGGGTCAACACCCAAAGGCAGAACACAAAGCAATAGATGGAAAGTAATCAAGGAGAGAACCAAGCTAGAACTAAGGAGAAATTTCTTGACAGTTATAACAATCAATGGAATGACTTACCTTCCAAAGTTCTGGAGGTTTTTAAAAAGAGATTGGACAACCATTTGTCTGAAATGGTATAGGGTCTCCTCTTGAGCAGGCTGTTGGACTAGAAGACCTCCAAGGTCCCTTCCAACTCTGTTATTCTGTTACTTGTAAGTGGGGTTAGATAATAGATTATTAGCTTATTCATCCTCTGAACATTTTGAATGGACAAGTCTCCGGTATCCATTATTTGACCTTTTGGCATATCAGAAAATAGATGAATACTAATGACAGCTGATTTTCTTATGGGCAAAGAGTTGCATGTTTGCTTTGAAAATACAGTTCTGCCTTCCAAAACGTTCAAGCTTCACTTAGAGTAGCTAAACTTCACAACATCTTCTATAGTCAGTACATGACAACACTATATCTCCAAAACAAATAATTGCAAAGAATTATATTATAAAAGGGTGGCAGATAAGTTATGTTATAAAAAGTTATAAAAGATGGCAACTAAGAATATCCCTTTGTAAATAAGAACAGCTTAACCTACTGACAAAAGGGCATCAAGCTATCTCTGGATCACTGCAGTTTTTATTAAGGAGTTTATATGAGACATAATCTCTTTGTTTTCTATCTGAGCTAAATTCAGTACTATAAGAGCCCAGGGTCATGTGTTGTGGTTGAGTAGGAAGTAGAAATTGAGTTGGGGAGGGGGGATTTCCCACAAACAAGAGCTCCCACTGAAAGTAATTAGAAAAATGCTAGGCTTTTTAGCTGTTGCTTAGCTGTGCATTTGGAATATTATATTCATTTCAGTATAACATGGAAGGAGATAAGCAAGGGCAGAATTCCTTCAGGAAAAACTGTATTCAATTAATTCGGTAAAGGAGGGTTCAAGCCGTCTTCTGAAAACATGGCTGTTCCTGTTGTTTAAAGATTTAGTCTGCATGTAATGAAAATTGAACACTGTCTTGGCCCCCAATTGGTGGTAGCATGTGAAAAGAAAAAGATATTTTAAATTTTATCTTGAAGATAATTCTTGCTTTTACTTCTTTCAGCTGTATGATACCCTTTAATTGGTTGTCTTGTGGCTCTACTACTAGGTAAGATCTGGTGATTGAAATATGGTTATACTCAGAACTATCATTATGTTTACTGTCCACAGGTAGTACTAGAGCAGGGGTGTCAAACTCAATTTCATTGAAGGCCACATCAGGGTTATGTTTGACCTCAGAGGGCCAGGGTGGGCGTGGTCAGCATGACATCACTCATGTTGGGTGTACCTGTGGTGGCCCGAGTGCTCTGCCAGCAAAAACGGACTCCCAAGCTCTGTTTTTGGCTGTGACAGCCTCCTGCAACCCTCTGCCAGTGAAAATGGGGCTCAGGGGACCATGCATGGCCCTTGTGAGCTCCATTTTGGGCTGTGACGACATCCTGTAACCATCTGCCAGTGAAAACTGAGCTTGCAAGGGCCGCATGTGGCCCTCCTGAGCTCTGTTTTTGCTGGCAGAAGCACCACAGGGTGGTCCTTTGCTGTTTCCAGATCTAAAAACCCCACAGGCCCCACAGGCCAGATCCAGCCACTGAGCCTTGAGTTTTACACCCCTGTACTAGAGTGAGAGGGTATTATTATTTTCAGTTTATAGATAAAAGGTTGGGAGCCGAACCTGATAGGAAAGAAGAAAAGAAGGGTAAATAGGCAAAGACACATACCAATGTTTTGCCAAAAATGGAATGCAAGTCCAGCTCCAGTCATCTGTTTGTTACCATATTCTTGTTTACAATGAAGTCTGAAAAGTAAGATCTAAAGATAGAAGTGACTGCCACTTCTCAATTGACACCAGTTCCACCTGTGCTTGTGTAATGCTAATACAACTGTTTTGTATTTTAGGTTGTTGGATTCTTACTTAAAATGGAAGTTGACATTAATGGAGAGGCCAGATCTATGCTAGCCCCACTCCCCTCGCCTATCACTGAAGTGAGTACTACAAGCAAAACAGACAACGAGAAACCTCGCTGCTCCAGCACCCCATGCTCACCAATGCGCCAGACTGTTTCAGGTTACCAAATCCTCCACATGGATTCTAACTACTTGGTTGGCTTCACTACTGGAGAGGAGCTCCTGAAATTAGCTCAAAAGTGCACTGTAGAAGAACAGAATAAAGTTGAAATGATAGGGCCTACTTTGCGCTCCAAACAACTTGATTCAGGACTTTCTCGTTCTTCCCGAGTGTGCAAAGCCAGAAGCAGATATTATCAGCCTTACGAGATCCCAGCGATCAATGGCCGTAGAAGGCGACGGATGCCCAGCTCAGGGGATAAATGCAGCAAGCCACTACCTTATGAACCATACAAGGCATTTCATGGTCCTTTGCCTCTCTGCCTTTTCAAAGGTAAAAGAGCTCACTCAAAATCCCTAGACTACCTCAATTTAGACAGAATGAACATCAAGGAACCAGCTGATACAGAAGTGCTTCAGTATCAGCTCCAGCACCTCACCCTGAGAGGGGATCGTATGTTTGCTAGGAACAACACATGAACATAAACCATCCTTTGTTCTTCACTGCATCAAGATTGTCTATACAATGTAGGCGGTCATGCACTTGGTACCTGGTTGGATCAGAAAAATGTTTTGTTAGACCATAGCATAGGAAGATGAGGTGTGTGTTTGTGTGTATGTTTGTGCATGTATGTATGCGTGCAGATGCGTGCGTGGAAACTACATGGAAAGAGGAAGGAGTACTGAAAAATTCTGACCAGAAATTTATTTGGAATACTGTAACAAAACAAAACATTTTGCACATGGATACCTGAAATTTATGGCAATTTAACACTCAAAAATTGATGTAATGTGAATTGTGTTTCTGACTGAGCTTGCTGTAAGAATTTACTCATGGATAAGCACTGAAATACATTATTTAATATTAATCATATGTGCAAATGCAATGAGTTTTGCATTATAGGACAAAATGTTTCACTAAAACCATGTGTTCTTTTAAGTAATCCAGTTTGTACTCACTGTAGCTGGATTTGCACTGGTAACAAAAGAAAAGAAAAAAATTGCTAATGAAATTAAGCCTCAGTACTTACATTACTAGAGCTGACTGTTTTTAAATGTATAATTGAATTACTACTTGCATTTCAAACTAATTTCAGTGTAAATTTTTTTAAAAAAATCTTAAAATGTGTTTTGAAGAAAAAAATACTGAAAGAAAACCACTGACTTTAATTTTGTAAGTTTTTTTAAATAATTATCTTAACACAGAAACCTTTATAGTGTGTACTGTATGTATGAATATAGATATATGTGTGTATATGTATGCATGTGTATGTATGTATGTACACATACCTACATATATGCATACACATATATAACATGCATACATGCACAAATGCTGAAAACTGCATTTGCATTTTTGATATTCAGCATTTAGATTTTACAGTAACAGTACTATATAGGTCTAACGGGAGGTTGTTGTGACATTTTAGCACTGCATTTGAACATTCCAATTTATTTACAGCACTGATAATTACAACTTTGTCTTGTTTTTCTTGAAAAGCCTTTCAGGCTACAACTAAATTATTAATTTCTCCAAATGTACTGGTGTAAATCATCTCCAAACAAATCATATCTTACATTTTAATATTTATTATTATTGTTACTCTCTTTTAAGATATGCTGCTTATTATTGAAAGAGTGTGCAATCATGTTCTTGATCTGTAAGTTATTTAGAAGTGAAAGCTTAACTCTTGTGGATACAGTAAGGAATGTTTAAATTGTTTATGAAACAGGAGCCTTTTTAAAACCATTCCTTGCACAGATTTGATTTACTTGGAAAAGACTTGTCTCTTAAGAAAGAATACAAAGAGCATATGCTTTGAAAGCGTAAGGGTTGTCTCTTCTTTGACATCTTGTACAAAAATTGTGCTCAACTAGCAGTGCATAAACTATGGATCAGGTTTATTTCACTTGAGAAGATGCTTGAAATTTTTACAAGTTACACTGCTGTATTATAGTGAAAATTGATTCCCTAAGTAACTACTTTGCATGGCCTTCTAGTGTAAACAGAAGAGTACTGTCCAATGCCAAAGAAAGGATTTTTAAATTTATTGATTAAACATAAATAAATATTAATTGATTTTATTTATGAAGCAACATTGACTAGAAAATTAAAGGGTAATATCCATACTTTTCTATCGCCCTTGGTATGTGTTGCTCTTTTAAAACTTGGAAAGAAAATCTGACTGATTATACATCATTTTACATTATTTCCTAAAAATGTACATGTATTATAAATGTTACATTGATTTTATATATTTTCATATATATTGTAGATCCTGACACAGAAAAGGAATCTAGTTTCCGTATTTCAGAAACTATGACATGGAATCTACTACACATTTAATATTTAGAGAACTGCTAAAATCTAGTCATTTTCCTTGCCATTGTGATAACAGAAGCAGGTGCATTTCCGTACAGCTCACACTATAATGAGTTTTCTCTGTGATTTTCTTTTTCTCTGAGAAAAAAATGCCCATTGGAAACAAATAGCCATGGTATATGCATGAATCTGTTCTTGTTATGGTGTGCAATGAATAACCGCATTTTGGGAGCTAGATTTAATACATATAAGAAAAGCCTCACGTTTGTTATTATAAAGTTTGCTTATAAAGTAAATGATTGGCCTCCCTTTATCTGACTTTTGACCTATTTTCTTGGAAAAAATTTTTAAAATTTTTTAATTAATTTTAATTTCTAAAATTATCTGCAACTCTTAAGTCAGTTCTCTGGCAAGATAATCAGCCCATTGCTGAAACTCTATGGGATAAAAGTGGGAAAACAGAAATTTGACATGTTTTCCCTACTATTTTTAAGAATTGCTCTAAAAATTATTAAAGCCATAACACATTGATTTCTTGTCTTGTATGAAAATTTTATTTCAGTTATTGAATTCATTGCTTGGAGTTTTCTCTTTTATTATTAATTGTTTTAAAGAGTTTTTGAGAGTTGGGCAACATAAGCTTTTAATGCTAAATTAATACATTCATTTTATTAAATAACTTACCTTGAACTACATATTGAATGATGATTTACCAAGAAAGTAAAACCTGAATGGAAAATTATGACTTGAAATCTTTTTACCAAGTAGTCATTCATTGAGTTCAGTATTTTATATGTGGATTTATACAGACCAATCACAAGCCATATACTAGGTACATAGAGAGCATGATTCCATACTTTGTTGCCCCTTTCATGTTGGCTCCTTCTCTTCTTGATTTCCATAAAACATTTGAGGTGGCAAGTATTTCATAATTTTTCAGTAAAGACATGAGACATTTGTGGGGGGACTAAAACATTAAACTATTGAAGTACATTAGGAATATGGATTTTTTTCATCTGTAGCAGGATTTCTTTATGAAAAATGTCATTTTTTACCTAAGTAAAAGATATTCATAGAACTGAGGTGGAATGAGAAGAAAATGCCTCGCATCCCAATATCTGGCAAAGTTTGAAGTGTTCTTCATCACAGAGGAGCTTTTGTGTAACTTGGTTGGTCTCCCTTATACTTTGCCAAATTAAAGGCGAGTGGAGTGCTGACCTTGATCAAATATAGTTATGTTTATGGCAAAAGCAAAAAAAAACCCATTATACTCAACATATAAGGACTCTTATCTTGTATTCCAATATTAGAATATCAAGCTTGAGAGGGGGGAGCAAATGCAAGAGATTTTTGAAATGTTGCTAACTTCTAAATTATTTTTAAAATTCCAAAATTTTAAAAAGTTTTTAAATTTTAAACTTTTTAAACAGTCACTTGCTACTTTTTTCAATTTTATTAACAAAATATCTATCCTGCCCCAATCCACACAGACCTGGCAGTGAAAAACAGGAAAAATACATAAAAACAAACCCATTTTTTAAAAAAGAAATCATTAATATGTTAATGCTCACTTACGATGATATTCTCATATATAGGCAAATAAACTAATTAAAAATTTCCATAGCATCAAGTCTGAGGTAGCAATATTTTATTTGTATCCCAGCTTTTCTCCAGCACTCATGGCGCACATATACAACATTTCCTTCTGTTAATTTACTCTACAACATTGTAATACGTCCATTATTCTTGCAAGTTATCTATGATCTGTAATTTGACACGTGATTTGATCAAGGCAAAGGGTGGAAACCTGTTCACAGAGGAAACGTGCAACCTCCTCAGACTATTCACTGGCTTCCAAACCCTTTTTGCTGCCAATTACCAACAATTATTAAACCTCAATATAGCTTCTAAACTTGTAGACAAGATTTTAAAGAACTTAAAAGGACTAATACCTTCTTAAACAGTATACTGATGGACTAAATGCTTTCATAATTCAGAAATTACTTATTACAATAACTGTTAGTCATATTAGAAATACAGCACACATGTCATCTGATCAAACAATTATTATAACATATTTTATATAATAACTTCTTAAACATAAGACTATAAGAAAAAATACTTGTGTGCTTGTCTTTCAAATGCTCTCTTTTATTACCACAGTCAGAGATTTTTAAAAAAATTCGTCTTGAAGTTTCTTTACATCATTTTCCTGGTATTTTTTTAAAAGAATAGCAAAATTTCTGCTTGCACATTAAAATAATTGGCTAAATCTCAGCTTTTTTATACTTTTTGCAAAGTCTGAAATGATAAGCATATTTATGACAATGTTTTTGCTGCAATCATAAACAAGAAATGCAACTCTAGCAATAATGCAAGATTTGCTGATATGGGAGAACAATTATGAGTCTGTTAAAATATCAAAATCCGGGGAAGGAGTATTCATAAAAATTAAATATGACATATATATATACAACGTGAAGATATTCTCGTGAATTAGCCAAAGAAATGAACACTTGTACCTCCCTTAGTTCAACTTAAAAGGAAAACTCAGTAATGATTTTTTTTTATTTATCCTTGCTTCAGCCTGCAGGACTCCAGACAATTTGTTAATATTTAACACATATTTTAAAAAATTTAAAAACAAAATAACAAAACAGAATAAGAGAATGTTTCCAAAGTATATATTACACCAGTGTTTCCAAAACTCGGCAACTTTTAAGATGTTTAGACTTAAACTCCAAACTTTCTGAGCCAGTTAGAAAACGGTGGGAGTTGAAGTCCACATATACATTGCTGAGATAGAGAAACACTACATTAGACTGTAGGTGCTGATGGCTTCACAGCTAAGTACCAAAAATCCTCCAGAAATGCTAGGCTCTTACCATCTTCAGGAAGAGCCCAAGTATGGGGGGGGGCATATTCTCTTTGGAAAAAAGATGTCCTATAAAAAAGAACTTCCCATAGAGATTATTCAGAATTGGTCTTCCACAGCACCAGTTTGCAGATGGGCGCCCTATCTTTAAGAATCACTGTCCAAAAGCTATGTAAAAGTACTGCATAACTTAACTTTGTAAACTGTTTCAGCAATTGAATCACCATCTAATTTAACCAACCTATTGAAACTCTTCCCCTTCCTTACCATACTTTCTCCTAGATAGTATAGGAAAATAGAAACTCTCCGAATTAGGCAATCATAATCTATTTGGGAAGGGCAGTCTCAGTATTAAGCCATATATTGTAATATACTGAATACTTATGCCATGAGTATACATTTGTTGTGCTTTGTGTTTTGCTTCTACACTCTCTTGAAACACTTATTACTAAATTCAGACTCAAAGCATGTCTTGAGTCTCACAGAATTCATTGTGTGCTTTGGGTAGACATATGTGACTCTTTTTAAGTTATTTCATTGTTTTTAAAGTTATTCAACATGACCCCACAGCTGAAGTACATTTTTTTTCTTCAGGGAAAGAATGCATTTAGGTTTTAAGTAGAAACCGGGGGATTTCTTGATGGGCCCAAGAAGTGAGCTAAGCTAGGACAAAAACTAAAATTGGTTTAATGTATATATAAATAAAAGACAATATTTTCCTGTCCCATTAAAGTATGCAGTTTTATAGCAAGATTCTGGAAGGATCTGCAAATTCTGGAAGTCACACAAAGGACATATTAGCAAGACTTCAAGAGTGAAAAACCCCATTCCGCTATATCTACTTTATAGAAACAAAGAGATTTAATTACAAAGCCATTATTGGTGACAGGGAAGGTGTCAGGAAACTCTGTACTTTGATATAGATGAAGTCATAATAAGATAAGCACATGTATTAGAAAAATACAAACTAAGTAATTTCTTATCTTTACTGTGCTATGTGCCAGTCTGTACCAAGGGCAGAAATTTTTCTATTTTCCTATACTATCTAGGAAAAAGTATGGTAAGGAAGGGGAAGAGTTTCAATTAGATGGGGAAGGTTAAATTAGATGGTGATTCAATTGAATTGAACTGCTGAAACAGTTTACAAAGTCAAGTTGCGTAGTACTTTTACATAGTTTTTGGACAGTGATTCTTAAACGGGGTAATTATCCAAGGGGGTAATTTGGGCATATACTGTGGGTAATGGATCAATTTGTGATTGCTTGTTTGCGAGTCCCCAGTTTGAGACTGCTGCTGCTGAGACTCTTATGTGAAAGAAGAGTTTGTTGGGCTGGAGGGTAATGACATTCAAACCTGGGAAAAGGAATATTTTGGACAACAATTTAACAAGCACTATTAAGAAAAGCTACAGCAATGTGTCACTTTTGCTGCTTCAGTGATCTTCTAAACATTAATTAGATGCTTTTCAACAACTTCTGAACTGCTACTACTGAATTAAATAATATTCCTTGTTTCTTAAAAAAATTGGTGTGGCTGTTTCTTTAAATAGGGCATATAATTATATATTTGAACTTCAGTGTTTTTTTAAATACATCATTATTGCTATAGTTTTATCATATTAGTCCACTTGTTTTATTATACTGAATTCATAATTTCCTGTTCCTTTCTTGCATATTCAGGTTCTGAAACTTGTCTGTCTTATCAAAGGTAAATATCTTGAACAACACAGCCATGGGATGGCATCAAAATTTTAAACAAGCATCAATTTATTCAATAGAAGGCTATTTAAAACCAGAGGACCTGCAGCAGAAGGAAGCTGCTACACTACCAGCTGATCCCATAAGAAAGAAGAGAGGGGGAGGAAGTGAGAAAGACGTATCTGAATTTCTTCCCTCTTCCATTTCTCTAAACACTGAACTATATTTCCAACAGCTGTGGGTTTCCTTGCCGAGTCCAGTGGAGAGACTTCTTTGATTAAATGAGCCAAGCTTGAGTTAGTGGGAAAAAAATGTGAATCAATTTCCTGAGACATTTCTAAAGGGCAAATTTGGAAACAATTTAGACCAGAGGTTTCAAATTCCCAGCTCACGGGCCAGATGTGTCACTTGCTGGTCCCACCTCCTCCTGGTTTAGTGAAGGGGAAAAAAGTCCCAATATACCTGCTTTTTTGGAATATGTCTAACAGAGAGAAAATACGTTCTAGGTTTGTAAATGTTTTGGTTGAAAGAACATAGGCAGAAGAAAAAAATCCAACTTTGAATTCAGTTAATGATTAATGCACAGTCTTGATAATGTAGAATACTGTGTACAAATTACAACTCATTTGGAGCTGAATAGCTATATTTTTCTATGTTGAACAGTAATAAAAATAATGAAATCATAATCTATTCTGAACTGTAATAATAGTCTTAGTGATAGTGGTAATAATCATAATTATAAACAACTTAAACATGAAGGCAATTCATCTATTAGGCCAACTGAAGGTTCAAAACAACATGCAAGGTTTTGAGTTTCCAAGAATTCTTAATAAGGCAAGATTGTTAAAAACCCAGGAAAAAGAAAACTCTACCACAAATTTATTTCAGATACATTAGTTGTATTCTACATTGTATTAATGCCTTCAAGTTGAGCTAGGAACTATTGTACTTAAATTATTAATAAAACTATTAACAATTAGAGTTAAAAAGGAAACAAAAGAAAATTAGTTACATTTAAAATCAGTTGTGTGTATTATTTCATAGAATCATTGAACTAGAGAGTTGGAAGGGGTTACAAGGATAATCTAGTATAATGTATCTAGTGTATAAGAAAACTATTTAAGCCATAGGTGTCAAATTTGTGGCATCATATTGCCATCATGTGACGTATTGCAATGTTTTTTCCCTTTTTGTGAAGCTGGGTGGACGTGGCCTGTGCATGATACATCCGTCCCGCGGGCCATCAGTTTCACACCCCTGATTTAAACCATCTATGAGAGGTGGTATCCAGCCTCTGTAAACTCCAGAGATGGAACACTCACAACCTTTGTAGGGAGTGTTCCACTTTTTTTTCTGATTTTATCAGGTAGTTTTTTCTTAAAGTTAGATAAAATAGGTGTCTGCAAAATGTATATCATGCAACACATTAAATGTAAAAGATGTACATATATGTACACAGAGATACACTAAAATGAACGAGTGGTAGTACAAGATCAAAGAACATCACCCAGAAATACCCAGCATAGAATCCTTGCATCACCCTTACATGAATCTGTCTAACATGCCTGTTTCTCAGTAAAGCAGGTAGACCAACACAGTTCAATTTAATTTTAATGTAATTTATTTGATTTAGTTGCTTCCCAACTCAAAATGACTTTGGGTGGCTCACAATGTAAAAACAAAGTATACTATTAAAAGCCCCAGTAACAATAGATAAGACAAAATAGCAAAATGGCCGCTAACCAGTTTAGTCTAATAGTTAAGGAACCAGGAAGAAACGAGGTTGTGAGTTCTAGTGTCACCCTAGGCATGAATGTGGTTGGGTGACTTTGGGCCAGTCATTCTTTCTTTGTCCAAGTAGGAAAATAGGAGGATGAAGGAGTATCAGGTATGTTTGCCACCTTTAGTTAAAGATTAGGTTTTTAAAATTGAATAAATAAACAACAGAAGGGGCTCCAACTACC
The DNA here is from genome assembly GCA_009733165.1 of Naja naja. NCBI lineage: Eukaryota > Metazoa > Chordata > Lepidosauria > Squamata > Elapidae > Naja > Naja naja. Next base: position 259,693,368 of record CM019149.1, on the reverse strand, counting down.
ATAGCCCAGAGCCTGGGAATACTTCTGTTACCATAAAAAAAGTGGCTGCTTTGAAATTCCCAGTAATGTTAATAGATTGACTCTTTAAAGCAGCCACACCTTTTCTGCCCAGTTTTTTGCAGACATCTAAAAAATGAGAACTTTTTTAATGAATAGCAAAAGACATGCTGTGCTTGCCCAAGGTCTGGATCATTTTCAAAACCAGAACAACTGTATTTAGCATAAGGATGCACCACCTTTTTTGAGCTAATGGATCAACTTTAAACTTAGAATCAACAGCTACCTTCCAACAAATGAGAAGAGCCAGAACTAAAACTAAATGGTTTTTCAAATCAAAATTTTAATTATTTATCATGTTTAATGTTTTTCCCCATTTATCCCATTAGAAGGCACAACTTTCAGCTTTAGTAGCAGACCACATTTAATATTGCTTTACCTGGAATATATCCAATTACAGCTGATGGGATTTGATGAGTCATAGAATATTAGGTTCTGCATCTCTTACGTAATATGACCTTTCAAATCCTATTAAATCAGTTCTAATTGGATATATTCCAGGCTAAACAATACCAAGTATGGTCTGATACAAAAAATAAACTTTTTTTAGTAGCAGTCTTAACTGATGAGGTGGGGCAAAGGACTGTCTTCTTCTCCAGAAAGGGAGTTGGTCCATTGGGGAATTAAATTTCAGGTTTACCAAATTGCCAAGGTTGAGAAATACTGGTATATCGAAACCAGGTGATTATTTCTGCTCTACATAACACTGCTCCAAGAGTCTATTCTATTGGAACAGTAAATAAAATGAAAGGGAGTTGGATGGCTACCTATGTATCTTTCTAACAGTCAATCTGATAAAAGTCAGCTGCACTTCATGTGTTAATCAATTTCCTAGACCTGGTAACTTTAACATGTGTAGACTTCTGTTGGAAGAAATATCCTTCTGGGTTCAGTTCCAAGTGGGGAAAAAGACACTGGAAACATGGAGGCTGTTTGGAAGGTTTAATGGTGTACAGGACCACATGGCCTGGAGCTCCAGAGAAGGATGATCACATGCTTCAAGGTGAGAAGAGATCAAGAAAAAAGGACTTAGGTGCTGAGAGTGCCTGGGTTTTATACCCTCTGTTGGGATTTGAATTGGAGCTTGTATTCTGATTGGTTGTCAGACTCCTATGAGGGGCAACTCTGTAGGCTGTCCTGAGTTCCAGGCTTAGTTGAGCCTTGCTGGATGATTTATGCCCTTAAAAGGGCTTTTGGCAATTGCTATAGCTTTACCTGGAGATCTTTCTTATGTAAAGTATTCTGGCCCAGGCCTTAATGACCCACCCATTAACAAAGGTGGGGGTGAGATTAACAAAGGTGGGGGTGAGCATCTACTTCCGAAGTGAGTTTCTGATTCTGAGTTTCTACTCTTTTTAGAGGAAATATTCTGCCTTTTTAATATTTCCTAGGCTATTTCAATTTTCTAGGAGAGAGGTGGATGCTAACTTGCTACACTTCAATTCCCAGAACTCCCCAGCCAGCATATTCACACACCTTAAAGTTGCCAAGTTTGAAAAGCATTGAACTTTTACATCCACGTGAAATTACAACAAGACTCCAGTGCTTCTTCATGTGTAGTTTTTCGCATTTTGCATTACACATTTTAATAGCATGCGTCTTGTTTAGTAAAACGCCTTCATATTTGGTTATCTTTGTATGATATATGAATGCTTGTCTTTCTTCCAGAGGATTCAAGATAATGCGTGAATTGATCATTAGGATTTTCTTCCACTATCCTGTTTATTTCAGCTTCCTGCTTTGCTCCTCCTTTCCATTTCCATAGTATTTTTCTGGTTTTCTACCACCTGTGTTTCCCTTACATTATTTACTTAAAATTTAGTTCTGCAGAAGTAGGTTATCCACCTTTTATTTACAATTTGTATACTTCTATCTGTATTCTGCAGAATATTTTAAAAATCATGTAGAAAGTTAGCACCCACCCTTCTCCTAGAAGACTGAAATATTCTATGAAATATTAAAAAGGCAGAATATTATACCTCCCTGGATGAGAAAAGGAGAAACATGCTCTTGGAAAGCCCCCACCTTTGTTAATAGCTCCAGAAAGGCCAAAGACATCTTATCTACAACACAAGACCTTCAGCTCTAGGGTGATGGGATTAGCTTTACTCAAATCCAAAGAAGGACAAAGCCATTAAGCCATAGTAGGAATTGCCCCTTTATTACATCACCCAGCAAGATTCAACCAAGCTTGGGACTCAAGACAACCTACAAAGTTACCCCTGCATGGCCCCATGGGAATCTGACAACCGAACAGGATACATTTCTTGCCACAGGAACAGGAAGCAAGTTCAAAGCCCAACAGAGCCTATAAGTCTTTCTTCCTCTCTCACCCATATGCTTTTCTTTACCCAGGACCTCAAAATCATGTGGTCCTGTCCTCCATTAAACCATCTTTCCAAATAGCCCCCATGTTTCCAGTGTCTTTCTCCCCACTTGGAACTGAACCCAGATAGACATTTCTTCCAACAATCTCCTAAAGCATTTGTATGTGTTATGACACTTTAAAGCAGGGGAGATGCATCATGCGCTGACCACACCCATGCCCGATTTAGCGAAGGGGAAAAAAGTCACCATACATCACATGACAATGTGAGTTTGACACCCCTGCTTTAAAGGACAGAGTAAATTGCTTGCGTCCCTGAATTACAGGTTTAAGAAAAGAACTTTCTGACACAATTTCATAGTTCAGAACAAGGAAATGGTATAAAAATAACAGTACATATAATATTTTGAATGAAAAACTCTATAACTTAACATCTTAGTAGCTTTCATTTGTATTTTGTTTAAGTGTAATGAACTTATTCGTATCAAGTAGCTTATGACTAAATCAACATCTCTATATATTCTTAGTCAAAGAAAACTTTAAGATCTTAGAGTGGTTTGAATGTTAATTGGGATAGGAGAGCAAGCCTTCTTCTTTAAAGATGCTGATAATGAAATGCATGAAAGCAGGATTTGGGAAGGCATTTAAATATCATCAATGGGATTTCTTTTGCTTGTTTTCCTTACATCTTTCTACTCTGCTTCAATGGTAGAAAATTGAATTCCCCCAAAACATCAAATGTAATATTGTTTGAAATTTTAAAATGTATTAGGATTCTTTTCTTTTGTTAAAAATGTGAAACAGTTCTTAAGCTCATTAAAGTAAAAAAAAATCTACATCTGTGCTAAATGATATTTCTAAAAGCCCGTCAAGAGGAAGCAGCTGAGATTTAAGTTTTAGAAATGCTCTGGAAGAGGAAATGGACACAATAGAATGGCTACAAAAATGGAAATAAAGAGATAATTCAACTTCCTCCGGTTTTTATAACAGCTCCAGTTGTCTGAATGCATTTTCCCAATGGCATAATACTTTCTTATTTAAGAGTGTGCTATGGATAATACCAGTTGGGAAACTGGACTTGAGTTCTAGTCTTCTGTAAACAACAGAGCAGCAGGAAACTCAACTATGCCCTGATACAGTTAAGCTCATTGTCATTTAATAGTAGCTGACTATTAATATACAGAAGTTGTCAAAACCCCGAAGAGTTCAGTTTTAATCATTTGGGGGTGGATCAGAAAATGTGCAGTGATCAAAGCAATTCTAAGTTAGCTTCAATGCATTAGTGACTCTGAATTTTTAAAGTGATATTTTTCATTATACTTGCAAGAAGAAGTTAAATATTCTTTGGTATCGGTCTGAACAAAAGCCTTTCCAGTAAAGCTGTGACTGGGGGAAGGTAATTGTGGCAGTATTACTTGAAAGCTAGTTAGTCATTGTTTTCCTGATCAGAATAAGTGGTCAATTTCCTGATTCTCCTTGATAGAGTGTGTGTGTCAAGTCTCATGAAAAACATTCTCTCTTTCTGTATTTATGTCAGAATTAACTAACTTACTAATTAGGTTTAGCTGCCATGCCATCTCACTCCACATCTTAAATGTGAGTTGGTGCTGAATAAAATAAAGAGCTAAAGATAGCAAATGTTTCGACATAGTATCAACTTGAACTGGGCTCTGCCTGTTTTGTTGCTTTCTGATGCTGCTAAGTGACATGAAAGACAAGAGAGAACCAAAGGCAGCTGCTGTCCAGCAAGTCACTGGAATCACCTAATTTCTTTTTTTGTCTTTTGCTGAAATGGATTGGGATTGTGTTCATTGCTAGCTATTCTGGATCTACATGGTCTTTTTAAAAAAATATAAGCAGAGAATAGGATTCATATAATATATTTCAAGTTTATTATCTTTGGTCATTTTAAAAGCCATGCCATCTTTCTACTTTTTATAATTTCCCTTGCTCTTTTCTCTCTTTCACAACAACGTTCATTATAATTCACAACAACTTACACAAGTAAAGATGTTAATCACAATTAAGTCTCATTGCTCTGTGAGTTGCCTTTTTAATATTAATTCAGAAACGTGTGTATTGAATTGAATCATTACTGTTCATTATGATTGCTCTGTGGTAACCGGCTTTTAATTCTGAAATACAACCCTTAGTTCTATGACTACAGGATTTACTATTTATATCCATTGCTGCACTTGGCTGTCTTTAACATTTTAGCATTTCCTCCCTCAAAATTTAATGATTTAGCCAATTACATCAAGGAAAGCATAGTTAATGTATCTAATAATTGCAACTTCCTATATGTAATCATTTCTCCCTTATGTTCTATAAACAATTATAGCAAAAAATTGTTTTGAAGGGTTATGGGGGCACATCATGATTTTAGAAATAATCCCTTGCTGTCGACTTATACTTTAGATGGTTGTTCATAGTATTTTATTACTGTAATATAGTACATGGCCAGGGGGCCTATGTTCTCCTAGCTGGATTTTGTGCTTTTTCCTTCACCTGGACTTTTGCACTGTCTTTGCCTGGAACCTGAAAATACTAGAAATTAGAACAATTAGACTGGATGGGGCAACATGTGTAGGCAAAGGGCTCAAACATCTCTTGTATTACTAAGCTATGCTAAATTATTTATTTATTAAACTTGCTGCCTGTAGCATCGTGGGGCTACTCTAGGCAGTTTACAATAATAAAAAGAAAAATGAAAAGAATACAAAAAAAGTAAATAATATAACAATAAAAAACAATGACAAAGGACACAATAACAATAAATACATCAATATGTTAATGAAAATAATGGATGGATGGATGGAAAGCAGAGAGTGAGGAATGGGAAATGGAGTCTGTCATCAATCTAACAGCCACCTCTAGTTGTGGAACTCCCCCATTTGGTGCCCAGGCCAATTGGCAGACCTGTATATTAATATGTTAATCAGAATGCACCCAAAGGATTCACTTACATCAATTGTAACACCATGGAGTTGCAAAGAGTCGGACATGACTTAGTGACTGAACAACAACAAAACTATGCAGCAAAACATTACATTGTCTAATCTTATCAATACACTTGAAGAGAAACCTAGACTAGAGCCATGATATTTAATTTAAAAACAAAGAAATGGCAAAAGAATTGGCCTTGGTATTCCTTAAAAAATAATAAAATAAATCAAAATACATAATGGATACATCCCTTTATTGGGACCAGTCGAAACAACACAAAACTGTGAAGCATTAAGAGGCAAAGTTTCCCATTTATTAAAACGGAGTCATCATACATAATACTAAGAATTTGCAGCTGGTCAGTAGTTCATAGAATCCTTTCTATTTTAAGAATTCTTAACTCCTGATTCTTGACTCTCAATGAATTTTGAGAATATATATTTTATTAAGTTGTCCTAAAACATGAGCTTTTACCTGACAGATGGCCAGTGCCACTCTGGTAATATTTTGGGTTGAAGATGAAAAATAAAAATTATTCATCTTTTTGCCACTTTGCCCTCAATGACCAAAGGTGGGAACTAACTTAGTTAAATCTGTGTGAAAATTAGGATATGAAAAGTTGCTGAAGAGCTATGGAAATATTAATGTGCATTTTCTTTATTATTTATTCATTTTCTTTATTATTATTTTTATAAAAATTCAAGGTGTCTAGCAAACCTACACAATACTCTTTCTTCCTCTTATTTTCCTCACAATAACAACCCTGTAAGTTGAATATTGGACTGAGAAAGAGTGACTGGTCCAAAGTCACTCAGCCAGCTAGGACTAGAACTCGGTCTCCTGGTTTCAATTCTGGTGTCTTAACCATTACATTATTTGTAAATAATCCATATATTTCTTATCAAAGTAGTACTGTGTTGACACCTCTGAAATTTTATATCAATATTCAGCTTGAGAACAGTTAAAGGAGCCAGCACTTAATTCACATATTTTTAATCTATGACACTCAAAGATGCTAAACAGACAGAACCTTATGGAAATGTTAGAAACCATTGGGATGTGATTATTGATTACTTGATGAATACAAGGAATTCAATAAAAAAAATTTCCTGTATTTTAAAAGATAGCTTTTATATAGCCAAAAAATAATTTGTCAACAACAAAAGAACATTAAAAAAAACAAATATTGCATTGCTTTCTTCTTGGATGTAAAATATGAGCTGAGATTTATGTACTGATGGTGCTTAATGAGAAATTTCAAGTAGAAAGCACTCACAGATACAAACACTCCTTAAAATATAGGTCATCCCTCCACATCAGCTTTTTCTAACAGTTTAGTGCAATCAGTCTAATCAGATATATTGAATTGCCTCTATAGGAGATTAAGTCTCATCCTGCCTCAGTACACTAGAAACTCCTATATAAAATGCATGGACAGAAATGAGATTAACTATTAATTATAGTCCAAATAGAAGAGAAATTCTGCTCACTCTTAATTAGAATGGAAGCATACAAAAATATCAGTCATACGAAGGTTAGTTCTTTTCATGATGCTCTGTATAATTACAATTGCTGATGTTTTAAAAAGCCTTATTTTGTTAATAGAGGAGGAGAGATATTCTCAGCTACAAGTGGTTGCTAAGCAGCACTTCTGCACACAACATCCTTACAATATAGCTACTATTGTTGAAGATATTCTCTTGTTTATAAAAAAGAAATTCAATATTTTCATACGTATTTCTACTGAATTCAAGATTCTAAAAAATATATGAAAGCAGAACATGTCATGTTTTGCTTTCTTTCTAAATCACAGAACAAAGAAAATTTTGGAAAACAATTTGGAAATTGATTTAAACAAACTAAGAGGAGAAAGTAGTTGTTAAAATAATATAAAACTGTAGGTAAAACTACATGACTTACTGCACATACTGTATAGTCTAGGGCACGAGTATCAAACTCGCTGTGTCACATTGCTGTCACATGACATATCACAATATTTTTTCTTTTTGAGGAGCTTGGGTGGGTGTGGCCTGCACATGATTTATCCAGCCCATGGGCTGCCAGTTTGGTACCCCTAGTCTAGGGTATAATATAATTAGGGTATTCAGTAATTATTGCTGATTTACTTTTATATTAGCTGTTATGTTTGCATGAAGAGACAGACGCGGAATGCTTCAAGCTCTTTGTTTATTAGTGACTACAGCTCAGAACGGACCCACTTTGGCTGGGCTGCAGCTGCTACTTATAGCCAGCAGCCGCAGTTGCCAGCCAATCAGAGTGCAGGGTTTTCCCGCACTTTTTAAACCAATCATTTCTTACATTTTACAAGAACAGTTCAAACTAAACCAATGACTTTAAACCTGCATACACAACACCCTTCCCCACTAGGTTCAGTCCATACTCAAACCCCAGCCTATCTAATGTATTCCTTTAAATAGGTGGGGCTCTTACGTGTATATTGAGACCTACGTGGTTCAGATGTTTTAAGGTTCTCACCTTGTGAGGGAGGAAATGTGTCTGCTGACATTTCCTTACTAGGACTTACAGTAATGGTAGAACCTGTTTGGTTACTACAACCTGGTCTCTCCTCCCAATCCATCTCCAACCCAATGTCAGCACCTAAATCAGGTAGTGATGTGCAATCTTCCATTTGTGAAAATGGTTGTTGGTATTGTGACAGGTTTTGGGATGGTTCCTGTCATGTTAGCTCATTACACATGTGGTTGATTCTTGCTTGCTGATTACACTTATGATCCTCCCTTCCCCCAGAAGAGGCAGTAGGTATGGGAACCAGAGAGGAGCAAAAGCGATGCTCCTGAGGCAATCTGGATCTTAACTGATCAATGTGCCTGCTCCAGAGGACACCATCCTCCGTTTCTACCCTGTAAGACCTGGGGCCTGTGATTTGGGTTATCTCAGCAGGAATCCATAAGGTTCACCCATAAGGTTCTTAGCATAAACAGAATCACCCACAGTGAATGTGCGAATTTTGCTAGTGGAATCGAGTGGTGTGTTGGGTGCGTAAGTGGGATGAAGGCGATCAAGGGGAGACCTGAGTTTCCTACCCATCAACAATTCAGCTGGGGACAAATTAGTTGAGGGGTTGGGAGTGATATGCTGAACACTGAGAAGTTTTTCAACTCTCTCAGTGATATCCCCTGGACCCAATTGCTGAAGTTTTTCCTTGGTAAATCGTACCATACGCTCAGCCTGGCCGTTAGTCGAAGGATGCCCAGGGGCTGTCAGGGCATGTCTGATACCCTGTTGTGCTAGATATGATTCAAAAAGGTTGGATGTAAATTGAGGGCCATTGTCAGAAACAAGCACATCAGGTAACCCGTGAGTTACAAAAGCTTTTTAAGCTGTTTGATGACAGCTTCAGTTGTGGTGGATGCCATAGGGATAACCTCTAGCCATTTGGAATATGCATCAACTATAATAAGGAAAGTGTGCCCTCTGGTAGGGCCAGCAAAATCAATGTGAATCCTGGACCATGGGCCCCTAGGACATTCCCAATCCTGTGGGGGCGAGAGGTGGGCAGGCCTGACTACCTGACAGTTGGGACAAGATGCAACCCAGTTTTCAACCATTTTGTCAATACCTGGCCACCATACATAACTCCTGGCCAATCCCTTCATTCTGACAATTCCCGGATGACCCTCATGTAACATTTCCAAAACCTCTTTTTGTAGTTTTGCAGGAATAACCACCCTGTTACCCCACAAAATACATCCTCTTGATACAGATAATTCAGTTTGCCTGGATTTGAAAGGTTGGGCAAGTTGAGGTAGATCTTGAAGCGGCCAACCCTTCTTAATCCAGCCTATAACAGGAGCCAATAAAGTGTCTTTGGCAGTCTCTCTGGCAATTTGAGCAGCATGTACTGGAAGCTTGGCAACAGTTTCTAGGAAAAAGGTATGAGTCTCAGGAACAGGGTCCTCAATGTGTGAAGGAAGTGGGCAGCGACTCAAAGCATCTGCATGCCCAATGTCTTTACCAGGTCTGTGGATCAGTTTGTATAAAAAAGCAGCAAGAAATTCAGTCCATCTCAGCATTCTTGGTGACAGGATCGTGGGTGTTGGTTTGTCCCCTGCCACAATACCTAAAAGAGGTTTGTGATCTGTGACAACTGTAAATGTTCTCCCATATAAATACTCATGGAATTTCTTGACAGCTGCTACAATTGCCAAGGCTTCCTTATCCAGTTGGCTGTAGTTCCTCTCTGCTTTAGTCAAGGTGCGAGAGTAAAATGCAATAGGAGCTTCCCTCCCGCTGGGAAGCATATGGCTCAGTACCCCCCTCACTCCAAAAGGTGAGGCATTACAAATCAGAATAACAGGAAAATTCTCAGAGAACTGTATCAGCACAGCATCAGACGTGATTTGTCTCTTGATATTGTTAAATGCTGCTTGTTCCTTCCTCCCCCAGACCCAGACAGATTTCTTGTCCAGCAACCTATGTAGGGGTTCTGCAATGGTTGCCTTCTGAGGTAGAAACATATGATAAAAGTTAATGAGTCCCAAGAATGCTTGCAGATCTGTTTTGCATTTTGGCCTGGGGGCTTCTTTGATTGCCTGAACCTTTGCTTCTGTGGGGTGGATGCCATGTTTATCAATCATGTAACCCAAGAATTCCACTTTATCTGTTCTAAGTGTGCATTTTTCTTCTTTGACTTTTAACCCCGCTTTTTGAATCTAGTTAAGACTTCCCTGAGTCTCTCGTAACTGAGTGTCACTTTCAGCAGAAATTAAAACGTCATCAAAATAGGGCACCACCCCTGGCAATCATTGTAACATTCTTTGCATAAGGCTTTGGAAGATGCCTGGTGCCACGCTTACACCAAACTGCAACCTTTTGCATTTGAAAGCACCTCTATGGGTTACAATGGTTTGGGCTTCAGCAGTGGCATCATCAACTGTTAATTGTTGATATGCCTGTGCCAGGTCCAACTTGGCAAAAACTGTGCCCCCTCCAAGGGAATGTAATAAATGATGCACTACTGGAACTGGATATGCTCTGTTGTAGCGCATGGTTCAATGTCCCCTTGTAGTCTCCAGATTCTCACAGACCCATCAGTCTTGACTGGTGTGACTATGGGTGTCTCCCACCTGGAGTGGTCAGTGGGCTCTAAAATCCCTTGGGCTATTAGTTTATCTAATTGTGCATCAATTTTTTCCTTTAAGGCAAATGGAACCCTTCTGGGTTTTAAACGGATTGGTTGTACCTTGGGATCTAGGTTAAAGGAGATAGGGGTCACCAAGTACTTGCCTAATCCGTTGCTGAAGACCTCTGGAAACTCAGACTTCAAGGCCTCTTCCCACTAAGTGTTGCTCACGTGATTGATGCCAGTCACCTCAATGCCCAGTGGGTTGAACCACTCAAGGCCTCGCAGACTTGGCCAGTCCTTGTCCACGATGGTCAGTGGTAGGCGTTTGGTGTGGCCCTTGAACTTCATGTTGAATTCTCTTGTTCCAACTACTGGAATCTTGTTCCCTTGGTAGTCTTTAAGAGTCAATGCTTGCTTCTTGAAGTGCTTCTTCTGGATGTTGGGAAGAAGACTGTGAATAGTGTCCCATGACACCGTAGATAGGTATGAGTCTGAGTCCACTTCCATTTGGCAAGGCCTTCCTTCAATAAATACCTTGACATGCACTTTTCTACTTCTTAAGGGTGATGAATGACCAATGGTGACTGTTTGATGAGTTTCATTCTTCCCATTTGTTTCTATGCTGCGCCCCATTTTCTCACAGAAATTGTTAGGCTTGAATTCTTTGTCTTTGCTTGTAGCAAACTTTCTTCTGATGGGTGGAGTTCTGGATGATTTGCAGACTCTTGCTAGGTGTCCTCTTCTATTGCTTCCTTCAGCGTGATCTTAGGTCTTAGTAATAACTTGCTCTGAAGCACCTTGTCTTTAAGGCCCAGAACAAATCGATCACGCATGGCCTCTTTTAAATTGTTAAATTCACATGCACCCCCAATGTCTCTTACACTTGCCATGAAGTCGTTTATGTTTTCGCTTTCCCCTTGATCCCAACGGTAAAACTCATGTCTCTTAATGAGGCACGATACTTGTGGGGCGTAATGGGCTCTTAACAACTTTTCTAAGTCAGACCATTCCATTACCTTCACGTCTGCAGCTCCCACCAATGCCTTCGCCATCTTGAAAATGGCCGGACCGCAGTGCGTGAGAAAGACCGCCCTCTTCCGCTTCTCGGAAATGTCGGCAAGATCGTTTCCCTCCAGATACATTTGGAAACGATCTGCGTACAACTCCCAGTCTTCTGCTGTTGGATCGAACGGGGCTGGGGGGGTGTTCAGTGCAGCCATCTTGCTCTTCTTCTGTTCCGCGTTGCTGTCTTCTTCAGGGAAATCCCACCTTCGTCGCCAGTGTTATGTTTGCATGAAGAGACAGACGCGGAGTGCGTCAAGCTCTTTGTTTATTAGTGACTACAGCTCAGAATGGATCCATTTTGGCTGGGCTGCGGCTGCTACTTATAGCCAGCAGCCGCAGTTGCCAGCCAATCAGAGTGCAGGGTTTTCCCGCACTTTTTAAAGCAATCATTTCTTACATTTTACAAGAACAGTTCAAACTGTTTGGGTCTTGGTGGCTCAGGCTGTTAAATGCCTGCACTTAAGATCCAGCTGTCTACAATTACTGTAGGCTCGAATCCCACCAGGCTCAAGGTTGACTCAGCCTTCCATCCTCTTGGGGTAGGTAAATTGAGGACCCAAGATTGTTGGGGGCAATAAGCTGACTTTGTAAAAATGCCGCTTAGTAATAAGCAGGCATATACAATGGAATGAGTTATTGCTATTGCTGAGCACACTGGGTTGTATCCCAAAAAATTGTAAGCCGCCCTGAGTCTTTGGAGAAGGGCGGCATATAAATGTAATTAAAAAAAAAAAACTAAACCAATGACTTTAAACCTGCATACATAACATTAGCAATCCAATCCACTCAGGAAGATAAGTGTTTTTAGGCCAAGTCAGATATTTAAAAAAAAACAATTAAGGAGGAGTTATTTTGAATCAGAGTAACTCAAGATCTTTTCCTGCATTGTTACTCTTCCCCTTCATTTAAAAAACAAATGGGATAATGTCATCTGGAAATGGTGGAATTATTTTCCTATCAGCATTCAGTCAGAATTGTTATTGTACCAATTAGGGTCTTGGCTTGCTGTATTGCAAAACCACGAATACTAAAAATACTAATACATTGGTTCTCAACCATGGCAACTTTAAAATGGATAGGCTTCAACTCCCAGAATTCTCCAATCAGCCAAACACTAGACACTGGCCACAACCATGTAGCTATAAGCTCCTCTTTCTATTTCTTGTATATCATCTTTTTACTTCTCCAATTTGCCACTGAACTCTGAGAGTTTAGGTTCAAGTTTGAGAAAAACTGCATTAACCTATATTGACATAACTTGCCTAACTGCCAAAACAACATAACAACAACAACAAAAACAAATAAAGGCTTTCCATCCCTCAATTTTCAATATGTTGTTACTTATTTTTAAATGGTATACATTAACATTTCCTTTTAATGTTTACAATTAAAATATTTTTGTATTGTACTTTGAATCTACAGTATAACTTCACTATTTTGGATGTACATAGTGGAAATGTGCGTAAAAGCTTTTTGTCTACTCCAGCATGTAATGTGGCTCATGTAAAAGCTAATGCAGCTTTAAAAGTTTACTGACTGCTCTAGGCATTATGACCTATTTCAGCTGCTTAACACCAAATGACTGCATCAGAGATTTGCTCTCCACATTTTTGCTTTTTTACTTTTTGCAAGAGGCAAAACAATCTGCTAAATCCTGACCTTTTAACTTTAAATGCCTCAGATTGATGCCAAAGAAAGAAAGCCAGCTAAATATGGGGCATTGTTATCAACTCTCAAATTTAGGTGTCATTTTGTAATTGCCAAAGATCAGAATTCCCAGATGTTCACAACTCCTGGCACGTTTTTTTTCTCCCCAAAATAGCTTGAATTAAGAAGTCTTTACTTAAGTCATGGTGTTTAGGACTATCACAAGGGTAAATTAATAGCAATAACTCAGTGCAAGTTAGACTGCACCCAACAGTGCATGTGGGCAAGGATTTCAAAAAAAGGAAGATGGTAGTCACAGCAGGATGATCAAAGTTCTATTTCCTTTGCATTTCTGTGGAAAGGAGACATGGCTTCAGTTATGCTGCCCTGACCACTATCTTGGTATTTTTGAACCCCTATGAGAATAGCATGGTTTTCACCTGTCTTATAGTTTAAGGAATGATCCTTATTTAGCAGTGCAGGTAGTTCTTGTTTAGCAACCATAATTGAGACCAGGACCAGGAAGTGAAGGGATAACTGAATGAAAAATCATGTAACCATGACTTTGATTATGATTTACTTATGATCTAATATATGGGTGTCAAACTCCATCACATCACGGCCCAGATTGTGACATATCATGACTTTTTCCCCTTTGCAGAGCTGGAGTGGGTGTGGCCTTCACATGATGTATCTGGACTACCAGCTGCCAGTTTGACAGGCCTGATCTAATAGTTTACCCCACCATTATTTTATATGTAACTCAAATCAGTGAGTATACCTATTATTCCTTTCTCAACCTATTATCCCCAAAGCAGGGCTGTGAAACTCATGGCCCGCGGGCCAGATGCATCATGCACTGGCCACGCCCATACCCAGTTTAGCAAAAGGGTAAAAAGTCCCGATACATCATGTGACACCACGATGACGCCGTGAGTTTGACACCTCTGCCCCAAAGCAACAACCCTATGAGATGGGCTGACCTAAGAGAGAGTGATTGAGATCACCCAGCCAGCTTTCATTCCTAAACTGGAACTAGAACTCACAATCTCCTAGTTTATAGCTCAAGACCTCCAGTAAGCCAAAGAGGCTCTTCAGCTTTTCTTTACTTTGCAGAATCAAAAGGCCATGACCCCAAAGAGCAGGGGAGTACAAATGGCAGGGAAGCTTTCCACAATTTGATTCACAAGGAAGCAGGGTAAGAGGACAAATCCTATAGCCCCTTTCCCCCACTTCTCACCCTTTGGAAGGCTCACCTCTGTCCTGGGGCAATTAGCAAGAAAGGAATTAGCATTTGTATTTATATTCCTATATACACCAAAAGTGATGTGCTAGTGCTGGCTGTTTACTTAGCAGTTGGCAGCTCTGAGCCCTCAGATACTTAGGAAGCGAACAAAAGCCTTTAACGTGAAACTGATTAGGGTCTGGTCAATTGCAAGCAGCAGCTTGTCAGTCAGCAGAGTATTCCAATCAACTAATTAAGGTCACAGAGCTGAACCTGTTAACTTGCGGTTAGCTCTTTTTATAGGCAGTGCTGCGCTGGGAAAAGCAGCTCAGAAATAGATACTGTAACTTATTTAAGCAATCTTTCCGCTGGGGATGGGGGAGAAAAAATGGGTCAGACACAGGACAACCTGTGTTGACTGCAGTTGCAAACATGTCACTGAGAGATAGACTGAACAGCATAAATGTGGACACTGATTGGAAAGTTATAATTTTTTCATCACCATCCTCACTGCAAACGGTTGCTGTCTGAGGCAGTCACTAAACAAGACTCCCTGTACAATGTATATAATTCATGTCTAATTCATCTGTCAATTAATAATAAAGTTTATTTTCTTTCACTATAGCTTGGCCTTGAGCAAATGTGTCAAAACTGTAGAAAGAAGCTTTAACATGTTACCTACTTTTTTCCAGAGTTTATTGCTGTCCAGCACTCCTATTTTCTTTTAAAGAGTAACTTGCTGTTATTTATCTATTACATTTATATGCTATCTTACTATTGGTGTTTATTATGAAGTACTGCTGTGTTATACATAAGATAAATATGTAAAATTAGTAATAATTGCTTTGTTAGGTCCTCTTCATTGCAAAGGTTTTAGTTATGACTTAGTTTGAATTCTCCTGTGGCAAAACCAGCTTAAGGTAGGCCCCGACTCTGCTGGGCTTTCAGAAAGGTGTAAAAACATGGCTCTGTGACCTTGCTTGGGGTTCACAGAGGAGCAGGCAGCGGTGAGGCTGGTTGGCAATCTGAAAACCTTCTCCTATCTCTCAGCTAACTTTGAATACTAATTTTTAATCCAACCTTCCCTTTTTAAATGGTGAATTTCCTAGACTGTTTCTATATTTGATTTTTTTTACTTA
Organism: Naja naja; assembly: GCA_009733165.1. Taxonomy (NCBI): domain Eukaryota; kingdom Metazoa; phylum Chordata; class Lepidosauria; order Squamata; family Elapidae; genus Naja; species Naja naja. The sequence goes on along the minus strand of CM019149.1, from coordinate 259,677,856 downwards.
TAACCTGCCCAGTGTCCCTCTGTAGGGAATATAATAAAAAAAATTAAAAATGAATAAATATTGTACAGGGAATTTAAGCATATTAAATTAATAAATATGCTGTCTTATAGTATTATCTAAAAAAACCCTTCCTAAGCAGGGGTATTGTATTTTAAACAATTTTAAAAAACAAAGTAGAGGAAGCAGTCACATCTCTCAGTCTAACCCACTTAACAGGGTTATTGTTGTGGGAAAGGTGTGTTAGATGTATTCACCACCTTGGGTTATTTGTAAAAATAATAAAGATAGGATGCAAACAAACAAACAAATAAATAAATAAATTTCTCAGTGTCACCTGGTGCTTTCAAGGGTTTTGGAAAAGAGCTGAGCTGGGATTGGAGTGTGTGGCTTTTAAACCTGGGGCCAATTTGTAATATAAACCATGATTTTTCCTATTGAATGCTGATATTCATTTTCCATAAGAATAACAACCTTTCCAAATGAACTTTTTTGTCATATATGACAGAAACGGGTACAAGGTCCATTTGTATACAAATCATGACTTTTCCTGATGAACAATTCTTCCTTCCAAATGCTGGTATTCTATTTCCATAAGAACAAAAACCTTCCCAAACAAACCTTTTTGTCACATATGAAAGAAATGTGCCACTGCTAATACACTGCTAAAACCTGTGTCTGTATGTTTTCACAACTGTGGAGGTGTTTCTCCAGTGATTTCTTTGTGTTTCAGATTCTAATACTTTAGGATAAAGGGACACTTCAGAGACAAGATATGCAGTCACATTTCACTATTCATTTTGAACGAAATGTGCTACATGAGAATATCTCAAGATGATTGAATATTTTATAGTCAATAAGTATTTTTACATTGTGACTTATTACAAGTACTGACCTGATTTTTATATACTTTATACATCTTTCTTATCTAAGGATATTCTGACTTTGTTTAATCCTCTTGTTGTTGTTGCTGTTATCTTCTGTTTGGATATTAACTGGCATAAAGATGCAATAGGAATTTCAATGTGGCTTTTTGCTGAGGATACTTTCTGCAGTGAGGAGTTTTCTCTAGCCATGAAGGCTTCCTTGTATAATTTAAAACTGTTAGATTTGCATGAAGAGTCAGACGCGGAGTGCTTCAGTGAATAGTTTATTAGTGACTACAGCTCATAACAGACCCGATTTGGCTGGGCTGCGGCTGCTACTTATAGCCAGCAGCCGCAGTTGCCAGCCAATCAGAGTGCAGGGTTTTTCCCGCACTTTTTAAACCAATCATATTTGACATTTTACAAGAACAGTTCAAACTAAACCAATGACATTCAAACCTGCATACATAACAAAAACCTTGATCTTCTAAAGTTTTAAATCATGCAGAGAGGTTATATTGCTTCAAAAGGTTCCCTCTGAAGAAGTTATCTGTCATTTGTAGGAAGAAAAGGCTTCTTTTTTGAAAAAAAAAGTTTTTATTTTAAGACAGACATACAAACAAGATATAAAAAACATAAAAACCATCTTCCATATATTCATACAGTGTGTCAGTTGGTTACAAATCCTTTGTGTTATCCTTTCATAGTCATCACTCACAATTTATCAAAAAAGTTCTCATATTAACAATAAAACATTCTTATGTATTTATCAATTATTATTTATATATGACTAAACTATTTCATCATTTATACGAGATATTCTCAATTCTAATGTAAAATTTATATTATACTTTCATCCAATGGTTATATATGTCTATATTATATTTTATAACAATCTATTAAATTTCTATTACAAAAAGCTTCTGATAGCTTCAGCTCAATAAGGAATTTCTCATGATGCAAATAACAAGTACAGAGGATGCAAGGCAATTTTTAGGGATCAGAATATGTATATGTGGGAAAGAAAGGTTTATGGCCCCTGCTGCTGTTGCTGCTGCTGCTGTTCTTGTTCTTGCTGTTGTTGTGTTGTCTCCCTCTTCCTCCTCCTCCTTCCATATCCATCATGAGACATTGGTAATCATGTTGGTGATCCTATTTTTATCAACAGCCACAGGAAAAAGTGCTGTTGAGTTTTGTCTAAACCAGTCCCTTAGATTTTGAAGTCATGGTGTTCTTCTTCTGCCTGGACCTCATTTGCCTTCAATCTTTCCTTGGAGGATTAAGTGAAGTATATTTTTCTGTCCAAAATATTCTAACTTTTTAATGGTTTTGATGATTTCCCTTGGCTTTCCCAGGTGGCCTTGTTTACCCGACCCCAGTTTTAAACAGCATGCCCTTGCTGGCCATTTATGAAAAAAAAAAACTAACTCGGCTATGCAATGCTTCAGATTCAATATAGAAGATGTGTTTTGAAAAGTGTAAAAGCATGAAGGCAGCATCATCTGTGGCTCATTAAAGCTGATGCAACCATTTCCAGAATCACTTGGCTTCCCTTTGGTGCGCTGATAAGGGAGAAGGTCTTTAAATACACATGTTGTAATAAAGATTTAAAACAATAGGGTTTGTGGCATGTTTTGAATTTCAGTATTTCTCATAAAATGATCACTTATAAGTAGATAGCTTGTCTGTTGATATCTTATCTGTACAAAATAGTTTCCATCATGGGCACGGCTAATATCAAATTTACAAGACAGCTGGTGGGGCCATTCTATATTTTTTACAGGCTCTTAATTTTTATTTTTTGGGGGATAGATTTGCATAGAGTATTCACCTTTTAAAAAAACAACAACATCTTAGAATGCCTTTCCATTTCCATTTTAATCTATTTTGTATTTATTTATTTTATTGATGATCCATCTTTATTATTTTTACAAATCAAGGCAGAAAACATACCCAATACACCTTCCTGCTCCTATTTTCCCCACAACAACAACCTTGTGAGGTGGGTAAGGCTGAGAGAGAGAGAGCCAACTGGTCCAGTCACCCAGCTGGCTCTCATGGATAAGATAAGACTAGAACTCACAGTCTCAAGTTTTCTAGCCTGGAGTCTTAACCATTAGACCAAACAGGCTACTTTAATTTAATTTAAATTGTTTTCCTCCCTTGCAATTGCTTCTTACTCAAAATGAACAATTACAGAATAGGGTATCTGGAACTGGAAGTCAAGTGAAGTGCATAATATTACATCAGCTAACGATGAAATGTTCTCTGTCAGTTCCTCTATTCACAGCAGAGGGTCTTATAGTTTGTGATTGAAAGGTTGGATTCTGAAACAATGCCACAAATACAAAGGTTTTGTTTGGAACAGGACTTCAAGGGAATGATATAATGCAATAAATAATCTGTGAATTTCTGACCTCTCACTGCAATGAGTCACTGCTGGCAAATCAGCTAAATGGTGTTGCATAGAAAAGGACATGATTTAGTGATGTGAATGACAATGGATATTTCTATTCTGATGAACACATTCTGTCTGTCTCTCTCTCTCTCACTCAACCCTCCTCCCCCTTTTGCCTTTGCCAGTGCCTTTTACAAGTGGCTGATTTCAGCAGACTTTTCCTTCTGCTGTGGGTAATTGATGTGTTCATATTACGCAGTGTCAACATTAGCCCAAGGTCATTTCAAGGCACAAACATGGAGACAACACTTAATCTGTCAGGTTTCACCAGCTATGCTTCTCTAAATAAAGTATGCAGGTCCTAGCTGTATAGATGGTTTTTCATTGAGTTATTCTGTACATTCTCCTTATGGGAGGGGCCAGATTTATTGTTTTAAACTTGCTGGATCTATTCTGACCTCATGAGAATATAAATCTGATGTCTGAACTCTTACTATTCAGACAATATTATCTTTCCATGATATTGTCTTATAGTCCAAATAAATATTTTTTTGTTTATAACAAGTTCAGCCTCAAGGCCTTCAACCTGTGGAAAATCAAGGTGCAGGTTCTATCACAAGGAACAAAAACCAGATAATACGAGGAAATGATTGTTACACACACACACAAACATAGGGCATGAAAAGGTTTAAAAATAAAGTTTGTGTTAAGTTTGCATGAAGAGACAGACGCGGAGTGCTTCAAGCTCTTAGTTTATTAGTGACTACAGCTCAGAACGGACCCAATTTGGCTGGGCTGCGGCTGCTACTTATAGCCAGCAGCCGCAGTTGCCAGCCAATCAGAGTGCAGGGTTTTCCCGCACTTTTTAAACCAATCATTTCCAACATTTTACAAGAACAGTTCAAACTAAACCAATGACTTCAAACCTACATACATAACACCCCTCCCCACTAGGTTCAGTCCATACTCAAACCCCAGCCTATCTAATGTATTCTTTTAAATAGGTGGGGCTCTTATGTGTACGTTGAGACCTACATGGTTCAGATGTTTTAAGGTTCTCACCTTGTGAGGGAGGAAATGTGTCTGCTGACATTTCCTTACTTGGACTTGTAGTAATGGTAGAACCTGTTTGGTTACTACAACCTGGTCTCTCCTCCCAATCCATCTCCAACCCAATGTCAGGACCTAAATCAGGTAGTGATGTGCAATCTTCCATTTGTGAAAATGGTTGTTGGTATTGTGACAGGTTTTGGGATGGTTCCTGTCGTGTTAGCTCATTACACATGGCGTTGACTCTTACTTGCTGATTACTCTCATAATCCTCCCCTTCCCCCCTAGAAGAGGCAGTAGGTATGGGAACCAGAGAGGAGCAAAGCGATGCTCCTGAGGCAATCTGGATCTTAACTGATCAATGTGCCTGCTCCAGAGGACACCATCCTCCATTTGTACCCTGTAAGACCTGGGGCCTGTGATTTGGGTTATCTCAGCAGGAATCCATAATGGTTCACCCATGAGGTTCTTAGCAAAAACAGAATCACCCACAGTGAAAGTGCGAATTTTGCTAGTGGAATCTAGTGCTGCGTTGGGTGCGTAAGTGGGATGGAGGCAGTCAAGGGGAGACCTGAGTTTCCTATCCATCAACAATTCAGCTGGGGTTAAATTAGTTGAGGGGTTGGGAGTGATATGCTGAACACTGAGAAGTTTTTCAACTCTCTCAGTGATATCCCCTGGACCCAATTGCTGAAGTTTTTCCTTGGTAAATTGTACAATACGTTCAGCCCGGCCGTTAGCCGAAGGGTGCCCAGGGGCTGTCAGGGCATGTCTGATACCCTGTTGTGCTAGATATGATTCAAAAAGGTTGGATGTAAATTGAGGGCCATTGTCAGAAACAAGCACATCAGGTAACCCGTGAGTTACAAAAAGCTTTTTAAGCTGTTTGATGACAGCTTCAGTTGTGGTGGATGCCATAGGGATAACCTCCAGCCATTTGGAATATGCATCAACTATAATAAGGAAAGTGTGCCCTCTGGTAGGGCCAGCAAAATCAATGTGAATCCTGGACCATGGGCCCCTAGGACATTCCCAATCCTGTGGGGGGGGCGAGAGGTGGGGCAGGCCTGACTACCTGACAGTTGGGACAAGATGCAACCCAGTTTTCAACCATTTTGTCAATACCTGGCCACCATACATAACTCCTGGCCAATCCCTTCATTCTGACAATTCCCGGATGACCCTCATGTAACATTTCCAAAACCTCTTTTTGTAGTTTTGCAGGAATAACCACCCTGTTACCCCACAAAATACATCCTCTTAATACAGATAATTCAGTTTGCCTGGATTTAAAAGGTTGGGTGAGTTGAGGTAGATCTTGAAGTGGCCAACCTTTCTTAATCCAGCCTATGACAGGAGCCAATAAAGTGTCTTTGGCAGTCTCTCTGGCAATTTGAGCAGCATGTACTGGAAGTTTGGCAACAGTTTCTAGAAAAAAGGTGTGAGTCTCAGGAACAGGGTCCTCAATGTGTGAAGGAAGTGGGCAGCGACTCAAAGCATCTGCATGCCCAATGTCTTTACCAAGTCTGTGGATCAGTTTGTATGAATAAGCAGCAAGAAATTCAGTCCATCTCAGCATTCTTGGTGACAGGATCGTGGGTGTTGGTTTGTCCCCTGCCACAATGCCTAAAAGAAGTTTGTGATCTGTGACAACAGTAAATAATCTCCCATATAAATACTCATGGAATTTTTTGACAGCTGCTACAATCGCCAAGGCTTCCTTGTCCAGTTGGCTGTAGTTCCTCTCTGCTTTAGTCAAGGTGTGAGAGTAAAATGCAATAGGAGCTTCCCTCCCACTGGGAAGCATGTGGCTCAAACCCCCTCCCACTCCAAAAGGGGAGGCATCACAAGTCAGAACAACAGGAAAGTTCTCAGAGAACTGTATCAGCACAGCATCAGACGTGATTAGTCTCTTGATATTGTTAAATGCAGCTTGTTCTTTCTTCCCCCAGACCCAAGCAGATTTTTTGTCCAGCAACCTATGTAGGGGTTCTGCAATGGTTGCCTTCTGAGGTAGAAACATATGATAGAAGTTAATGAGTCCCAAGAATGCTTGCAAATCTGTTTTGCATTTTGGCCTGGGGGCTTCTTTGATTGCCTGAACCTTTGCCTCTGTGGGGTGGATGCCATGTTTATCAATCATGTAACCCAAGAATTCCACTTTATCTGTTCTAAGTGTGCATTTTTCTTCTTTGACTTTTAACCCTGCTTTTTGAATCTAGTTAAGACTTCCCTGAGTCTCTCGTGTAATTGAGTGTCATTTTCAGCAGAAATTAAAACATCATCAAAATAGGGCACCACCCCTGGCAACCCTTGTAACATTCTTTCCATAAGGCTTTGGAAGATGCCTGGTGCCACGCTTACTCCAAATTGCAATCTTTTGCATTTGAAGGCACCTCTATGGGTCACAATGGTTTGGGCTTCAGCAGTGGCATCATCAACTGTTAATTGTTGATATGCCTGTGCCAGGTCCAACTTGGCAAAACTGTGCCCTCCAAGAGAGTGTAATAAATGATGCACTACTGGAACTGGATATGCGCTGTTGTAGCGCATGGTTCAATGTCCCTTGTAGTCTCTGCAGATTCTCACAGACCCATCAGCCTTGACTGGTGTGACTATGGGTGTCTCCCACCTGGAGTGATCAGTGGGCTCTAAAACCCTTGGGCTATTAGTTTATCTAATTGTGCATCAATTTTTCCTTTAAAGCAAATGGGACCCTTCTGGGTTTTAAACGGATTGGTTGTACCTTGGGATCTAGGTTAAATGTGATGGGGTCCCAAGTACTTGCCTAATCTGTCACTGAAGACCTCTGGAAACTCAGACTTCAAGGCCTCTTCCCACTCAGTGTTGCTCACATGATTGATGCCAGTCACCTCGATGCCCAATGGGTTGAACCACTCAAGGCCCAGCAGACTTGGGTGGTCCTTGTCCACGATGGTCAGTGGTAGGCATTTGGTGTGGCCCTTGAATTTCACGTTGAATTCTCTTGTTCCAACTACTGGAATCTTGTTCCCTTGGTAGTCTTTAAGAGTCAATGCTTGCTTCTTGAAGTGCTTCTTCTGGATGTTGGGAAGAAGTCTGTGAATAGTGTCCCATGACACCATAGATAGGTATGAGCCTGAGTCCACTTCCATTTGGCAAGGCCTTCCTTCAATAAGTACCTTGACATGCACTTTTCTGCTTCTTAAAGGTGATGAATGAACAATAGTTACTGTTTGATGAGTTTCATTCTTCCCATTTGCTTCTGTGCTGCCCCATTTTCTCACTGAGATTGTTGGGCCTGAATTCTTTGTCTTTGCTTATAGCAAACTTTCTTCTGTTGGGTGGAGTTCTGGATGATTTGCAGACTCTTGCTAGGTGTCCTCTTTTATCACAACGGAGGCAAATGGTGTCTAAAAACTTGCATTCAGTGTGGGGTGGCTTCCCCACAACCTCTGCAGTAGAAATCTTGCCTCTTTCTTCCCAGGTCTTTCTTTTTCTGCTCCATTCTGAGTCTGTAAATTCCTTCCTCCACCTCACTACAGTCTGACTCAGAATCTATTTGCTCACAATGAGTTGTTGTGGACTTTTCCACATCAGGATGGCTTGTGGCCTTGTTGATTTTCTTCATGGCTGCTGCTGAGGACTTGGTAGCTTCTGCTGAAGAGGCCTCTTCTATTGCTTCCTTCAGTGTGATCTTAGGTTTCAGTAATAACTTGCTCTGTAGCACCTTGTCTTTAAGGCCCAGAACAAATTGATTGCCCATGGCCTCTTCTAAATTGTTAAATTTGCATGCACCCCCAATGTCTCTTAAACTTGCCATGAAGTCATTTACGTTTTCACTTTCCCCTTGATCATGACGGTAAAACTCGTGTCTCTTAATGAAGCACGATACTTGTGGCGCGAATGGGCTCTTAACAGTTTTTCTAAGTCAGGCCAGTCCATTACCTTCACGTCTGCAGCTCCCGCCAATGCCTTCGCCATCTTGAAAACTGCCGGACGAGTGCGTGAGAAAGACCGCCTCTTCCGCTTCTCGAAATGTCGGCAAGATCGCTTTCCTCCAGATACATTTGGAAACGATCTGCATATGACTCCCAGTCTTCTGCCGTCAGATTGAGTGGGGCTGGGGAGGTGTTCAGTGCAGCCATCTCGCTCTCCTTCTGTTCCGTTGCCGTCTTCTTCAGGGGAATCCCCTCGCGCCAGTGTTAAGTTTGCATGAAGAGACAGATGAGGAATGCTTCAAGCTCTTAGTTTATTAGTGACTACAGCTCAGAACGGACCCAATTTGGCTGGGCTGCGGCTGCTACTTATAGCCAGCAGCCGCAGTTGCCAGCCAATCAGAGTGCAGGGTTTTCCCGCACTTTTTAAACCAATCATTTCCAACATTTTACAAGAACAGTTCAAACTAAACCAATGACTTCAAACCTACATACATAACAGTTTGCAGCTAAACTGGCACGGGAAACTGCTGGTCCTGATGATTACATCTGTTTAATGGAGGATGGTCAGGATGTCTTCTACAAATGGAATACTGGGATCAGAGGTGGTATTCAGCAGGTTCTGACCAGTTCTGGAGAACCAGTAGCCGAAATTTTGAGTAGCTTGGAGAACCAGCAAATACCATCTCTGACTGGAGATTTTACACTATCCTTCCCCTGCCATGCCCACCAAGCAACAACCAAAGAACCAGTAGTAAAAAAAAATTGAATCCCACCACTGCCTGGGATCTCCTAAAATCAGATGGCTTGAAGACCTGACTAATCACCAGAGAATTAAGACTTTAAGAGCAGACTTGGACATTTTAGAACCTCCCTCCCAACCACATCCAGCCTTTTGGCTGTCTTTGTACAGCCTGTGAGGATTGCTTTTATTCTGAAGATGACTGCTATCTTTTTTCAATTTACATATGAATGTGCACCTTCACAGCCCTATTGATTCGCCTCTTATGTGGCCCTTTGGAAAAATTGCCCACCCCTGCCTAAGAGGATGTCATATGTACAACCATACTTAAAAAAAGCAATTTGTGGTAGAGACTTAATTGAGATTCAGGCTGAGAGAGAAGGGGCTAAGTGTCTGTCCAAAGAAAAATAAACACGGATAATGTTTTGAAAAAGAGGCTGTTCATGATCTTTGTTTACCTACTACCGGTAGTTAAAAAGTTCCTTTATTATCTGTTACAATCATAAGTTAAATTTAATATTTTGTATCAGACTTCAAATAGAAAGCTTTAAATAACTTGAAGTTGAGATTAATTTGGGTAGCTGAACTTGTAAAAACCTAGAAATTTCTGAGTTTAAATATAATGATACAAAGATCAACATTCAATTCAAAGCAGAAATTTTCTTGCTGTGTTTAATGGACAGCCAATTAGAAAAGAGCCATGGAAGATTATTTTTACATATGATTCCTGCTTTTACACTATTATGTGTGCAAAAGGGAAAGACTCTGAAATATTCATAATGGACAAATGGTTTGTAAAGACAACAGAGTTAGCAGAGATGGCAAAATTAACTTGTTTGATTAGAGAAAGATCAATAGCTCCATTATCAGTGATAGGAAACATCTTATGGACCTTTTGCTGAAGAAAGAAAAAGAGAAGTTGTGATTTATGAGCTTGAAGATTAGAAGGGGTAGGCTATGGAAAGACAATGGTGATGTAACCTTTGCGAGAGAGACAGACAAGAGGGGGAGGAGAATGCAAAATATAAATGTATCTATAATTGCAACCAGGAAGATCAGAAGTCACCTCTTTCTAATCTTTCATTTCTTTTTCCTTTCTTATTTTTTTTTCACTATGTACTATTTTTCTTTATTGTCTCTATTTTCTTTTATGATTTTTATTTTGTTAAAAATTATTTCAATAAAGGGAGTAAAATTTGGACAGTTAAAGCCTACAGACATTTCTAGCTTTTGTGTTTCAAACCATAGACTTACTGAGGATAGAAAGGACTCTCATCATTTACGGAGCACTATGGAGAATAAATATAAAATAAATATTTATTTATTGTATTATTATACCAACTCCAAACAACCCTGGGAAGCTTCTAAAAGTTAAAATAAACAATGTTATATGAAAAGATCCACAACGTTGCTGTGTCTTACATCACTGAAAATCTGCTTCAGCAAATTGGGGACTCTTTTCGATAGTTAAGGAGCAGATATTAAGAGCTCCAGGAAGAAAAACAAAGGACAAAACTTTCAGCAACTAAGGCCATTCTGAATAAATCTGATTTGGAGACACGTTCACTTGAAGAATATTACTCTGACTAAAGCCATAATATTTCTTATTTCCAAGCTTTCAGTATTATGGCAGGGGTAATTCATTTTTGAGAGATTTTGTGTGATAGGCAGGTATTGGAAAATAAACCATGGAATGCTTTATGGCTATGCATCAGTTGGAGTCAATTTTGGTTTAGCATGATAAAAGAATAGGAGAACGTGCGAATAAACTGTTTATTCTACATGGCCTGTTAGTATAATCCAATTGTCCTACAATGCTTTTTCATGATTTCCTTCACAGAGATATTTTATTTCTCTTCTGCTTTTTGATGATGTTCCATTCTATTAATACTAGAATGAGTAAGAGTTTTCTGATACTAGCTAATTGTCTTTGCAATCTGGCAGATGTTATTAAGGAGTCTTTGCTTAATAACCATTTGTTCAATGACTGAACATATGACAGTGCTTCTGGTCTTTATGTTGATCACAAAACCTACTAATTATCAGAATGCCAAAATACAAAATCTATGGAAAGATTATAATTTTGGTAGCTGAATAAATTGTTTATTCTACATGGCTTGCTAGTATAATAAATTGCCCCACAATGCTTTTTCATGATTTCCCACACAGAGATATTTTATTTCTCTTCTGCTTTTTGATGGTGTTCCATTCTATTAATACCAGAATGAGTAAGAGTTTTCTGATACTTAGCTAATTGTCTTTGCAATCTGGCAGTCAAAGACAATTAAAATTTGGCAGCCATAGAGCAGATACTAAAAGAAATCAGTTTCAAAGGTAAATAGTTAATGGAAGAGAAGAAAAATCTTCTAATAAATATCCCATTACTTAAAAGGTTCATTTACACTCCATGAGCAATTTTGTTATACTGGCAACTATCATTACATCTAAAGAATTTTCTTCTGATTTGCTATTGACTCTAAAACAAGTGAAGTGGAAAAAGAAACAGTTGAATAACCAAATTTATTGCCATTACATATAGAAGGTGGAATTATAATCCAACAACTGAAGGCCATAGATTCTTCATTCCTAGGATATAAAATCATACAGCTGAATGAGTGGCATTTAGGTGCTAGAATACATCCAGTAAAGGGGAGTCCATGACCTCTCTGAATAATTTGTATCAGTATCAAACTGGTCATATTTTTGCTGTTACTGTTAGGCAAGCTTTTGTAACATTAAATTGGATGATGATATGCAATACTGATAAAAGGGTTTCCTAGGCAAGTATTTCTTCACCCTACAATATAAGTGAAATGCATACTTGGAAAAATCATTTGTAATCTTAATCAGAATTATTGTAAATTAAAGCAGAAGGAAGAGGGCCGATCTATAGACACAAGTAGAAAAGTGCTGAACGTTAAGGATGTGGACAAGGCAAGAGGATGGGAGGATAATCAAACCCTCAACACAACAGTAGAGAGGTCAGCAAGCAATATTATCCCCAATCTCCAGGCAATAACAGGAGAAAATGAAAATCTAACTAGAAAATATAAATTAGGTATCATTGAAACATGGTGGAATAAAAATTATAACTGGAATGTAGAACTCAGATATTATTCATTCAAAAAATAGACAATAAAAAGAAAGTCCTTTGGCTTTCTAATCTTAATATTCATTTTCCCATTAAGTATTTCATATTTCAGAATATAGAAGTTCAAAGCATTTGGGGTAGTTGAAAAGGAGTATAAACAATATAGTACAATTGAGAGAATTTACTGTAAGCAATATTTTTAAGCAAAGGATGTGAAGTGTGACTTCCTACTTTCCATGATTTTAAGGAAGGAGGCTATAATTGTAATGGAAGATTTCAACTACTCTGTGATCTGCTGGAAAATTAACTCAGCTAAAAGGGTTAGATCTAACAGACATCTGATCTCTCTTGGTGACAGTTTAATTTTTCAGAAGGTAGAACAAGAGGTCATGCAACCTTGACATAATCCTGACCATCTGAGAGGAATTGATTGATGGACTAAAGTTATCAGATACCATGAAGGAAAGCAAGCTTATTCCGCCAAAGTTCAAGATAACTAGGGAGGAAATGTTGAGAAGTCAGTATGGCCTTTGGACTTCAGGAATACAGATTTTAATCAGGTAGAGCAGAAATTGAAATCGGGGCAGCATATGATATTTTTAAGCAAAGGATGTGCTCAATATCATGAAGGTATTCAAGTTGAATATAATTGAGAGATCCTGAAAAATGAGATGCTGAAAGTATAAATTATTCCCATGAAAAGGAAATAAAAGAAG